>CM073762.1:16247143-17447143 GCA_037127475.1 Arma custos | reverse complement strand
TAAAGTGTACAATAGTCTCCAAAAGTAATGAACTATTCCTCAGCCACGTATTTACTCGAATACCGAGGGTCTTGTTGCATCCTTTTTTCTGGCATCTCCATCTAATTTTATTCCCCACTTGTAGTTTAATATAATGTCCATTAACACAACGCATTTTCTGGGGAATGATATTCCGCTCCTGAAACCTAACAGCTGTTTCTTCATCGTACACCTTCCGAAAAATCTTCTTCAAATTCCAACTCATATTTAAAGGAAATAATGAAAAACAGATTCACGTTGAACATGACATAAACAATAACAAAACAAAGAAAGGTAACTATAACAGTAGGAGATGGTTAGGAGACGCGTCACCAGAGCGCGCTGATGCCAGCAGGCCCTTAAATGTACTAGTACCAAAAATGGTTCGGGTGGAAGTCAATAAATTTATTCCTTAAATATTGACAGACCAATGTTTAGATCCTCATTGCAGGTCCTCTTCAGAGCTTTTTATGTAGGTCTCAAATATGAAAGAAGCCAGTATGGAAGCAACTATATACCTGTGACCTTCATTACAAACCCCATCCGCACAAATTTTTTCCCGTAAAGGAAAAACGATAGTTTTGTGGTATCTTTCTTTACTTTTTTGGAATTTTTATACCTCGTAACAATGTGAATAGAAATGAACAAGTACTTTCTTTTTTTCACTAGTTCCGTAAATGGTGCCTCTGTTTTGTTTTACAAGGGTTAAGAATTGAGGTGATCAACTAAGGGTTAGTGTAGTATTGTATTCCAAACGGAATGGCGGTGTGGTATCATTCCGTTTGGAGTGAACCGATGGGGAAACCATCGAAAGTTTCATGTTATCTACTCTCTTTCAGTGCGTGTTTACTGATCCTTATAAATACACTGTTTACTAAAGGTAGTTGGACAGGCGTTGGTGTGCTGCAGTCAACAGTGTCTATAAAAAGGTTTCTCAGCTCGAGGTAGACTGCAAGACTGCATCTCGGCCTTGCTCTATAGATATAACTCGAGGTCTTAGTTTCTTCTGCCAGCTGAGCAAATTATTGTTCGGTCCTAGTTTAAATTTGCGAGAACACGGGGGTCATATAGGATCGGCGAAGAGAACGGATTTGTCTGAATTGGATACGACACCTGGTAGCTCAGTGGTTTAGAGCACTGCTGCGGAGAAGCCGACGACCCGGGTCCGAATCCCGGCAAGGGCAAATCTTTTCTCTTAAAAAAAATATTTAAATATAATTGCCATAAAAATAACAATTAATAAAAATAAAATGTAAAAATTAGATTTAAGATAAAAATAAACAAATATAAATATTAAAAAACGCTGCATAAAGTGTGTGTGATTAGAACAGTTTATAATTAAAGAAGTTTTTATTTTGATTATAAATTTTATTTATACTTTACATAATAAAGTACCAAACTGGTGAAAAATAACAAAAAGCTAATATTTTACAATCCTGATTATTTATTTAAAGTTTTTTCTAATAAATTAAAGATCATTAAAATCTTTTTTTGCTAAAATCTCCTGAATACGTATATACACTAAATAATTAATTTAATAAATTAAAATCTTATATTTTATTCAAAGATAAAAAAAAAATATAACAATGTTAAGGTTACTACGCTGAAGGTTTCGGGCTTAAATTCAGCTTTGGGGGATAAATTATTTAATAAGTTAGTATAATTATTTAATAAGCCGGGAATGAGCCTTGTAGGATGGAGCCTTTTGGGGCTCACCCATTCTTTATAAAGCGGGTACCCTTAATTGGGAAATATATACCGTTAAGACATGAGAAGATAGAGAATACATGAGAGAGCAATTCCTGACAAATTTCCTAATATCTCTTTATGCTTAAGTCTCTTTTTTATTTTATTTTGTTTCCTTCCATTAGTTAACTTACTAAATGCTTCTTTTGATCTTTAGCCTTTCTATATTTAGTATTCTTTTCCTGCCCTAGTGTATCCTTTAATAACATTCCACTGATCCCTGTCGAACAGACACTTTACCTAGGACTCCGTCTGGACAAACGTCTCACTTGGAAGCCTCATACAAGACTGAAAAGACAAGAAACTGCTCGACGTTTTCGCCTACTTCAACATTTTCTGGACAAAAGCTCTAAGCTCCCAATTAATTACAAAAGACTCATTTACATGGCAGTTATCAGACCTATTTGGACATACGGAGTTGAGCTTTGGGGCTCTACTAAACCATCCAAGTCATCTCATATCCAATCCTTACAATCCAAAATCCTTCCTAAAATCAATAAAATGCTCCTTATTATGTCACAAACAAACTTCATGATCTTAATAACCCATATGTTGCTGATTTAGCCCAAACTAGAAACCTATCCTTCCATGACAAGTTCCATACACACTTGAATCCGCTAGTCTCTCAACATGCTTCCCATAATATTCCTGATAACCCTCCTAGACGTCTGAAAAGAAGATGGCTACGAGATCTTCTACTATAGAACTTTATTGGAGTGCTATCAATGGGTAGTTTCTCCACAAGTGTTTTTTTCATGTCCTTTGTTCATACAGCAGATTTACTTGGTGTAATATAATTACAGTCGTAAATATCAATAAATTATTCTAAAAAAAAAAGTATTGTTCCTTTAGTTTTAACAAATGCACCAGTTTAATAAATATTACTGTTTTTTCTCTAATAGCAACCGGAATAATCTACATTGAGGTCTAACCCTTAATATTTATCCCAGCTGACAGATAAGCATTTTTCTTTCTGTATTAAAATGCCATTATAGCACCTTGGGGAAATGTAACGGAATGGGATACCATGCTTGAAAACATTTTCCTTTTCAATTAAATCCCTCAATTTTTATTTTATTTAACTCTTTTATTAGGAGATTCTATATTTTCCTGGGAATATCTGACCTGTATTATTTACCTCTACGTTCTAGGAAATCGTAATGATATTGACTGTTTGTAGTCTATATCTTTTTTTAAACTTTTAAAACAAACATTCATATCTTTGTTTAGTCAGTTACTCATCTCGCGTTCTGAAAAAAAATCAAGTATTATATTATTTTTTATTTTAATTGCTGTTTTAAAAAATAAAAGAATAAATAATTTCTTTATTTTCATTATTGAAGTATTCGAAGTTGACAATTAAATATGGAAGGTTCGTTCTATATTATAAGATAACTATTCCCCCTAAATTGAGGAAAAAGAATGATTTCATTGCAATATCAGGTTTCTATTTTATAAGCTTACCAGCTTAATGCCAGTGACACGGCTGGGAAAGGGGGCAGGGGCCTCCCGGACTCCTGCTTTGCCCTCATTCCTGGGGAAGAAGCTTAGTTCGGGGACCCCAGGCAAATTGTAAATTATGTAATTATGGTATGAATTAACCAATTATTTTATTATTAGATTTGATTTGTATTATCATTTTTGCAAGTATTTATTTTGTTTTTATTATGCTTATGTATATATTTTAATTTTAGTTATTTATTTTTTTGTTTTTGTTTTTATTGTATGATTGTATAGCTATTTAATGCTATTACTTATTGTCTATAAGTGGCAGATTGTAACAATATTTTAATAAAGTGTATATACAAAAAAAATTATAAACTCAATTAAGAATAAGGGTACCCTCTTTATTGAGGATGGTTGGGCGGTTTTGAACATCACACCGGAGCGATCTTCTGCTGTTATAAAAATGAATAATTTATCTGTCTCATCCGGTTTCGAACCCTGGACCTTCAGATCAGTAACCTGGGATTCTACACATTTAGCTCCCCCGACCTCTTAACAATTCAAATAGACTACGTTATAGTTCGTACTTTTTTTCAGAAACTAATACTGTAAATTGTATCTTCCAATTTACCAAAGACTGAAATGACAAGAAACTGCTCGGCGTTTTCGCCTACTTCAACATTTACTGGACAAACGTTCTAAGCTCCCAATTAATTACAAAAGACTCATTTACATGACAGTTATCAGACCTATTTGGACATACGGAGTTGAGCTTTGGGGCTCTACTAAACTATCCAATTCATCTTATATCCAATCCTTACAATCCAAAATCCTTCGTTAAATCCTCAATGCTCCTTATTATGTCACAAAAAAAAAATCATCCATCATGATCTTAATATCCCATATATTGCTGATTTGGCACAAACTAGACACCTATCCTTCCATGACAAGCTCCATACACACTTGAATCCGCTAGTCTCTCAACTTGCTTCCCATACTATTCCTGCTAACCCTCCGAGGCGTCTGAATAAAAGATAGCCACGAGACCTTCTACTATAGAACTTTATTAGAGTGCTACCGATGGTTAGTTTCTCCACAAGTGTTTTCTTTTTCATGTCATTTGTTCATGTTAGTAAATTTACTGCTTGTAATATTGCTACTGTTGTAAATATCAATAAATTAATCTAAAAAAAATAACTACTACCTACTTGTGATCTACTCCATGATGAGGTGCTGTCTGGAGCACATGTCACCTATCCTAGCTGTTCCTTGTCTAGAACTCTACTGCCTGTCGTTTACTCTACTGTACTAGATGGCCATTTGGTCTCACTAGTTGTTGGCCAATTAATCAATAGAGGGCACAACGAGGTAGATCAGATAAAATAGGAAAAGGAGAAGTTTTAGATTGAACATAATTTGTTTACAGCCGAGGCTGGACCCTGTGGCATCTGACAGCTCTCCTGGGGCTCACCCGGCCTGCATAACATAGGGAGCACTTAAGAAAATCACCTTTCTGCACAACCGTTTTCCTAAGAACAGACCCTACCATGTACTGACCTCAAGGTCTTTCATGGGTTGTTGTGGTATAATTTTTTTAATTGTAGAGATTTCAATTATTTAATATGATTAGTAAAGACATGGAAATTATCATTAGACATTCTGAAACTAAATTCAATTTTAACCCTCCAATGGTTAAGCAACGGTGAGCTGGGAGGACATAAATGGGGTCTTCACATACCCCATCATTTTTTAAAAGTTTTTATGTGCTATGGTATCAGTGCCTCTCTACTCGTTAATAAGAAAATAATTCTAATACTGTAACATGACTTTATTCTTCATAAAAATACATTTTCAAAGGTAACAGAAAGCCTTTATATATATATATATATATATATATATATATATATATATATAAGCATTTGCTTGTATTCATTGTAAATTTGTAATATAATGTAAATAAAACTTTGGAGGATGTGAAAAAAAAAAAAAATTTCAAAGCACCCTGGGGCCGGTCCTAACCCCACCGTACCTTTTGAGGGTTAATACACAACCATATTTGTATACATAAATAAGCATATATATTTATGAAAATCATATTTGTGATCATAGATTAAGGAAGGACTCACGCAGTAAAAATCTATCTCTTCTATAAAATAAAGCTTAAGTACGTCCCACCGTGTTCGTGTTTTAGATATACTAGCCCCACTAAACCCTCACATTAGTTCAGTATTGCGAATATAGTCTTCAAGCCCCTTTTGTATTTCTGTTGTATAAATAGAAATTTTATAAATACTTCATTCCTAGTATATATGGTATATTCATAAAATAAAACTACTTTGCTGTAATAACAGTTAAAGAAAGTTTAATAATTAAACATAATTTTTAATTTGAATTATATATTTCGTTTGCGATTACAGGGAGGAGGGTAGCTTAGTGTGTAAGGGTCCTGTCCAATCCAATGGTTTTGTGTTCTAGAACAGCTTTGTTTAATTAGTTATTTATTCTGCTATTAGTTGTGAATGAACCCTATGGGAAATGGAGACCGCTTTAATTATGGAAAAACTTGGCGGTTGAGCGTGACCTCGACCAAACATCCATCCATAACTGCCAGCTTGGATACAGTACATTCCTTTCAAGTACTTAAAAGTTCAGTACAGCTGGGCTGTAGTGGTGCACATTTTTGTGATTACAACCATTCTAGTTACAGGAATAATTCCCCACCCTCTCTAGTGTTTTATTAAACCGAAATTGTTTATAATACATTTAAGTTGATTTTATTACAGAGTGTATTGCTTGGCCATTTTGTGACCAGTTGTGCATTCCATTCATTAGATCAATAAGCCCTAAATAAACCACTAGTTTTCCAGTTGGCGGAATTCCCCGGGCAGTCGATATGAGTCTACAAACGAGCGTCTAGCTCTCTCTAGTTTGTGTCATTTATTTTGACAAATACTTCCAAATAACAGCATTTCTTTTATTAATTATTAATTAAATACGATTCCTTCATTGATAATGATATAAACCACTTGCTAATTAAAGTTTTATTTCTGTATTCAGCTGTCTTTAGATTTTAAAAAACTCAATATTTTTAATGGTTTGAAATAAAAATGTTATAGGGGGCGGAGTACATCAGTGGTAGATCACCAGAATCTGTTAGACTATCCTGGGCTCACCCAGCCTCTATAAAGTAGATAGCCATAACAGGGGGGATCTGGCTGTTGACTGTAATCTAAGATGTATCACCTTCCTTCAGAACCTTTGTCCAAGAAACATTCTCTACCACGGACTGAACCCTATGTTCTTCATTAGTTGTGGTACAAAATTAAACAGGTTTGCAAAAATGTTATATTTTTATATACTCAGGTTTCTGAGCTCTAGGTCCCCTATGAGATAAGTAATTTGTTCTGTTAAAAGCTGTAAATTGAACCTTTGGATTTTGGAGATCCTCCTGTTGGGAGAGATATCGGCCATGCCTACCCATTGCACATCCCCTGTCATGGAAATAGTACTTATGATGTACTGAACCCAATACCTTTCGTGGGTTGTTGTGGTACAGGTTCTTTAAATATTTAACTCGTTTAATTCATGGGGGTCATTGCTTATCTCGCGTCCTGATTGGTAGGTATATTATAAATAATTTTAACTAATGTCATTAATTTTACATTTTTACTATTATCATCTTTTATGTATTGGTCGCCGGAGACCCCCGTCACATTTACATGTCAAACATGTCTGCAAGCCCTGTGAATAAATGGGTAAGTCGAATTTTGTTCGAAATGGATTTCATGTTCTTAAGGAAGCGAAATCTTGTCATTCTCGTAGTTTTTGGCTTGAAATGGAGTTGTAATTTGAGCAAAAATCCTGTTAAAGCCAAGGCCTGACTAAGCCACTTATTCACTACGAAAAAAACACGATTCCTCTTCCTTCAGTAAAAGAAACTCATTTCGGAGAATATTGGGGTCAACGACTTATTCACTAGGGCTGTAGGTATTATAGAAACTATTTATTCAGGTTACAATTTCTCTGTAAAAATTGACGCGGTTGTCGTAAGGAAGGTTCTCTCTCCCTCATTCGTTTTCTCTCTACATACGTTTACACACACGCACACACACATGTATATATTGGAGACCCGGAGGTTGGAGTACGAGATCCTGATGACCTCGCAGCGAGAGACGACCTTGTTGGATGGTGGGAGGGGGAAGGCGGTGCATGGAGGACGGCAGCTGCCAGTTTTTAGGCCGAGTCTGCGATAGCTATCGATGTCCTCGATGCATCAGTAATCGATATGTGGCTCTAAGGTATCGATACCAGCCAGGATCACTCTCTTCTACTACCTCCTTTTTTGCAATTATCTTACGCATATACTCTTACGCAAATTCGGATAAGATAAGTATATGGTTGGCAGCAGAAAAAGGACAGATTTTAAGGATATTGTTTTAGAAGGGAATAAGTTGGAACATGTCGAGAAGTTTAAGCACTTAGGTAACCTTAATTGGGGAAAAAACTGGCTTTGGAAGTATATATGACAGATCACTTCCCTGCACACCCGTCCTAGAAACAGTGCAGTGTATACCATGCAATGAGCCAAAGAGGGCATACCAATGAGTACCAAAACTTTATGGGTTGTAGCGGAACAGATATTTTTTGCAGTGGGGAAATATTTATTATAGTTATTAATATCATGTGATAAATTAGCGTATTCATACCTTTTATTAATATTACATAAAAGATGGAATGCCTGCTCCTTGCAAACCTACATATTCAGACTGTCACCTGTGGTCTAGTCGTTAGTGTAACAAACTACTAAACCCAAGATCGCGGGTTCGTAGCCCGGCAGGTGGCCCTAGGATTTTTTTAAGGGAGCAAATATCCTTAGTTATGCCGTCCTTCGGAAAGGACGTTAAATGGGGTCCCGAGCCTGTACGATGTCAGGTACTCGTTAAAAATCCCTATCCTAATTAAAACTGGATAGGCAAAATTTAGAGCTCCCACTGTAGCATCGTCCGATTAGCCATAGCAGCATAAACTGGCGTTAAATGAACAAACAACCTGCATATTCATGCAATAAATCTTCTTCCATACTAATATACCTACTTACATTATAATATATGTACAATCCAGTACCTACCCCCTGCTATAAATTAATTAATACAAGACCTTTTTCCATAACGGAAGGTCTAACTTGGAGAGTATGTCCCGTTGACTCCTCGTCTTGACATTTATAAGGTCGATAACCGCCTTCGAGGGGGATAGTCCGGAATTACCCCATCATCAACCATTCAGGCCAAGTGCTCGGAACAATCCCTTTCTTTAAATGACTGTCCTCAGAATCTCTGCAAGTCTGCACCCTAAGAAGTAGAAAATAAGTAGTTTATGTAAACTATTTTTTTTTTATATCAGAAAAAAAGCTATACCACTGCATCTATGAAATTTCTTGGACTCAGTACATTGTATAGGGATGTGATTTGGTCAAAGTCCTACTGAACGCCAGGTTATTCCCCAATGAAGGGTACCAACTTTATGGAGTCTTGGTGAGCCCCAGGAGGGTCTGTAAGTCCCGCAGGACCCACCCATGGCTGTAAACTAATTAAATTATCTATTTGCTATCGACACATACAGTAATAACAACCATTTGACTCTTATGTACATATGGTGTAGAGCTTTGGGGCTCCACTAAACCATCGAATTAATCTCAAATCCTAACAAACCTAAACCCATCGTAAAATCCTCAATATTCTTTACTTTGTTACGAACAAAGTAATCCATTATGACATTAATGTCCCATTTGTTGCTTATTGGCCCGAATCCGATATCAATCCTTTCATGGCAAACTTTATTCCCACTAAAACCAACTAGTTTCAAACCTAGCAACCTCTTCGATTCCTGATAATCCTCCGAGGCGTCTGAAAAGAGGATGGCCTCGTGACCTAAGTTGAATTTGTTATTTGAGTACTACCACTGGGCAGTTTCTCTACTTGTTGTTATTCATGCCAATGGGTACCATTCCTACTAATGTATTGTTATAATACAGTTGTAAATTTCAATGAGTAAAGAATTAATAAAAAAAGCAAAACCCTTTCATTGAAAATCCATCCCGGTTTCCCATCCGATTTAAAATCCGTTCAGTCTTAGAGATATGATATGTATGTTTATTTCTTTTTCTCGTCTACTGTTTTTTTTAAGGTTCTTGAGGTTTAGTCAGTCTGTAGAGTTTATTTAGTAAAATTTTGACATCAATTAGGCATAAATTTGAAAATAATAAATAACTGTTCGAAACTTCCCAAAAAAAAACAAAAAAAATACATGACAGTTCAGTAAATACGTAAATACAATAATATCAAAAACAGTATGTGATGTAGGAAAATTTAGATATAAATTTGGCATGAATTTGAGAACAATAAACTCTTTAAATATCGCCAAAAGATAGTCTTATTTATTGAATTACTGAGCCTCAGGAATCTTTAAAAACTTGGATATATTCCATTACAACCCTTGTTTTCCCTCTGGGTGTTGAGGAAGAATAAATAATGTTTTATTGGAAATATTGAGCGCTATTATATATTTTGAATAACGAGTGGGAGAATAGTATAGGTAACGAGGTTGCTTAGAGGCACTTGAATATCGAAAGAGGGAATGAGAGGTGATTTCCCTCGCCCGGGTTTTCTTGAAGCCATGGAAAATCATTACTCAATGGTCATGCCTCTGCTTCCCTTAGCCATTGTTAGCCGCTAACAGCTTCACGTCAAGTCTACTATCCTCTTGTTATATTCTCCTATTATTATAGTAAGAATTTTTTTAAATATCATTTTGCCTGAGGTAGTAATTCCTTTTTAATTTTTATTTGAAAAATTATCTCTGGAAACAATGTAGTATGTAAGTAATATCATTACAAAAAGAAAGCCCAGTAATCTTTAATACTAAGTTCAGCCGGGGTAAAAATTCAAAAATATTGTTCTATCAACACAGAAATGTTTATAAGAGTCTTTATAAGAATTTGTGCTCTATAAACTTTTATTTATTTATTTGATTATTTTATTGAGTTGTACAACTGTAATACATACGTCTAGTACGATTGCTATAAAAGTAAATAATACATGATAGGACATGTAGAGATACTACCCACTGGCAGCACTCTAATAAAGTTCTATAATAGAAGGTCCCAAGGCCATCTTCTCTTCAGACGCCTAGGAGGATTGTCCGGGATGGAATTGGATGCAAGGATGGAAACTAGTGGGTTTGGATGGGTTTGAAGTTTATTGTGGAATGATACGAATCTGGAATGGGCTAAATCGGTAACATATGGAACGTTAAGGTCATTATGGATGGTTTTATTTGTGACAAAATAAGGAGCGTTTAGGATTTTGCGAAGGATTTTGGATTGCAAGAATTGGATACGAGAGGAATTCGATGGTTTGGTGGAGCCCCATAGTTCAATTCCATAAGTCCATATAGGCCTTATAACAGTCACATAAATAAGTCTTTTGTAATTGATCTGAAGCTTTGAGCGCTTATCTAGTATGTGTTGAAGTAGTCGGAAACGTCTAGCTGTTTCTTGTCTTTTCAGTCTTGTGTGAGGGTTCCAAGTAAGACGCTTGTCTAAGTTGAGTCCCAGGTAGCGAATCTGTTCAACAGGAATAAGTGGAGTACTATTAAAGAATACAGTAGGACAGGAAGTCAAGGGTTCTCTATAAACTAAATATAATTTGTACAATATCCCTTTTTTTATTTTTTTAATTTTTAATATGTTCATTTTAAAGGGGAAAAAATTGTCCTGGCTGGGATTCAAACCCGGGTCGTCCGTCTCTCCGACCAGGGCAAATCTTTTCTCTTCAAAATAAAAAATTAAATATAATTTAATTAAATTTATATCTGCAGTCCTATTGGTTAAGTCTAATTTTATCCAGAGAGAGTTAATTGTATTGAGGGAAGCTGAATCGTCATTCTCGTAGTTTTAGCTTGAAATAGAGTTTTATTATAAGCAATGGCTACTTTTCAAGCCAGTGTGTGATTAGCCTCTTATGTTCTGCGATGATAACACGATTCAGATTGCTCAAGTACTAAAAACTCATTTAAGACAAAATTTCACTTTAGCATTTACTCACCTGCAGATATATTATCACTCAAGGCCGTATAGATGTTATTAGTTATAAATATTTTACGTCAAAAAGTTTAAATGATAGGTCTACGGACAACTTTAACTAAAATTATAGAGTGTTACATGGCAAGTACGATACTGATGTCGAGATGGTAGGTTGAGTGTGCCTGGAACCAAACCGTTGCTTCATTTCTGTGCCGAAAAATTCGCTCTAATATAATTAAATATTAGTTAAATAAAAACATATTTATCTTATAGTAGCTATTATGTTTCCATCAATACTAAATAAGAGATTTTAACATTTATTATCAGTGTTATAATCAACAAAATGTATTGTACATAGAACCAAAGCCATTTAGTGGATGAAGATATGTTGTAAATTGTCAAGTATTAGGAAATGAAAAAAAAATAAGTACCTACTTTTAAAGTGAATAACAAAATAATCTTGTTTGAGAATTTTTAAAATGTAGATAAGTTATTATTAATTAAAGCCGATGAATGTATGCCGTATTACTTGAAATAATTATTCACTTGAATGATCAAAGGAATTAATAATATTTATTTGAAACGAAATTTATCATAATTATTCAACTGTAGTGTAAGTAATTTAGTACAAAGGAGTTGACTCTCCCATTGTTGGCTTGATGTAATATTTCATAAAGGAGTTACAGGTGGGATCTTCGCTGCTGATGTTCCATCCTGATATCTCCTGACAGTTCTCATATTTTTCTCTCCCACTTTTCTTAAGTCACTTTTCTACAGGATTACTGTCCTCATTTTTTTTTTTTAATACGGTTCAATTCTTGTATTTACTCGTAATCTGGGTATGATTTATTTGCTTAAATTCGAGGGATAGTATATACCTGGGCATCTTAAATCTCTTTAATGGTAATTCCTTAATAACCTAGTTTTTAAAAATGTATCTTTAATTTTTTTTCAATAATATTCTGAATGAAAATTCGAATATCCCCCTTCAATATTCATCGTGAATATACCAATGCTACAGAAACAATTTTATAAATTTTATTGATTGGAGAATTCATGATTTTTGGGCGTCAACACAAACCAAGAACACGCACAAATAAGAGTAAATCTAGCATTAAAAATAATATTCAAATATTTAAAATTGAAGCCTTGACAGATATTGCCCACATATACTCGCTTACTTAATATGTATACAGTTGGTCAGACACGTTAAAAAAAACACGGCACAAACTTTTGAATGCTGATAGTACTAAATATTTCAGTAACAAAACTTTATATAACTATAACTAAGTTTCTTGTTACATTTTTACATGAAACAACACGAAGATTATAAAAGTTAACGAACATATTCGAATCTTATACCACTAGTTTTATGATTACACGGAAATTTTAACTCGCTCATACAGGACTTCGCTAAAAGGATGCATAACAACACTCACAGTTACAGCTGTGCCACAATATAATGTATGCACTAAGGAGTTACAGCTGTGCCACAATATAATGTATGCACTAAGGAGTTACAGCCGTGCCACAATATAATGTATGCACTAAGGAGTTACAGCCGTGCCACAATATAATGTATGCACTAAGGAGTTACAGCTGTGCCACAATCGATCAGACATATATATAACCACTATATAAGCTTTTTGTCCTGAAAATTTGCTGGTTTTCAACTGTTTTGATAGTAGTTGAAACAGAATTGAACAAGTTTATAAATAATCTCATATTTTGCAGTTTTATAAAACCCGATGCTACGAATTTACAACATAACATCTCATTGATTCCTGTCCGGTCCGTGACAAACGATTAACTTGGAATTTTCATACTAGACTGAAACGACAAGAAACAGCTCGCCGTTTCAGGCTTCTAAAACATTTACTAGACAAACGCTCTAAGCTCTCAATTAATTACGAAATACTCATATACATGACAATAATTAAACCCATCTCATTCATCCACAAGGCTTCGAATTCCTCTCGTATTCAGTCCTTACAATCCAAAATCCTTCGTAAAATCCTCAATGCTCCTAACTTTGTTACGAACAAAGTAATCCATGATGACCTTAATGTCTCATTTATTACTGATTTGGCCCGAATCCAGGTATCAATCCTTTCATGACAAACTTAAATTCCCACTCAAACTCACTTGTTTCAAATCTAGCTCCCTTTTCAATTCCCGATATTCTTCCGAGGCGTCTAAAAAGGTGGCGTTAAATTTATTATTTACTAGGGCGATCAGATGTGTCTAGTCTGGTTAATGCAACTTGGAATTATATATTTTTATGCTTATTGTATAATAACATGTTTGTTAATAAGAGTCAGGCTACGGTCTGCTCTACAGTGAGCGAAGTGCTACAGATCGACCTGATGACCTAAGTGAGGGGATCAGTGACCAGCTCCTCTTTAACAATTTAGACTGCTCGATCGAAGGCATCATGACCTAACATAGCCTCTCGCTTTATAGTTTTAGTGGATCGGTCCCTGAACTGTCTCGGACGTTAACGTTCTTCGTCGTTTATTAATCGCTCTGTCGAAGGCCGAATAGCTCAAGGTATTGTTCATAAGATATAACCCGATCTGTGAGGAATCGCTTCTCCTCAATTATTATTGCTATGAGTCTGTGGTGTTGTAGTTATTATAACACCTTATTGCGACCAAGATCGCGGGTTCGCAGACATGCAGGTGGCCATAGGATTTAAAATGAGCAAAAAAGCATTACTTATGCTGTCCATCGAATGGGAAAGTAAAAAAGTCCCGAGCCTGTACGATGTACTCATTAAAGACCCCTATCCTAACTGCAAATTTAGGACTCCCATTGCAGCATCGTACGATAAGCCATAACTGCATAAAATTATGTATTGGAAAATGTGTAATAAAAATTTATGAACTAACAATTTTTATTGCTGGACCGCATTTTCAGCTTATAACAATGATCAACAGCTTAGCGAACCAGAAGGCCCGATATCCTTAACCGATTGCCAAACTAAAGACAAAGACTTCCCTTGAAATCCTTCCACTTATGCCTCGATACACCCCTAGGATGTATATCTGTTGGCTCTATTCTGACTTTCTTCATTGGAATCTATTCGTTATTCAGCTCAATAAAATCACAAGCTCATCTTAATATTGGTTATGCAATCTGTTCAATTATATTCAATGGAGCGTACTCTCAATTTTGCGTTGCGTAACCTATATTTTCCAGTGTACTCGACTACTTTGGACTCAATATTCCAAGTGATACTTTACTTTCAAATGCCTTTTGATATTGTCCTTCTTTCAAATTAATTGGATATTGTGGAGAACGGAGATAGTTGGGGGTGCAGAAAAAAAAAACACCAAATAAGTACCAGACTTAAATTTAATTAGTGCCGACGTTTCGATCTACCATATAGGCCATCTTCAGGGCTATGAGAGAGAAACAGACAACGATAAATATATAAAAACGTTGCAGTAACAAGAATATAGTAACATGTAATGTAGAAAATTAAAATAGTGACATATATGATAATTAAAGATAACGAATATTGAAATAGTGACAGAATAAAATAAAATTAAAGTAGTGACAGATATAATAAAATTAAAGGTAATGAACAGAAATTAAAATAGTGATAGATATAATAATTAAAGATAACGAGTATAAAATACAGAAAATAAAATTACAGAAAGGATAAAAATGTAAACATAATATAAAGGGAAAGAAAAATGAGGAGGTAAACAGAAAGATACAAAATGAGAAGATTAAAATATAAAAAAAGGTGGAATATGAAGGATTTAGAAAAAACTAGTTTATTATAGATATAAAATGTATAATAATAGACTTCTAGAGGTTACATAAATAAAATGTATGAAAAATAATAATACAAGAATATGTAGAAAGAAATGAATAGGTATCTCGTAGAATGTAAAAAAAATTGAAAATATAAGTATGGGATGTAATATAAAAATAGTGATTGGATTAATAAATTTGAAAAATTAGAAATTAAAAATAATGCTTATAAATTCCCCATGATTGGATATCATTCAGAATATATGTATCATTATTATCATCATCATTATCCATTCTCACCTACCGCTTATCTAGTGTGAGGAGTCCCTCTGTTGAGCTTGGCTTAGTTGCCCCTGTCCTGTATCGGCTCATTTTTAAATTAAAATTGATTACCATTTTTGCTTCCATCACCCTGAAATCGAATATGACAATAAAAACATTTCCTTACCCAGGAAATGGTGATTAGTATAAGTTTATGTAATAATATGCATAAATATTATTCTATAAATAGTCAGCATGCCCGATAGCCGCTATTTTTCATCTTCATTCATCTGAAAATAAAATACTACTCCTATAGGCTTGTCGATTATCTCGAAAGACATAATTTAAAAAAAAAAATGTTTCCCGTACCCTTGGTTCCAGATAATGATGATGATGAATATAAAGCTTCAAAATTGCATTTATTTTATAAATAGAGGGTTCTATATAACTTTTAAGGACTGTAACTGATAGTTGAAAAAATTAGTTGATATTTGTAAACTGGAAACAAAGTCGCCCTGCCAGCGACATGTGATGCGTATACTTTAAAAACAATAGCGGGTTGTTAATCTGCAAGGCTAGATTTACAACATTTGGTCTGATTTATATTAGGTCCAGTAAACTGGCGACACGACTGGGGGCGTAAAGTTTTAGAGAAGTTCTGAATATGTATTCATATATATGTTTTTAGGTGGGGGACTAATACAACATAAACAACACTGTTACATTTATGTTTGCTCAATTAACGTCACTTTATGCTGTTATGGCTAATTGGACGATGCTACAGTGGTAGCTCTAAATTTTGCCTATCCAGGTTTAATTAGGATTGGGATTTTTAACGAGTACCTGACATCGTATAGGCTCGAGACCCCCGTTTAACGTCCTATCCGAAGGACGGCATAACGAAGGATATTTACTCTCTTAAAAAAAATCCTAAGGCCACCTGCCGGGCTACGAACTCGCGATCTTGGGTTTAGTAGTTTGTTACGCTAACGACTAGACCACAGGTGACCGTCTGAATATGTAGGTTTGCAAGGAGCAGACATTCCATGTTTATGTAATATTAATAAAAGGTATGAATACGCTAATTTATCACATGATATTAATAACTATAATAAATATTCCCCCACTGCAAAAAATATCTGATCCACTACAACCCATAAAGTTTTGGTACTCATTGGTATGCCCTCTTTGGCTCATTGCATGGTATACACTGCACTGTTTCTAGGACGGGTGTGCAGGGAAGTGATTTGTCATATACACTTCCAAAGCCAGGTTTCTCTCCAATTAAGGTTGCTCGGAACCACCGTTTAACGTCCCTTCCGAATGACGGCGTAACTAAGGATTTTTTATTCCCTTAAAAAACTCCTAGGGCCACCTGCCGGGCTACGAACCCGCGATCTTGGGCTTATTAGTTTGTTAGGCTAACCACTAGACCACAGGTGACCGTTAAAGACTCTCGTCTTTCTTGCATTTAAAAAAAAAATTAAATCAAATAATTCATCATATATAATTTTTTTCCAAATTATATGAATCCACACTACAAGAATAGGATTTCGTTGTTTGAAATACTTGTTGAGTGTACTGTGTGTTATAGTTGTACTCGGTTTCGTATTTAAGAGGAATGTATACATTTCAGAATTTCATTATTTGATTTCATTGTTCCACTGTTGAGAGCGGATAAGCTGCGCGTACTGCGCTGAGCTACTGAGCTATAGGTCTCCAGGCTCAAGTAGATAGGCCTCCGGCTGAAGTAGATATTTTGTATAATCTGTTAACATTCAGTAATCGACCACTTTAGGTCTGGAGACATACCTTGGATTCATCCAGCCACTATAAACTGGGTTCTTCCTAGGGATGACCCGAGCTCTATGAAGTGTTTACCTTTAATTGGGAAAAAAACTGATGGTTAAGAGTAATCGGCCAAATTACCTCCCTGCATAACCGCCGGCGTAGAAAGTTACCTGTAGTTTGGACCATTCTTGTCTTATTGTGGTACGTTGTTTTTTTTCATATAGTTATTCACTATAACTTTGTCCTGAGGATTCTCCATCAACCCCTATGTAAAAGACGAACGATTATACTAGCAACGACTACGAAGTATAAAGATTTGGAGGGGGCGTAAAATAGTAGTTCCGAACCTGTGCGATGTCAGATAAAAAGATGCTTTTCCTAATTATGCCAAGATTGGAAAAAATTTGGAATCTCATCGTAGCATATTAGCCATAGTAGCAATAATAAATCAATTTATATTTTTGGTAAATAAATCTATTTTATTATTACGAAAAGACAAATTATTATTGCTTTTATTGAAAAGGAAACCGGTAGTATTGATTATCAAGGATTATTTTTGAAAGGGGAGGATCGTGGAGATTAACTGCGGTTTGTCTTCATGAAACAATGTCCTCTTTCCCCGCTTCCTTTCTTCCGGGATAAAATATTTTTCCTTATTGTCCTTAAAAAAAAAGCTTTTATTTCCTTGAAATATCCTTTCTAAAGTATTTTTAATATTTTTATAAGATAATGTTGATTTTCAAATGTTTACTCATTTTAATCATATTTATTTACAAATATGATATTATAAGTTATTGTATGTACAATAAATAGATACATACCTATATGTACATACTTACATACCTATGTGGTTAAGTCGAATTTCGTTCAAAGCCGTTAACTCTTGAGAGGGCATTGGAATCGTTCCATTCACGACGTTTTTTGCTCGTAATGTGCTTGTTTTCAAGCCAATGACTGACTTACACCCTTATTTATTACGATAGTTACAAGATTCCGCTTCTCAAAGTACAAGAAACCAATTTTGGAGAGAATTATACTTAACTACTTATTAATTGGGGCTTCGAGTTGTTTGTGGAATCTCTTGTAGCTAAATCTATTATATGAGCCTGTTCGGCTGTTGGCGTGAAAAGTGCCGCACTTTATCTTCTTTTATGTGGTTTTTCTTTTATGGTATGCCTGAATTGGCGAAACGTTGCTTGGTTTTTTCAGTAGTTTAGATAGTTAAGACTTTCCTTATTGGATTTTCCCCATTGCGTTCTAATTTAATATATCAAGCTAGATACCTAAATAAAATTAAGGTTTAAAAAGCTTCTGGAAGCTATGGCGTAGTTATAAATTTTATAACGATACAATTTAATTTAAATAGGATCTATAAATTGTTTAGAGTTACCTATTTGTTAAGGATAATCGGCCTTGCATTGAATGATAATCCAGTTCAAGGGCCTAGGATAGGGTTCGCTACGAGCCTTCCTGAACCTAAACCTAAACCAGGGTTTAGGTGTCCAATTAGACCCGAATCCCTTCTAATGAAGGTAGTTATTAATTAATGAATTTAAAATTTATTCAACAATTTAAATTTCCCTCTTTATTTCTACAATACTGCAGTAGGCATTAAATTTAACTCTACTCTATTAGAATATATAATAATATTTCTCTCATACGTGGAATGAACTTAGTTGAATATAATATTCTCTCTAATCCTCTTTGTGGTTTAGAGCCGTTGATTTAGTGAAATGGCTGTTTTTAATTATGAAATATTTTATCTTTTTTAATGATCTTTATTCTTATTTTATTTGTATTTTTTTGCATAAATTGTATTTTATAGGATTTGGGAAAGTAATAACAATGTTTTTTTTAAATTACATAAAGAAGAAAGTGGTATAAGTCCATTTGATCTCAAAAAATTGTTTATTCTTTTAAATTATTGTAATGAATATTATTTCAGAATAAAATTTAAAAGGTGTATAGGGTTTAAAACATCAACCATTCTTTGCTAAGTGTTAAGTGAACATTTTTTCCCGTTTGCGTATTTTTTCAGTTATTCGAAAGGAAACCTTTCATATCACGAATATGAAATATGAAAAAATGCACTTTCATCCCATTCAAAAATAACAGCTCAATTCATATAAAGCCTTAATTGAAAAGCGTATTTTAATGTTGCTAAACCTCGAAGTAATGGTATTTGCTATGTTTGACTTAATTTTTTTGTCTAATTCACTAGTCAAATATAATTTTGAATAATGCAGAGAGAAATAGTTCTGGGAATAAGAAGATTGGTGTCTCCGTTACGGTCCGTCCAGCTCTATAAAAATAAAAAAAAGTATTATTTTCTTTAGATTTCAATCCCGTTTCAGAAAGCTCTTCATTTCAAGAGAATTGAACACATGAGTGAGAAACACAGGTGTTTAGGGTTTTAAACATTACCATTTTCTAAGTGCTAAGTGGTAAAAACATCCGTTTGCCCATATTTTTAACGTACACTTAGATATTACTCATACTTAGATATGAAAAATTGTACTTCTACCACTTTAAAAAATAATTATATATTTTAAAAACAATAAAATATGTTTAAAAGTAATTTAATATTTTGTTTTTGTATAAATAATTAATTTGATTCAACACAGTTGTGTTAAAATTTTATTTGTGAGGTAATCAAATTTCTTAAAACGAATTTATAATTATAAAATTTTATATGTTCATTTAGCATGGTTAGAATATTAATGTTTAGTAATATGAAAATGACATTTTAGTAATTTATATTTTCTTTTGCAGGTAATGAATAAATCATTACATCAGTGATATTTATCACAGTCAAGTACTAAACCCCTTTATGTAAGAATGTATTAATATTAATATTTATTGTTCATTGTTTAAAGGTCTCAGATTTGTAATTATTCTATTATTATAAAAAAAAAGTTAGGTTAAATGAATTATTCATTTTCTTTTTTAATTCGTATCTTCCATTTTCAATCACAAGGGACTCCTTCACGTTAAAAGACGTCCCCTTGGGAAATGAACCCGCGATCAATCATGACTGGGAGCTTAATGAATGAGAAAAGTGTCCTATTCCTCTTCCAGCCTGGAAAAATATATTTTTTTAGTCTCAGCAATCCTTCTTGAAGAATCCTTTCAGAACTCATTTCGTGTTTCCAAGCATATTTCTCTCATTTCAAAACCTATATTAATCTTGTAAGATGCTGAATCGTGAAAATAATAAAAAGAATTGGATAACAATAAATAAAGCTGTTTATTGCATAAAAAATCGCAATCAACCCTTTTTAATAAAATTTAAAAATATTCTATTAATAATATTTGAAATTAGTGGATGTTTTCATATGAAATGCCATTTTTCGTAGTAAAGGTTTGCTGTACGTGACATTATCTGGACCATTAGGAGTACCTAGATAAATATGGTAAGGGACATTGAGGTACCTTGAGGTAGTCTTAAGTGTCCCTTAAGGGTGGATGGTACCTTAAGGGACAGATCGGCAGTAGTTGTCAAGAAGCGGATCAACATAACTGTCACATCTAACAAAATGGGTCCTCTTTCATTATTTGTAAGCAGAATTATCTTTTACATTGTAACTATGATCAGCATGATGAGAAAAAATACATTTTTACTGAGCTCCTTCAAAGGAACAATGTCAGAACTCAAATAACCTAATTAAATTACAGGTATATGAAATTTCCATGTGTGATAAAAAATAAAAATTTGGTTATTGGTAATCCATCTGTTGTAATGATGGTATTGCAATTATTTTATTAATCGTTAAATATTTTATTTTAAAGAGAAAATATTTGTCCAGGACCGGGATTCAAACCCGGGTCGCCCACGTTTCCGTCGTGGTGCTCTAACCAATTGAGCTACCCTGGCTCCTAACACGGCCAGACAAATCCATCCTCTTCACCGATCCTTCATCCCCGCTCTCTCGCAATTTTGCGATGTATACACGGGGAAGAATGATCACTTAACATTACTTTCATTAGGATCTTGTTGACTTACGTCATTATATTATTTATAATTTTTTTTTTTATCAATTTCTTTTATTAATCATTAGAAAACTTTTAAAAGTTTGAACCTTTTTTTATTTTAACTTATATCATTATTAATTAAACATTATACAACTCGGAATCCATTATCAGGCTCAAATACAAGTAGATATGCCCGCGAACTTGCTTTAACCATGTACATGTGAGGGATATAGAAGAATAGAAAAAAAATATTGGAAAATAATATTTTTTCAATGCCTAATTTATAACGCGTATGAAATGTGTTGTACTAAAAATTCCTTTGGGGGTGACCTGTGGTCTAGTGGTCAGCATAACAACCTACTAAGCCCAAGATCGCGGGTTCGTAGCCCCGCAGGTGGACCTAGAATTTTTTAAAGGGAGTAAAAAATCCTCAGTTATGCCATCCTTCGGAAGGGACCTTAAACGGTAGTCCCGGGCCTATGCGATGTCAGGTACTCATTAAAAATCCCAATCCTGATTAAACTTGGATAGGCAAAATTTAGAGCTCCCACTGTAGCATCGTCCCATTAGCCATATCAGCAAAAAGTGACGTTAAATAAATAAACAGACACCTAAGATTCCCGTGTTTCTGGGAGATATGCCATCTGGCGAGGGATTTTATTTTTCGAACAGTTGGTACTTGCGGAGACAAACTCCTTAAAGCGGACCAATAAAACTAACATGACGGGGAGATTTAGCGCTCGTATTTCCTCCTATATTTGTCTCCGGCCTCTCTTTTCTTCGAGCTCTTAACTACTCTGCAGGGGAAGGAGGGGAAAGAATTGTCCCCGTTCTGTTCTCGGTTAATGGCTGCGATTGTGTCTTATGAAGGCGGAATAGATGCCTTAATTAACATCGCTTGTCCCAGTATTTTCTTACCGCATTGTTTTATAGGGTGTCGGCCACGGTATATAAGTTGGCATTGATAACAGATGTTTCGCCCTTAAAGAAATCGTAGAATATTTGGTTGTAAAGATGATGATTTTTTTTATTATTTTTAACTTATTCATTGAAATTTACAACTGTATTTTAACAATACAACAATTAAATGACAGGAGTGATACATAGTGGCATGGATAAAGACAAGTAGAGAAACTACCCAGTGATAGTACTTAAATAACAAGTTCAACTTAAAAGGTCACGAGGCCATGTTATTTTCAGACGCCCCAGAGGATTATCAGGAATTGATGAGGTAACTAGGTTGGTAACCAGAGCGTATGAGTGCGGATAAAGTTTGTCATGAAAAGATTGATATCGGATTCGGGCCAAATCAGCAACAAACGGGGCATTATGGATTACTTCGTTCCTAACAAAGTAAAGAGTATTTAGGAATTCGAAGGCTTAGTGGAGCCCCTAAGCTCTGCTCCAGAAGGGTCTGATGATTCTCTTGTATATGAGTCTTCATAATTAATTATTAGCTTAGAGCGTTTGTCTAGGAAATGCTGAAGTAGCCTGAAACGTTGAAAATGATTTTTAAGAAATAGAATTTCGAGACGCCTACAGAGAAAATAGGCACCACTACGATCTGAGGAAAGTCATGGATCCAGCAGATGGTGAAGATTTTGCTGTTTCTAAGGCTGCGGTTGTACAAGGAAGTAATTTTTCCAAGATGATTTACACACTTTGTTGGCAACAATACGGCTCTAATGATTTTCCTGAAACTCCGAGTTGTAATTATTAATTAAGTGGAATTGAGTGAGCCTCGAGAGGGTCGATCCTAATTATAACTAAATAATAAATATATAATCCGTCATTCCCTTCTGATCTTAAGTAGCGAAGTAAGTAGTAGACTTTGCCTGATGTCCCACTCCCGATGAGTTAATAATAGGATAAAAAATATATGTTTTTAATAATATCATGCAAACGTTATCAATGCTGGAATAAGTGATCAAGAATTTTTGTTTCTTATTGGCTAATCTTCTCCTATCCCGATTTCTCCTGTCCAGACCATCCTCCTCAGACTTCTAGCTGCCATTTCTTCTCAAACTTCTAATATCCACTGCTTCCTCCTCTTCTTCACTTCTTAAGACGGTATATAAGTGCTCTAAGGGGCCATCGCGTCTCAGGACGTTCACATGCGATGGCAAGCTTTCACTGATTTTATTGAGAATGTTGAGTTTATTTCCCACTTTATTTCTTTTAACCTTAGTTCTTGAGTGATCAGGAAAGTTTAAAGTTCTATCCACAACCCACTCTTCAGAAACTTATAGCAAATTTGTACTGTTTTAGGTTTATAATATGAATAAGATTCGGTAATAATTAATGCATTTATTAACAGTAAATACATTTATTGTGTTTTTTATATAATTGAGTTTTATTTTTTCTAAAAACTGAGTTCAAATTTGTCTTAGGCTCGTAACCATTAACCAACACCTGAAACTTCAAAATATTTATCATTTCTATATATTGACTAGAAGGTAGTTTGTTCATATGTGTTTATTCATTTAACGTCAGTATATGCTGCTAATGCTAATAGGAAAACCGTAGCAAACTGTTACATGCCATGCTAGAGCTAGGACTACCAAGAAAACTTGTTCGCCTTACAAGGATGACCCTCGCAAAGACGAGATGCCAAGTTAAAATAGGAAACAAGTGCTCTTCAAATCAGCCCTCGAAACAGCAGCGCGTGCGATACGAACAAACCCAGGTGGAAATATGCAATAGGATGAGGCAACATTTAGCCTATGCGGATGATGTCCTAACTGGGAGGAGTAAAGCAGCACTCTCAGGAACCTTCCAGGAATTCAACCAAGCAGGAGAAAAAATGGGTTTGCATATAGACGAGGCCAAAACCATGTACATGTGCAGCTCAAGAAGGAACGTACAGGTAGAAGAACAAGCCCCGTTTATGGAGTTCAGCTTTAAGCCAACTCAGAAATTCAAATACCTGTGCGCAATAGTAACAGACAACAACCAGATAGAGGAGGATATAAAAGCAAGACTTGCCGCTGGTAATTGTTGTTACTATGTAATACAAAAGGCTCTTAAAACTGGGAAATTGTCAAAAAGGGCCAAGATCGCCTTGTATAAAACGATTGTCAGGCGAATAGCGACATATGGTTGTGGATGTTGGGTCCTGAGTAAAAAAGTGGAATGGTGAATGTCTGGGAGAGAAAAATACTGTGGCGGATTTATGGACCCATCTACGTCCAGGAAACATGGAAGATCCGTAATAACGCAGAACTCCGACAACTTCACGGAGAGCCAGACTTAGTTTCTTAGTTAGATTGAGATGGTTGGGCCACGTGATGAGGATGCCGGAGACAAGAGTGCCCAGAAGACTGTTGTTAGGGGAGCTCGGTGGTAGAAGACCCAAAGGAAGGTCCGGTACGAGGTGGCTGGATGATGTGGAGCCCGATCTTCACCAACTGGGAATCAGACATTGGAGAAGACTTGCTGGGGACCGAAGTGATTGGCAGGTAGTGGTGGATGAGGCCCAGGTCCTTGTAGGACCGTAGTGCTAAGGAGTGAGTGAGTGAATGCTAAGGATGTTACAGTGATAGGCCAAAATTTTGGCCAGTTATAGTTACGGTATGAATCTTTGGCGAGTACCTGACAGCGGAAAGCCTCAATATTCTCATTGCACGTTCCTTCTGAAAAACGGCGTAACCAAGGAATTTTTCTTTCTTCTTCAAACCGCGATGTTAGGCAGAGGAGGTTATTATGCTAATACTACACCAAGATGACCCCACTAGAATGCAGTTAAAAAGTAATTGGAAACGATTTCTATTTTACACCTTCTTTAGCTTATATAATCATAACCATCTGTTATATTGTTACTTTTGTTTGGAGAAAATTAACATATCTTGTATTTAGCAATATGATTACACTGAAATTAAGAATTAATTGGGACTAAATTTGGACACATTATAAAAAAAAGAAAAGAAAAAAGATTAATCGACAACTTTGTAGCCATCAATTAAAAATAATTTGTTTATATTTATCCTCCGTCATTTCGTAACACCCTTGTAACATCAAACATTATCATTAAAACTAATTATAACTGAATAAAAACATAATTAATCCTGAATCCTTAAAAGGATTCTGTGTTTGGTAAGGTACCTCAAGTGAGTTTTTTTTTAAAGGGGACTGGTTGGCATTCTTATTTGTTGCTTCGTTGCCCCCTTAAGGTTACTGCTGCAGTTATTTATTTCATTTCATTTTCTCTTATTTTCTTTTTTTTTCTTTTGTTTTTCCTCAATGATATGTATTGAGTTCGTTGAGAGAAGAAAAGTGATCGGCTGTTGAACAAGAAAATCCGGGATTATTCTAATTCAGGATAAGTTATGGTAATGTGGAGTATCGATGACTTTTTTTTTATCCTGTTTATTTCAATGATTAATTTGCCTGGAGGATCTTGGCTTTTAATCCTCTCATTTTCATATTCGGAATGCGATCGTAGTTTGCATAAATAAGACGTGATATAACTCGAACGAGGCTTACAGAACCAACCAGTTTTGATTAGTGGTGTTGGAGAAACATTAATGTATCAATATTATAAATAGTAGATAGTAGAGTATCTGAACTGGATTAGAGGAAAAAATGCAAGAAGGTATCGATTTAGCAATTCCCAGAATAATAATTCTGAAGTGTATTTTCGCTAAAATTGGGCTTAATAATAAGAGAAATAGTTTTATTAGAATATATTCTTATTGTTATTTAATTTATGGAATCGCCGTTTCAGGCTACTTCAACACTTACTAGATAAAGCTCTAAGCTCCCAATTAATTAAAGACTTATATACATGACTATTATTAGGCCAATTTGGACTTACGGAGTATAGCTTTGGGCCTACAATAAGCCATCGAATTCCTCTCGAATTCAATCCTTACAATCCAAAATCCTTCGTAAAATCCTCAATATTACTTACTTTGTTACGAATAAAGTCATCCATGATGACTTCATTTCCTGATAATCCTCCGAGGCGTCTGAAAAGAAGATGGCTTCGTGATATTCTAAGCTAAACTTGTTATTTGAGTATTATCACTGGTTAGTTTCTCTTCTTGTTTTCTTGTCATATTGTTGTAATCCAGTTGTAAATTTCAATAAATATATTTTTTAAAATTATTAGGGAGTGGGGTAGCTCTGTAGTAGAGCGCTTAGTTGCTCTGCTGGAGATCTCGGGTTCAAATCAGGCTGAGACAGATAAGTTATTTATTCTGTTAAAGCTATACATGGATCATGTTTGATTTCCATACCCTGACGAGGTGCACCCATTATTGAACCTGTTAACAGCCATGAATGGACGCTATGGTACCTACTGATCCTTCCGGGGTTCACCCAGCCTCTATAGTTGAGCGTGTTCCGGGTTATGTCTCTTCACAACGTTGTCTTAGGAGCACTACTATCTCTACCTTCGTAGGTAGTAATGGTACAGGTTTTTATTTTTTGTTTAATTATGCTTGGTTTGTTAATTGATTGGTACTTGAAATTATTTCCAACGTTAGACTCTAATGCAGAATTATTAAATAAGTAATAAAAAGGCCTAGCCCAACTCTATATAACATTCCTTTACATAAGCAAACTGTATCGCGTTATTTAAAGAAAATTTATTCCGTACCCGCACTTGGAGTAGTTAAGCTTGTCAAGTCAGTAAGTCGTATACTTTGATAATAGCTTTAATTTATTAACAGGCTTTCTGAGGTCTCAAGTTAAGAGAAGAAAAAAGTCGAATGCTAAATCGACTTCATTACTTCTTAAGGGACTTTTCAGGAGGAATCTAAATTTAGTAGGAATAAATTAGAGGAAAGATATGCCAAAAAGAAACTGAAAGTAATGTGGAATTCGTAACTGATCTTCTGACCAACTGCAACATGCACGGACCGGTTCCAGAAACAAGTTTGCAGGTTTGGCTCAGCCTTTCAACATATTTTTCTCCACGTTGGGGCCAATTTATTGTACTTTGATTTAAGAATAGTTTAGAAATCCATCCACCTCCCAATATAAAAATATATATTATTACTAAACCATTAGAAAATATAAATAATTTAAGTAGAGGCTGTGATTTGAAGTGGCTAAATAATTCTACACTTGCAATACGAGCAAATACTTCATCTGACGTCTCACCTTATACTACACATGTTTTATTTCTTGAATTAATTTTTTTCATCATAAAATTCTTTTTAAACCGAAACAGATTAATTTTAATAAAACTTTGTTTAAACATAATTTGATTACATCCAGGAATAAAAAAAAAAGCTAACGAAATTAGGATACAACGAATGGACACCACATCTCGACCAACTCCAAGATATTGATTACAAAAAAGTTCTCGCCAATCACTCAAAACTACGGCATGACGAAAGCGTCATAAAACCAGAATGGCTCTATAGATCGGAGACACTGGTTTTTAACAGGAAGAGAGATATAGAAAACATTCAGAAAAAGGAATGACTAATCATAAGCAAAATAAGAATTCAAACTATAAAAAAAATACCTGTACGACTACAATGCGTCTGGGGTTCAGTACATGGTAGAGACTGCACAGTTTCATGGACAACGGTTCTGCAGGGAGGTGACTTGTCCTAGATCACGCTCTACCTCCAGATTTTCTCCCTTATTTTGGGTACCCTAGTTTTATAATATTTTATAGAGGCTGGGTGAGCCCCTGGTGGGTCCTGGATCCTCTATGACCCATCTCTGGCTCCAAACAGACTAAATAAAAGTCTTGCCCGCAGCGGGATTTGAACCAAGATTTCCGGGATGGCAACTCAGTGCTCTACCACTGAGCCACTCCGCTCCCAAATCGAACAATACTCTGATATACCACAGCTATATCAGGAAACGTAGATTTTGTAAGGTTGTTGGAAACGAATTTCTAAAAACAAAGTTTATGTCGAGCCTATTCGTAAAGTAATGAGGTGATTTGACCGAGAGACTGCCTGGTTTTCCCATCTATCAAGGGTACCCTCTTTATAGAGGCCGGGTAGGAGATTTTCATGCCCCAGGAGGGTCTGCAGATCTCAGTAAGTTCATCTGTTGCTGTTAACAGATCGAACATTTGATCCTCTCCAGCTGGATTTTAACACAGTAACTTAGCGTTCTACAAACTGAGCTATTCAGCTCCCTTTGCCACCTACTAGTAAATGCTTTTAACAATACCAATTGTATTTAATATTAAAAAACGTTCGTTCTCTGGTCATTCCTTTTTTCCAAGGAAGTTTAAATAAACATCTTGTCCTAAAAGGAATAAGATGTAAATTTTCGTCCTATCCCCAAACTTTTTCTTTTTCGATATTTAAAAAACGGCCAAGTGTTTTATCAAGTCCTTTGGCTGCTATCGATTCGATAAGAAACCTTGCCATATTGGCAACACCTGGCAGTATTTTCCTATCCGATAACAAGCAGCTGGACGTAACACCAGTTCTCGAACCTGTCCTGAGGCAGTTACACTAACGTATTGGTCTTAGCACGCGCTATGTTCATGTAGATGGATAGGCAAACCGATAAGGGGACAAGGCTCAAGTATGCTATGTTAATTGCTATCTTATTCTCCGATCAATAAACTGGAATGCAATCCAGACTTATGCAATTTTTTTAACCCTTATCTTTGGAATTTTTTGACTGAAATTATTTTAGTTGACAGAATTATTGTATTAAAACATTTAGTTTAGGATAATAATACAATAAAGGATAAATAATAATTATATCACAATCAGAAACCAACACTTTGATAGATAATTATTATCCAACAGGGTAACCTGCTGTGTAGTACTTTATGTAATATCCATAAAGAAAATACTTTTATGCCGTCTTTAGGAAACGTAAAATGGGCGTTCCGAGTTTGCACAGTGTCAGGTACTTGTTAAAGATCCCTTTCCTAATTATTTGCATAGCCAAAATTTAATACTCCACTTGTAACATCGTCCCATTAGGTTTCCAGTTCTTAGTAAACCAGTACGCACTAAGTTAATTTTTTTGCAGTTTCCGAGAAATTATTAGGGGAGCCCCTTATTGACGTTCATGGAAAAAAAAATTATTTTATATTATATTAAATAAGTCGCATACAATGACATTATATATTGTATATTAACTCTTATGGGGTCATTTAAAAAATAATTGTCACTTTTACTGTTCCTTACCTAGTAACTTTCATTTCACTGTTAACAGTGCTTATTTCTAAATAACTAAACTCGCTGAATAAGTTACAAACCTGAGGCATAAATATTATGTGTGTTCCACATCCAGATTCCTCTAAGATGGTTGGAGAGAAAAGCTTATGACATTGTAGTGGTATGTTAGTTATTTTAGCTTTGGGGCGGTAACTAAGGGGACAGTTTGTCCAATTAGTTACCAATCCCGTTGCAGCACAGATTCAAATAAATTGTGGGCATAGTTGTTCCAACTCCATTATAATTTAAAAATTTTAGATACCTGCAGTTGTTTCCTTGGACTAATCTTTAAAAACATGATATGAGCTGTTATTTTTAAAGTGCTATGAGTCATTTTTTTCATTTCCGCGATAGCTAAAGGTTTCCATTTTAATTACTTAAGAAATAATTGTCCTACGGGCAAATTTTTTCATCACCTGTCACTCAGCAAAGTGTGCTGTTTTAAACCCTATACACCTAAAAAAGAGTCACGTTAGTTACCATAACATATGGGATAGGATACATGGGATTTATTTTACGACCCATTGATTTTTCTCTTTAAAAAAATGCTATACAATTTTTATTGAGCAAAAAATGATTAAGTAATGAGATCAAAGTTAAACAGTTTGAACTTGTAGTACTCCACCCTCCTGAGCTGATAAGGAGGTAGAAATAATGATAAGGTTGTTATACACAGTTCTCACTCCTCACTGGGAAGACAGGATGAAGATAAATGACTTCTGGAGTCTTCTAATGACCTGGCTTTATCCGCTACTTCTCCAGGTGTCTCCAGTGTCTCTCCTCCAAACGAGCGAACTTTTCTACTATTTCGTTTGCGGATAATCAACATTCGAAAAGACTCTTTCTTTCTTACTTTTTATTATTTATTTTTCTTCTTTTCTTTTTGACAGAGTTCTTTATTATTAAAGCCGAGAACTCGTAGCTGCTGAAATCAGTGGCTTCTGCATTTGTGACATTATCCAAGCGAGATTCATTTTTTTTTTCTTTTTTTTAATGAAAAAGTCTGTGATGAAGTCGTCCTCTTATTTTTTAGTTTTCGAGTTATCAGGAAAGATGAAGGGTTATTTTTGTTTTTAATAATAGAGAGAAGTACTCGATATAATTACCGTCTTCTTACGAATACTACATCTCACTTAATAATAAACATGACATTAATTCGTACAGATTTTAGATATTTTTTAAATAATAAGCTTTGAACTCTGAACATAAACAACTCTCCGTCTAGTAGCAGTACCTTAATACTCACATAAATGACATTGGTACAACTTGCATCCATAAAAGCTGAAACGAAGCTGGACGAGTTTTTCATTATAACCCAATCGTTAATTATTGTACTGTTTAAAAAACCTGTACTTCTCCAACCTGAATGGTCAGTACTGTTTAACTGTACTGTTTCTAGTACAGCGCTTGTACAGGAGAGTGATTTGGCTTAGATCAAACACAACCGCCAGATTTTCTCCCGATTAAGAGTAACCATTCATAGAGGCAGGGTGAGCCATAGGAGGGTCTGTTGATTCTAGAGGGTCAATCCATGGCTGTTAAAAAATTATGAATAACTAGCTTATGCCCGCGGCTTCGCTCGCGTGGAATTCGGCCTGCCACATAAAGTTTCGTGAAAGATCATTTTAAATAAATAATTTAATTATTTTTTAAAAATATAAGTTACTCGTATATCCATAATTTCAGATGTCTAACTTCAAAACTGACGGATTCTATACAACCTTTGAACCCCCATTATATTAAAAGGGAAACCCTTGGGGTGGAATTATCCAAATTTCTTTCTTAAACTATACAAAGAACCTATCTACAAATTTCAAGAGGCTAAGTTCCTGATTTGTCTTTAATTATGTACTATAACGGGGGGGGGGGAGGCATGCCCGCGTGACCCCACATAAATCAGCCCTTGATGTAGCCTATGATGTATATCCTATTTTATTCAATAAGTTTCATCCAAATCCGTTCAGTAGTTTTTGCGTGAATGAGTAACAAACATTCCCATTTATAATATTCGTAGGATATCAAAACTAATAGTTTCACTCCTGTCCTTTTTGTTATTTTAACCACAATTATCATGTGATTTGCCTTTAATTATGTACTATAATGGATTCTCTACAGTACCTAAAAAACTGTCGGGGGGGGGGGCACGTGCTCTCGTGCGCCTCCCCCCTAATTCCTCGCTTGCTATAGCCTATGTGTTATTCTGATGTCTAACCTATATTATTGTGAAGTTTCATCCAAATCAATTCAGTAGTTTTTGCGTGAAAGAGAGACAAACATACAAACTTTCACATTTATAATATTAGTAAGATTAGTAGGATATCAAAACAGATAGTTTCACTCCTGTCCTTTCTGTTATTTTAACAACTATTATCATGTGATTTGGCTTTATTTATGTACAATAATGGATTCCCCACAGTACCTAAAATACTGTCGGGGTGGGGCACGTGCCTCCTTGCACCCTCCCATAAATCCGCGCTTGCTATAGCCTATGTGTTATTCTGCTGTATAACCTATATTACTGTAAAGTTACATCCAAATCTATTCAGTAGTTTTTGCGTGAAATAGAGACCAACATACAAAATTTCACATTTATAATATTAGTAAGATTAGTAGGATATCAAAACAAATAGTTTCACTCATGCTCTTTCTGTTATTTTAACAACTATTATCATGTGATTTGGCTTTATTTATGTACAATAATGGATTCCCCAGAGTACCTAAAATACTGTCGGGGTGGGGCACGTGCCTCCTTGCACCCTCCCATAAATCCGCGCTTGCTATAGCCTATGTGTTATTCTGCTGTATAACCTATATTACTGTAAAGTTACATCCAAATCTATTCAGTAGTTTTTGCGTGAAATAGAGACCAACATACAAAATTTCACATTTATAATATTAGTAAGATTAGTAGGATATCAAAACAAATAGTTTCACTCATGCTCTTTCTGTTATTTTAACAACTATTATCATGTGATTTGGCTTTATTTATGTACAATAATGGATTCCCCACAGTACCTAAAATACTGTTGGGGTGGGGCACGTGCCTCCTTGCACCCTCCCATAAATCCGCGCTTGCTATAGCCTATGTGTTATTCTGATGTATAACCTATATTACTGTAAAGTTTCGTTCAAATCCGTCCAGTAGTTTTTGCGTAAAAGAGAGACAAACATACAAACATTCACATTTATAATATTAGTAAGATTTATCTGCCTGACTGTATATGGACCAGGAACCTTAAGCATAATAGCAGCAATATTGTATGCCAGAGAAGATCGTGAAAAACTGTTTCAGTTTAATTTTTAGATTTATATCTCATCAAATTCAAGAATATACAAGGGCGCGGTCTCATTATTATTATCATGTTTTCTTTTCACAAATTAAAAAATTGAAGTTTACGAAACTATACTCCTTTCAACTGTTATATATGGGTGCGAAACGTGACTACTAACTTTGAATAACTTACGTTATTCGAAATTATGATTTATTTAACTAGTATATTCGGTACGAAACAGGATCATTCTACTGGAGAATATGGAAGATTACACAACGCGGAATCGCAGAGCATCCTTTTTTTCCTAAGGGTGTCCTCAGATTGAGGTTTCCTTCAACAGAAAATTAATTTGTTTTTCCATTTTCTTTTATCTTGTACATCTTCCTCCCTGCAGAACTAAAATTGAAATTTAAATTGTGTTACATTTCCTTCTTCATTATTCTGAGATGACCATGCCATTCTCTTTTTCTTTATACTTCTGTTTTTCTGATTCTAGAGGACGTTTCGTTGAGTTTACATCCGTTATCTAATTTCGGCATTAGTCCTTGTTATTAGTCTGGACGGGTGCCTGGGTAGGCAGCTCTCCTCCAATAGTCTAATTCAGTAGCAAGTAGCTATATTATTACTCTCCATAAAAACAAAAAACATTAACATTTGTCAAAAATTATTTTTTATTAACAATTATGTACAACATTACTACATAGAAGGTAACAACGGTATCTTTCGCTAGCCCTATTGTCCCCTGGTAGTAGACTCGTGTAGCGATATCGACTCCTGGATGTCGTGCCGTAACTCGCTTGTATTTCCATCTCCTCCCTGGATATTGTTTATACCCCGATGCATTATTCATAAGAACAAGTCCATTATTATTTGCCGTATTATATGTTGGGCAGAGGATGTTCCGTTACTCCGTTTCCTGAATCGCTTCAATGGCTTCCGAGTATGAGTGCCTCCGCCGGAGTGACCTGTAATCAGGTAGGCGTGCCTTGGATGGTCAGGTTTCCTTCACGCCTCTATCTCTTTTATCATTTTAGCCTTTGGCTTCGTTTCTTCCGATCGTAACCGTTCCTTTTCCGTCCCACTTTTAACCGACCTCCCTGAATTTAGAACGGTTCTTCTGGTATGAATATCTTTCTTCGGATCGTTCTCAATAACTGTTATTCTGAACGGCATTGTGCTTTCGCTAAGCTCCTATATTTTTATAATGCAGTCACTTATCATCCTACACATAGGGATTTTTTTTCCTTCAAGTTATTCATTGTTTCCATTTTCTCGGTCACTCTATGGATAAGTTTAAATATTGTTTTGAGTTTCTTTTCTTTTTATCAAATATACCTCTGCCATTCATATTTGTATACGTTAATATTTCCATGATCATTTAAAAATGATCATTTAACCTTAGTTTTAGGGCAACGTAAGCCTTTATTAATGGATCCTTTATGCAGATTGCTGTAAAATTTTTGAATACATTTAGTAAACGATCATTCTAGAAAATCTGCAATTAAACATAGTACACCAAATAGTGGTGTAGTTTTTTTTTTATTCATTCTACCATAATTTCATTACAATATTCAATAATTTTTTGAGCTTAAATAATTGTGAAGTTATTACAAATATCAATTTTTTATAAACAAAGTATTTGAGCATTTTGAATGCGAAAACTATTTCGCTTTCCTAAAATAATAGGATGTATAAAAAAAAAAAATGACCGTTTTATCAAATTCCTGAGTTCAAAAGTCTGTAAATATTTTAATGCTATTTATTATTTACCAGCACATAATAATCCCTTTAGAGTATTCTCTAAGTTTGTTTACTAACACATGATTCTTCAAAAAAAGCCTCAGTTTAGTTATTTATTTCAAAGAAGAAACATGACATGTCCTACGAAATTCTCGTAATTTTAAGACCGCTGAAGCAACTGGTGAAATTATTAAATATGGAGGTGTCCTTGACCAGCGCACTGTGCGGTGTAGGTTTGAAAAATTTAGCAGTGGAGATACGATGTTGAAAAGGAAGAAGGGCTCCGGGCGACCATTAATGGATATTGATGATGATCTGAAGAAATCTATTGAGTCAAATCCATCCACAAGTACTCGCGAACTTGTGAGGGAGTGTGGTGTGTCGAAAAATATTGTTCGTCACCATCTTCTCTTCATGGGGAAGGTGAAAATGGCCAGTAGACGGGCATTTTTTTTGTATACAACCTATAAGGTCAAGCTGTAATTTTATAGCTTTTAGAGCGCTAACTTGATGAACCTAGGTCCTGGTTTCGAATCTGACTGTGACAGATAAATATTTTTTATCCATTAACTGCCATACATACCAGTCTCTCCTGGGCTCACTCAGTCGCTACAAAAGTTGTTACTTTTAATTAGGAGAAAGTCACAGTGGTTAAGCGTGATCTCGGTTAAGTAAACTCCTTAAACAACCGTTCCAACTATTGGCTTTGAGACATTACAAACTCTACCAGTTACTGATACCAATACCATTCATAGTATGACTTCATACAGTTTGTTTTATTTTTTACTAGCTTATGCCCGCGGCTTCGCTTGCGTGGAATTTGGTGTGCCACATAAAGTTTCGTGAAAGATCGGTTAAAATAAATAATTAGATTATTTTTCTAAAATATAAGTTACTCGTACATCCATAATTTCAGATGTCTAACTTAAAAATTAACGGATTCTATACAACCTTTGAACCCCTATTATATTAAAGGGGAAACCCTTGGGGTGGAATTATCCAAATTTCTTTCTTAAACTATACAAAGAACCTATCTACAAATTTCAAGATGCTAAGTTCCTGATTTGCCTTTAATAATGTACTATAACATACACTGTACCCCCACATAAATCTGTCCTTGCCTTAGCCTACGATGTATAACCAATTTTACTTAATAAGTTTCATCCAAATCCGTTCAGTAGTTTTTGCGTGAATGAGTAACAAACATTCGCATTTATAATATTAGTATGATATCAAAACAATAGTTTCACTCATGTTCTTTCTGTTATTTTAACAACTATTATCACGTGATTTACCTTTAATTAAGTACAATAATGGATTCTCCATGAAGCCTAAAAAATAACCGGGGGGGGGGCACATGCCCCCGTGCGCCCCCCTCTAAATCCGCCCTTGCTATAGCCTATGTGTTATTCTGATGTATAGCCTATATTACTGTCAAGTTTCATCCAAATCCGTCCAGTAGTTTTTGCGTGAAAGAGAGACAAACATACAAACTTTCACATTTATAATATTAGTAAGATTTAGTATATTGTATTTACAGCTCCGGTGAATAAGTGTTTAAGTCGAATTTTCTCCAAAATGAGTTTCTTGTACTTAAGTAAGCGGAATCGAGTTATTTTCTTTGTGAATAAGTGGCTAACTCAGAGATTGGCCTGGAATTTCTTTTTTATAATCCCTTAGCTTATTTATTTATTTTAAATAAATTGATCTTTATCAGGCCAAATAGGATTGACAGAATATCTTCTATTGCACCAGTTGCATTTTAGGACAGGGATGAAGATGGGGTGTTTCGGGAATTTCTCATGAATGATAGGAGCCCTAGTGATGGGGCTCACTAGTTCTAGCTGATTTGGAGTTTGTCCTGGAAAGGAGTTATTGCGTGTATTATAAATACATTTCAAGCCAAACCTACGAGAAAGACACGATCCTGTATTCCTCAATACAGTTAACTCTCATAACATTGCTTATTAAAGTTATTTTCGATCTATTTCTCGATTACCTGTCGATAGTCCATGCTCTAGGCAAGTAAGCATACCAAGAAGTTAATTCTACTAAATGCCTATAGAGCTAAGAGAGAGACGACTATATAGAGTTCCATTAAATTGAGTATCCAGACGTCACCCCCCAACCGGCCCTATTGCCCTGGGCTTACTTCAATTCACTTTATTAGCTGTTGGGGTTTGCGAGGCCGCTATCGAATCCTTCTGCTCTGATTAGAACTCGTTTAAGCTCTAGGACTTAGGCCTGTCATGAGGTGGAGCAGTGTATTAGGGCTTTATATTGCAATGGTTCTCGTGAAACGAAATGTACAATGCACGATTCGTCTGGAGAATAACTTAGGGGTTGGGAATTTAATGCCCTTACATATTTAATTACTATTCAGATCCGAGAACACAAAATACTATAATTTATAAAATTATTTCATAATTTTGCTATTTTTAAATATCACTTAAGGACTTCTACTTTTAGATATCTCTTTTTTTCTATTTTATGTTTCGCTAATGTGAGGTTTCATATTTTCCTTTTCCTAGTTATAAAGGTATCTTCATATCGTAGTCGAGGGTATGTTTGTCATTCTTACATACTTATTCAATATTTTATTTATTTATGCTGTCCTGTCTTTTGCACAATCTCTATCAATATAAATTTTTATAATTTATTTTATTGTTATATGATATAATTTTGTTTTAAAATATTTTATTTGAAAAGAAAAGATATGACCAGGACCGGGACTCGAACCCGGGTCCTACCTCTCCGTTGTGGCGCCTTAACCATCTCGGCCATCCTGGCTCTCTTCTCGGTCAGTCATATCTCTTCTTTCACTGATCTAATATCTCCGTGCTCTCGCAATTATGTTATAAAGTAATGTTCAATTAACATTCTCCCGGGGTATACATCGCAAATTCGCAAGGGTTCGAGTCCCGGTCCTGATCTTATCTTTTCTTTTCAAATAAATTATCAATTTTTGTTTAATTTTGTATATTACTTAATTACCCCCTGTCCGCCTATAGTCTAACCAATCCTCCATTTTACAAATTATATGAGTTTTTCTCGTCAGTTTAATTTATTTTTATGACTAATTGTCATTATTCTAATTTTTATGTAAAATAAAATATTACATTGTGGTCACTAACAATTTTTCTATATAGTACAAACTAATTTTAAATTGTATATTACCATTATTTATATTTATGTATATATATATATATATATATATATATATATATATATATATTTATGTGAAGCGCATATTGCTTGCACAGCAGCGTCTGATGAGCAGTGCACTACCTATTTTTGTCCGGAGTTCGTACGCGAAGACGCTCAATGGGTACAGCACAATGAAGATTAGTAATTTTTAATACATTTATTTCGTTATGAGCATCATTACGTTATTCAAGGAGTTTTGAGGTCCGAATCCCGTGGATAGAATGATAAAAACTGCAAAAAATAACTCAAAAATATTTCGGGCTTAAAGAAATATGACTGCTGGGAGGAATAATTCTGTGAATAAGGAGTTTGGTGTATTGTTTATGGCTCTTCCTGTGTTACGTTTGTAAAATTAAACATTACTTGTTCATTCATATTAGGTCACAATTACCTTAAAACACACTAGGATAACACAAGTATATGTTGAAATTGTCTTTATAGTTATATTAAATACTTTAATTACATATAAATAAATTTTTGGAAGATGTCAACTGAAATGGTTGTTAAAAACGTTTTTAGGTGATTAAGCGATTTGCATTATGTGCATGTTTCTTAGATAAGAGAGAATAAAGTAGAGAAAAAATGATAGTAATAAAACTGTAATAGAGAAATGGGGCTCTACTAAACCATCCAATTCAATCCAAAATCCTTCGTAAAATCCTCAATGCTCCTTATTATGTCACAAACAAATTCATCCATCATGATCTTAATATCCCACATGTTGCTGATTTGGCCCAAACTAGATACCTATCCTTCCATGAAAAGCTCCATACACACTTGAATCCGCTAGTCTCTCAACTTGCTTCCCATACTATTCCTGATAACCCTCCGAGGCGTCTGAAAAGAAGATGGGCTCGAGACCTTCTACTATAGAACTTTATTGGAGTGCTATCGATGGGTAGTTTCTCCATAATTGTGTTTTTTTTTAATGTCAAATTGTTCATATTTGCAGATTTACTTGTAATATTATTATAGTTGTAAATATCAATAAATTAATCTATTTAAAAAAATAATAGATAAAATATGTTTTGAATATTTTCAATTATTCATAAAACAAAACTTTTTAAATAAGAGTAAATCACAAGCATTTATTTTCTTACGAATATCCGGCATCTAAGGGATTTATTCCTGAAATGTATATTTAAGCCTCTGTGATTTACGAATTCAAATAAAATGCCTTGAGATTTAATGCTTAAAATAGAGATGACACTAAATGCAGATATTCGGACAGAGAGAGAGATACTTGAGATATCTGGTAGCCTTGCATCCACTGACGAAGTGAGCTTGGAATGTGATCTTTACGATCTTGTCTCTTTACATTCCTCGCCTCATCCTCCTTCATTCCCTTCCCTTAGCCATTCCCGTTTCTTTAGTCTGCGTTGGTCTGTCTGGTGTCATCAGAACTGACAGAGGAAAATGTAGCGAATCAAATATTTACTAAGCTAGATAAATAAATTGTATAAGTTCATTCCAAGGCTTCACCTCCCTGCACAACCGTTGTCCAAGAATTAGTACAGTCTCTACGCCGTCCTGAGTCCAAGTACCTTCATAGGTTGTTGTGGTACAAAACAAATAACCAATTCCATGACTGACATAAGCTTTTAACTGAACACGAATATGAAATCATACTCACCCTCATAATAAATGACAATACTTTTTCGCTAGACAAAGAAGAAAAAGTATTTAAACAAGTAATTTACGATTGCCAAATATATGGATGGCAAAGTACAAAATTAATTATTTCAATAATATTATGAGGGAAAAATTGGCTACTGTCTGAACACGAACTATAACATAAATTTGGCCTGAATTCATTATATTCAATAATTGGATTCACATTGAAAAAGTTGACATCAAATTGAGCCGGTTCAATGTTAAACATATTTTAAATCAATTTTTGAAATTTTATCCGCTTTTGATCCTGAATCGTATCTGCTGCATTTAACTGTTGCAGTAGTTAATATGCTAGCCAGTTATTTTGAAAGGGTACAGCGATACATTTTTACGTCCATAATCTGTTAACTCTATAACATTTGTATATTTATATATCAGTGGTCTTTAATTATTTCTACATGGTATAATATGTTTTTATTTATATTTTTTTATAAGTATTGGTAATTTTTTTGAGTTTTTAATATTTTTTTTAGAGAAAAGATAGGCCCTCGGCCGGGATTAGAACCCGGAACCTTTGTCTCACCGTGACATCGCTCTACCATTTAAGCTACCCAAGGCCGCCTGCCGGCAGAGGACAAATCTTTTCTCTCATACGATCCCATGTTCTCGTGCTTTCGCCATTTTTGCGATGAATACACTAGAACGAAGTTCTTTGAACATTAATTTAATTTTAGGATCTTATTGACTTACGTCACATTAGATCTTGGGTAGCTAAACTGGTAGAGCGATGTCACGGTGAGACAAAGGTTCCGGGTTCAAATCCCGTCCGAGGGCCTATCTTTTCTCTTTAAAAAAAATAAAAAAAAACATTAAAAACTCAAAAAAATTACCAATACTTATAAAAAAATATAAATAAAAACATATTATACCATGTAGAAATAATTAAAGACCACTGATATATAAATATACAAATGTTATACAGTTAACAGATTATGGACGTAAAAATGTATTGCTGTACCTTTTCAAAATAACTGGCTAGCATATAAACTACTGCAACAGTTAAATGTTAAAACAGTTTTTCTCTTTAAAAAAAAAAAAAAATGTTTTTCATTTTTCAATTGTTGTTATATTTCTCTTTATGTGCTCAGAATTTCAAAGTCAAATTATTTTAAACCTAAATTCTGAATAAAAAACCAGTAAATAAAATTTATTTTTCCAAATGAAAACCTTAGTACGATTTTGTTTCTGTTGTACGTTGTAACTTTGTTTATAGTTAAAAAAAAAATCACTAGTCAGGTATACCCAGTACATTTGTATTGAAATAATCGATTAAAATTATTCTTGTCGAACATTTTTTCTATAAATCATGGTAGAATATTCTCATTTTATTTTTCTAAACTTAATTTTTTGTATAATTTAGTTATAAAAAAAATTAGTTCTTATTCTGTATTGTGCATGTTTAATGACAGAGGTAATACAATTGTGAACAATCTACAAGAACATTAGAGAGAGAAAAGCTCTTACACGACAAAGCTATTTCCCTCGCTAAAGGATTTGGAAGCAGCTCATTATTTTGCCACGCTATCCTCTAGCCTCTATTTCTAGTACAAGCTTACCCAACATTCTTACATTAAAGTTTTTTTTCTTTTATACACATACATTTTATCTTTTGTAAATTACATAATCGACCAATTTGAAGTTCTATATGAATGTATCGACATTTTGGTTCGATAACGTCAACTTGATATGTCCTAGTATCGATTCTAATTCTAAGTAATCTTATAATAGAACTAGAGAAAATCTGTAAAGTATTTTTTTTTCAAGATCAAGTAGTTTGATAGGCTTCGAACATTGCTAATTTTCTGTCAGTTGAAGTTCGACTCGTCACCTCGGGACCCCGGTTGCCCTGAAGATGACCTACATCTCTTCCCGAAACGTTGGCACAAGATTTTATAAATCGAGAAAGAAATCCTGTGTTGTGTCGTCCTGCGGAGGGGTCATACAATGATGATCCCGAGCCAGTGAATTTAATCATAATTTTTAAGCAATTCGACAAAAAATTTTATCTATAGTTAATTGTTACTGGTATTACAAATCTAAAACCTTCCCAAGATATTTATTCGATATTTACATGCCTAATCATTGGAACTTTGTTCATTTAAGAAGCAATATCGGTTGTCGATAGTGTGATTTTAATATTGATATCAGTATGGGCCGCATAAAACTATCTGTTCATTTTTAACATACTTTTTTTAATTTATGTAATATTTGTAATGTATATTTGGGAGCGGAGTGGCTCAGTGGTAGAGCACTGGGTTGACTTCCCGAAAATCCTGGTTCATATCCCGCTTTCGGCACGACTTTTATTTGGTCTGTTATCAGCCGGAGATGGATCGTACGGGATCTAGGACCCTCTTGGGGCTCACCCAGCCTCTATGAAGTGGCCAAAACAAGGGGAGAAGTTTGGCGGTTGAGCATGACTTAGGACAAATCACCTCCCTGCTTATGTTGTCCATGAAACAGTACAGTCTCTGCCTTGTACCCTAGAAAACCCATTCACGGTTTTTCTTTTATGTATTATATATTTGTGTTTATCCAATTTCCCTGCCTGATGCTATTAGGTCTGTTGACATGACAGATACTATAGATAGTAACACTGATAACCACTAAATTTGTTTTATTGGAATCTGTTTTTATAAGGTAATTAATAATTTAAATGATAATTAAAACAGATGATTTTTTTATAGATATCGATTTATCAATATTGTTTCAACATTCCTAATAAGGACGGCATATCGATATGAGTATATAGCAACCAGTACATATTTGTTATTAACAACCCGTTTGAACGTGAGTGTAATTTTAGTGAACTCATTTCTAATGCAACATTTCCAAACAATGGCTACCCCGAAGTCGGATATTGTGCCCAAACTGTATCACATCGTGGTTGTAGAATGAGAACGAAGTTCTCAAAATCGATCAGGGCAAGCGTTCGACGAAATATTTTCCCATTAACGTCATGCTTTTGGGTTAAAAGCGTGTATCTGACAATTCCGAACCTCTATCCTTTTTTTCTTCTGTTTTTATTGAAACCTATCCAATAAGTAAGAAACAGTCATTTCCAATTGCGTAGAAGATTAAAGCAAAAATAGCTGGTGTGAGATGTGCGAGGAAGGGGACTTTTATTGAGGCCTGTAATTAAAATTTTGTGTCAATACGGATAGTCTCTCAATCAACCTCTTTTCGTTCCGTTCTGTTATATTGTCGGTCCGAGCCGGGTAAATTGTTCTGGAATCGATTGTGGCTGAAATTGTCATGATTTGCAGGAGTTTGTAATTAAGAAGAGAAATATATTGAATACAAGCTAAGTCATGATACAATGTACAAGTTGGAGTTACCAAAAATAAAGATATAAAAACTGTGTTAATATAAATTATATATATATATATATATATATATATATATATATATATATATATATATATATATATTTATTTATATATATATTCCATTTATTAGAGGTTTGAAATGCTTTTTATTGTTTAGTGGCTTTTCTAAGGTTACCTTTTTATATGATAATAAACTATGTTTTTGTTTAATTTTATAATAACTTACTTATTTATTTGTTAACTATATTTTTATATATCCTTTTCACAATGTATTTTCTGTAAACATTTCTTTTACAAAAGGATATAGTCCCAGGATATATTTATTAATTTCTATTCATAAAATAAGATACATGTAGCATTACAACCCTTGCTGGGCCTTGGGTTCACTGCATTTGCTGTTTCTAGGACAACGATTGCGGAGGGAGGTGATATATAGAAATCACCCTCAACCACCAAACTCTTCTCCCAATTAAGGATACCAATTCCAGAGACCATTCTATACCAGTGAGTGCAGTGGCTTCACTGAGTAGAGCACTGAGTTGCCTCCTGGTTCAAATCCCGCAGGCAAGACTTTCATTTAGTCTTTTAGCAGCCGGAGATGTATAATATAGAATCTAGAACCCTCCTGGGGCTCACCCAGCCTCTAACAGAGGTTACCCGAAATAAAGGGGGAAAATCTGGCGGTTGAGTGTGATCGAGGACAAATCACCTCCCTGCAGAACCGTTGCCTATGAAACATTACTGTCTCTAACATGTACTGAACCCCAGACCCTTTAATGGGTTTATTTTTATTCTATAGAGACTAGGTAACACTCTAACATCCTTAGTTGTTAACAGATTAACTAATTTACCTGATATAGTCTGATTTGAATCTGGGACATTCAGCATAACTATTTGCACTGAGCTACCTCGCTCCCTATTCTTTAAAAAAGAATACAAATTTTGTTACGAGGAATTATGTATTGTTAGTATTAAATGATTGAGATGGATGGAAGATGTGGTAGAGGATCTGCGTAAGGTAGGAGTGCGGAGATGGAGGAGATTTGCTTCGGATAGTGCGGAGTGGAGCAAGCTGTTGGAGGAGGGCCAGGTCCTGCAAGGACTGTAGCGCCAGTCTGTGAGTGAGTGAGTATTAAATGATAATATTTAAGTGGGGATAGCAAACAGACATCTATGTTCTTAGGCCAATGCATCATTTTCGATATATTTAATTTTACGTATGAGAGGAAAATAGTTGACTGGATGATAAAATGGATAACGGAGATAGTCGGGGGGTGCAGTCAAAAAAACACCAAATAAGTACTCGACTTATATTTAGTTAGTGCCGACGTTTCGACCTACAATGTAGGCCATCTTCAGGGTGACTGGGAAGCGGCTGGGTGAACCGGCTAACCAACAAACCTACACAAGATTGTTGCTTAGCCGGTTCACCCAGCCACTTCCCAGTCGCTTGCACTGTAGGTCGAAACGTCGGCACTAACTAAATATAAGTCAAGTACTTATTTGGTGTTTTTTGACTGCACCCCCCAACTATCTCCGTTCTCTGTTTAATTTTACAGTATTCACGAATGGACTCTGGAAGGTCAATGTGTTGTATTTATCTCTCTCTCTCTCTCTCTCTCTCTCTCTCTCTCTATATATATATATATATATATATATATATATATATGTATACATATTCGGTACACACACATATGATATAGTATTTTATTATCGTACATAATTCTCTTCCATATAGCACCCATGGCCCCTGGGACTCGCGTGATATTTCCTCTCAAGAGAAGTGAGTTACCCGGAGCGTAGGGTTATTAGTGACTATTTTCCAACCCCCCAGAAAACACTCCCTTGTAATCCCCCCTTTGTTTATTATGGTTGTCATGGTTAGGGTCCCATTCTGCTGGGCCGCTAATAGCCCCTTCACCGCTTATACTTCAGTCAGCCCTTCCTCCCTGTTATTTACTGTTCTTCTACTCCTATTTACGAGCAGTCTCTTCAATCCTTGAAGAGAAAAAATATATCCTTTATACATTTTTAATATATAATAAAGTACATATATAAAGAACTGTACCTCTAGAACCCAGGTAGAGTTTTGGGTTCAGTACTTTCTAGAGACTGTATTTTTTCTTGGACAACAGAAAATATATATATATATAAAACGGCTAAGGGGTAGATCAAGGCATATTTGGGAGGATTGCGTTTATGTGACCTAACGGAATTGGGTTTGAGATGTAGTCTGTGGACGGAAGTTAGTAAACAGCGATTTGTGGTTTCGGCATCGAACCTTCCTGTTCGCTAAGAAATGTTTAATTTGTATTACATTATTATCCACAAGAAATCCACAGATGAAGAGATGGTAGAAAGAGACTGGACGGTTAGAAAGACGCATATGAATAACAATATCGAAGTTGGGTGAAAGTAATAATAATTATTAATAAAAACAATACAGCGATAAAAATTCTGTATTCGTAACTTAAATAAATTAAAGGTTTATAATGATTTAATTTAATAAATATGTTTGTGTTGGCATATATTTTTACAAAAGGTTTATGTATGCAGATGCATTATTGGTAATTGAATTAAAATTATTTGAATTTGAAGCGTTTTATTTTATTATTTTCCGTTTATTCTCACTTTTGAATTAATTTTTTTTATATGATGTTCATTTTTTTTCTCTTATAAATCATTTTTGTACTAGCGTTATTCGTTTCTTTGATTCTGATTTTTTTTTTCGTAATATAAAGTTCCTTCAAGATTTATCAATTCTTAAATTGTTTAACATTTCTTCTTTTGTTTGTTATTATGTTGTCCTGGTTATACTAAATTGTGATTTTTTAAATAGAATTTTTATTATATGGCTTAGTAAAATAAATCATTATATTTTAAAGTTTATCAAAGTAATGTGGTAAACCTATTGTTGATATATCTAGCTGATTTTTAGGGTTTGGGTTTGAATCCAGCTGGCAGATAAATTATTTAATCTATTAATAAATAAATTATTGAAAATCGAAAATAGATTCTTCAGGTCATGAAAACCCTCCAGGGTATCATCCAGATTCTATAAACCTTTGATTGGGTGGGGATTCTAATTGATCTCGTTCAAATTAACCTCCTCCACAGTTTTTGGCTTTTCAATTGTGTCGGAAGATATACAAAGTGAAGTCTCTACCATGTAGTAAACCGCAAACACATTTTTTTTTAGGAAATGACAATTCGCAAACGAAACAACTCAAGTAGAAAACTTGTTTTATGTAAGTTATTTGTTGTTTCAATTTTATATAAACGAAATATTTTCAACCTTCACTTAAGTTCGTTTTACAATTTTGTTAACGACAAATTTTATTATACTAATTGCTTAAAACATATAGGACGAAAACGAAAGTTTACGAAGGGACTGGCGCGGAACATGAGGTTAAGCAAACGAGCTAAGGCTTGAACAAACAGCAAACACCTGGTTTCTCGCATGAGGGATTTGGATTTAATTTTACTGATATTCGTTTGCACATTTCTTATCAAAGCTTTTACCGAAGGAAATGGTAGTTAGTTCAAAGTAATAACACTGCTCGAAGTACGGCCCAACAAACATGTTTCGATAAGTGGGTAAATATCAGTACTTCTTATTTGGTTGCTAACGTAATTAATATGTTTTATTAACAACTAATTTTAATTATTCCTATATATTACAAATCAATGTTGAAACTCACTAAACTAAAGTTATAATATAATTAATAGGTAAGAAATAATATCTAGTTAATTAAGATATATTGTATAAAGATAATACAAATTGTTTACCAATGTTTATTAACTTGTAAAGTTCACTGCTTTTCAATTTATATCACGAATTTTAATAATATGTTAATATATGTATGTGGTTTTACTTTTGTTCATTTTCAATTTATACAACGAAATATTACAAATTAATTGTAAACAGTTTGACAAATTTCAAACAGGCCAATTATAGAAGTTCAGACACAAATAACTTATTATTTATTTAACACTTTTTATCTTAAATATTCATTTGTTGACCACATAAATATCTTGGAGAAGAAGATGGTCCGTGTCAAAAAAAAAATTCTGAAATAATAATTCGCATCACTGCACAACCTTGTACTGAACTGAATCCCAGAGCCATTCACGGGTTGTAGAGGTACAGGGTTTATTTGTATTTGAAGAAAAAAGATTTGTCCAGGCCGGGTCGCCTGCCTCTCTAGCGCGGTGCTCTCAAAATTTGCCAGAACACGGGGGTGTAGGATCGGTGAGGAGAATGGATTTGTCTGGCCGTGCTACGAGCCAGGTTAGCTCAGTTGGTTAGAGCGCCGCGCTAGAAACGCGGGCGAGCCGGGTTCGAATCCCGGCCAGAACAAATCTTTTCTCTTCAAAATAAAAATATTTAAAAATTATCACCATCATAAGAATAATAAATATAAAATAAATTATATATGTATATATACTTAGGAACTTTTGTTATTATATAATTCAATTCCTTCTCTTGTAAATTCTCTATAATTTATGTTAAATAAAGAATATGCGATTGGGAAAAAACACAATGCAGAGCCTTATGTTTCAAATCCAGTAATGCACCCACTTAGCAGTCGACGTTTCGCCCATTCAGACATTATCAAGACAAAAAAAAAAGGGGAGTTATGTGAATCACATCTCGGAGAAAAATCTTTTTGAGTTTTTGGCTCTATTTTATTAAAGAATATGGTTTTATTATTTTTTTTCATCACCCATAGTCCCTAGATGCCTATATATATATATATATATATATATATATATATTTTATTCTTTATTACGTGTTATTTTAATTTATATATATCTTGTACGTTTAGAAAGGTGGGTCAAAACGTAGGCTTTAAAATAAACAGTTCTTACTAAAGAGAATTTTTTCTGACCTCCACCCGGACCTTATTGTTTCTCTCACAGAATATTTAATAATAAGGCTTTTGATATAATTCAATTAGCAATCCCAAGAAGAGGAAAATAACTGATATTAGTTTATAAGAGGAATTATGAGGTAAAAGATATGGAGGAGAAAAGATGGCTCGAGTCAAAATTACCTGAGAGCTATAACTTAACTCCCTAGCTAACAGGAGATGCCCCTGATGAAACATGAGCCTAAAATTAATTTTTCACTTTAACTCCCTAAATTTCCTTCAAGTTAATTCTTTTATGAGTTTTATTATTAAGGATTATTTTATCATTCCTTTGTTTTATTATCCATTGCTTATTATGGCCCAACTAATCAAATCAATAAAGAAAATATTTTTAGCGTTGGAAAAGTGTTTATATTTTATTGTAAAAAAAAAAGATTTTTTAACTATTGTTTCTATTTTCCTGTTAAATGGAAAAAAAAGGTTTTGTAATTATGCTTAGAGTTATAAACAATTACGTGAAATGATCTGATAAAAGAGAATTTATTATTTTTATATATGTTAATTGCTTTATTTCTGTAAATTATTCTTATTATATTTTACATTCATTCATCATGTACTAATTTTATTTATTTACTTTTTTTTATAAAAATATTTTGTCAAAACTATTAATTTTCCTATGGATAAATCTCGAGATATGGAACGATGCTAACAAGATGTACCAATTAAATTAAATAACCTCGTTTGTTCATTAACGTCACATTATGTTTCTATGGCTAATCGGACGATGCTCTAAATTTTGTCTGCCCAGGCTTAATTAGGATAGGGATTTTTAACGAGTAACTGACATTTTACAGGCTCGGGACTCCCGTTTAACGTCCCTTCTGAGGGGATTTTTTACTCTCTTTAAAAAATCGTAGCGATACCTGCCGGGCTACGAACCCGCGATATTGGGCTTAGTAGTTTGTCATGAAACAGTACAGTCTCTACCATGTACTGTAACCCCAGACCGTGATACAGGTTTTTTTTTTATGACGGTAGACCATTGACAATTTTTGCGAGTATATTTCCCACCCACTATTTCTCATCCTGAGCTCATAAACTTGAGTTCCGTGTTTTTGAGATTCCCATTTCCAGATGATATGGCCCCGAGGAAGATAATTGCGAGGATATTCCATTAGGGCGCGGTTCCCCTGAGCTAATTTGAGGTCTAGTCTCAGTTAGCCTTTGAACTGCTGCCTTGTTTCCTCTCTCTAACAACCTCTCGCAAATTAGGATCAGCCGCTGCAGTGGTTTGAGTTCGATTCTACTCGCGTTACATTATCCTTTGTTGTTTGGAGGGAGTATTTTTGATGTGAACACTTCTTTAGCCGCGCCTTTGGTAGGGAGGTAACCTATACGTTGGCTTCACCGACTTGAGCGACATGCTCGTGACGTCTTTGCGACTGACGATGCCTAGCGGCCTGTGCATGAGCTATACACTTTAGTTGAAATGTTCCATTTATATGCGAATAGTTATATTTAACTGAAATGTCGTTTTATTCATTGTTATTGTCAGAGTTAAATTATCTTGTTTTATAAAATGATTGAAAGTACAAATGGTCAAAGTATTGTTTAACTTAACGATGATAATAATGCTAAAAATGAAAATTAAGTTCATGACACTTATCTCAAAATAGAAATACAAGATATAAATTATATTTAAACAAAAAAATCGAACCACTACACCCGTGAACGGGTCTGGGGTTCAGTACATGGTGGAGACTGTACTGTTTCGTGGACAACGGTTCTGCAAGGAGGTGACTTGTCCTGGGTCACGCTCAACAGCCAGATTCCCCCCTTATTTTGGCTACCCTATTTTTATAATAGTTTATAGAGGTTGGGTGAGCCCCAGGCGAGTCCTAGATCCCATATGATCCATCTCCGGCTGCAAACAGACTAAATAAAAGTCTTGCCTGCAGCAGGATTTGAACCAGGATTTCCAGCACGGCAACACAGTGCTCTACCACTGAGCCACTCCGCTCCTCTTATATAAACAATATAACTATATACAAATTATTATTTCAATTAGATTATTGATATTTTGTATCGAGCTTGAAGAATTCATCATATGTTTTGATTAATAAATAATCTACTTGAAAATATATATAATTATTTTTCGGAATGGAAGTATATCGCTGCTTCAAAAGAACGACAAATTTAAAAATTGAAATTTGTAAGTAAAGCCTTCAGTAGCTATTGTATTGGGTAAAGGGTTTTAATTCAGGAATGACATCTGATATTCCATTTCCAAAATGTTTTTTTTTTTTTTTAATGAATTCATTTTTTGGGTTGTATCATGTTTAAACTTGATGGGAATAATGACGCAAGGCAAAATAGAAAAAGTTTTAAGCTTTTAATCTTTTTTAAAGGTCAATAAAAGAATCTCAATACCATCATTCATCATTCATTACAAATGGCATGCTTTCCTTTACCGATGCCCAAATTTTTAAATCAGATAGAAATTTTAGATAGAAAATTATGAAAATAGGAATTTTCAACTACTACCTCTATTGAAAAATTAGTTTTTTCGAGTAATGAGATTGTTGTTTTGAAGGAGCGATATCTGAAAACCAGACTAAGTTTAATAATTTAAATTTACAAATTTGCAATTTAAATTTTTCTGACAAAATAATTTAAATAATTGATATTGAAATAAAAAAAGGACACATTTTTTAGTTTTACTTCTGTCGGCGGTTCTGTTGATTGCATATTAATTTATTATTTTTTTGCGAAGTTATAAAATTATTTTTAACAGCATTAGTTAGCGTGGACAAACTTATACTCGAATAGCTAAGTAGTGATGAGAGAAGAATCCGCCAAGATCACGAGAGGACAGACAGAGGAAGGACTGGGAGGCTGCATCGACATTGGACAAGAATGCGAGAGTGCAATGTCCTTAGCCCTTGCCAAAGACCCCACAAAGAGGTCCTGGCTCTTCTATATTTAGCGACAGTTTTAGTCCTGTTCCAACTGGATAACCGTTCCAACTGTATAACGACTCCTCTACCACTTCTTATTAGCGATCGATACTGGTTCCGCAGGTGTAACTTATATTGGACCGAGTCGGTGCAAGGCAGCTTTCGATTTTTATATTTTAAACAAAAATAAAGCTATCCATAATCAACTATTTAAAATTTATTTATCTATTTATAAAAATTATAATAAACATTTACGGCTAATCAGACAATGCTACAGTGGAACTGTTAAATGTTGCCTATCCTGTTATAATTAGGTTAGGGTTCTTTAACGACAACCAGGCGTCGTAAAGGCTTGGGATCCCCCATTTTACGTCTTTTCGGAAGAAGGGCATTATCAAGTATTATTTACTCCTTTTAAAAAAAATTCTATGGGCACCTGCTGTGCTGCGAAACCGCGTTCTTGGGCAGAGTACATTGTTATTCTTATCACTACACCAGAGGACACCCCTTTATAGATACCCATAGGTTTAAGCAAACCGGGTGCAAAGTTGATAGTGACAATTTATTTTTTAGTTCTTTAAAAGCCTCTTGCTTAATTTAATAAAGTCACTCTTTTAAATTTTAATGGAATGGCGTTTGAAAATTGGCCGAACCGAGTTGAGTTCCACCAGGGAGGAGAGGACGCGGACAGTCCAGAAGCAGGTGGATGGAGGGAGTCCAGGAAGAGATGGCCGGTAGGGGTCTCCAGGAAGAGGATTGGATGGATCGAGAGGTGTGGAGCTTTGCTCTGACAGGTTGAGGCATCCCATGCAAAAACTAATGTAGGTAAATACCTACATCGTATTCTAATACTTCGATTTTTGGACATTAGTTTCAATACAGATGATATATGAGATTAAGACATATTCGTTATTAACTATAAATTCATTATTATACCTAATGCAATTATTATATTTAATTAACAGTCAATATGTAAAAACAAAATTAGTGGGGTACTCATATTTTACTCGGCTTATTAAGGGGGGTGTACAAATGAACATATAAGTGCTAAACTGAATTTCGATTTTTAGAATAATATCTATACTAAAACGTTAAATACTTTCAGCAGAGCTTTTAAACGAGCAGTTGTTTAATTTGTAAAATCGAGAATGTTCCGCTGTTAGGCGGACAGTAGGTACCCTCTTGTTTTTAAAATAAGTAACTAAAATTCAGATGGTTTTCACAACTTTTTTTTATTTCAAAGAATACCCCTTAATATACCTGCAATTTCTTTTAAGAAGCGGTACCTGACACACCTGTCTCATGTTGATAACGACATTAAGAACGAAGACGAATGTATGCAAGACTATGACAGGGACTGAGTTCGGACTGGTTGAGTTATGCCCGAGATATATATGCAAGGAGAAGATTTATGTTCATGTTTATGCAGCATATTTGTTTTATTCAAGGCTTATTCTCTATCCTTTTTATTATTCAGACGTATGAATTTGGTGTGGAATACATAGAATTAGACAAGAAATATATCATTTATGTATTCATCATGTGAAGCAGAAATCTTTATATGTTTATATTTGTCGTTATACAAGAGTTTGAGTGTTTACATATTTCAAGTTTAATTATTTTATAATGATTTTAGGATACATTTCTTTAATTAGTAATTTTTTTTTTAAAGATAATTATAAAAGAATCCTCTATCTCTAATTCTCTTTCTCCTGCACCTGCGAGTAATGAGAATCGTTAAACAATTAAAATCTTTGTAAATAACATTTTTTTAAAATTTATTTATTGAAATTAACAACTGCATTATAGCAATGTTACAAGTAAATATAATGAATGTTACATAATGACATGGATAAAGGCCAGTAGAGAAACTACACACTTGATAGTTCTAAGTTATTAGTGGAAACTATTATTAGATTTTTGGTTTATTATTTTTTTTCTTCACGTAGCGGCCACTAAGGAACACGCGAATAACATGGTTATACTTCTTCTGGATTCTTGATTTTCTTTCTTCCCATCTCAGTTTCATGATTTTCGCCTTCATTTCTTTTCTTTCTTCGTACCACTTTGTACCTCTCCTTTTTCTCTTCCAATATTCGTGAGATTTTTCAGTGTTTTCCGGTATATGTCTCTATCTAGGCAGTCGGCATCTGACATTTTAAGGTTCTTCCCTTTTTTGCTTCGTGTATCCTCCCACGCTTTTGTAGCTAAAATTTTGTTCAAGATCTTTTTGTTCAATCTTTTCTCCTCCATCCTAAGAACATCAGCCTTCTGATTCTTATCTCGGTTTCCAGGTCTTTGATTTCTCTGTAGATCTTCTCCTAAGGCCTTTGCCTGTAACCTTCCTGTGTTTTCTGGGGGCTCAAAGATTTTTGTTAAGATCCACCTTTCTATTTATTTCATTGTCAGAAAAGAATAAAAAAGATTACAAAAGACTTTGTTGATTTCTTCTCGTTTAGATCGTGTTGATAAATTTTTCGCCAACGTTTCACCAGCCATGCTGCTGACTCCTTCAGGACTGAAATGAGAATGATTTTCATTCTGCTGAAGAAGTCAGCAGCATGGCTGGCGAAACGTTGGCGAAAAATTCATCAACACGATCTAAACTAGAAGAAATCAACAAAGTCTTTTGTAATAATAGTGACCTTGGAAACCTAAAAGAGTGTATAAAAACATTGTTTTATTTAACTATTAAAAGTTTGTTTTTACCACAGATTTACTGAATTTTAATATTTATTTTATTCATTTTCTTCAAGTCAGCGAAATATCTCATATTAAGTAGATATAACTAAATTTTTATTTTATAATTTTAGAGAGAGAAATGCTTTATTTTTTCAGCAATGCTGTCCAACTATATTGGATTGCCATAACACACATCATACTCATCAATCCATATAGGACATACTGTACATTACAATTCTAAATTAATGAATATTTTATAATTTATGAATATGATAAAAATCCATATTTTTATGATAAAATCGATAAACCCATTTTTTTAAAATATTGAAATAGCAGTGTATATTAGCTGTAAAAAATATCTCAACAATCTTAGAAATTTATGTATATTATTCTGGATTAGGCAAAAATATCTACGATACATTACGTGAGTTTTCCTTAACGATTTTATACATAAATTAAAAAGATAATAAAAACAATAATGACATAATTAATTTAAGTGTAGAAATTTATACCTTTTTGGTATTCACAAAAAAATTAGACTAACCAGAAATGTCGCTTATTATTATTAATTTTATAAAAAAAATTCTTAAAAAACAAAATAGAAAAAAAGGCTGTAGGGTCCCCAATGAAATCCCTCGATTATTATAATTTTTTTTTGTTTCCAAAGAATAGTTTATCCCCTTATAAGGGAATTTATTCTTTGACTTCTGCCCGGACCATTTTCTTGCCTATTTATTTTTTCTACCAAAGAAAACGTCCTGGCAATTGTCCTATCTTTAGAATCAGTAGCGAAATCTAAATTCGTATACAAATTAAAATGTATAACTTTATCTCCATGCTAGACAATACGCTAAATATATCATTGAAGAGATTTCTATCGAAAGCTAACGTATCCGTTAATTTTAAAACAAGATTCTACTATAAAACATGATTCAATTATAACAAGATAGTGTAGGGAGCTTTTCATGGAAGGATATGTATCCATTTTGGGCCAAATCAGCAACGTATAGGATATTAAGATCATGATGGATGAGTTTGTTTGTGACATGATAAGGAGCATTGAGGATTTTACGAAGGATTTTGGATTGCAAGGATTGGATACGAGGTGAATTGAATGGTTTAGTAGAGCCCCAAAGCTCAACTCCGTATGTCCAAATAGATCTGATAACTAAATCAAATGGGTATAGTTTAATTTTCAGTTAAGATTACCTTGTCAATTAAATGTTTCAAATCACAAACATCCATAAATATTTTATCTATTTCTCTGAAGGGTACTTATATTAATTTTAAAAATTCATTTTTCAAATATGACTATTGTATTCACCTTTGATTTATATTGCTCATTTGCTGGGGAGGTTTTTCTTTTATGTATGTAATTAATTTTATTGCTGTAAAGGAGTTTTACAAAATAATAGGCTACGATATATAGCAGGTAGGTTGGTAACCTCTATAGGTCGGTTTGGATTAATCTTTAAAAAAAAATGCATATTAACCAATATAACTTGTACCGCTACAAGTCACGAAAGGTTTTGGATTCAGTAAGTGGTAGATACTGTACTGTTTCCAGTACAATTAAGAATTAATTTAAGCGAACTAAGTGTACTGATTTAAATCATGGGATCCTAGTTAGTATGATTGAATATAAATTATATAAAATTAATATTCTCTGTTCATTCTAGCTTTTTTTTATGTTTGCAATCAATTTTATTACTACCGGCCTAGAACGTAATTACTAAACATTTCAACTAATCGAATGGATTAGTGGAATTAAAACAGTGATTTGTAGCAATTTGCATGTACCGGTTAGCTCTGTGGTCCATGGTTCGTGGTTGAAGGCTACGCGAACTGAATACCAAATCAATTGTACATTCCAAATGTATTGGAATGTACACAATGCCACTATTATCTACACCGGGTCAGTCTGGGCTTGTATATATACGTGTCTATTCATGTCTGTTGGTATATAAACAAAATTTCCTTCATTAGGTATAAAGAAATACGTATATTAACATTTATTTTCTAAAAATGAAATTACAGGAGAAATTTCATTTCATTACGCGGTACTAAAAACAATAATAACATATTTTTCTGCCTGGATAATAAGAAATTAAGTATTGAAAAAAAAATATCGAAATTTCAACTGTTTTGTATTACAACGATGATGTGTACTGACCGAGAAGCGAATCAGGATGCCTGAGATGGTTAAGCACCACCACGGAAAGGTGCGAGACCCGGGTTCGAATCCCTGCCCTGGTCATAAATAAAAATAAATTATAATAATATTTCATGACAAGATCCAAAAATAAAAGTAATGTTCAATTAACATCCTACCCGTGTATACATCGCAAATTGCGAGCACACGGAGATATAGGATCAGTGAAAAGAAGGGATATGACTGACCGAGAAGCGAACCAGGATGGCTGAGATGGTTAAGCACCATCACGGAGAGGTGTTAGACCCGGATTGGAGTCCCAGTCCTGGTCATATCTTTTCTTTTCAAATAAAATATTTAAAAAATTACACCACATAAGAATAAAATAAATTAGAATGATCTTTTATGAGATAAAGGCAAGTAGAGAAACTAACCGGTGGAAGTACTCAAGTAATAAATATAACTTAGAAAATCGCGGGACCGTCTTCTTTTTAGATGCCTCGGAGTGTTAAATTTAATGTCCTGGGAAGGTCTGTAGATCCCAAATGGTCCATCTCCGGCTGTTAACAGAATAAATAATTAATTTGCCGTAGCCGGATTTGATCCAGGGACTTTCGGTACATCAACTCATCGCTCTACTACTCAGCTCCCCCGCTCCCGATATTAACCAATAAATGAACTGAACAGACAATAACGGTCATTGCTTTCATTACAGGTTAGGGACTGTTCTATCTACAAGCCAACAATATTGCAAGGAGGTGATTTGGCGGTGATCATGCCAAACTTATTCCTTTTAATTCATCTAAACATTAATAACTGCTCTACTTGATGTAGATTAGCAGACAATCTACTCCCCTAACTCTAACTAACTCCCCGTCTGTTCTGGAGATTAGCTTACAGCACCTCTTGATTGCCAGGACTTGAATAGGGTGCTGGGATATAGCGAAGCCGCGACGGTCATGCTCATCAATGCCTCCTCGCTCTGAATCACTGGAACAATACTTCTTTATCTTAGCCATCACCGGAAGTCATCCAGGAGGATCCGATAATGGCCATCTTCCGGCGACTCCTCTCCATCTTCAAGTTCTAGGGCGATCGCGAAGGAGCTCTGGCACAATGAATTTTAATAGACGTCATTCGTTTCCATTCCCTCTGTCGTCTTGTGACGTATCTTCAGATTGAGAAGTTGCTTCTTAAGTGATGACTTCATTGGTTTCCTTACCGGACTTCCTTTCGTGCAGCTATTATTTATTTTACTTTATTTAAAATATAACTTAGTCTTCGTCTTTGAATCTTTAAATCGAATCTGCTGAGAGGCTAGAGTTGAACTAAAGGACATCTTGGAACAAGCACTATAATTTCGTATGTTTTGTAGTAGTTGGAAGGTTGTTATACAAAAATATCAAATATTACTCATCATACAATGCTACATAAACATTGACTTTTACAGAGCTCTTTTATAATATAAGAAATGGTTGCAGTAGTAATTGCATTATTAGTAAACTTTGATGGTATTATAGGCTTCCAATAATGAAACAGAATGCCATCTGATTAACTCAGAGGTAATATCATATATATTACAAATAAAACTACATTAAAACATACATACTTTTCACTTTGGATATTAGTTAATTTAATAACATAATTAATTTATTTATTTTGAATATAAATGTTGTATGAGTGCCATATATATCATATATCATAACTAACATAATCCTGTACTCATAAATGGTCTGAGGGTTCAATATAGGGATGTAGAGAGTAATATTTCTTGAGCACGGTTATGCAGGGAGGTGGTTTGTCCGAAATCATCCTCAACCTCCAGGATTTTCCCCCAATTAACAGTGTAAGCCCAGGAGGGTCTGTTGATCCTGCAGGGTCAGATCAAACTGAATAGACATTTTATCTGGAACAGTGGGATTTAAACTCGGAGCCTTCAGGTTAGCAGCATAGCACACACATTGAGCCATCCCGCTCCCCACATATCAATCATACATATGTGACCTATATTAGGTTTCTGAGAACTGTTTATTGAAGAGCCAACGTTTCGACCCACGTTGCAGTTCTTCTTCAGGGCTGCCGAGGGTGGCAGAGAGTCCGGTATGGCTACGTCGTTGTATCACTAACTCCTAGTCAGAGGCTGTTATTATATATTAGGTTTCGTTATTTAAATGCCAAGTACCCAAATACCCACACACACACATATATATATACTTCAAAAATAGTTTCTGGCCCTTTTGGCATATCGAATAAAACTGGTATAAATGTAACTAATGACAACTATTTTTTATATAATCATGTAAGATTTTCAGGATTTTTTATTTGGATTAGATTAGACGATTCAAGGATTCGATTCAATTCTTCGGTCTATAGAACCATTTAAGTTCAACTCCTAAAGCTAAAAGTTCGCGACTATGATCAATTCGACGAGGTTTGTCGAGTTAATATTAGGGTATTTGGATTTCAACTAGCTACTTTGCGCCGTTTGAGTCTAAGTTAGTCAAGGAGAGGAGTATTATCGAAATGATGTCTTAGGTAGTGGATCGATTTAACAGAAATAAAGGAAATATTAGTAGAGACTACTGAGGAATGGTATAAAATGGTATAAATAATTTATTTAAAATTATTTCTTTAAAGTTAATATTATATTTTAAAAAGTTGTGAAATGGTCGGGGTCAAGAAATTTTACACAAAGTAAGTTTATCTTATTTTATTTATCCCAACGTTCCGGACTGTACCAATACAAACGGAAAAGTTATAAAAAGAGAAAGGACAAGAAGGACAAAAAGGAAATCCAAAGAACAAGAGTTAAAGCATGAAATAATTGATGAGAAATAACAATTGTGAAATTAATTCTAGAAGATAAAACAAAACGTGTTAGCTTTCACAGAGCTTTCCTTATCCGATCATCCTCCCTTTGGAACTCTATACCTTCTTCCATTCGTCGTTCCAATAATCTTTCAACCTTCAAATATTCAATCACCTTATATCCTTACATCCTTTAAATAACACTCGGTTTTCAGATTAAAATTTTCTATTAATTTTTCTAAGTAATTATTTTCTAAGTATATTCATGTCATTGACGGTTCACTCATCCAGTTAGATATTTTTAAAAACATGTTATCTTAGTTGATATCGTTTGTATTTTTGTGTCATTATCTGTTTTGTTTGTTTCTACTTGATTTTAATTTGCATACATATGTAATTATCTTTTGTTTTTCTCTATATAATTATTAATTATTCTGTTATTTTTTATTTCTTGTACTCTGTTTTTTTTATTCTTTAAATGTTACCAATGGAGGTAATTCGCAATTTTTTTCTCATTAATTCTTTCTCATTTGTCAATTTAATTGAATTAATTAAATGTAATCCCATTCTAAGACATAATAAAACCCTTTATAGAAACCTGTATTGTTATTCTAACGGGACTTGTCCCAGATTAAATAAAGACTTTATTATTATTATTATTATTATTATTAAAACGTAGTAAAATAAAAGTAAATTGATTTTATTACAAAATATCATTACTATGTTTTATCTTTTAGATTTATTTTCACCCTTGTTATATCTCATCAATTATTTATATCCATAATTTAACTTTTTTTCTTTGCGTTTCTTTTTGTCATTCCTATCATTTCTGCTTATATAATCTCTTCTATTTACTTTAGTAGGCCGAAACGTTGACGCTAATAAAATAAGTTATAATTTTTTTTTTGCAAAATTTATTGACTAGACCCCCACACCTTTTCACACTTTTCTAAGATATATCCAGTCAATAGTTCCATATTGATATTATATTTCTTTTTTCACACTGGATCGATTTATATATATATATATATATATATATATATATATATATATATATATATATATATATATATATATATATATTTAACCCATCAGTTGTCAAAATTATAATGTAATTACATTCTTTTTAATTTCGCGTTAGATTAAATTTATTGAATTTTTGATTTAATTTACCTTAGTATATATTGACAGTACGATATTCTTTTCCGATTCAAATTTAATTAATCTTGTCGATCGTACTCTCTTGCCTGAATATTAATTGATATACCCAAGGGGAAATTGAGTAACATGCCCCATTCGTCAGTATTTCCCTTTGGGTTAAAATTTTTTTTTTTTGAAAAGTGAGGGGTTTATAATTAAAAAATAAATCGTAACTGTTGGATTTTGTTTATTTAATTTTTTAATCTCAGGCCCACTTTTTGTTCGTTTTTTATTTGTTTTTTTTAATATTCAGTTTTTATTTATATAAGATATAGCTATTATATTTTATAAAATTTAATATGTCCGAATGAAATTGAATTTTAAAAATAAACCAGAAAAAGGCAATTTAAGAAGTTTTCTCTTCCACTTCCTGCTTTTATTAATATCAATATCAATTTCTAGCTTTTATTTATTTTATTTTAAAGTTTTCGAATTACTCTATCCAGAATTGAACGATATATTTTAAATAACATTTACCTTTTATATTTTAATTATTGAAGATTTGTTCTCAAGAGGTAAAAATATTGTTTTCCAAATATATCTTTAACTACGAGTATGGATAGTAATGTTGTATAAACTATAGTAATGTTGTATAAAAGAAGCTCAATATTCCATGAGATTTCAATGCAATAATAAGAATATTACAAACTTGAAAGCTTTAATTAGAAAAATCAAAAAGAATAAAAGTTTTAATTCTATAAACTACTGCTAAAAAATGACCAGTTAACGTGTCGCAAATTCAGACATCATTGTACAAAAAAAAATCAATTCAATGAAGATCAAATGTACATCCAGCACTGCAGAATTTGATTGAACAAATAGAAGTCTGATTTCTGTCTGTGATCGGCGTGTCTTCTTGGACTGCTGGTGTGAGGTGTTCTTTATTTGATATTCATTGTTGTGAATTCTTTGTTGTGTGTATTGGTAAAATTGACGAAACGTTGACTGTTCAATTGTTTTTGTATTTTTTTGTTAGTAAATTAGAGACTTAGGCTTTGTTTTTTTGAATTTTTGAATTGCACTGTGAAGGTAGTTTTTTGGGCGATTTTAAGCGATTAGTTATTTAGTTTTAACCCCCAATTTTCACCAAAAATCCCAGACGTTTGAAATAATCTCAAGTTTTATTTGCCTAAAATATCTTATCATGGGTTAGTTGTTTTCCAGTAGATGCACGATTAATTTAAGGCATTGCCTCAAATAGTGGATCGATTTAAAAATATGAGACTTTTTAGAAAAATTTATATTTCAATTCAGATTTTTTCATTTGATTTGATTTCACAATTAATTTATCTATGGATTTTTTTGAGAAGAAGTATAAAGTATAATTTCAGATCAAAATAAAGGACAAATTTAGTTATTAGAGAATTGGTGCAATGTCCAACAAATGCGTTGACTCGTTCCACTGTGCGACGCCCTGGGTCACGCTTAACCACCAGATTTTCCCCCTTATTTTGGGTACCCTATTTTTATAATATTTTATAGAAGCTAGGTGAGCCCCAGAAGAGTTCTAGATTCTATACGATCCATCTCCGGCTGTAAACAGACTAAATAAAAGTACTGCCTGTAGCGGGATTTGAATCAGAATTTCCGGCATGGCAACTCAGTGCTCTACCACTGAGCCACTCCGCTCCCTCATAGTGAACTTTATGTGGTATACATTTTTTAAATGCTATTATTATTGGATATGGGCGATTGAGCTTTGATTCGAAACTGACTGTTGAACATAAAATACTTATTCTATTAACAACCATTAATTGACTCTGAGAACTGGAGACTCTTTTGGGGCTGACCCAGCCTCTATAAAATACGTACCCTTGATTAAATGAAAAGCCTTGTGGTTGAATGTAATCTTAAATTGGTCAAGGGGTGCAGTCAAAGAAAGTAAGTAAGTAGAACTTATTTTTTAATTGTGCCAACCTTTCGGCCTACGATCTAGGCCATCTTCAGGGCGACCTAATAGTTACTGTCGAACTCAATGATTTTCGTTGTTTTATAGTTGTAATTATTTTATAAATGTCTATTTTGTTTAATTATTAATGTAATCAAATAATTTTCGTTATGTTTAAAGAACCTGATTTGCTTTCGAGATTTTTATTAAAGGATTTCTTCTTTTGTCTCTTTTTTTTTTTTTTAAAGTAGAGTACACAGTAAAGAATCACAAATACAACAGGAAGAAATGTAATCATCTATTTTTCTTCGTGTTCTTGCTTTGTGTTTTTGAATCAAGCTATCGCTTTTTCAGTTTAATAAAATCTAGACCAAAGAAACAACCTAATTCGCCATAGATTCAAACCCGGGAGATCTCTAAAATATTTTATTATAGCCGCTCTGAGCGTTCCCTCGCTCTTTTAGTGAACGTTGTAAAAAGTGTTGCCAACGACTTCGCTTAGGTCGGCCCTTATCAATTTTCTATTAGCTTCCCTCCAGTGAGGAAAGTATTTATCGAGATTCCCCACTATCTTTAAGGGGATTCTACTATCTCCCTGTCCCCTATTTTTTCCGAGGCGTTACAGTAGTAGGTAGTAAAATGCAGGTACAGAATTCTCCTTTCTGATAACAGTAGTTACATTTAATAACGTTCAGTCACTTATCAAAATAGAGTATGCTCTGTTATAATAAAATGTGAGAAAGAAATAGCTGAAAATATTTAAAGGACTGTATAAACATTATATCACGTTTTAAACATTATATCGTAAATATTTTCTAGGGTTTTCATTTTTACAACTTACAAATGGTGGAGGTTACTAACTTTACAATACCGGGTATTGCACTCAGTTTTTTGAGGTTCGGTTCTTACAGCGACTTTGAAATCCGATATTTAGACAGCTTTTACACTAAAATGACGTAAGATAAGAGATGTATCGTAAGAAATATATCGCGACGATTTATTGCTTAGAAGGCTCAATTGCAATAGCCGATAAATCGGTACGACCTGAATGGTAAAAGTTAGGATGGGTTTCCAATTTTCACCGCTTCAGTCACAACAATAAACTCATTTGAGGAAGACATAGTGGTAGAAGAAAAATAAAATACTTTACTTTTTGTATGTGGCAATGGAATAATTCCTGTTGCACTCATGAACTTTCACCATATTAATGAATGTAATCACCGAATTATGTTCTCTTCCTTGCATCGTATTTACAGCTAGAAATATCGGACGATACAAATCGCTGAGGAGACCTTTTTTTAGCGTCTCCCTGTAGATATCATAGAACTGTTTGTGCTTATCGTATCTTGCTTACGACATACCGGTAACAAATATTGCCTTATTGTGAATGCGGCATGTTGAAGACGGCATCCAATAGATTCAAAGCCCTGAAGGCTACGTGGTTTTACTCTTCCTTATAAACTCATTCATTAATTATTATAAACTTCTTTAAATGAAATAAAGTGTCTTGATTTTAGCTACTTTTTAGTTTAGCGTGAAATCTACTTGAATTAAAAATCTTTCGATTGATCAATTGTATATAAAAATTTAAGTCGCTGGCAAATGTTTTGATAGGAAATTATTTCATATTAATAACCACTCATTCTCAGACTTTTCCAAAAAATTAATAATGACGTGATGAAAATGTGTACAAGTTAAATAAAATTAATCGGAATAACCGTGTAAAAAATAATTTAATAATACGAAAGAAATAGATAAAAATTCTGACACCCCGCGATATGGTTCACACATCCTGGATGTTTGCTCGGAGCTGTAAGGAATATTTTCCTTGACAGATTGATCTCCTTGAGGGCTTACTTGGGGTGTCTGACACTGTCTTCAGATTTCCTTCATGCGATTTTTTTTTATCGATTGTCAGTTTATTCTACCAGAAGTGACTGGATATAGAAAAGTTCTTGAAAACTGAAGCAGTGTATCATTGATAAGAAATGAGAGTGATGGAAAAAATATCAAAAATAATAAAAAGTATATTTTTGTTGATTGCATATTTTTTAAAAATAGTATTACTATTTCATTTTATTACCTGATAAATATAACACATGAAAATAAAAAAAAAAAATATTTCATCATATAATAAATAGTCTTTTAAAAACACAGGCCAACAAAAAAAACCTTTTTGAAAACTTTTTTAATTTTAATAGCTGATCTTGATAGATTTTTATGTGCTGAATCCAAATCTGCTCGTAGTTTTTATGTATCACCCTTAGTTTCCAAGCAAAATGTATTTTATTATATAGTCTAATACCCATTTACAGTATATAGGGAAATCAATGAAACACTGTAGAATCGTAAAAATGGTTTGTATTTACAGTAAAATACTTGGAATAGTAATTTTATGTGATGATACAAGGTTCACTTGTCAACTGGAATTGGTTTATATTTTCTTTCCCTTTTTTCCTTGAAGCTTCTTGTGTAGCTTTTCCTGCGATGAATAGCTTGCTGAACTTCCCGGTGAAGTGACCAACAGTAATCCCCCATCATGTTGGTATTCCAGCGGCCCTGGTAACGTTTTTCCATCACTTTAACGTCCTGGTGAAAACGCTCACCTTGCTCCTCACTAACATCTCCTAAATTTTCCGGGAAGTAATCGAGGTGGCTGCTCAAAAAGTGAACTTTCAGGCTCATCAAACATCCTAACTGTTCAAATTTTTTTAACATGTTAGCAACAATAGCCTTATATTCTGGGTCTTTTTCATTTCCCAAAAACTTGGTGACAACTTGCTTGAATGAAACCCATGCTTCCTTTTCATTTGAGGTCATTGTGGATTCAAAGTTAACGTCAAACATCATTTTTCTAATATCAGGCCCGGTAAAGACGCCTTCTTTCAGTTTAGCTTCTGAAAGGTGTGGAAACTTCTGACAGAGATATTTGAAACAAAGCCCATCTTTAGGCAAAGCCTTTACAAACTGTTTCATGAGACCTAACTTAATATGTAGTGGTGGTAGGAGCACGTTTTTTGGATCTACAAGGTTTTTGCGTAAAATGTTCTTCTCGCCAGGCTTTAAAGACTCCCTAGCAGGCCAGTTCTTTCTGCACCAATGTTGATTCCGAGCTCTACTGTCCCATTCACACAAGAAACATGGAAATTTGGTAAAACCCCCTTGCTGACCAAGGAGCATGCACGTAACTTTCAAATCACCACATATCATCCAACCGTGTGCAGAATAACCTATTTTATTTAACACTATTTCTAGATTTTCGTAACTCTCTTTCATATGTACAGAATGACCGACAGGTACAGAGGCATACATGTTACCGTTGTGTGCTAAAACTGCCTTCAAACTATTTTTGGATGAATCAATAAACAACCTCCAATCTTCTGTTTTGTATTCAATTCCAAACTCATTCATTAAACCATGAATGTCTGAGCAGTACACCAAATCACCCTCTTGTTCAAAATACTTCGAAAATTGTTGTTCTCTCTTCCTATACACATGAATGCTGGTTCCAGCCGCCAGCAAGTTCTTTTCTTTTAGCCTAGAGCCAAGCAGTTCAGCTTTTTCTTTTGTTAAGCCCAGATCCCTAACTAAGTCATTAAGCTCGACCTGAGTGAACAATTTAGGCTCTACATTTTCTGTAACACATTGGAATTCTTCATCGTGTTCATCTAACTCCGACTGTACATCAGAAAATACTTCTGTTTCAATAGAATTTAAGTCCTCTGGTGGTTCCGGGATTGGCAAATCTACACCGTGCCCTACTGGTCGGATGGCGGACGGAAGGTTAGGGTAGCTTATTACCTTCTTGTTCTTAGAGTTATGACCAGTAATATCTACACTGCAAAAGTAACAGTCATCGGAATGATTTTTTGGTTCCCTCCATATCATGGGAACAGCAAATTTAAAGTGTTTTTTCTCTTTTTTTGACCATTTCCTGAGGTCTTCAACACATACATAACATACCTTATGCGGTGCCCAAGATTTATCCTGGTCTCCAAGTTTGGTTCCAAAGTATGCTAGATAAACCTTTTTCACAAAGTCTGTAATGTTTCTTTGGTGCTTTTTAATAACAAACTCACCACAAATATAACAAAAACTGTCAGCAGAGTTTTTACAGCCGCGATGAGACATTGCACTGAGCACATGTACAGGAAACGTAAAAGTGAGGTTATGTTGAAAATAAACAAAACATCAGCTGTTTAGCATGTGTTTCAGCAGTGCTGCCAACATCATCTTTGTTCATTAGACCTATTTTTTCATGTTATCTTAACTATGAAAAAGCTGTTAAATTCTAAAAATATTTCTTTATTTCATGAATTTAACTATAAAATGTGAATAAATGGTGGGTGATACAACTTTTTAAGCATCATATTTGGATTCAGCAACCTAAACAACATAAGAATAAGGTATTTTCATTAAAAAAGTTTTTTCATCGTTGGCCTGTGAAATTAAAGCATCAAAAACAATTGGAAATAGCAATGTATTTTGAAGGTCACCCGTGTTCTAGTGGTTAGCGTAACAAACTACTAAGCCCAAGATCGCGGGTTCGTAGCCCCACAGGTGGCCCTAGGATTTTTTAAGGGAGTAAAAATCCTTAGTTACGCCGTCCTTCGGAAGGGACGTTAAACGGGGATCCCGAGCCTGTACAATGTCAGGTACTCGTTAAAAATCCCTATCCTAATTAAACCTGGATAGGCAAAATTTAGAGCTCCCACTGTAGCATCGTCCGATTAGCCATAGCAGCATAAAGTGACGTTAAATGAACAAACAAACAATGTATTATGTGATTATCTATTTTAAAGAATTTTAATTTTATTATTGTATTGTATTTAGGAATTTTGGTTGGGAATATTGTCTTTTAAAGTATGTGCATTGATCTGGAAATTTCTTCTTTTTTTTTTTTAATTGTATGTAATGAGTACTACCAATGGGCAGTTTCTCTACTTGCCTTAATCTATGCCATTACATGTAATTCATGCCGTTACATCTAATGTGTTATATTGTTATAATACAGGTGTAAAGTTCAAGAAATATTTTTTTTTAATTGATGTGTGTGAATAGCAGTATAAAGAAAATTTATTTACTGTCAGTATCAGTTATATAATCTTTCAAAATAAATATATTTATATACAAAAAAAATATTTTTCATAAATTTCTCTATTTTTTCAATTTTTAAATCAAACTAAAATATACTACCCAAAAATGAATAGGGATATTGATGATTCCGGAGTATACTTTACCTAGCATTAATATTTCTAATAAATACTAATGCTTTTTATAATAAAAATAATATTAAAATGTTAGGCAAAGGAGATACAACAGAATTGGTGGTATTCATATTTTAGCTTAGTTTAAATCTTGTTATTTACATAATTGACGTTTATATTCAGAAGCGCACAAGTATATTTTTAAGAAGGCTTTTGTTTAATTCAAAGTTGTCGACGATTATCAACTCTTTTGATTATTTGGATCACTCCTGAAATTAGCTCGGATAATTGAGTCTCTGCTCTCTCTCTCTCTCTCTCTCTCTCTCTCTATATATATATATATATATATATATATATATATATATATATATATATATATATTATTTATTGTTCTTTTGATTATTTTTAAATAATTGTATTTTGAAGAGAAAAGATTATGTCGTGGTCGGTATCCCGAAGAAAATTTAAAATATACTATATATATACACATATATATATATATATATATATATATATATATATATATATATATATACATATATATCTAAACGGGATGTTGTGGACGACGATTGTCGGGAAGGGACGTGGACTATGTAGCAGATGAATGGAGGGAAATGCTACAATCGAGACTGGATATTGCCGACGAAGCCATGAATACAGAGCGCTTATTACCGGCTACGGGATACCTTCAGGGCAGTTAGTTACAAATTCGGCCACTTCCTCTCTATTAGTATCTCTGTAATATTACTTCATTAGTATCACTCTACCATATATATTAGTTACTACTAATTACTATAGTGGCCTGGTGAATGGGGTCGTAGGAGGACAGAAATGGAGACCTGCTGCACTACCAGTCGGTTGTTGTAGCGAAATATATCAAATTAAAAAAGAAGTGCATTAACTGTGATTAACGACATCAAGTAATGTAGGGAGGCAGCTTACAACCTATAGTAGGATCCTGCGATTTAAATTAATTCCGCTCTCTGTACCACTATAACACATGAGGATTCAATACATGATATAGACTGTACAAGGACATACCACCTTATGCTAAGCAGATGAAAGAAGAACTTTCAGGATTACTGATGAGGCTGCATGGACAGAGTGAGATCTAGGAGTCGACTCAAAATCATTAGTGTTCTTGTGGAAGTGAGAACGAAGCATGGGTATGGGAGATGGGAGGAAGAGAGAGGAATGCAACGTTCGGAGAGAATGAAGGATTATTGGAGGAAAAGACAGAAAGAGCATGATATATTTGTGGTTCATTGTTGGCCGGTTCTCTTAAAGAAAACCTCATTAAATATTTTTAAAAAATAATAAAGTTATATGAGACAAATTAATTATAAGTCATTAGTTACTTCTCATGTATATGGACTAATAATATTGCGTTTTTATTTTCAGTTTTTGATTTCTTCCCATTCCATGTTACTTCAACTATCATTTTTCATAAACAACGTTCTCTGTTACACTTCTGTTCTCTGTTATGGATAAAAATCCGTGATACATGGGACTATACTTTGTCTCAGATCACGCATAATCACAAGGTTCCCGCCCTGTTAAAACTTCATAGAGACTGTACGATCCCCAGGAGGGTCTCCACCTCACAGGGTCAACCCCCCGGTGTTAGCAGATAGAATAAATTATCTGCCACAGCCGGATTTGAACTCGCGATACTCGTATGATATTGCACGTCAACTCAGCGCTCTACTGTTGAGTTAGTCTACTCTTCCTCATATTATATAATAATTTTTATTTAATTTAGAACAGCTCATTTCATTATTTTCAGCTTGAACTCTAATAAAAAAACTGCAGCCCCCTAACGACTTGTACCCCCCCCCCCACCGGGCTACAGTCTATTTAGCCCAGTTTTTAGGATCCACTTCTGTCACTTTTTACCTTCAATATAACTTTGCTTTATGTGAAATAAAACTTCTCAAGCTTCCACTTTTGTGGGCAGGAAACGGATTGAAATCATATTAATATTTTATAAAAGCATTGGGATGTAACATATTAAATGTCAGTGAAGGTGTAAATTTAAATTATTAGCAAAAAAATTATTAAACAGTACTTTTATTAATAAAAATACGATCCTTCACCTTCAATACACTTCGGGTGAGTTGTTGGGCTTAGGCCTTACATAGCTCCTTGGAAACAGTCATGGCACTTGCTCCAGGTTGTGAACTTAATTCACGAGTGGTTTGGGAAGGGCCCGCTTCGACCAGCTCTTTCAACTTTTCGTTGTCCAACTTAGTCTTCGGCCTACCGCGTTCTTTGTTAGTAAGGTCATAATCCCCAGACCGAAATTTTTCCAAACAACGGAAGATTGTTCTATCGCTCACTGTATCTTCACCGTAAACAATATTAATGTTTCGGAACGCCTCCGTGACGCTATGGCCAAGTTTAAATTCGTAGAGAAAAATTATATGAATTTCCGCGGAAGATATAATTTTATTCTTATTTTTTTTAAAACATTGCTTCACTTTCGAAAGGAAAAAGTAAGACTGATTATGAAAAAGGATTAAATGATATTTCAAAAGGTTTACATAACATAATTGTTTGTGTACAAATAATCTAATACCTAATGAAAAGAAAACTGTAAATAAACGAAACTGACATTTGATTCGTTACGACCCAATACTAATCGCCTAGAATGTTTCAATGGGAACAGACAAAAGTGGAGAAATGTTAGATTTTCCCAATGAATATAGACAAAGTTAGCAAAATACTAAACCGATAGTAGTGCTATAGTACCTTACAAATTTATATAATAAATACTAAATCCTTTCTTGCCCGTTCCACCACAGTCTGCAACTCATTCCCTCCAAATACCAGCCATTCATCTTCCCTATTCTCATTTAAATCCATTTTTTTTAACATCTCCTCAATTCTTGTTATTTTATGTTTCTTTTTTTTCGTGATAGTAATTTTTATGAGTTTAAATACTTTTTATATATTTATGTAAATATCTTATGATTATTATTATATAGCTTCTTGAGGTTCCAGAATAAAATTTTGTTTATACTATTCTGTAATTTTTAGAGTTAGGGTACTTGGTGTACTTTACAGCGATCTAGCTGTTCTAGCCTTTTCATAGTAAAGTCTGAGATTAAAACACTGATTATTAATAAACTTTTAAGTATATAAAATTAATTAAAGAAATACAATTTTTGTAAACAAGATTGAAAGTTAGGGTAAGACAAATAAATATAGGGTATACCCAGACATACAACCTTGTACAATCCTCTCATTTTGATTATGAATTCTTATATTTCACTTTAAAAAATTACCATATTTAGTTCATTTCATACGCTTAAATAATCGAAGTTAGTCAGATATAAAATCGCCATCATGAATATATTGAAGAAAAAAGTAGTGAATATGATGACTCAACCTCCAAGAATGATGATGATGCGTTTTCTTGAGATGAAACCTATCTTCTGTCTTACTGACCTTCTTCAATATTATTCAATCTATATTCCTTAATAAGATAAATGGAATATGGCCATTAGATAGATAGATAACATTGTATTTCCCGATCTGGTAATTATATACGATGTCTTATGCTATAAAATATTTTTGCATATTTCCTTAAGGTTGTAGGACCTCTTATTCTAAAAATACTGTTATAAGTTAAGATTAATTTATTCATTGATTCAGGAACCTACTTTAATTTGCAAACGATTGGAAACCCCCCTGATTTAAAGCCTTTTGTATTTACACGGTTTAATTCTTGCATTAACTCAAGTCTTGCTAAGCTCTATTCGACCGGAGGAGGCATCTTTACAATTCAGGAATATTCTATGCCTTACAACCTCAAAACTTGAGTTCTTTTCTCCTCGGAATGAGAGATGATATAGAACGAAGGTAATATGGCATTCAGTTTTACAGCATTCAGTTTCTTCATTGGTCGAAAACAATTCTAAACAAAAATATGAAAAAAAAAAAACCTGTGTATTGTATCTATTTAGTGTTGCAAATAAAAAGAAAATCTGTAACACTACAAACGATGAAGGGCTTCGGGCTCAGTACATGGTAGAAACGTATTGTTTCACAAACAACGGTTGTGCAGGTTTATTATTTGTCCGAGATCACGCTTATCACCCAGGTTTCTCCCAATTGAGGGTATATTGATCTCACAGGATCCATCCGTATTTGACGTGTAATTCTATATTCTGCGTTATATCTTATTCTAGTAAATAAGAAGTAATCTCAGTTTAAGCATCAAAATTTCTGAAAATTTATTTAACAAAACAAAAAGCCTTTAAAAAATAAAAAAATATTGCAAAAATACAATTAGAAAAAATACCTGAATTCTTCTTTAGACTCTAGGAATTTAATGATGTGACAATTGAAAAACTAAAACAAAAGACTGTAAAACATATGTTACAGAAAGGTTGTACTCCACTAGCAGGTGTAGGCTAGATTATCACTCTTACATTATTACTACCCACTTATAAACTATTTTAAATATATATTAAATAATTTATCCACCACAGCCGAAAACCTGAAACCTTCAGTACAATAATTCAGCACTCTACACAACTGTACTGTCCAATTTCCTGAAATTCAAATATTTTATTAATAAATACGGACGATCCTATAATCAGAATATCCCTTTCTTGACAATGCCTTATGAATTTCAATACTTTCCAGTTTAGGCTTTAAACTTTGTATAAAAAGTTGGATATTAATTGTTTAGAAGGCACTCTTTTAACAAAACCTTTTCACAATATAAGTTCGTAAGTCTTGTTTGAAATAAAGTTCTAGATTTATTATAAAAGTTTAACAGCCATTTCTTAAGTTTCCGAAATAAAAATATTAAGACAAAATATATAAGGTAAAACATTGGTCAGGGGTGTGGTCAAAATGCTAAGAAAAGAATAAAAATTATTAAAAAAAAGAAAGGATTGAAATTAAAAAAGTTAAATTAAAAATTAAATTATAAAAAATAATAACTATAAGGATAATGAAACTTAATAAAGTTACATGAGAAATAATATAAAAAAAATTAAATTCCTTGGCTTGACGCATAAAAAAAAAATGTTAGACAATATGCGGTTATTGTCTTCATTACAATATACTTAAAACTTTAATTAAGATAATAATAAATATTTATTTTACAAATCTAACCAATGCAATTTTGAACATATTGTATGTGTGCTCTTCTTTTTAATACCTCCACCAAGGTTTTCAAAATTAAGATAGCTCAGACATTTTTTAAAAATAATTGTTCTTTACTGATTTTTATTAAAACTGTTTCTAGTCACATTTCCATTTAAAATTACTATTTCTATTAGTTTTATTGAATTGGATTTTATAAATAGTTAAATTAAATTTTATAAAACCACATAATAGTATTATTCTCATTCCAACATACCGTATACATTATAAAAGATATATTGTTTTTTGAAACAATCAAACAATAATCAATACAGATTCAGCTTATTACGAGGTTTTTCTTATTTACATTTGGATAATATAACTGACTAAATAGCTTATTGTCTACTCTCTTTACGTATTATAATCTAACCTTAACATCTCCTTTCTACTGATGTATCCTCTCTTCCTAATCGTACATCTGATATATTTATATCTTATTTATATATATATATATATATATATATATATATATATATATATATATATATATAAAAGAAGAGCTGAGGCCAAGATACATTGCTGACAATAATATACAGATATTTCACAAATTAGGGGTTAGGAGCTGACCAGTACCTATGCCTTAGGTCATCAACCCAATCCAATGATCCCCTAACTATTATACAATATTAACTAATTTTCTTTTGTTTTTTTTGTTTCAGGAGAAGTGGATCGGTTGAGCAACTTCAGTGAAGTGAAGACGCTGGAGATGTTCTCCTCCGTCTATAAAGACATGGTGTCGAGTGCGATGGAACCGACGAGGGAGCTCTACACCTCCCTCAAGGAGTATCTCAAAGGAGGCCTCAAGATCCCCACCGATCTCCCCCAGGCCATACCCAGCGAGGACTCCAACGTCCTCAGGTCCATCGTGTTCCGCTTCTTCGAGAAGCTCTTCCCCTTGGTCTACCAGAAGACCGTCCATTACCTCAGCAGTAAGAACACTACCATATCCCCGGAGTACGCCGAGTGCCTCAGCAACTCGACGAGCTACATACGGCCGTTCGGCCTGTTCCCCGAAGAGATGTCCGGACAGGTGGCCAAAGCCTACGAGACCACTAAGGTTCTCCTGCAGGCTCTGTCCTTGGGCATTGAGGTCCTCAACGTGACGGATCAGGTGATGTCCGCCACCCCCGAGAACACCGAGTCCTGCAGGGAGGCGCTCCTCCGCCTCTATTACTGCCCGAAATGCCTCGGACTCCCCGGCAGGATCAAGCCCTGCAATGGCTACTGCCTCAACGTGATGAGGGGCTGCCTCACGCAGCAGAGGACTACGGAACTAGACCTCCCGTGGTCTAACTTCTTGCTGGAAGTCGAGACCTTAGTGAGGCATATCAACGACAGTGCTCCCAAGACATCGGTCATCAACCATCTTCTTCTCTCCTTCAGCACTTCCATCTCGGATGCCATCATGTACGCAACCATGAACGGGCCTGATCTCGAAAAAAAGGTAAGGTTTCTCCCTTATATTATGGTATTAGTTATATTCTAATAATGTTCACATTTATGTGTATGTAAAAAATTAGTTATTTGTTGCATTAGGGAAATTAACTTTACTGTTTAATGCCTTACGGCATCTTCTTCTTTTGAGTTCCTCTCCCAATTTAAGTCACTTTAATTTTTCACCATTCGTCGAAATTCATCTGTTCATGATTTTGTCCTCCGGTATATCAATTTTCTTTAAGATCCCTATCACATTAAACCACCCCAATCTTTTTTCTTTCGGGTTTATGAAATCCTGAGTTTTCTTTTTCAAGCGATCAAGAGACATTCTGAAATTATAAAAAAATTATATAGTTTGATTTTTTTTTACTTTTTGATCTTCCTTCTTGTACATAAGTTTAGTAACATTCATGCACAGTTTTACTTATTTTTGGTTACGCACAGCATCTGGGACGTTATTCACATTTAAGTCCAAAACTTATGATCTTTATTGACAGTACTTGATTTGCAAGAATGTTTACATGTTTATGTTTTTAGTTTTATAGTTGCCTTGTAATTTAAGAAGGAATGTTTTGATCATTATTATTTCTTTAAGAAAATGACATCACGAAATCTTTAATCCTATGAAATCTAAATCGTTGCTAGAGCATTCTCTAAAAGGTTTCCCGTTAGAGAGAATGAAATTTATGTTGGTCTGGGAAGGCGTGATTAGGGAATATATTCCGTTATATTTCCTAGCCTCTATCTGCTCTCTCTTAAGTTACAAACTAATCTCAGTCTAAGTCTATTATAAATTAACTTTATCCTCCTTTGTTAAATACATTTTTTTTCTTTAAGCAAAAAAAAATATACGTTTCTCTCATAAACTTTATATAATGAGGCATAGCTAAAAGCGAGAAAAAAAAAATTACTATATTCTTTTGGCATGTTTATTTTATTGATATTGGTAGTATTTAATTAATTAATAATGTGATGTTATAGCAGATAAGTATGGATTTTTTCTTTTAGTTTAACAAATTAAATGGTTTTCTTTATGAGTCTGTGTAATTTTCATCGATTAAATTTAAAAGAGAAAGCATGAACACTAGAAAAAAGAGATAAAAAGTTTAAAAGGTTGAAAAGTAAAGTGAATTTTTTAGAAATCATGTTATTACTTATTATTATTATTGTTATTATTATTATTATTTATGCATCTTATATTTTTTACCGGTTATCTTTTAGGATACTATGGGCATAAGTAGAAAAGTAAAAGTTTTTAAAATTTAAATAATTATGGAATAAAATTATCTCTTTATATTTCCAAAAATATATTTTTTATTTATTTATTATTTATTTTTTTAAAAATCCATTACTTATAACTTAATGAACGTGATGAGTTTCTGTCTTCTATTCTATCATTTAGCAATTAAAATTTATAGCATCATGTTTGTGTAAAAGAATTATTTATAGCATAGGAAAAAATTCATGAACTATTAAACATCTAAATAAATACATAAAACAAGGTATTTCGAAAACTTTATTAGAAAAGAATACCCATATTTATTTATTAAGGAAAGAATAAATTGGTTATAATAAATAACAATAAATTGGTTATTGTCAAAACAATTGTTATTCAAAAAGAAAAGAGTAGCTTGCTATTCGGTGGCAGACAGATAACTATTCAATAAAAGCCAAATTACGTAATAGCCTTGTTGGCATGCCACGGCCTCTCAGACGTTCAATTGAAATGGCCAACATTTTAAATAGATTGTGACCAAATAGTTTCAATCACCAACAAATACCGACCGTTTAAATATTTTATTGGGGAGGGCGGGGGAATTTCGGTTCTTGTTTTCGCAAAGAAAATTTCCATACAATGAATTTTAACCAATTTTTTGGTTAAAAATTTAGTTATTGCAGAACTTGGGAGGTTTCTGGGCGAAAAACTGCTGGAGTTATGTCTGGCGAATAAGGTTTTTGTTGCATTATGTCAATACCCATGCATGTGGATGTGATGGCTTCACCACTGGATAGAAAGAAATTAATTATTCCTGCTATTGTTCACCAAACAGAAACCAATAATTTTTTGGTCAAAAAAATTATCAGACTAACAGACCAACGGTCCTATCGTTACAAAACCCTTCCCCGAACGAAGTGGTGATGTTTCTTGTGGCTTGGACTGACGTGTGTCCAAGTTTAAACTCACAAAAATGGAGTTTAAACTTGGACACACAGTCACTGGCCATATTAATGTGACCACCAAGAAGGATTATTTTCTTTTTGTTTTTTCCTAATTTTTTTTATATACTTTCGCGTGTCTGAATAAATTTCCGTTTTAAGTAATGGCAACACTGTTATAAGTTTTTTAAAGTATTTTTTTTTAGTAATGGCAGCATTGGTTTTAGTACAACCATTTTGTTTTACGAGTGTCGGCGTGCATAATTTGTGTTTGAAATTTTTATGGATTTATTGTTTCTTTTTCATTAAATACAAATCGGATTCGGTAAGTTTATTATTAATTTATTATTTTTATCATATATTTTAACTATTTTGATAGTTTTTTTCATCAATATGTAAAATAGGGTGTAAATAGGGTGACACCACAAAATATTAAAAAAAAATAAAGATTTATTTTCGAAACTATTTTTTTCAATTTCATAGTATTATCAGATAACTAACTTACCCATAAAGCTAATATTTAAACTCGATTTACATTATTACGCATACAAAAAGCTAATGCAAACATGTAACAAGAACGAATCTATCCAGTGGTCACATTAATATGGCCAGGGACTGTATATAGAAAATTTCCTGTTTAGATTCAATTTTCATCAAAATGATATTTTTTCTTTTTCGACAACTCCGTAATCTATCTGTGGCTTGCATTACTAGCGTATCTTGAAGCCTTGTAGAGATAGTTATACTCTGGTAGTTATACGGAATAGGGAATTTAGGCCTTTCATATTTCGGCTGTGGCCAGGAGAGAGGAATTCGACAAGAATTTCCCTCGGGTCATGTGTTGTATCCGCACCGTCGGGGGACTGCTCGGGTACCAAGTTTTCCCTGTTTGACCTTACATAGCATTATACATACAAAATAGAGAATTATATAGAATATAATATGTAGATTTAGCGTATTGAGTTTCAGTGTTGTAACTTAATTGCTCCATCCTTTTTATTAAATGTTCTATAAGTTTTATCCTGTATTGAAGCACACTTTTAATTATTTAGGTAAAACTTTTATTTTACTGCACTTGTAAACGTCCTACATAGCTTTGAGAAAAAAAGATTAGAATAATATGGTAATCTTTGAGTGAATTCTGGAAGTTATTCAGTGAAAGCAATTCCAGTTTAAAACTTATTAAGTGATATCTTTATAATATAAACATTCTTAAATTATTAAGGTACACGAATAAAACCATAACCACAGTATTAGGGCTAAGATAATATTTATATTATCTTTATTATGATCTTTATTAATGATAATATTTAATCATTTGATATCGTTGGATTTTAGCCAAGATTTTTTCAATTATAAGAATTACTCATTTCAATAATACATTTATACTCTTCTCAAATATGAGTTCAAATAATTTCTTTAAACCAGATTATTCAAATTAATTGTTATTTTGATAAATTATTTGAAAATTATATGCAATTTTTTTCAAAATTTCAAGATTTGTTCCTGCCCTCTCCTGAAATTTTGAATTAGTCAATTTAAAGTAAAAATGAAATTGTCAGTCTTACTTAACAATTATTCAGATATTAATACTTTGTTTATCTTTAGCAACAGGATTTGAAAAGGATAACAATACCACATTATAATGAAGACTTGTTATAATTAATATATATTTATTATTATTATACTAATTAAATAGATTTTATAATGAAAACTTATTTGTAAGGATTATGATTGGCCTAAGTAGCACATTGATGTGTTTGTGGAACTTTTTTTTTTGAATGGGGGATTGTATGTAAAAATTGTTGAGTTAATTTCGTGGATGATGCGAGCTTTAAGACTGTGAACAGCCATGAACTGCTATTTACTCGACTTTTGGCATCCCTTCATTGCCATATCTTAGATTAAAAATAAATCAGACATCAAGTAACTTATTAACGGAGTTATCAGTAAAGAGTTTCCAAGAAAACATCATTACTGTCTTTAAGATCTCTCCTAAATCAAAATCATTTCATTTATTAGTCCGTACGGTTTATTTTTAGTTAAGCTATTAAAGTCATCCGATGATCCAGATACATTTGCAAAAAAAATAACTGATTTAAAAAAAAACAGCTATGTATTGCTTTCGACGTTTAGTTCAAAACCGTTACCACTACAACCGATTAAGGGTGTTTGGTTCAGTACATAATAGAGACTTCTGATTCTAGGACAACTGCGCAGGGAGGTGGTGAGTCCGACATCACCTTCGACCGTCAGGTTTTCCCCAAATTAAGTACCCTTTTTAGTGAGGTTGAACAAACCTGAGATCTCGCAGAGCCCAGCCACAACTGACAGATGAAATAATTTATCTGCCACAGCCGAATTTATACCCGGAACCTTCGACGTAGTAACTCAGCTACCCCTCTTCTGCTTTCCTACCTTACCTTGTGTATGGACTGGTATTCCCTGCTAGGTAGTATTAGTGAAATTGTTTACGTTTTATTGAAAATTTCATATAATTTCTATGAAAATATTTAGCTTTAAAACATATAAAAGTATAAAATTAATAACCACGAAAAAACGATCAAGTTATTTTTCGTCAATATACATTACCTTTTAAGGTCCTGCATGTTGGATTGTATGTATTACTTTTTTTAAATTCTAGTAGATTATGTATTTATTCTTATGCTGTTATTTTCTGAAATCTTTTTCCAAGATATAATAGGGTGTATAAAAAAAAATGACCGTTTTATCAAATTTCAGAGTTCAAAAGTCTGTAAATATTTTAATGCTATTTATTATTTACCAGCACTTAATAATCCCATTAGAGCATTCTCTAAGCATTTTTACTAACACTGGGCTTCTTAAAAAAAAAAAAAGCCTCAGTTTAGTTATTTATTTCAAAGAAGAAACATGACCGTGTTCTACGAAATTCTGATAATTTTAAGACATTATTGAAAAAACATTTCACATCCACTGAAGCAACTCGTGAAATTATTAAATATGAAGGGGAAGGTGTCCTTGACCAGCGCACTGCGCGGCGTTGGTTTGAAAAATTTAGCAGTGGAAATATGACGTTGGAAAGGAATAAGGGCTCCGGGCGACCATCAATGGATATTGATGAGGCTCTTGAGTCTAATCCGTCCACAAGTTCTCGCGAACTTACTTATCGGTATATAACAATGGACTATACTTTGAGTATTAATATTATTTTATATCAAAGAAATAATAATACAAATATTCGGTTAAAACGGTGTTCTTTTTTTTTATATACCCCGTTATTTCTCCTTCAGTAAATAAGCGAATCCCTTTCCCTTTTATGTTTATCCGTTTTATTTTCTTACAATTATTTCTAACAACTGTCCTGACGTTTCTTGGGTAGAGTCAGTTGTGGCAGATAAATATTTATTCAGTTAGCAGCCTTGAATCCTATGGGATCTAAAGATCTCTATGGCTCACCTGCTCATTGGAGGTTGAGATGATCTCGACCTTTGCTAAACATTAGTGAAAAGATTCAACAAAATTATTCAATTAAGTATTAATTATTCAATTAAGTTGTTCAATAAAATAGTTTTTTTGCCTCTTTTTGAGTTTTTGATCGTTTTTATTTTACGTTTTATGTGTTTGTGTTAAAGTTTTTACCTGTTTCACTCTTCTTTCTGTGTCTTATCCGTTTCGGCGTATGCTATTGATTTTAATTTTGTTGGCGACATTTCTAAACAGTTGGAAAATTGTGATACCAAACCTTTTTCTTTAATTCTGCAGCCTGGAGTGCTTCCTTCTTCCTAGTTCACTCCTACTATCTAAGTATCTGCATTTTCAGCTACAGCAGACGATATTTGTCATTTCGCATGATTCAGTCCAAGTATTCTAATTTCCGCATTCTGATAGTACATGTTATTTCTTGATTTTTCCTGATCCCCAAATAGGGTAAGCTCTTCTCTGTTAGTTCTTGTAACGACCCTTGAAAAATGGATGATACAGCGGCACACCCACATTTCAAATGCTTCTACTTTCTTCAGGAGTGTTTCCAATGTCCATGCTTCTTCGCCGTACAGCAGTTCAGGGAATACATGGCATAGCGTCAGTCTTACTTTCTGTGGAATAGGCAAGTCATTACATTTGATGAGGTTCTTCAAGCTATTAGATGATGTTCTTGATCTCATTTTGACAATCTGATCCCATTTTGAATTGATCAGCGTTCTCAGGTAATACATGTACATCGCAAGTATTCATTTATTACCTGTTATGTAATGGTTTCTTATACTTCCTATACATTATATTACGTTGCCAGCTCGAATATACTTGACTTTCCAGAAATAAGAGAGGATCCTAAGAGAGGACTCAAGACAAGACGCGGTGGAGGTCCTGCTAAATTTACTTATTCCCTGACCTCTCCCAACGCAAGTCAAAACTTACCGTCTACTCCAACTATTTCCGATTCTTGATAATTAAACTATAGAATTATACCCTAAACATGTAATTAATACATTTATAATTAATTAAGAACAAGAAATTGACAGCAATGGATATTCATAAGGTTATATAAATTTCTGCGCCACAGACAATTTTATATATGAAAAAGCAAATGAAAAAAAACTTTTACCTCAACAATCCATGGATCCAGTTCAGTATATGTTAGAGACTGTACTGTTTCAAGAACAACGGTTGTGCAGGGTGGTGATTTGTACTAAATCAGGCCCAAAGGCCAGGTTCCCCCCCCAAATTGATGATGTTAAGGGTTAAGGGTATCCACTTAATACAGGCTGGATGGTTTTATAGACCCCAGGAGGGTTTATGGATCCTACAAAGTCTTTCCGGGCCTGTTCACAGATTAATAATTTATCTGTCACAGCCGGTTTTGACATTTTTGCAGTTCATCGATCTACCACTGAGCGCCTCACTCCCATATAAGCTTTTAATATTGATATTTTTACGTTTAAATACGATTTAACAAAAACTGATCCCTTTTAAATATTTTGAAATGTTATTTTAATAAATCGATCTGCCGGCATTTAATACAGAAATATGAATTGGTTTTAATTGGGTTAAGACCTTACTTGCTATTTGAATATAAAATAACTATCACTTATTTCAGACAACTTCAATGGAAAATTTAATTAAAGAAATTTTTTTTCAGAAATATATTGAAAATTGACAGCACCGATGAATATGGTTAAGTCAAATTTCCTTCAAAATGTTTTTTTTTTTACTCAAGGGAGCGATATCGTGTTATTTTCGTTGTGATGAAGGGCCTTCGCTGGAAATGGAGTTATTACTTATATTACAACTCCATTCCAAGCAAAAGGACTAAGAGAGTGACACAACTCTGCTTCTCTCAACGCCAGTTACTTCTGGACAAAATTCCAGTTACTTCTGAACAAACCTCCTATTCACCGGGGCTCCAGATATAAATTACAATATTTTCATATGTTGGAATAATAATTAACTTTGTGATAAAGAAAATGTTGTAGTAATTATAAAACTTAAATAAACGTGAGATTTTATGGTTGGTATCGCAGATCGTCTTCAAGCTGTAATCTGTTCCGCAAGGTATCGAAGGGCTTGCTTGGGTTCCCCTGCCCTCCAATCGGTCGAGAGTAATCAGCTGAATAATGAATGAGACGGTGGGATGGTTTGCCGTGATGAGCTACGTATCTCGAATGATAATAACATTCTAATCACCTGCCGTGTTAGGGCATTCGTGTAAGGATTATGTTCGTCTGTGTCTTGGACTCAGAAAGTGATAAAATGTTTGTGAACTATAAAATCATAAATGACATAAAGGACGTATCTTATTGTTGTTGTTAGCCTAATGTGACTATCTGTAATGTGCATTTGCATTAAATTTGGAACAGGTAACTTTCTTTATGTTCAAATTGAGAAATCCCGTTAAGAGGGGGATATCAACATTAATTTTGATTGCTGGTTCTTTGTTACAGAAATATTTAATGGACCTTTTGAAACTCATGTGGTGGACTGTATTGAACATGAAACAAAATATTTTATTGAAGTAATTTACGCACAATTCAGTAACATGAGAAATAAAATGTTATTTAGACATTTTGAGGCGAGTCTGCATTGTTCCTGGTTGTTTTCGATAGCTGGCCTTCTTCTCTTGCTCTCCATTCTTCAGTCTGAGTCCTGGTCCTTCTCGCAATACATCATTTTAATAGGGCAGACCACTTACAATCAGAACGTCTGAAGAACAACTTACCGTCTTCGAGGGTTGCCATTTTTATAACTGGATATTTCCTCTCCTCAGCCTTCTTAATAAATTTCCACGGTGTGCTGTGAACAAACCAGCATAAATTACATATTAACTTACATCTAATGTACAGGTGTAGGGTGAATAACTTGTATTGCTTTAAAATAAGAAGGAAACATAGAGGAAATAACAATTTAAATTAACCCTTTTCCAACAGTTTATGAATTATGACTCCTTATGTAATATAAATTTCAGAATTGCTGTAGGAATAGAAAACTGCAAACAAAAATGCTACTTAAATCATAACTATAAAAATATCTGTGATGCAATTATATTATATTTGGTGACCCTCATTTCGTCATATACTGGGTGCCATTTTAATAGAATTAAGAAAGAGACCTGGTGGTTTAGCATTTTCTCGTCCAAATCACTTCTCTGCGCAACCGTTTGCTTAAAACCTGTTCGGACCAAAACCTGTCTATCCTGTTATGCAGATTTGAACCAAAAAATAATAATTATTGGCTCATATACATTAGAAGTAACCAATAACTTATTTTTAATTGTCTTTCCTTCTATCTTCATTATTATTTTTTTTGAACCAACAAAGATCCACGCAGATATGTTTTTAGCTCTTTCTTTCTCCTCTCCTCCGTCCATCCCCCATGCACAGGTCTCATTCTCTTCTCCAGAAGAACCCGGATGTTTTTCGAGCCGGCTCCTAAATCTCTCTCTGTCCAGGCATCGTCAGTAATTCCAAGTCTTTTAATTTCTTACGTCATCTGCTTATCAAAACCACACTGGCTTTTTATGTTGTATATCTTATTAAATATCTGCCTATTCAACCTTATAGGGTCCATCCCGACCCTTTGCCCGTAGAAACTTAGTTGCGCTTTGCTCAAAGTTGTTTCAAACTCCTCTGTCCTTTTTCGTTTATTTAAACCTTATTCTTGTTGGTTTTTTTTCATTGCCAGAACTTACTTTTTGATATTTTTTTAGTTTTTGATTACTTAACAGGAAATACCATATGATTTTTTCTCTGTAGCCTCTTTTCTGGATATATGAGTATGTTCTACTGCTGTACTCATTTGTTAATTCAAAAGGACTTTGTCCCAGAATAAAATTATTTTTCTTTTCCATTGTATAATGACAACTTGAAAGTTTTATCAAATTTTTTAAAAAACTCCTTTTTATAAAATTATTAAATCAGCACTTTTACCCCTATGCTTCTCTCTCCCTCATATATAATTTCTCAACATAGGGATATTATTAATGCGATGTTGTAGCTCGTTGGGTTTAGAAATAACTCAATTATTCCGCATGAGTTGGTACTTAGCCGGATTGTTTAATATTGCAAAATGTTATATGGACTTAACTTAAAACCTAGTGAACAAAGCAGTTTAATGTTTTATTGCTTCTCTTCAGGAAAATACAGACACTTCAAGCTAAATCTGCTTTTAAATGGCAATGGGTGAAAATTTCAAGCAATACCTGAGTATTTAGGTTTGTTTCAATCAAATAAGTAACTTATCTGATATAACAGTGTGACTTTGTATATCGACTGTTACATTTTACAAACACTAGTTTACAATCTTCTACATTATTTGGTATCACATCCGCAGGTTGTCGCTTCGAGTTAAATCACAACAAGTTTTATTTTTAATATTCTCGAAAATAAAATTAATCGTGAGTTTTATTGTAGAAAAATGAGTGTAATTATGGGTAATGTGTATATATCGGTGTATATAAATGTGTATAAAAAACAAATTTTATAAAATATGAGCTGTAATATAAACGAATAATATATTATTTAAATATTTAAAAAATATATATACAACATATATACTTGACGGTAAAAGGTAATGCGGCAAAAAATAAACTTAATCTTTTTTGTAGTTATTAATTTTCTGCTTTTATATTGTTTAATGGAAGCCAAATATTTTCATTGGAGGTGAACAGAATTTCCACGAAAACGTTTAAAATTTCACTAGTTCTGGAAAACTGGAAATAATAATTGCTTCACTAGGTAATTTGGGAGGTAATTGAATTTTGAATGCAAGTAGAGAAATTACCTTAGGTGATACAGGTAACTCTAACAACAAAATTGAACTTAAACGGTCACGAGACCATCTTTTTTAGGCCTATTTAATTTTATTTTTCATAATTATATAATAATAATAAAGCTTAGCGAACCCGAAGGCTCGATGCCGATACCACCAATTTCTGCTTACAAACTCCGTCCACGGACCACTACCAAAACCAGTCAACATAATCTTCCCACCTACTTCTCGGCCTACACCTCAGACGCTTCCCAATCGGTACAGCATCTATTAACTTTTTAGAAATTCGTTCATTACTAAGCCTGGCAACTTGACGAGCCCATCTTAATCTTCGTGACGCTATCACTTGAATAATAGTACCGGGGTGTAAGCTTCGCAATTCCGCGTTGTGTAATATAAATTCTCTAATGGTCTCTTCATTTTTTGGGCCAAATATTTTCGTAACACCTTATTTTCAAATACCTAAAGACGGTGTTCATCTTTCAACGGTACCGGCCATGTTTCACGTCTGTGAAGAAGATTTGGAGGACGATAGTTATATAAATACTGATTTTTAGAATTTTTATTTCACAGAGGAAAATATTTAATTTGTTCATTGTTACGATTAGTTATTATAGTTTAAAGAAGAAATATTTAAATTACACGGTAAAATCCTTGCTCCTTACCGTAGTAGTCCCCATTCCTTCCTGCCAGTGATCCCGTCAGCGCTGCTGCTACCCCCTGTCACCCGATGTCAGATCTCTTGCCGTAATATCTTCCCAGACGTCTTCCGTCCTCTCCCAGGAACATTTATATAAATCTGCATTACGCTTTGATCAGATATAGCTCTTCTTATCATCATATCTCTTGATTTTTATTTGCTATTATTGTCTGGTCTTACTAATTTTGTTTTTTTAGACAAAAGAACAAAGGATAAATAAATTAGGAGTATATTTAAAACACACAAAACTTCGATATAAAATTGAAATGAGGAAAATATAGTAGTTCGATTCAAAACAAAATTTCCAAAAGTTAGTTTTATTATCACGGCAAAGTAAGTTTAAATCGGAAGAATTTCCCCGAACAATGTTATTTGGAGGCGCAAGTGTTTTATTTATTGGACGTCAAGGTGTTAAACAACAAGGCGAATCAGAATATCAAACGATTTGTCAGGAGAAAACTCCTTAATTACTTCATATTATTAATGTAATGACTTTAAGCCTAAGTACTCTTAAAGTCCGCTAAATATAGGAGCCTGTTCCTCCTCACCCTGACTTGCAAAGTTTTATAACCGGAAAATCTTCAAGTTCTAAAAGCGAGGGATGAATAAAGTAGGAAACGCGTAAAAGTAGGCCTAAGTCCGAAAGTTTTAGCGTATCTCGAACCATTTTAAGTCGATCGGAAAAAGTAGTTCTAAAGTACCTACTCTTCGGAATTTCCTTCCTTGTTCTACATTATGGTGTTTGAGCTTCCCATTAGGTGTGATTTGTAATAACTGTAAAACCAATAAAAACTCTTAAATTTATATACAGTAAAATTTATTAATATATTTTGTATAAACATATCTCTCGATTTCGCCAAAAAGTTTCATAAGTCATTGTAGCTTAGAAAACACTAAATATGTTTCATAATTCTAATTAAACCACTGCCCAAACTACCACATACAAAATACTTGGGCCTTACAATGAACAGAAGTCTTACTTGGGAATCGCACGTGACTAATTTAAAGAAAATGATGAATCATGGACTCTTATTCCTGAGACGACTACTTCACTATAAAAATAAAATATTGCTATATAGCACTATATAGTAATATACAGTAATTACTATATAGAATAGAATAGAAAAATAATTTTATTCTGGAACCAGGTCCCCTAAGAATAACAAAAATGAACAAAACTTAATAAAATTATATCTGGCCAAAGGGCCACATTATTAGAAATAAACAATATTTACACAATAACTTGAAAATAAATAATAACTAAAAGGTATGTTTTGACAGAGAATTAAGAAAAAGTAATATGATAAGAAAAAAAATAGCAGACAAATATATAATAAAAATAAATAGGCTAATAGAAAAATAAATAAATAAATAATAGTATCTAATATGTTTGGAAATTTAGAAGATGTATGAAAAGTTTGGATTTAAATGTGGATAAAGAAGACGCATGACGGATATGGAGTGGGAGTGAGTTCCAAGGAGGTAAAGATCGGGAGGGCAAGATCTTGTGCCCTGGGATTGGATAGAGGATTTGAATTGTAGGAGTCTATAGATATAAGAAGGGTGTTGTGAGTTGATGGTTTGGTATAAGAGAGAAACTAGGGAATAGAATCTATACAACGTCCTACGTTGTATATACCACTGAAACCTATATGGACATATGCCTCGCAAGTGTGAGGCTGATTCAAAAAATCTTATTTACAGACCATTCAAATCTTTCAATCAAAATTCTTTCTTTTTGTTATACATTGTTCTTTTTACAGAACTAATAAATCATTACATGAAGATCTGTACATATCACTCGTGACTGACTCAATCAAAAAAAACTACAAACAGTTTCATGACTGGACACCCTAACTTACTGGTGCAATCATTACTGACAGACACGTTACAAAATAATCCTACAAAGAGTCTGAAACGTCTCTGGAGCAGGGATCTACAACCAAGAGATGAACCAGGCTAGGAGAGGCTTCTCCATCCAAGCTTCCAAGTGAATCCCTTAATAGAGGTTATCAAAAGATGGAATATACTATATGTGCAAAATGGCATTTTTATAGTTTCTTAATTAAATAAATGTATTTATCATTATTATGTTTGGTCTTATCTAAAACCAACGGTATACCAATCATCAACTATTGAACCACAGGCAGTTCCCAATATCTGTCGTCCGTTCATTTACCTGCAGATGCATTGTGTCATCTTTTTAATCTTAATTCCTTAAAAGAAGTATTATAGATGAAAGAAAATAATTATATATGCTTAAATGTTTGACTAAAACCTTGCACCTTGTCATGTCACCTTATAATTTCGATATAATTAAAATGAAATATAGAACGAAAACAGCTGTGAAAAACAGCTACAAAGGCTGAAAATTGCTAAATGACTTGGAAACAAACTTTTCTCCCTCCCAAGATTTGGCGTGTTCCTCAGGTGTCTCAGGTGACTCGTCCATACAAGATTAATTTAATTTAAAGAGTTGTTACTCATCAAACCTAACGAACTATTAACTAATTAAAGCAATGCCAATGTCAACTATTATAATTCAAGAGTATTATTTTCATTCCATTCTAATGACAAACCAATTAATTAAATATTAGAATCGTAAAAAGGGAAAAAGGCCGGATTGTAATTTATTGATGGCTAACCGAAGGGAGTTAACAGATTGTGAACTGCAATCAACAAGTCACATCCCAATGCCCTCTAAATCATTTAACATTTCAATTTGCCAAATCAGGAGGCAATGCTAATTAGTTATTGTACGGCATTACTTAAAACAACCGAACAACGAATCAGTGATTTGTTGAACATCTGATAAACATGTCAGAGTATATGAATCGATAATTTGTGATTTTGTACTGCTTAAACTATATATTATATCAGGGTCTGACTTGTTGAAGAACTGTTTTTTTTTTTTCAAAACCCCGGTAATATATATTTTTTTTTTCATATATTTATTTCTAATTTAATTTGCTACAATTCACAAAAGTAATAAGCTGTGCCTAACAGACCAGTCTCAAACTTCAAAAACTTCGACATATTTAAATGTTTCTATAAAGAATCACTTATACAATGAAAGAAAAAAATATATCAAAAACTTTCAACTGAGAGAAATAAAAATTTGTATTCTTAACATTCTTAATAACTTATATATATATGAACAATAATAATAATATAAAATAAATTGGTATCCTACAATAATAAATGCTTTGTTCTTTTATGTACATACCACTTTTACTATTTTTTGTGTAGTTCCCAATATTTTTAATAAGTGGGTTTTTATTGTGTTTACACTTAAAAAAGAATTGTTTGCATAATTTATTGATAAATACATTAATATACGGTTTACATAATGCTTTATGCATAATTTTAACTTTAGTGTAATATACATAATTTCCAGCAATTCTTAGGCATTTGTTTTGATATATTTGTAGTTTTTTATAATTTTTTTTTCGATATATAACTAAATATTGGACATGCATATGTTAGAATAGATCGTAAGCAGGCTTTATATCATAAATTATTATCTGTGCTTAATTTAGAATTCCTGTTGAAGTATGGATATATATAGTACACAGAGCTCTGTTAGCTTTATTGCACACATAATCAGTCTGGAAAGTAAAAGTTAACCTTTTGTCGATGTTAATTCCTAAATATTTAATCTGCATTGTAAAGGGTACAGGCGTTCTGTTTACATTCAGTTGGAGGATATTATTCGGTCGTCTCTTTGTAGATAATATGGCTTGGGTTTTATAATATATACATAGTATTTTTGAAGCGCTTATTCTTCTTCTTCAGGTTCCGAGTTGGACTCTGGCTGTGGCGGGTAAATTATCCAATCTGATAAAAGCCTTGGTTGAACCCAATGGGATCATACGACAATCTTGTTTTTCACCCATATAATATATATGAGGAAGAATATAGTCTGGGTGGAGGTAAAAAAAATCCCTTAAATAGGGAGAAATGTTCATAAAAAGTCTGAGTATAGTGTCAACGCCAGTTCCTACTAGCCTTGAAGAAGACCAGCAATGTGGTTCGAAACGTTGGCTTTCCAATAAACAGTTCTCCCTATTTAAGAGAATTTTTTTATATCTCTATCCGGACCATTTTCTTCCTCATATAAATACTATACTATAAATATTGGGTATAATACCTATCCGGTTTTTCAGGATTTTTTTATTAAAAAAAAAATTTTTTTTTACAATTTTGAAAGATATTTTAGAATGGCCTATTCTACAGTTTATAATTAAATACGTCTGTCTCTTGCCAACTTATAATAAATAAGTTTCTTAAAAAATATTATCACTTTTAATTTCTTTACATATGTTTAGAGAAATTCCTTTCTATCGTGTCATTGGTAACTAAACATTGTTGCCGCAGTGTCATGGCGCAGTCATTTGAATTTGTTTTTCTAGCAGCTCCGCATTTGTCTTAGTTTTCGTGAGAATTTTTTTGCAGGAATATATTTATCCTATTTCACACCACATTTACGTGTTTATTGCAGGATTTATCTTATAACGTGGTTGTATATAAATGAAAAAATAAAGTTTTGGTATCAATTTTTTAGACGCCACTAAACAATAGCATTTAGATGGCGTTGGTTCTTATTAGTTAAAAAGTGTGATTGGTTTGTCAACAGAACTTGTTATATTTATCAATTAATTAAAAGTGATTATAAAAATAAATTTTGATAGAAAAAGTATTCGAAGATCTTATAAACTTCGTAGCTACTTCGGGGTCTGTTCGGATCAGGTCATGATGGATTGTAATTTATTTGATACCTATGGAATACCTATACGCCCATTTTTTATATAATAATTTAGAAAATTATATTATATAACTTATACAGGACATTGACCCCATTTTCTCCCAACCCCCCCTCCAAAAAAAAAAACTAAAATTAATTTTTGTTGACTTTGACTAAAATATTTCTTTAAATTTTGAGTCACTCAAGTGGTAGCCACGTAGTGTACTTCCTTGAATTATATTCGCAAATTTACTGAAACATAAAAATTAATATAAGAATTATAAACAAAAAAACCTGTACCATTGTAACGAAGTGTCTTGGGTCCAGTACATGTTTGAAACTAAACTGTTTCTAAGATAGCAGTTTAAATCCTTAGTTGTGGCTTTCGACGGAGGGGGCGTAAATTGGCGCTCCACGGCCTGTGCGACGTAATTCATTCATTCATGTACTCGTAATTATATCTGGATATGAAAAATTTTTGACTCCTACTGCAGCATCTTCCGATAAGCTGTATCAGCATAAAGTTACTTTAAACGAATAAACAAAGAAACAGATTAAACGGCTTATTATATTTAAAAATGGTACAAGTCCATTTTTTTCGTATTTTCGATATCTTAAGGTTTCCATTTGAATAACTTTAATAATATGGGAAAACGGGCTAATGTTTTCATCACTCAACGCTTAGTAAAGAGCGATGTTTTATTGAAATAATAATCATTAAAATCAATTAAACTATTTTTATAACAGTTCAAATGTATATGTCACAGCCGGATTCGAGAATTTACCAGAGCAAATACAAATTGAGATAACCAGCTCCCGTTTAATTAAACAATTAAAAGCTTTTATATCTACTATTTTATATGGTACACGTATATCATTCTGTATGGCGAAGTTTATTATTTTTATTATTTGCCCGTCGTATCTACAGAACATTTACAGGATTTTTATTTTTTATTATCAGATAATGTTTGTCAGAAACTTTTTGTTTTTTGTTCTCTCAGCTAATAAACATCAATACAGACATAAAAGAAGATTACTTGCGATGTATAGTTTAATAAACAATAAAATAAATAAAGAGATGGGTCGAGTGCCTACTTTATTCAGTAAAGCTATAAAAGATCCCTTACCCCCTTTATCACTCCACATCTCCCCTGGCACCTCTTAAACCTGCCCTGTGTAATAGGAGCGGTATTTACCATGAGGCATTGTTTTAACATGCGAATAGGCAAATGAAATTGTAAAAAATATAATGTAATTGTTGGGAAACAATGAGATAAAGGCAAGTAGAAAAACTATCCACTATTACCACTTTAATAACTTAGAAGGTCACGAGGCCATCTTCTTTTCAGGGTCAGCTTCTTAGGGTTATCGGGAATCTGAGTTTAAGAACAGGTATCTAGGTTTGAAACTAGTGGGTTTGAATGGGACTAAAGATTGTCTTGAAAGGACTGAAATCGGGTTCGGGCTGAATTAGTAACTAATGGGACATTAAGGTCATTAGGGATGACTATTGGTAACAAAGTATTGAGGACTTTACGAAGCATTTTGGACTTTAGTATAAAGGAGTTGAATATTATTAATGTTTCCTAGGTGCTTTGTAATTTCTGGAATTATTTTATTTTCTGTAGTGCATTACATTAACCAAAAAAAAAAACCTTCATTTATGCAACCTTACACGGTAAATATAAGACTTTTTTACAGATTACATAATTTATCCGCCCATAATACCTGAAAAATAATAATTATTCACAACATGCATTATCGTATTACAATATAATTGACAACAGTTGAATTTTGTTGATGTCATACGGATTTGTTCTTTCTTGAATTATTTTACTGTCGATAACTCTTCATAGCTTTCTGTTGTTAAAAAAAATATAGTACTTTCTTTATTGGAATTACAACGACTTACAGGTACCATTCACACCTGTTTAGCGTGATATCCCTTTGGTGTAGTAAAAGAGATAAAAAAATGAAAAAAAAACTGGACTACGCTAAAGCAGACTTTCAGAGAGTTGCTTGCCTCATTAAATCTGCTTCCTCATCTTATGAAAAGTAATTAAAAGTTTAAGGACGATCTCCTGTAAGGCGAGATTATACAAGTTTCATAACTAGTGCTTATCCGATACTCTGTCCAACCTGAGGAGTTACCCGCGACTTCCAGTTCTACCTTACTCTATAAAATTTTAGTATTTCACTGATGTCGTATCAATCCCTACGGGTTATATTAATATAAATATAGTATTCATTGGCCTGTGTGGATAGAAAATTCTAAATTTGAGATGTTATAAGTCCCCTAATTAGGGATGCAAAAGACCATATTTCGCTAATTAGCCAGAAGATGAAAAAATACAGGAAACAGAGCCTGTCTATGAAGATACAAGTTCCATAGAGATCCAACTAAATACCGAAGCTAAGGTGAGATTATTTTGATTAATAACTGGAAAACGTTAATTATCAACCTTCGAGCATACACTAATGCACCTTTCTTATACACTATGATAAAAAAAATAAAATCACACAATAAAAGTTTATGAAGAGGAGCGGAGTGGCTCAGTGGTAGGGCGCTGAGTTGCCATGCCGAAGGCCCAAAGTTCAAATCCCGCTCGCTGGACTTTTATTTAGTCTGCTAACGGACGGAGATGGATCCTATGGGATCTTGGACCTTCCTGTGGCTCATCCTACCACTATAAAATGGGTACCCAAAATAAAGGAGAAAATCTAGCGGTTGAGCGTGATCTAGTCCAATATATTGCCTACTCATGGGACAAAGTTGTCGGACATCCTACTAATATTATAATTGCGTAAGTTTGTATGTTTGTCTCTCTTTGACGCAAAAACTACTGAACTGATTTGGATGAAACTTTACAGTAATATAGGTTATACATCATAATAACGCATAAGCTACAGCAAGGGCAGATTTAGGGGGGCACATGACCCTCCCCTCCCCGGTTTTTTAAGTACTGTGAAGAAACCATTATAGTATATAATTAAAGACAAATCACATGATAATAGTTGTTAAAATAACAGAAAGAAAATTAGTGAAACTATTCTACTAATCCTACTAATATTATAAATGCGAAGTTTGTATGTATGTATATTTGTTACTCATTCACCCAAAAACTTCTGAAAAAATTTGGATGAAACTTTATAGTAATATAGGTTAAACATCATTATAACACATAGACTACAGCAAGGGCAGATTTAGGGGGGTAAGGGGACACGTCTCCCCCAGACAGTTTTTTCTGTTCGGTGAAGAATCCATAATAGTACATAAAGGCAAAACATACAGAACTTAGCATCTTGAAATTTGCAGATAGGTTCCGTGTATAATTTAAGAAAGAAATTTGGATAATTCCACCCCAAGGGTATCCCCCTTAATATAATAGAGGTTCAAAGATTGTATGGAATCCGGATAACGAGTAACTTATAGTTAAAAAAAATTAAATTATCTATTTAAAATGATCTGTCACGAAACTTTATCCCTAGCCTTAGTGGGATAGGCAAATTTTATGGCTCCCTCTACAGCATCATCCGATTAGACATAATGTGGCGTTATGTGAATGAACAGCAAGGAAGGCATTGAACAACAATCATCCGAGGGCCGAAAGAAGCCTAAGAATCTCAGAATGAAGAAATATTGGAAGGAACGTAGGGAACAATTGAAATTGGCTCGTGCTCTCTAGTAGTTCTCATTATATCATATGAAATACATTATATATTGAAAAGAAAATCCTATTATATACAGCGGATATGGGGCTATTACATTTTATATACCGATACATACGAAAAAATAACACTGCTGCAAATGCAAGATAATAACTTCAGCATTTTAAAGGAATTTCCCGTTTTCAAGCCAACGGATGTGAATTTGATTTGACTGACATCGCACTCAAATGCCAGGTTATCCTCAATTAAGAGTGCCTACATTACAGTGGATGGATGAGCCACAGGAGAGTATTCAGATCCCACAGGATTCATCTACGGCTTATGTAAGCATCAATAATTAATCTGCCACAGACGGTCTGGATCTATGGATCTACAGATTAGTAATTCAGCACTTTATGTAATGAGCTACTCCACTCCCGTATAGTGCTAGTAATAATTTTGGTATTATAAATAATATATTGGTACTATAAATTACCATTGAATATTCAGGTTCACATTATAATTATTATTATTCATCAGTATAAAAATAGAAAAAAAACAAATACTATATACCTTATCTCGATCTATATATAATAATATATTTAAAGTCTAAATAATAAAGTCTTACATAGAACATAATAAAAAATTTCATAAAAATCCAAGAACTGATATATACTACTATACGAAGACCTATATCGGATATATGGAACATAATTTTGGGGATCAGGATAACACTTCATCTTCCCAAAACAACCCAAAATTCATAGAAAAATTGTTATTGCACCTTTGTTTGTTTCGATTTTCACTATACTCACCAACATTAACATTTCGATTGTAAAATCACCTAATGTTTATTGATGATATTCTCGCCGCATCTCTCTCGTCACATACAATATCACCTTAATCCTCATGTTTCTTTCTCTTTTCTCTTGCCTGTTACCTGTATTTCTTATTAGAAAATTAAATAAAAACAATGTCCTAGAGAAGTATTCAGAAATCATTAATCACTTAACATAATAATTCGTATTCCTACAAACCGAGGAGAAAAATCACTGACATAATATTTGAGGGATGGAATACTGCGTAGATGCAAATATAATCTATTAAAAAAGTGAATAGTAGATAAAATAAATAAATGAAATAATTAAAAATAAGTAAATAAAATGTGAAATAGATAAAAGAAGTGAATTTGGGTTTTTTCATTTAACCACAAACTTTCAAAAGAAGTAAACTCAAATGAATAAAACAAGTAGAATATGAATAAAATAGAGCCAAAAACTCAAAAAGAAACACTATTATTTATTATAATGCAATTGGGAAAAACCACAATGCCTTGTTTCAAATCTAGTAATACACCCACTTACCAGTCGACGTTTCGCCTATTCAGGCATCGAGTTGTATGTTGAACGTCTTGATGGTGGGGTGCTGTCTCATTTTTGGAGCATGTTTGGGCTTTTGATCGTTGGGATGTATTGCACCTTTTTCTTCCAGATGTGATTCACATAACCCTTTTTTGTTTTTGTGTCTTGATAATGCCTGAATAGGCGAAACGTCGACTGGTAAGTGGGTGTATTACTAGATTTGAAACTTAAGGCTTTGCATTATGGTTTTTCCCACTGCATTATAACAAGTAAAATATGTGTGTCAGCTCCGACGCACAACTCGAGTTTATCCCTTAAGAACTATTATTGTGTAGATTATGTAAAAGGAGAATAAGTGAAAGCATCTTAAAAAATAATCAAAGCATATTATAAATAATCAATTCATATTATTAACATCATTCCAATGATAATTTTTTAAAATATTTTTATAAAAATCATTCTTGAGAAGATTCGTTTGTTCTACCATTAACATTTGTATTATAGTCCATATAATCTTTTTCCGGGATGGACCGTGTGGTGTTGGTTTTGTTTGCCAAGCTTTCGCTCATCGTGTTGTGAGCTTCCTCAGGGCTAGTCAGTGAATGAAGAGCGGATAGTGGAGTCAGTGTGTATATAACTAGTGGTGGGGGGGTCTCGGTCGAAGTCTGCCTTCCCATTGGCCCGCTTGTATCGAGTCCGTGGGCTGTGTTGTGTTCGGGTGGGTTCGTGTGTGTTCGGTATTGTCGTATGTGTGTGGATGGTAGGTTGATGTGTTGGTCTTTTGTTTTATGGCAGGGTACCAGTTTTTGCTGAGTTTGTAACCGTCTTCCTTATTGAAATTATTGGGTTCTTTAATAATTTCAATGGCTTCTCTAATGGTGCGGAGGTGATAATTATTTTCTTTAACCAGTGCGGTTGTGTTTTCGAACGGTATGTGGTGGTTGGTGTTGTAGAAGTGTTCTGCTACAGCCGATTTTTCCGTCTTAAAGTTTTTGACACTAGATATGTGTTCTTTTAACCTTCTTTCAATGGTCCTTCCGGTTTGTCCAATGTAGACCTTGCTACAGGAACAGGGTATGCTATAGATGCCTGGAGTACGTAGTCCTAACTTGTCTTTGGGTTTCGGTAGGATGTGAGCTATTGTTTTGTCTGTGGAGAATGTGGTCTTGATGTCGTGGTTCTTTAGAATCCTGGCGATCTTTTCTGAGGTGCCTTTGATGTAAGGAATGGTTGTCTGGTTTTTAGGTTCGTTGTCGGTTTCGTTCTTGTCTTGTTTTTTTAGTTTTCTCTTGCGTTCTACTCGTTTAATAGTCTCTTTGTCATATCCGTTTTTTAGGAAGGCTGTTCTCAAGTGCCTCTTTTCTTTAGAGAGCTGTGACGGTTCAGCTATCATTTCAGCTCTGTTGAGTAGAGTGTTGATGATTCCTTCCTTTTGAGACGGATGGTGGTGTGATGTGGCATGAAGGTATCTGTCTGTATGTGTAGGTTTACGGTAGACGGTGTGTCCAAGGTGGTTTCCCTTCTTCTCGACCAGGACGTCTAGGAAGGGAAGTTTCCCATCCTTCTCCAGCTCCATGGTGAATTGTATGTTAGGGTGGATGCTGTTTAGGTGGAGTAAGAATCTGTCCAGTGCATCTTTTCCGTGCTTCCAGATGGCGAAGGTGTCGTCCACGTATCTGAACCAATATTCAGGTTTTTGGGTTGCGGCGGAGAGTGCCTTCTGTTCAAAATGTTCCATGTACAGGTCTGCTGCCGGTGAGCTCAATGAAGATCCCATGGCTGTGCCTTCCATTTGCTTATAGTACTGTCCATTGAACAGGAAATATGTTTCTTTCATGCATATCTCCGTCAGTCGGTACTCTTCTTCGCTCAGAAGATTTTTCATAAGGTTCAGGGCTTCATCGGTAGGGACCTTGGTGAAGAGCGACTTGACGTCGAAGCTTACTAGGATGTCGTCTTCGTTTATATGAATGGTTTTGATTATGTCTATGAATTGTTTGGAGTTGCGGATGTTGTGTTGTGTTTTGCCAGTGTGGGTTTTAATTATGTCGGAGATGTATTTGGACAGGTGGTATGTAGGTGAGCCAATGGTACTGACTATGGGTCTCATAGGGATACCGTCTTTGTGTATTTTGGGTTGTCCGTATAGTCTTGGTGGGATTGGGTCAGATATTATGAGCCGTTTGGTTTTTAGTGTCTGGCTGGTGTTGATGATAGTCTGAATTTTCTTGTTAATGTCATTAGTGGGGTCTTTCTCCAGTTTCTTGTACGTTCCATCGTTGAGGATTTCCGTCATTTTGTTTAGATATTGGTCTGTCTTCATAATGACGGTGGCATTTCCTTTGTCAGCAGGGATTACAAGAAGGTCGTCTCGTTTCTTCAGTGTAGTGAGTGAGTTGTATTGCGTCTTAGAAAGGTTAGGTCTTGGTGGCTTGGCTTTACGTAAAATGTGACTAATGTCTTGCCGGATGGTTTCGGCGGCGTTTTGGTCCATATTCTTGATACATGCTTCTATGTTGGTTATAATCTTCTCTGTAGGTACATGTCTAGGTGCGATGGCGAAGTTGAATCCCTTCTGGAGGACGCTTATGGTTTCTTGTGGGAATTCTTCATTAGTGAGATTTATAACAGTCTTCTTTAGTGCGTCCTTGTAGTCGGTGCAGCTTGTATTTTTCATTGATAGTTTGTGATATTTTCGTTTTTGGATGGCGGAGTGTTTACGGTAGGTGTTATCCGCTTGTTCCCAGGTGAGACGGTCAATTTTCTCCCAATCGTCATTTGCTATTTGGTTTGCTAGGAGCAAGTGGTTATCTAGCAGTTTCTTCTCAACGGTGGATAGTTCAGATCGGGTGTCACTGATTCTTGCTTTCAGTAATGCCATAGACGATCGACGTAAAGCGTTTTGAATACGTGGGCTGGAACCTTTTCTTTCAAGGTTGGAGCATCTGGGTATGATATTGTAGTGACAGTATATTTGTGGTAACTAAAATACAATACGTGTACGTCAGAAAATAAATGGGTTATTTATCGTGAAAACATTCCCTCAATAGTCGTCCCGAGTAATCTGCCAGAAATAAAGTCTAAATATTAAAGGCTAAATTAAGTTAATTTTTCAACAATTGTACTAAGTGTAAACTTTCATCTTTACTTTTCACTATTAAAGTTTTACTTGGTGTCGTTAAGTGAATACACAAATATCCACTGTGTCTTTATCTTTGAAAGAAGCAACGATAAATGATACTAAAACTGGTTTCGCTGTATTTTTCAATTTAATGGCAATCTTGATGAAGCTTAGAAAGAAGTTCAGTGAAATCAGTGATAAAGCTATTTAACTTTTATTGAAAAATTTCAATCTGATGATTATGAAGCTATAGTATGAAAGCTATATCGGAGGTCGCAGTCAATATATTTATATTTCACTGTAAAGTTTATTGACTAAACCTCCTCCCTGTCCATTTAAAACAATTGTGAATCTATTCTCATAATAACTAAACATCTAAGCTCAAAGATAACATTGAGGTTATATATGTATATTCTTAAGTAATTCAAACAAAGCTTTTAACCTTAATTTAAGGTCTTAAATTTAATTTTAACCATCCCGTCTACAACTATCCTTTAGAGCATTCAGGGGCTGGTTTAATAACAACAAAGCATGCATTAATAGAGTTTTTATTTTTGAGCAATAATCACAATTTTAATAATTGTCAGTGAACTTACCAAGTGCAGATAGATCTTCTGTATTGTCTAAATATTATGAACAATACCAACTAAGATATTATTAATTTAACCGGAATTTATTTTTTTTTTATTCCTCCAAGATTTATATACAGTATATATAAACCGGAATTTACCTTTTAATTTCTATCTGTCATCTAAAACAAATAATACAATCTTATCGAGAAAGAAGTCAAAGGTGCGCAAAGCACGTTGCGCAAAGAAACGTAACGGGCCAATCGCTCGATTTTACTCCTCATAAAATGTTCATACCGCGGGCTAAAGATGAAAATCGCTTCTTAAGGAGTAAAATCCAAAAACATATGGGACTGTTGCTCACTATTTTAAATATTTGGGTCATTTTCAAAAATATCGTCACTTTAATTATTGTGTCACGTTAGTTACTTTCCTACTTCAAGGTCAAGAATATAATTCCTTAAGAAAATCTTGTTTAATTCAAGAACGATATATCTGATATTTCGTTTCCAACATTTTTTTTGTTTGTAATTATTTTTGGAGTTGTATTGTTGGAACTTTTATGAGAATAATGAGAACAAATAAGTTTAAACTTAAAAAAAAAATCTAATGGTTAAAAAATAATTTCAATGTCGATATCATTACAGTATGAATACTTTGCTTCACCAATGAATACATTTTTATTTTTTTAAATGACAGAACTTTCCAATGCCTCTATTAAAACTTAGGTTTTCTGATTTATGACATTGTTCTTTTGAACGAGCTGTATATTTATTCAAATATATACAATACTCATGTTAAAATGTATGATAGCGTAGAGATAAATCTGAGATCTGATCCAACCGTGAAGGATTGATGTGCACACTGGTACATGGCTTGAGGTACCGGTCACGTCTGGAAGGGCGCGGGAACTATGTGCAACTTGGAGATTCCAGGGTTTGGAAGTTAGGAATTATTCTCTGGAATTGGATCTCATCCCGGAGGGAGTTACTTTAAAATAACCTAGCGCCCTCCTCAACAGAATGCTATCTATTTCAGGCACATCCCGATTTATAACTAAAAAATATAATTTAAAATAGCACAGTCTTAGATTAAAATGGTACTCTATTAATAATTTATATTCATATATATTTTTTTCATATTTATAAATAAGTTATTGAAAATAACGCGATAAAAATAAATTTCATCCGTTCAATTGGCATTAATCGTGTAAATTAATAACACAAAATAATATAATAAAACAAACAAAAAAACGTATAACCATAACCCCTGAAGGGTCTTGGGTTCAGTACCTGGTAGCGACTGTTGCTTCTAGGGCAAAGGTTGTGGAGGGAGATTATTTGCCCGATATCACGCCCAACAACCTGGTTTTTATCCTACCTGCCATCTAGAGGCTGGCTGGGCCCCAGTAGTCTACTCCTGATCCGAGTCCATGCCCGGCTGTTAAAAGGTTAAATAATTGATCTGCCTCGGCCGGATTTGAATCTGCACAACTCAGGGCTCAGTCATTGAGCTGCACTGCTCCCTACTTTTATATTAGTATTTCTACAAATAATAATTAGTCATCCATTATGACCTTAATGTCCTATTTGCCACTGATTTGGCCCGATCTCGACATGACAATGTCCTTTCATGACAAACTTTATTCCCACACCAACCCCCGAGGCCTCTGAAAAGAAGATGACCTCGTGGCCTTCTAAGTTGAATTCGTTGTTTGTTGTTTGTTCATGTAACGTCACTTTTTGCTGCTATGGCTAATCGGACGATGCTACATTGGGAGCTCTAAATTTTGCCTATCCAGGTTTAATTAGGATAGGGATTTTTAAAGAGTACCTGACATCGTACAGGCTCCGTTTAACGTCCTCTCCGAAGGACGGCGTAACTGAGGATTTTTTACTCCCTTTAAAAAATCCTAGGGCCAACTGCCGGGCTAAGAACCCGCGATCTTGGACTTAGAAGTTAAGTTGAATACGTTATTCGAGTATTACCAGTGAGTAGTTTCTCTACTTGTCATTAACTAATACCATTATCTTTCATTCTATTTATTTGATCTATTATTATTATTATACAGTTGTGAATTTCAATAAATAAATCTTTTTATAAATTTTAAAATAATTTAATCAAATTTTTTAAATTTAAATTTAATTATAATTTGGGAAAGATATTATGAACTAAAAATTAAGAAAAATGTTGATCTTTCATACGATCTATAGAGTTTTTCAAAGTTTTTATTTATGCTAATATTTTACCAACTATTGCGTTATATTTCGTTCTTAAATACTTCGTTGATAGTCATGAATTATTGTATTTCAAGCAAAAAATAATAATAATCTAAAATTCGAATTCGATTTAAGCCCGTCAACAAGTTAAGAGCTAATGCTACTGATGACATGAACTTTAACTTGGGCTACTCCGACTTGTCGAAAACTTTCTTCTAAACTTGCTCCTTATGAGAAATATCATTAAAACATAAATCTAGCAAGTTCTCTTCATTAACGTATGATTGAGTTTGGTCCTCGCCGGCCCCGAAACTTTCCCGGGCTAAATAAAATGTTAATTAATTTCAAGAAGATTAATTTACCCTTTTCATTTGAACTTCCCGCCATAATTTCTTCCGGATTAAATGTTCCTGATGATATGAATTATGAGAATTTAATTCATGACTTATAGTTTATGCAAAACATATGCAAATTATTTTATTTGAATTATTTATTTAATTATCATATAGCTGAGTATAGCTGAGATATATTCCTCATATATTTAAAAAAAATTAATGCATATGATTTATTTTCAGCAGTAACATCCCTCGGACAGTGATGATTTTTTGGAAAAAACACGGGTAAACATTTTTAAAGTAGATCAATTAAATTTTCTACAATTTGCGGTCAACTGCCGCTCTGTAGGTTTAATATTTTCTGATACGAGTCCCTATAAAATAATGAGGCATTTGTCAATGTTCGTGGGATATTCGGTGGAAAATGTTTTTCAAAATATTCTCCAAATATATTTGTGACTGTAGGTCACCTGTACCTTCTATACCATCGTATTTATAGGTATTGCAGCTTGTATTTATGGGATTCTTTCTTTGATTATCGCATTTATACTTTGAACATTCTCAGTGCCAAAACATAACATTTAGAAATTTATTTGGAATTATTTATTTAGTTGTCAAACTAAACATGTTAACACATGAAAACTCATAGTAATTGATAATTGCACATGATTGGGTGTAATTGTTTCATATGGCACAAAATGACAAAATTTGATTGGTTGTTAGAATTGTCTAAAAATGCTCACTGAAATGTTACAAATTTGGTGACGTTTAATTACAACTGGAGCATTGAATTTACTCTAATTAATCGACATTTCCTCTATATAAATATTAGTCAATATAGATAAGGGAGTGGGTTAGTTCAGTGGTGGAGCCTTGAGTTACTGTGCTGAAAGTCTCGGTTTTAAATCTATTAACAGCCTGGGACGGAGCCTGTGGAACTTAAAGACCCTCCTGGGGCTCCTCCAGCCTCTGCAAAGCAGGTGTTTCTTGCCTCTATATATTGTGAGTAGGATCTCGCACATTGACCTCCCTCCACAATATGATGTGAATGGTATACGAACGCAAGAATTATTCATAATATTATAAAAGTAACAAGGCAGATAATAATTTAAATAATAATTAATACAAATTTTATCCAGAGATTTAACGATATAAACTGAATTTTACTTTATTGATTATCTGTATCACCACTGTATTTTCTTTTAGTACTATTTTTGTTATTCTTTTGATTGGTTACTTAATCGTGTTTGGTTCAAAATGGTTCAGTAAAACGATTTAAGATACTATTGTTATTTTTATCAACAGTAGTTTTTTGTTTTGTTCTCTTACTCGTTTGGTTAATCAGAGCTGTTTACAGAAATACAAATGCCGTGCATGTTGATACAGATTTATGTAAATAAGATCTATTTTTTAAGATTTATGTTTTAATGATATAGCGACATTTAACAATTTTTACTCCTTATCATGGTAAAATAGCAGATGCTAATTGAGCATGCTAGACCTTTCCCATGTTTTGAATATTGATTGAACCTGTGAAGTTTCCTGACGACTGGCAGTTGATAGCCACCTTGATGCATGATCACGAACGGGGCATAGGGAATTTAATACTGGTAAGGGAGATTTCAAAGGGAATTGAAAAAAAAATTAAGGTTTTTTAGTAAAATAAAGTAATGTGTTGTTGTATTTTATAATTGTTAATTATTTTTTATCAGCTGTTATTCAGTAATTTGGATTTTGGTGGTGGGATGTTTCCTCTGGTTGGCCTCAAGGTACAGTTTGAAGTTCGGATGTGCTTTATTTCCTTTGCTGTTATTCTCTTTCTGTCCTGAAGATGTCTGAATTGACGAAATATTGATTGATATTTTTGGTTTCTTGTTCCCATTTTAGAGACTTGAGGCTCTATTTTTGGAATTTTTAAACTAGTGGTTCCCGACCTTTTTTGTACCACGCCCCCTTGTCCAAACGAAAGCCTTCCCTGCCTCTCCCTCTTGCACAAAATTTGTATGGTTATATGAAGAAAAAAAACAAGAAATATTACAATAATAACAAAACATTTAGTTTTACTATAACAAGATACAACGTTATAACTTGTTATAACTTCAATTTAAGATAAAGAAGAAAATAACCAAAACTGAGCGAGAATTTTTTTTATTTTCAACTAGTCTTCCACCCCCCTGACTTGTCTTCATGCCCCCTCCCTAGGTTGAGCACCACTGTTTTAAACTCTTATGTCTTAGCAAAGTGATGAAGATACAAATAGTCGGGATGCAGTCAATATATTTTTAATTTATTATACAATCCGATGTTTCAAAAATGAAATGACACTAAGACCACTATTAAATCAGAGATATATGAAAGGTAAATATTTCTTTTTATTATGTTTTTATTAATTTATTTACTGAAGATTAAAAAAAAAACCTGTACCACTACAACCCCTGAACGGGTCTGGAATTTAGTACATGTTAGATACTGTATTGTTTCTTGGACAACAGTTCTGCAAGGAGGTGATTTGTCTTAGGTCATGCTCAACCGCCAGATTCCCCCCTATTTTGGGGTACCCTATTTTTATAATATTTTATAGAGGCTGTTTGAGCCTCCGGAGGGAAATGAAAATTAAAGCTATACACAAATAAATAGAGAGTGAAGTAATGACTTGAAAAACTTATGTGCACATGTGGTGTGTAGTGGTTAGCATGGCAAATTTCTATACCCAAGATCGGTGGTTAGCAGCTTTAGTATTTTTTAAGGAAGTAAATAATTCTTGGTTATGCTTTCCTTCGGAAGGATCGTAAAATTAAGGGTCCATATCCTGTGCCGTATACATACCCACCATAGCAGAAGCTACAAGAAAATATATCTCAATTTCAACTTAAATTTAAACCCTCTTTTTGGCACTGCTCTATCTTTAAAGCAACTTAAAGATGCCACTAAACAATCTTTTGCCTCTTTAAAATCATTTAATATTCTCGGATACGTTCTAGACTTCGTCATCGTTCAAGTATCCTTCAAATGCTTCGGTCGTATTGGTTATTTATTTATTTTAGTTCTGGTGAAATTGTGTGACGATATTCTCCCCATATCCCTCAGGAGGTATTTCCTCGCTAACATAATGTCCTGTTTTCATTTCATTTCGTCCTGGGCCACAAAAAATTACCCTAGGGGCTTCTATTTTGATAAAGGGGCCACGATTCCATATTTTGTATTTATTCATATATAAGTAAATATTCATACACCAGTATATATATTTGTTTCTATAGTTTTTATTATTTCTGAAATAGAAAATGGAGTCTGTGGATTTATATTGTTTACTATGTTAACATATTATGTTGAGCTGTTATCAATTTTTTATTTTTTGATAATATTTACTACAATTGAACGAACTGCACTAAACCAATGCCATCAAATATGACCATGGAAACAGGCGTTTTTCTTGTATTTATTTTATGAATTTGAACTTGGATACTCGACAGCCCTTGCTGTAACAAACATTACTTCGTTCGGGGAAGGGTGTTTTAAAGAACGGAGCATTCGGCATTGGTTTGAGATATTTTGTGAGTTGAGACCATATCATCTAAAACACACTGCAGGGTATTTTGACAAGATGCAAGAAAAACTTATCAACAAAGTCCTGCATCAGTTATTAGGAAGGAACCTATACTCTAGCATGACAACGCCAGATCTCATGTTACACGACAGACAGTTTTGGAAAAAAACTATCTGGGTTACGAAGTTCTTCCATTCCTTACACAACATATTCACAAGACTCTCCAAAGGATTTTCTTCTGTTCAGGAATTTCGACAACTTTTTTAAGGGTAAAAATTTTTAAAATGATTCTCAAGTCAAATAAGCATTTTTTCAGATTTCCTTTGAAAAGGGACATTTCTTATAAAAGGACCCAATACGATATTTATGTTCATTTTTCAGATTCTTTATACACAGCTATTTTTCACGTGTTATTTTTTATATGATTTATAGTTTATACATGCTTTAAATAATGGTTCATGGCAGACAGTGAAGAAACTAAACGAGCTGGTTACGAAATCCTAACACACCCAACTTATTCTCCAGACTTATCTCCAAAAGATTTCCATCTGTTCAGAAATTTGGACAACTTCCTTAAGAGTAAAATTTTTGAAAATGATTCTCAAGTCAAAAACGCATTATCATATTTCATCAAAAAATTCCCGAAATGTTTTCATTTCTGGGATTAAACATTTTAAACACGTTGGTAATAATGTATATAAAAGAAGTTTAAATGTTTCGAATAACAATAATTTGAATTCCAAAGTTTTTTTCTCTTTACATTTGTGTCGAAACCAGCCAAGTTCAAACAATTGATTGACGATCATATTGGCTGACAATATAAACAAAATTACTACCCCCAGCGGTAGCTCTCCCATTGCTTGATTTAATTTCCTATGATAACAGATCCCTCATCCACGTTCTTTTTAGTCTCCTCCTAGTGTTCTCGGTATGAGAGTCATGGCCATCAATGAGATTGGGTGCCGTGTAGTTTTTTTTTTGGAAAAATGAAGATTTTTATTTTGAATAAATGTTTTGATCTATCAGTATACTTTTTGGGGGGTGGGTTTATGTGAGGCAAAATGTTTTATATTTTATTTAGAAGGCTGAGAAGTTTAAACCTAAAGAGGCCATTAAATGGGAAGGAGATGGTAAATCGTAAATCCTAGCCGCAGGAGCTCGCCATTGATCCGTTCTAATTAAGATAAGAGCTTATTAGCAACCCACTTTCACGAATCATACTTGAGGCAAAACATTTTCATCTCTCTTAGCTTTTAACTTCATTCAGAGTTGACGAATTAATAAAAAAATTAATCCATGCTATGTTTGCAAAATATTTTCCTAATAACTGGTCATTTCGTGTCAATGTTTTGAAATTAAAAAAAAAAAAATTCACTGTAGGGAAGTTACCCAATACGAAGCAGAGTCTTTAACTTATTTTATAATAATTTATAACTTTAACTTAAATTAATATAACTTTTTATTGTTATTTTAAATTAAGTGAAAATGGTAATAGGAGAGATTTTCCTTTTTATTACCATATATCGTCTGTACTGTTGAAGGTGACCAAAACACATTTTTCGTTTTGAAGTATAACGATATTGATTTAGAATTTTTTATAATTATTGGTCATTTTTTATGAGTTATAAATATTTTTATTTTTTAAAGAGAAAAGAAATATTTACAACTCATATATATAATATTTATAATTTATGAGAAAAAAATATTTATAACTCCAATAATTATAAAAAAGTATAAATAATAATATGACGTAAGTCAATAAGATCCTAAATTAAAATTAATGTTCAAAGAACTTCGTTCTAGCGTATTCATCGCTAAAATGGCGGGAGCACGCTGGGGCTTTAGGATCCATGAGAGAGAAGGTTTGTCCTCGACCGGGAGTGGCCTTGGATAGCTCAATTGGCAGAGCGATGTCACAGTGAGACAAAGGTTCCGGGTTCAAATCCCGGTCGAGGGCCTATCTTTTCTCTTTAAAAAATAAAGATATTGATTTAGTATTGATAATGTTCTTAACTTTGTAAAAGGGAAGATTAACCTCTCCAAAGATCGAAATCTGTAACTATCTTGATGATGTTCAAAATCAAAGTAACAGTTAATACCCGATAGGCGACTTCTAAGAAATATATATATTTATTGTGGTATGAATTGATATAACATTGGTATACGAAGAGATTTGTTTATATCGCTTCTTCAAAAGAACAATGTCATAACTCAAAAACCTAATTTTTAAATATAGGTATTTAAAAGTTCTATGAGAGTTAAAAAAAGAAATGGGTAATTGGTAAAGCAAAGCATTGCTATTGCAATGATGGTATCGAAATTCTTTTATTAATCATTAGACAATTTTTAAAAGCTTGATACTTCTTTGACTTTAACTTATGTCATTATTCTCATAAAACTTCAATTTCAAACATGATACAAATCAAAATACGATATTTAAAAAAAAAAACTAGTGAGAAAAGAACTAGTGAGCCCAATCACTAGACCTCCCACTCCTACCATCTAATTAATCCCAAGAAAATTTTATTCACGTTCCTCTCTTAAAATGCACCCGGTGCAGTAAAAGAGATTATTCCATGTTTCGTTGTTATGTTATTTTCAAGAAAATAATAAAAGCCAAGAGGCTAGGAAAATAAAAAAGCCATCATGTTATGGAAATGGTATACCAGGTATGCTCTTCCTAAATTGAAAAGGCTAAACCAATAGAATTGCTGCTGAAGGCTTCACTCAAAAAAGTTGGTGTTCTTTTGAAGGAGCGATGTGAACTAACTTCAGTGGCTCCCAGTCAAAACGATACACCAGGATATTTACAGATGTTTTTGAATAAATAAATAGTTCAAATTATATTACATTAAAAACAATAATTTATTGTAATCACTAAACATCCTAGAAGTATTTACTTTGTATATAAACTTTTAAAAATAAACAAGGATTTAATAATAAAAATAAAAAAAAATTATTTAGAATTACTTGTCTCTCAGTGAAAATGATACACCTTAGTTTTTACAAATATTTGTTTATATTAAACTATTTTACTTTAGTTAAGCTCTTGTGTCGAAAGTGTTTAGCTCTTTTTAAAGAGAGTTGTAAAAAATCTGACGTTTTTTTTTTTTATGGCGAAAATGGGTGCACAGACAAGGTTGAAAGAACGTGAGTTGGTTATTCAACATTTTAATGACGGGAAATCTTTAAATGAAATAGCCGAAATTATTTTTAAAAGCCGTTCAACTGTCCATCATATAGTGGAGAGGTTCAAAAAGGAAAATCGCATTGCCAGAAAAAAAGTTAAAAGAAATCCACGTTTGAGTACACCCAACAAAGCACAACCTACAAATAATTGTAGTAAACTAATTGTTCACTAAATACAAAGTTTATAAATTATTAGTACTCAAAAGTTAATTAGAAGTGAAGTATCATTTTGAGTATGAGATGAAATAATTTATTTCCTTTTTGTCTGTTAATTTTTTTTATAATCAAAGTTGAATATTTTCTATTTCGTCTGTTTGTATATATTTTTTTTAAAAATTTATTTATTGATATTTACAACTGTATTACAATTATACAACTATTAAATAGAATGCGTGTTACATAATGACATGAGAATGACAAGTAGAGAAACTACCCACTGGTAGTACTCAAATCAAAGTTCAAATAAGAAGGTCACGTGGCCATCTTCTTTCAGGATTATCGGGAATTGAAGAGGAAGCTAGGTTTGAAACTAGAGGGTTTGAGTAGGAATGCAGTTTGCTATGAAAGGATAGATACCGGGTTCGGGCCAAATCAGCAACAAAAGGGACATTAAGGTCGAACAAAATAAGGAGCATAGAGGATTTTACGAAGGATTTTGGATTGTAGGGATTGGATATGAGATGAATTCGATGGCTTAGTGGAGCCCCAAAGCTCTACTCCGTATTTTATATATTTAAATTGATACTATAAAGAAATATTTTGAAGAGTTTTCTGGTTTTGATCCCTGTAACAATAAAAAAAAAAAAATTGTATTCTTATTCTTTTTACAGGTTGTATCAATTTCACTTTGAGCCACTGTATGTAGATTTATTAACTATGAACTATCGTTATAAATTATTGACTGATCTAAAACTAACTTATTGACTACTCCCCTTAGATATTATAAACTAACCAGACCATCTCCTCTCTACACTCTAATCTCTCTTTCCGTCTCTTCTCTTGTACATCCATTAAAGTAGAGGTAAGATGTTTCACAAGATAGAAGTTAGGAGCCGACAAGTACACACAATAAACTTACCCCATCATCCAAATATTACAGTGTCATCAATTACAACGTAAAATCCCGTAAGTTAACAAATAAAAAACTCGTTATACAGTATCCTTTATTCTGAACATATTTTACTCATCTTACCCAATTTCTTTATTATTAATAATTACTTAATCATCATTTCTAATTTATTAGAAAATCCTGCAAGAAAGATAAAAGTAAAAATGGGAATACTAAAATAAAAAAAAACAGAATAGTTTCCTTCTTTAGTTCCAATTTTTAGCACGATTCCTATCCCTACCTTCCTCATTATTTGGCAGTGTAATACTTATTATTATTTTGGTGTTTCCATTATCCTTAAGCCGTCAAGGTAGTAATACTGTAGCGCTAAAGAAATCCACACAAAATCTGCCGGAAATTCAGAATGAAAACTCTTGGGCCTGACAAATGAAGCGAGAACAATGCATTCCGGAGCTACTAAATTTTTAAGCCGCAAATCCGCCGACAATAGCATAATTTGTTCCATGGCAAATCTTTTCAACTTTTACGGCATTTTGTAATTAAAATTTTAGTAACCATGAAACAAGAGAGATTGATAATAAAGAAATCATGAATTAGGAATACTCCGACCTTTAAGTAATGATCCTTTGGCTTCTTTTAATTGGAATTTATTAATTTATAATCAGATATAAATAAATTATGAATTATAAATAATTGTTAGTAACATTCTATATTTAAGGAATATGCCGTTGAAAAAGTACCTAATTTAGTAAGTCTGGGTGAGCCTTTTTTTAGCCAGATAAAGAAAACTTGTCAATATCCTTCTTATTTCCTTCAAAATAATATTCAATATCCTTCGTTTTAATTTAAATTTTTAAGAATTCATAATAAGAAAAAAATATATAAAATATATCGAAATATGGTTAGAACATCCTCCATGACTAAGTTACTAAAAAAAATGTTAGCTAGTGAAAATTATATTTTATTACGAATTTAAATATTATATACTATTTTTTTTAACTGAATGGTTTGTACTTAAGTATTGAAAATTGATCATTTATTTTTCATAGTTTGTTAAGGAGTGCTGAGCTAAAGATAATAGATTTTACTCCGGGCGTAGCACATAAATTAATTATGAATTTATCACACATCAAAAATCAACTAATCAGGGATTCCAAATGTTTAATATTTTAATGTGAATGCCATTGGACTATATATTTGTAATTATTTTCTTTAATTTGGTAAAACCATTTTCCAGTCAATTTTATTTATTTCAAAAACGTTTCGACTACATAGTCATTTTCAATTTTCCTTTTTTTTTCATAAGCATTACTTTTACTGCTTATAAGTCCATATTAGAATTGTCATTCTACCAATTCTTTATATAGATGTCTATAATTTTAAAATTTCTTACTTGGAGTTTCATTATTCTCCATGGTCAATCTCTAATCTTATTTATATAAGAGTAGTAGCAGTAAAAGCAATGCTTATGAAAAAAAAAAAGGAAAAATTGAAAATGACTATGTAGTCGAAACGTTTTTGGAAATAAATAAAATTGACTGGAAAATTTGGTACATTTACCAAATTAAAAAAATAATTTTTAATATTTGTGGTTCAAATGAACTCAAATTTGGCTTAAATATTATATTTGGATATAGTCCAGGATCCCTGGTACATTTTTGCACTTGATTACTATCAAGCTGAATCTTCGTGAATAGCTTCGTTTTGATGAGACGCCCAACAATTTTCTTTTCGAAAATTCTCGATTGTGGTAGCTAACTGAGGTAGCAAGGATAAAATATGTCGATTTGATGATTCTCCAAAATTTAAGGATAATGTACCACGCAATTTGTAGGGCAATATGAACGTTAAATTATATAAATATTAGCTAAGTAAAAAAAAAATCAGCATGTTAGTAATCATTTTTGATGACCTCGTTATCGATCAACATGTATCATCAAAAATGATTACTAACCAGCTGATTTTTTTTTTTTTTACTTAGTTAATATTTATATAATTTAACAGTCATATTGTCCTACGAATTGCGTGGTACGTTATTCTTAAATTTTGGAGAATCATCAAATCGACATATTTTATCCTTGCTACCTCTGCTAGCTACCACAATCGAGAATCTTCGCAAAGGAAATTGTTGGGCGTCTCATCAAAACGAAGCTATTCACGAAGATTCAGCTTGATAGTAATCAAATGCAAAAATGTACCAGAGATCCTGGATTAATAGTAAACATATATTTCATTTACTCTTTGTTCAAAAGAAATTCCAGATTACAAGGAGATAGAAAATATTAGAACTACTAAACTTCAATGAATAGAGCGCGGAATTACTGTCATCTGTCATCTGTTCGAATCCGGTTGTGGCAGATTAATTATATTAGCAGTGAAATAATCCTGTGGGATCTGCACACCCTCCTGAGGCTCACCAAGCCTCTATAAACTAGGTACCGTTAAATCTGAAAAACTGAACGGCTGAGGTACTTATACTAACCTTGAAGGGTGCAGATTTTTTTTTGTAATTTGCTTCTTGATATTTGGTTTAACTACAACGAATTTGAGCATTGCTTTCTTTGTTGAATATTTCTCACAAAGCACATTAGAAAAATCAACGGAGTTAAGGCTAATATAAATAATTAGTAAAAAAATAAAATGCTTTCCGACCGACCCTTTTTCAAAACTTGTAGAGAATAATGATTTGTCTATTCAGTCTTGCCATTATAATAATAATCTTTCCTTGCCGGCTCTTCTTTATCTCAATATTTATTCCCTTTCGCCTTTCAAGAACATTAGAATTCCGTTAAGACAAAAAACCTTTTATTCTCTTACTTAAGGAATCTATAGTAAGAATTTAAGAATAAATTGAATTTTGTTATTTCTCTGGAAAATTCCTTATTGCATATAACAAAATATATAAAACCACAACATCCAACATCAGATTATCCATTCAACTCGTTCAAAATATCTACAGTCCCTGGCCATATTAATGTGACCACCAAGAAAGATTATTTTCTTTTTTTATTCCTAATTTTTTTGATATACTTTCGCGTGTCTTAATAAATTGCTGTTTTAAGTAATGGCAACACTGTTATAAGTTTTTTAAAGTATTTTTTTTTGTAATGGCAGCATTGGTTTTAGTACAGCCATTTTGTTTTACGAGTGACGGCGTGTATAATTTGTGTTTGAAATTTTTGTGGATTTATTGTTTCTATTTCATTAAATACAAGTCCGATTCGGTAAGTTTATTATTGATTTATTATATGTATCATATATTTTAACTATTTTGATAGTTTGTTTATCAATATGTAAAATAGGGTGTAAAAAGGGTGACACCACAAAATATTAAATAAAAATAAAGATTTATTTTCGAAACTATTTTTTTCAATTTCATATTATTAACAGATAACTAACTTACCCATAAAACTAATAAAACATGTAACAAGAACGAATCTATCCAGTGGCCACATTAATATGGCCAGGGACTGTAGGTATATTTAGTCTTGGAAATCTGAAAATAGAAATTTTTTACAATTTCAATATTTTCTCAACAATACCTCATATACTTACGCACTAAGAAGCCAAAAAAATAACTTTTTTTTGTTATATACAGTTATTGGTTTTATATTGCATAATAAATTACTCTCAAGAATATAAAATTATTTTAATGTGTACACAATTAATTTTTAACAAGTTGTCTAACCAAGAAAAAAAAATGAAAGGAGAAAAGTAATTTTATGATAACGAAATATGTTAAGCATTAACAGGAAACTTAGGATTGTATATCGACTCTTGCTTGAACGGCAGCATTGCAACACAAAGCACAGGCCAAGCAAGTTTTCCGATGACTAAGCCGTGTTTCACAATCTATGTAACATTTGCTCAAGATGTAAGAACTAAAATGGGTAATTAAATTTTGCATAATTATCATTTGTATGTATTTGTTTTTAATTAATGAGCTCTTAAAAAAAAAAGAAATGTACTACTTAAACATCTTGAGCTTAATATACTAGTATGTCTACCTACTTAATTACTAGATTTAAACCAATGGTTGTGGAGGTAGGTATAATGTCCACGCTCAACGATCAGGTGTTTTTCCCAATTAAGGGATCTCACTTTATACAGGATGTGAATAGTAGGGTCTGCAAATCCCACAGAGTCGCTTAATTGCTGTTAACAGAACAAATAATTTATCTGCCTCAGCTGATATAAAACCGAGCAGTAACTGTGGGCTCTACACACTGCAGTACCCCATTTCCCAATTATTTCCCGAATTTGAATTTTCAGTTACTGGAAATATTAGATCGTTACCATAAGATGTTAGTTCTATTGTGTAATAATTAATATTGTCAAAACCCGTATTACGGTAAGGCAAGGAAGGGTGCTTAAATAAATTAAATGGATAAATAAATAAACTTTTTCTGATTATAAAAGCAGTTAAAATGCATTTTAAACATTGTAAATGTTTTCATATGATGACGTTTAAAAATAATATTACAATAAAACTCGTTAATCTCTAATTTTGTTTATTTATATAAAACAAAAAATAAATTGCAACTGCATAATATCATCAACATATTATGAAATATAACAAAACGTACTAAAGATCCCGTATTATATCATGGAATTACTTCATTTTTGGTAATTCAAATCAAAGTGGGTAGGTCGAGATTCATTCTGTTGGGTTGCTACGAAATAAATTTTTTCCTGGTAATTAAGGTGGTTTCGAACCAGCGCCTTAGCAGTTATTAAGTAGCTAAGGTATAGAATAGAATAAATAGGAAAGTAAACAGTTTTTATTCTAGAACTAGGTCGCTTAATAATATTAATTAAATGTTAACTGTAATAATAGAACATAGATCAGGCCAAGAGGCTATCTGATAAAAATCAGATGTTATTTTTTTAAATACTTTTGTAATTATATAATTAAGTATGTTCTTGTTATGAAAAGAAATAGAAAAAAATAAAAATTATTTTATAATAAATTTGTGAGAGAAGACATTTTAAAATAAGTAATTAGTTACTTCTGATAGATATCAGCTAATGATTATAGATGATTAGAGATCATCTGAAAGCGAATTGAGGAAATGTTAGAGATGCAAGGGTTTGAATGAAGCATGGCGGATATTAGGTAGCCCCATTAAAACTTTTTCTATAAATAATTGAATTATTCATCATTTTCTTGTAATCTTTTTATTAAACACTTTACATTCTATAACAACTTTAATCAGTAACTCAGAGAAAATAATTGTCCTGATTTTTACCTGCATTTTTAAAGGATTTTACTGTGTGAAAAAAAAAATGTCTCCATCCAATAAAAAAATATAAAATTTTTGTTATAAATAAAGACTTAATACTATTGTTACATTTCGGTGATATTATTGTTGGTCTGGATTAAGATCAAAATTAGTGAGAGAGAAGTAATTCTTATCCAACTCGCGTACTGAAAGTTCTTATCACGTCCGTTATCTCCGAAAAGTTTTTCCCCCGGAGTTGAAATAAAAACAATGAGACTCACTTGAGCAAGTTAGCCACGTGAGAGATTCTTCTACCGCTATTCCAGGATTATTGTTTCTCCAGGGAACAATTAATTGATTAAATTCAACGAATAATCATATTTAACGTATTGTAGCCAAAAGTTTATAACCGTTAATTATTTATTAATGTTAAGACCGTGGAAAAATTCCAATGAAAAGCCTTAAGTCTCCAAACTATAACAGAAATAGAAATTATCTGTCCAATATTTCGCCCATTCAGGCATCCTCAGGGTAGAAAGAGAATAACAGCAAAACAAAACATGAATAATGCACCCAAGAACCATCCCACCACCTCAAAGGCTCAAATGCAACTAATGAATCATAAGGAAGGATACTGGACCCCAGCTGGTTAAGGTTAGATAAAAACAGCTGATAGATACTTCAGAAATTCAAAATTCAATATACACTCACCAAACTTCAAAAACCACCAAAGGAAAAATAAGTAATAGGAAACACCACAATTTTTTTTTGTTTGTTTGAAGGTTTATCAGAATATCTGTTTACTTTTTACTGTATTAGACTGAAACGACAAGAAACAGTTCGCCGTTTCAATCGTTAATTATTTATAATAATAAAAAACTATACCTTTTTACAACTCATAAAAAGTCTTTGGATTCATTAGATAGCACAGATTTTACAGTTTATAGGTAAACACTTGTGCAAGGAGATGACTTGTCCGAGATCATGCCTGGATGAGACCCAGGAAGTCTGCAGATCCCACTAGGTCCATTCGTGCAAGATTAAATAATTTACCTGAAACAACCCCCACTAGAACATAAGGATCGATAGTTTAGTTGTAATTAAGTTATCTCTAGGATTTTCACTGCATTCTTTCTTCTAAAACCGACTTTTTTTACTATTTAAAACTTTTAATGACGGCGATTTGAAAGAAAAAACTTATGCTTTAGTTTAATATTTCTATATTTCAATTTTATACTTACTCCGATCTTGTAAGAGACTTGATTTCAACTTATAACCAAAAAGAAGTACATTAGAAAGTGGGATATAAAAACAATAATGTTTGCAATCTCAAGATTTTATATATTTAAAACTACCAGTGCCGTATTTCGGCAGTTTTTCTTTTAATTTAATTTTCCGTAGTTTTAAACCCCTACCTCTTTTCATTTGTACAACTAACGCCGTTAGTTTCGTGTGCTCCCGCTCTTTGGCGGTTGGGAGTTTTTAAACTCGTAGTCTAATTTGGGCCGTCCTGTAGATACCATCTTCTGTTTTCAACTATGCCTCTATCTCACCAACTGACATCTGTTTTATGTGTATGAGGATGCGTACAGGTATTTTTTACTACTTTTTTATTCCTTACTTTACACCTGTCTCCTGTACTACTCAGAACCTGGTACATCTAATTACACACGTAAACCTGATAGAGAAACCATTAGATTATAGAAGATGCAGACATTCAGGTGAGCTGATTTCTTTTTCTTACCCTTTTTTTATTTCAATTTATTACCTTGTAATTAATTTCCAGACTAACTTTATTTCTTTTATTTTAACAATACCACTATGGTCCTCCGTTCTATGCGACGAAACGCCAATTAAGTATTATGAATTCGATTGGCTACGTGAACTAGAAAGAGAAAATTTAAATGATAAAATTCTTAAATTCTTTTTTTCTCTTACACTACCAGATAGATTTATTTAAGAATACCTGAGTGCTGTAAATTTCATAACTTTAATTTAAAAAGCTAGAAGAGAACGGGTTTCTAATTAGTTACTTAATGTTATTTCTATATTCATATTATGATTGAGAATAATATATGTAAATATTATCAGAATTGTCAGTTGACGTGTCGAAGTTAAATAACATAGGTAGTTCATTCCTTGCACCTGCCCGAGTAGACATTGATGGATATAGATATATATAACAGACTGTTTACATAAAAAAGGTAAACGAACTGGTCGATGTGAGGTGTGTGAACTGAGCCATGGTTGGGTGGAAGTGATAGCTGTATCGCATGCCACGCCACAATTACAAGGTATAGTAGTTAGCTCACATGCCACCGCCAGCGAGCTCATGAAACTAAACGGCCGTTTTAGGCGAGTATTAGAGTACGATCGGTTAAAAAATAAAATAGTGAAGTCAGAATATTTATAACAGTCGACATATCAAAATAAAATTCTTGCCTGCAGAGGGATTTGATCCAGGATTTTCAGCATGGCACTCAGTGCTCTACCACTGAGCCAGCTTTTAATATGGAAAAGAGTTGTAATTATGGGTAATGAGTAGATTCCGGTAATCATTTCATGAAGAAATAAAAGTTTAAACCAACATTTAGAAGTACCCGTAGACTCTTTATGGATAGTAGTGATTTTTTTTGTTTGTTTGAAGGTTTATCAGAATATCTGTTTACTTTTTACTGTATTAGACTGAAACGGCAAGAAACAGCTCGCCGTTTCAGGCTACTTCAACACTTACTATACGAACGCTCTAAGCTCCCAATTAATTACAAAGATTCGTATACGTAATTACGGAGTAGAGCTTTGGAGCTCCACTAAACCATCGAATTCATCTCGTATCCAATCCTTAAAATCCTAAATCCTTCGTTAAGCCCTGAATGCTCCTTACTTTATTACGAATAAAGTCATCCATTACGACCTCGATGTCTCATTAATTGTTGATTTGGTCCGGATTTGATATCAATTCTTTCTTGAAAAACTTTATTCCCACTTAAATTAATTTAAACTTAAAACTTAGAAATATAGGTCATATTGAACGTACCAGCGAGCAGCATAGTCTACTTAGGTGTCTCACTTGACCGACACCTGAAACTAGCCTACCACTGCAGGAAGAAGCTCAGGTCGGTTAGGACCAAGTCTTACAGACTTAATCACCTGCTTACATCTCCTAACTTATCCCTCCGCCTTATGCTGACCATCTACAAGAGCATCTTAAGACCGGCGCTCCTCCACGGAGCACCACTATTAAGTACCATCACACCGGCAACAGCAAAAAAGCTTCAACAGTTTCAAAATGACGTACTGCAGCGCATAGTGAGACACACCACATTAAACAAAACAAAAATGGACCTCCTACACACTACTCTCAACTTACCGACAGTTACAGACTTCATAAAACGCAGACACATTAAATTTTTTGACAGTCTGAAATACAGTACTAACCCTCTTTTCAGGACACTCACCCCAGCAGGACGGCCACAAACGTGGCAAGATCACGTACGAATCTCAGCCTGAACTGAGAAATAAATAAAATAAACAAATAAAAGGAAAAGGATACGGTGTGCCCCATCACCGGAAAAATCCATAGTTAATAAATAAAGAAAGAAATTAGAGCCTTCCATTTTCTAATCCTCCTCTTAAAATGTGCGCAGTACAGTAAAAGAGATTCCTCTCCAACCTAATCCTAATCCAGATTAGAAATCTTCAAACTTATAGAGGTTAAAAAAAAAAAAGTTTCCATTTCTAGATTAAATGATTACCGAAATATACACATTTCCCATAATTACATTCTCTTTTCCATACTAACTCTCATGATAACTTGGATTTTTGGAAAAGATTAAAAGGAAAATGAATGAAAAGTTAAAAAAAGTTGTTGTGACTCAACTCGAAGCGACAACCTGCGGAATTATTACCCTACTAAAATGAACATAATATAATATAGTGTTTACTGATGGAGGAGTGGTGTAGCTTGGTGAATGGAGCGCTGAGTTGCTGTACTGGAAGTGTGTGGTTAAAATCTGACTGTGGCAGATAAATCATTTGAGTTATTACCAGCTATGGAATGGATCCAGTGATATATAGAGACCTTCCAGTGGCGCACCCAGCCTCTTTAAACAGGTTAAAACATCCTCAGTGGGGTAAAACATGTTGCTTGAGTGTGAACTCAGTGAGGTCACCTTCTTGCAAAAAGTTTCCTTACAATCAGTACTCAATCCAAAACCCATCATAGTTTTAAAGGTTTTTCTTTTTTTTAATACTGATAATGAATAAAAGTAGTAATACATAAATTCATAATTAAACATGACACAATAATGAAGAAACACATATTTCGGCTATTTTACAGCAGGTTTTTTGCGAAGTGCCCGAATTTACAATCCCTAATTATTATTTTAATTATTACTAATGTTACCAAATTGCCTAGAAAAATCATCCAACAATAAACAAACTAAATAAATAAAAACAATCGGCAACATAATCCAATTTACTTGGAGGGCTAGAGCTCGTATCATGATAGGTTTTCCTTTTAAGATAGTTTTTCTGTTTCTTTTTCTTCGAAACCAATCTTTTGTTTTGTCTCCTTGTGACATTCTTATCTTGGCTTTTCTTTTTACTTGAAGGAAAAAGAAAATTTGGAAAAAAACAAACAGGTTAAGTTAGGTTAATTGTTTTCTTGATTAAATGCAGGATAGACGAGAGTTCTTAGAAAGCTAACGATTTTAAAAATATTGCTAATAATTGTTGACCTATGATAATTTATGTTGAAGAAATTGGTCTCGGTAGAGGTCACTGAATGAAATTCTCAAGTAATTTCAGATGATATTTATTGTTAGCCAACGTTTCGACCTACGTTGTAGGTCTTCTTCAGGGCTATAAGCAAAATACAGACAATTTAAGAAAGCGGTATGAATATAATAAAACATTTTAAATATAGATAAACTAAAAGAAGGTGAATACAGGCAAAAATTGATAATTATGTGTAATAATGATGATAAAAATTGATAAAGGTGTACAGTAAAGTAATTATGAAGGTTAAAATGTAGAAAATAATAATAAAACAGCAAGTGTTGACAGTTAAAAAATTAAGGTATTACAGATAAATAAAAACTGAATATACAATAGGAATGTGAAATGATATGGGTAAATTAGAAAGTTATAAGAATTACGCACTAAAATTATAGGTAATAAAAAAGAAGAAATAAAAATTGTAAAATTATAAAAATCTAGAAACGAATTATATAAAATAGAATAAAATTGAAAATAAAAATTATTTTAGAAAATACAGTATTAATATTAATAGGTAGAAAATACTTTATACTAGTGTAAAGAATATTAATTACATAAGAGAATGTAAAAAGACAGTTTATAAAAATGTAAAATATCAATTGTATAAAAGTAGGTATGTTTTAAGTAAGGTACGTGATAATATAATCAGGCTATATTGGACTAATTAACAGGCTAATAACAGGCTATATTGGAATTATGATATATATTGATGAATATTTAGGGTGGTATATAGATAACTAAAACAAATAAACGCCTTACAGTAATAGTGAGCTTGGAAGTAGTGATAATAACGGTAAATTGGGTATAGTACTGTTTTAGGTTATGAGGGAAAGAAATTAAAATGAAAACAGATTTTAAAAATAGTTTTTACAACAGTGTAGAGACTGATAGGGTTTGCCGAGTAATAATAAAGCTTATGGTTTTAGTTTAATCACCCTTCGATAGTTCATTTACAGCAGTACTATAGTAAAATTATCTATGTATCATTTTTCCTTTCGCTATTCTTTAATTTCAATATCCCTTCATTAGCATCAAGATCTATAGCGGATTTTAATAATAACTCGCCTCGGATAATCTTCTCTCCGCATTTTCAATCTCTTCAATTAGCTCTGTCAATAAAACTCACTCCCCATAGCTTCCTCTCCTCAATTACTGAGAGCTTCTCTTCTGCTTCCCCACCATGTCTAATGTCCTAACCTCCTGTCACATTAACTCCCAATCCTTGCCCGCTCACTTTGACGAATTTCAGCAATATTTTACCCAAAATTTTTTCCACACCATTGGAATCTCAGAAACTTGGCTAAAACCCTATATCCCGTCCTCCACTGTTTCCTTACCTGACTATTCCTTCCTCCGCCACGACCGAGTTGACCGGACTGGAGGAGGTGTAGGTCTTTACGTCCATAATTCCCTAAAATCACGCATCCTGTTTTCCTCACCAGTGTCCAATTTCCCTCACATAGAATTCCTTGGTGTCGAGATTTCATGCAAACCCAATCCTTTCCTATACGTTGTAGTGTATCGCCCTCCTTTGGTCCCTTTTGATCCTATCTTTGAGTCGATCCTTTATAACCATGTTCCTCTCTACGACCACATAATAATCTCCGGTGACTTTAATACCAATCTTCTGGTTCAATCAAATGACAAAATATATCTTGAAAACCTTTTTTACTCTCTGCATCTCTCCATTGTCTCTTTCTCTCCTACCCATCACACACTCCGATCTGACTCCTGGTTGGACCTGTTCATCATTGACTCATCCCAGAGACTCCTTTCTTCCTCACAATTACCTGTCCCTTTTTTGTCCTCTCACGATTTAATCCAAATCTCATATAATATTCATACCCCAGAAATCCTACCGAAAACTATAACATTTCGCAATCTAGACGGACTCACTTCTGAAAATATATCTCCTTCCCTCGAAACCCTGAATTGGAACCAAATTTATTCCTGTACCACCGTCGATTCAATGGTCGACATACTTACTGCCAATCTTAAAAGCATCCTGGATACCCACGCTCCTCTCAAATCCATAACCTTCCGCCACCCTCCTGCTCCTTGGATGTGTCAAAAAATTAAAGACCTGCAAAGGAAACGTGATGCTGCTCGTAGACGCTTTAGACGCACTAGGCTTACCGATGACTACCAAGCGTTCAGGGCTCTTCGCAATTTGACACAATCTACAATCAGACAAACAAAATCCAAATACTTCCACGAAGCCCTTTCCACTGCTCCCGATCCTAAATTTAAATGGCAACTCCTACGAAAGCTCGCCCTTTGCAATCCAACATCCTCTAGAGCCTTCCCCGCTTCTCCTGACGAAATGAACTCATATTTTTTGTCTGCCTCAATTAACTCATCAAAATCCTCCTCCTCCGTCTTTTCATCAACGCCATCTTTCAACCCCGACAATTTCTATTTCTCAGACATATCACCTACAGACATTATTTCCTCCGTTCTTAAATCCCGCTCCAGTTCTACCGGATTAGATGAGATACCCGTCAAACTACTCAAATTATGCCTCATTGATATCCTACCTGTCCTACTTTTCATTTATAACTTCTCACTACAAAAAGCAGTATTCCCGACTTCCTGGAAAAAATCCCTAGTCCATCCTATAAATAAAACCCCAACCCCATTATCTCCCAAGGACTACCGGCCAATCTCCTTACTTTCCAACCTTTCCAAACCTCTCGAAAGAATAGTCCAGTCTCAAATATCAAATTTTCTCGAACAGTCCAAACTCCTCGTTCCGCTTCAATCAGGCTTTCGCCCTGGTTTTTCCACTCAATCTGCCCTTACCAAAATCACCAATGACATATATAAAGCCATGGACAACAGACAAATAACCGTGCTAATCCTCCTAGACTTTTCTAAAGCTTTCGATTCCTTGGACCATTCTATCCTTTTCTCCAAACTAAAGTCATTGTCTTTTTCCTACAGTTCTATTCTATGGTTCCAATCCTTCCTCTCTGATAGGTCCCAAGCGGTCTCTATGCCCAACCAACCCCTTTCCTGTTTCCGTACTCTATCCTCAGGTGTGGCTCAGGGCTCAAGCATCTCTCCTCTCCTTTTCAACTGTTACATCAATGATCTTCCTAAATCTGTTCACCACTGTTCCTACCATCTATATGCTGACGACTTCCAAATCTATTTATCCTTTCCTCCATCCGGGCTTTCATATGCGTTCGCCAGTATTCAGCAAGACCTAGATCGAATCAGTACCTGGGCAAAGCTGAACAAACTGGAACTGAACGCAATGAAAACCCAGGCCATCGTTCTAGGTTCCAACTCTCTCCTTGCAACTATCCCCACCCTTCCAACATTAATCCTAAACGACCACCCCATCAGTTTCAGCTCCTCCGTTAAAAACCTAGGCATTACCATCGACCAAAACCTTTCCTGGAAACCACATGTCACCCAAATATCCCGACGAATAATTAGTTCCCTAAAATTATTCCATCGTTCCCGGCATCTCCTTACTCAACCTACTCGGAAGCTGCTCGTATCATCCCTCATCTTCCCCCACTTCGACTACTGTAGTGTGGTATACGGGGGCCTCTCGAAAATGCTTGAGAGCCGCTTAAAAAGAATAATGAACTGCGCTTTAAGATTTGTCCTCGGTACTCCGAGGCGATCCCGGGTGTCACATCACTATGATGAGTTAAAGTGGCTCTTCCCTCCCATCCGTAGACAATATTTCCTTAGCGTTTTTCTATACCAATCCATCAACTCGCAACACCCTTCATATATCTATAGTCTCCTCCCATTCAAATCCTCTGTCCAGCTGCACAAAACAAGATCTCGCCTTTCCGATTTCTACATTCCTTCCCACAGAACTAAGGCATTCGAGCGCTCCTTCCTCGCCCGCTCCACCACTGTGTGGAATTCAATCCCTCCTTTCATCCGCCATTCCTCTTCACTAGCTTCATTCAAATCCCTGCTTTTCCATCATCTCTTGGCATCTCAAAAAGTCGCTCTCCAAGCAGGTCAAAGGTATGCTTGAATATAACAGTATTGTAAACTCGATCCCGCTACCCTTGTTTTGTTTATTTTTCCTACATCAACGATGATACCGACTTTTTAAATATATTATCGCATACTATGCCAATCAATTATCTTAGTTAGTAATTTCGTCATCAACTACTGTATTAATATTATTAATCATTAGTTTGGTAATATAAATATATTTATTTTTTACAATTAGTTAAAAAGCAGTCAAGTTCGTTGTATTTTACTTATTTTTTTTCTTATCTATTTCCATTTTTACCATGTTTTTGTTCACACTTGATTATTTCATGATTTGTGTTATTATGTAGCCTTCTGGCCAGATGAATGTTATGTTTTTTAATTTGTCCATTATTGTTATTCTAAAGGGACTTGGTCCCAGAATAAAGTTTATTTTCTATTCTATTCTATTCTATTCTAAAAGGTTCCGCCTGGTTTATTAAGATGCTTTTTATATTTAGTTTGACTTTTCATTAAGTAATTTAGTTAGTTATATTATTCAGGGAACTTAGGGAGAAGCGCAGTTGAGTTGCTGTGGTAGGTGAGGGCCCCGGAAGGAATCCGGCTATAGCTGATAAGTTATTTAAACAAAGTCAAATCTGGGGGTCTGAAGAACCCCTGGGGCTCACCTAGCCTCTATAAAATAGTTACTTATTAGAGGAAAAAACCGGGGGGTCGGGCATTATTTTGGATAATTCATCTGCCTCCTTCGTTAGCTTAAAAATACACATAGTCTACCGTGCGCATAATTCTTCATGGGTTGTTGTGGTACAATTTTTTTTTTTTTTTTCTGGGGGCATATATACATATTATAAATGTTTGAGACACTTTTGAGAGTAACAAAAAAATAAAAATTTAAAAACAATAATAATAAGAAGAAAAAAGACGTCCTTGGATCATATGGGTATCACCTAACCTCTATAAAATGGGTACTTAATAGAGACAAAATCCTGGTGATTTTTATCTTTGCCAATTCATCTCTCTTCATACAACCGTTAGCATATAAACATCTTATCTAGTCATTACCATGCACTGAACCATAGACCCTTAATGAGTTATAGCAGATAGTTTTTTGTGTATTTTTTACATCGTCTGTCTGCTTTTAAACACTCATTTAACCAATAAATAAATACACATAAGATATATATTTAAACATTTATTATAAATAATAAAGAAGAAATACGCCATAAGAAAGAAATTAGAGATAAGAGAATGTTGGAGGAAGATACGTGCTCGTGAATGTGACTCAGGGCCCAGCTGCTCTCCTCACGTTAATATGTCACCCTCTTCCTTTCAGTTTCGGCAAACTTCCGCTTCCTCCATAGCTCTAAGCTTTCAAACAAATATATATATATATATATATATATATATACATATGTATATATATTACAGTATGTAGTATATGATATTATGTCCTTATGAAGCGATAGAATACTACATAGCGATTACAAAAGGTTTACAACTTGTTAAAGATTAAAATATAACATACTTAAAGATTGCAATTAATGCACAGTCGGAAAGAATCAAGTAATAAATGCAAGTAATAATAATAAAACCGAAAATATATCTTTTTCTTCTTTGTATTCGTCTTCTGCCGTTAAGCTTTGAGGAGCTTCTAGGCTTATAGCCATCCTTCTCGGTTTTGACACATTTTTTTCTGCTTTTTTCTACTTCTTGCTCCTATTTTTTGTATATGCTCTTGGTTCAAGATCCTTGGTTATCATTGTCTTCCTTGATTGCCGTTCTTCGTCCATGCGATGCCCGTACCATTTCATTTGTCTAAAATGGAAGTCTTTAGTTCAGTAACTCGACACATTCCGAACACGGTCCATTCTTGTTTTGCCGACTACTCTGCGAAGATACTTCATTTCTGCAGTTGTAATACGGTATATGTGTTGGTCAAACACGAACCAACTTTCACTCCCATATTTTAGTGTTGGGAGGTAGACTGCTTTATGTGGGAATTTATCTCTTCCCCTACGGTTCGGTGTCCAACTATACTGTTGTAGATATGGTAATATGTTGGATTTCCTTTATGATCTCGATTTTTTCATCTACTTTACCAGACCTACTGTTGATGATTCCTAGGGGAAAGTGGTCTTCCCAGTAAAAGTCTACTCAAAATAGGGGGAAAATCTGAAACCTCCTTTGACAACCGTCAACAGTACTGTCTATACCTCCTATTATAGACAGAAAACTGTAACCCTTCATGGGTTACAGTTTTCAGGTTATGCTATGAAAAAACAAATAAAAATAAAAAAACATTCAACAGTGCTTTCCTCTCTGATTAATTGGTTTAGTCGTTCCTTATAAATATCACGAAATACAACTTCATATATCCTAAAAAAAAAATATTCTTTTTTCCTAGAATTGATTGCGATAAATCTGTAGGTTTTAGCTCGGGACAAACCGTCGCTGCGGGACAAAAGCCACGATTTATTTTAAGGCCGCGCTCAAAAAGCTCGTTGGAAAGAGGATGAAGGGGAAAAGGATCCGAAGAGAAATGGAAGGATTATCTTTATTGGGGAGCTACTGCTAACCTTTGCAACAAATCTTTGTATTTATTCTATTTTATATACTACTGTTTTATCATACGAATATTATTAGATGCCTTTTAGGACAAATTGTTTGTTTATTATTTAACGTCAATGTATGTTGTTGTGGCTAAGCGGACGATGCTACAGTTGGAGTTCTAATATTTAACGAGTACCTGACGCCTCACAGACTTGCCGTCTCTTCTACGATATATCCGAGGTTTTTTCACTCCCTTTTAAAAATCTAAGGGATGTGAGCCTGCAATCTTGGGCATATTAAGTTGTTGTGCTAACCTCTATACCACAGGTGAGAGATGGTATTTTGTCATGGTATATAGTTATTTATTTATTTTATTTTTGTGGCGTGCCTACCATAGGTTATTAACGCCAGTGGACACTAAGTTTTATATAGTTACTTTTAATGCAATTAAATCGGTTTAGAAAGATAAAAAATAAATAATTATTCATGAACCGTCAAATTTCAATTTAAAACATTAATTTTTTTTTCTTTTACAACTCATGGAGAATCGTGGGTTAAACACTTTGGTAAAAGCATACACCTTAATTATTAATGGTTGTTCAAGGAGGTTGTTTGGTAAATATTACAGTAAGGCGCCATTATCATTTTATCGCATATAAGCAGGGCTTTATTTTTATGCTATAAATATTTTATTAACTTTAAATACTTTATTAGTAAAAGTAGAGTCACTATGAAAATATCTTAAAAATCTCCCAACTTATTTCTAACTTATTGAAAATTATTTTCTACTTTTGAATTTGAATTTGAATTCTACTTTTGAATTTCTATACCTATTTTCTATATGTTTATGTTATATTCACATCATATTTTATATTAATACAACTTTATTCTAACTGTATACAATTATAATATTAACTTCCCTTACTTATATTTTCTTTTTTCTTTTCATACTTTAGAGTTCATATTTATAAGCATTATTTTTAATTTCTCAAATTTATCAATCCAATTACATCCCAATCAACTTTTCTATATTACATCCCATTTTTATATTTTCAAATTTTTTACATTTCTAACTGTCATTCTACAAGATACTTACTCATTTCTTTCTACATATTCTTGTATTATTATTCTTGTATTATTACATTTTACTTATGTAACCTCTAGATGTCTGGTATCATACAATTTATATCTATAATTAAACTAGTTTTTTCTAAATCCTTCATATTCCACCCCCTTTTTCTATATTTTAACTTTCTCATTTTGTATCTTTTTGTTTACCTCCTCATTTTTCTTTTCCTTTATATTATGTTTACATTTTATCCATTCTGTACATTTATTTTCTGTATTTTATATTCTTTTCTTTAATTTTTATATCTGTCACTATTTTAATTTCTGTTCATCATCTGTAATTTTATTATTATCTGTCACTACTTTAATTTTATTATATTCTGTAACCACTTTAATATTCGTTATCTTTAATTATCATATCTATTCACTATTTCATCATATCTAGTCACTATTTTAATTTCCACATTACATGTCACCATATTCTTGTTACTGCAACGTTTTTATATATCTTTTTCTGTTTGTTTCTCTCTCATAGTCCTGAAGATGGCCTACAATGTAGGCCGAAACGTCGGCACACAATAAATAAGTATAAACTTATTAAGGTGTTTTTATTGACTGCACCTCCAACTATTTCTTCCTTACATTAGAAGTTACAGTCAACCAATTCTTCTCAAATATTTTTTACTTTTGTTTGTTATTGAAGCGTGATTTTAACTATTATTTTTTAAATTGTAGCCATGTTAGTACTTGGAACGGCCGCTAATGACTTACAGATATCTAACTTCTTAAAACATCATAATAATCAACCGTAGTTTGATAATTAGTTAAATTTATATATTTTTATTCATTTAAAATTAAATTTTTTTTTAAATTGTAATTATTTTTTTAATCGTTATCATATTAATAAATCCATCGCCCGATATTTTTAATTTTATATGTATAAAATATGCTGTATGTATAATATGCTGTTATTACATAATTATCTTTTATACTTTTGAATACGATTCTATAATGAAATATAAAATATTTATCTTAAAATTTTCTTAGAAAAAACATTATTTCAGAAAACTCTGTGACGTCCATAACCTTTTCTCATGTTTAATCAGACCACTGAATTAGGCTTTATAGTTTCCCCAACAACACAAGTTGTGAATAAAAACCCTTCCAGTTGTATTATTCATCTCGATATGGATATGAAACACTATAGAGATGTATAAAAGACGTGATACTGTCCCGAGGGAATGGTTTTATTGATTTTTGGATAGCGTGTAGGACGGCTCTGAGACAGAAAGGCATATGACAGGTCCCGTTCCCCTCACAGCTATCTGATACCTCGTGTCCCTCTGGGCTATGATCTCAAGTCTTTGTTATAAGTTCTAGCTTATATATAGTTAGTGTATATCTGTATGTATGCTAGGTACATTTATGAATTCCTGGTACATACTAACAAAACAAAAAATTCATGGGACCAATGATCGAGATAATTACAAATTCTATAAATTATTACAAAATTGACGTTTTCTGTTGTTGTTTTTTTTGCATTCTTTCTTCTCCTCCAATAACACATCCCAACTAAAAATGCTTGTTTAAAGCTTCTCATACTGATGTCTTGGCTCAATCCATAGCATAGGAACATCAAATTTAAAGGTTTTTTCTCTCCTTTTTCGACCATTTTCTTAAATCTTCAACACATAGATAACATACCTTATGCGGGGTCCAAGATTTATCCTGATCACCAAGTTTAGTTCCAAAGTATGATAGATAAACCTTTTTGACAAAGTCTGTAATGTTTCTTTGGTGGTTTTTAATCAAATACTCACCATAAATATTAAAAAAAACTGTCAGCAGAGTTTTTACGACCACGATTAGACATTGTACTGAGCACATGTAAAGGAAACGTGAAAGTGAGGTTATGTTGTAAACAAAACATCAGCTGTTAACAGAAAAAAGAATCAGCCTTTTTTGGCCAGCAAATGTCTTTCAGCAGTGCTACCAACATCATCCACACCGATAGACGTAGTTTTTCAGTTATTTATTTTAAATATTAAAGCTGTTCAATTCTTTAAAAATCGCTTAATTTATCTATAAAATTTGAAGAAATTGTGGGTGATACAGCTTTTTAAATATCATATTTGGATTCATCATCCTAAATAAAAACTGTAGGAATAAGGTGTTTTCAGTACAAAGTTTTTTTCATCGTTGGCCTGTGTTATCCTTCATTCTCTTTTAATGTTCCCTTCATCTCTCCTACGTCCTCCATGACCATACCTCTTTCTCCTCTTCACAGGATCCCTCATGTTTTTGAGTCGTTTCATAAATCTCTCTCTGTCCTAGCAATCCTTATCAGAAAACCACTCCGGTTGTGTGTCTTATCAAATACTTGCTTTCGACCTTTTAGGATCCATCGTGACCATGTGCCGTTGAAACTTTTTGTATTTTCTTTTTGTGTTAATTTATTTTTTTTATTTTCACTTATTTCTTTTTGTTTAATTTTTTCATAACAAGAACTGGAAACAGATTTGTACGTTAAATTGTATTATAGTTTCTTTTTTTGTCTCAGCCAAATCTACAGCCAAGTTAAGGCATTGCAAGGCGTCAAAAAATGTTTTGACGTTTTGTTTTTTGTTTTAACCATGGTAGAAGAGTCATTATTATGCCAGAGAGAGTCTTCATTATCTTGTCCAAAACAATATTGAACAGCATCACCTTTTCTCAATCCTATTTTTACAATTGTTTATTATTTCAAAGTAGTCATGATTAAAAAAATAACTGGCTCGCCCATACATACGTATACATTCGTTACATAAATAAAATCGGTTCTGTAGTCAAGGAGAAAATACACAATCGGACGGATTTTTTGTATTCGATATTTGTGCTTCACATATCTTGATACATAAACCTAACATTTTTAGGAGGGATAAGAATTTTCTTTTATTGTTCAAAATAAAAATAAAAAGAACTTTCTACTATGGAACATAAAATTTGCCTGCATTTTATGTTCCGTGGAATCATAAAACATAGTATGTAAACGGCACCATCTCCTATGTTCTAGAAATTTCGCTCATGTGTAATGTTGTTTTAGATTTCACTTTGAATTTATCATGAATAAATATATTTTTTTAACCGTTGAAAACTCTCCGTTTAGATAAACACCTGGGACTGGTATTATTTTATTGATTTTGTTTCACGCCATTTCTTGGGATTCACCTCAATGTGTTCTTGCAGGATAAAAATAAAATAAAATTCTCAATACCTAATTTATGACATTAGACCAGAGGAGCGAGGAGCGAAATATCGAAAGTGGAATAAAATACTTAAAGCATGAACACAAAGCCTTAAGTCTCTGAAAATAAGAACAGGAAGCAGAAATGTCGACATTTCGTCAATCCAGGCATATTTTTGCTGGTGGTTGGATGTTTCCTCTGGTCTTGTCATGCTGCATTTTGGGGTTGGGTTACACCTTTTCTTTCCATTGTTATTATCTTTCTCTTCTGAAGATAACTGAATTGGTGAAATATTGACGAGTATTTTTGATTCTTGTTTTTATTTTAGAGGCTTAGGGATTTTTTTATTTTGTATTCTTCTAATCATGTCTTATGTAATTTGCACTTTTATTTATTATTTTCCTTTTTTTAAAAATCTGAATATTCTTTAAGATTTATTCCTGCAATAGTTAATATTGTTGTAAAACTATATTTAAGAAATGTTGATAACGCAGGGTAATTTTTTCGCGATTAAAAAAAATAAAATTGACCCACATTTTTATTAAAAGGTTATTGTTATAACTATAAAAAATGTTTAATGTTACTAAAGATATAAGAAATCCAATCTGCAACGGTTCATTCTGCACGCTACTTGAACCGATCAACAAGATTTTCCATTCATTATTATATAGATCGGTTTTAAAGTTTGTTTTTATGTTTGTTTAACCCTTGAAAAGATTTTATTTCTCAGAAATCAGACTGTTTCATTAATCTGTGCGATAGACAATGAAGTTCGTTATTGTTTTGTTTTTATTTAATTTAAACAATCCTTGTTAAAACGTAACGTTAAAGTGGAAAGGAAAGACTTTTTTTCTTTGAAAATTTCCTTTTTTAGCTGACTGATAAATAAAATAAAGAAAAAGTATCGAGGATTCATCAGGGTTTTATAATTGGACCATTTTTGTCTAATTAGTAACAGAAAAAGCAAATTTTTTGTCCAATTTTTTTTGTTTAGGAAAACACTTTGAATTTCTTTCCTTATATTTATTCGATGTAGTAGCTTTTTAGTTGAAAAGGGCTTCTTCAAAATGTAAATACAAAATATATTGTTAAAATGATGGATCTCTCTGCTCAAACACTGACTGAAAAAAACTTCCAGGGCATAAAGCTACTCGTATTTATTTATTTATTTTATTTTATTTATTTGTTTTCCAGGATTTAACAACCTTTGGTTATATGTATGCCGAAACCGAGAACATTTTGTCGCTAATCAATAATGTTTTTCTCCAATTCTACGAGAAATTCATTGTGACCTCTACCCGGAACACCTTCTTCCACATATATTGTGCCGTATTTCGATAGGTTTTCTTTTAATTTAACTTAGATGCAATTTTTCCTAGTTTTAAAACCTCTTTTAATTAGAACTACTAGCGCCCTTAGTTGCATGTTCGCCCGCACTTTAGGCAGTTGGACCTTTTTAAAAGAGGTAGTCTAATTTGAGCGGTGGTGATGATAAGAGCTTCAGTTACAACTATGTCTCTAGTGGTAGCCACATACCTACATTTATATATTTTATGTGTATGAAGATTTGTACAGGTATTTTTTATTCCTTTTTGTTCCTTTTACACCATTACCTTTTCTCCTATATTACTATTAAAAACCTGCTACTTTTCGTCACACACGTGAACCTGGTAGAGAAACCACTCAGGATCATCTAACCTTTTTTTCTTTGAATTACTCCGCCTTATGCTGCTTTTACTAATTTTTTACACTATTTCTACCTTTAGTCGGCTACCACAAAATGTACACATTCAAATTTTTACCATCTACAATTTAGATTATAGAAGATACAGATATTCAGGTGAGCTGATCTTTTTCTTACCCTTTTTCCTTTCAGTTTATTACTTTGCAATTAATTTTCAGCCTAAATTTATCTCTTTTATTACAACATTTCTATGGTCCTCCATTCTATTCGACGAAACTCCTATTATATATTAAATTCAATTGGATACGTAAACTCGACAGAGAAAATTTAAATGATCGCGTACTTAAATTATTTTTTTTCTCTCACATATATTCAATTTAATCTACGAAATTTCCTATTTTTTTTTAAATAATTAAAATGTGCAAAGCACTTTAGCTTTAGACACACGATATTTAAACTTTTCGTAAAAACAGCAATACTTTTTTCATTAAAAAAAAAGAAGTTCCTTAATTTTAAGTCTTTATGTCGTTTGTTTAATAAACAGTGTTATTATTTATCAATTTATTTATTGAAATTTACAACTTTATAATTATACAATACAACAAGTAAATTGTAGGAATGATATATAGAGGAAGTAGAGAAACAATCCAGTGAATGTACTCAAATAACAGATTCAACTTAGGTGACGAGTCCATCTTGTGGACAGTGTAAACTAAAAAAAAAAACTAATATTACAACCCATGTGGGGTCTTGGGTACATGATATAGTTTTTAATTTGTATAGAAGATATACATTACATAAATTGTTGCATGCTAGCTCATGCAGCTAACTATTGTTATTAATTTATTTTCTTTAATTGCTGAATATCTTGTAACGATTCTTTATTTTTATTTAATTTTTTGGCGCTTTAAAAATACTTTATGATTATTATTGTGTAGCCTCCTGGCCAGATATGTATTATGTTTCTTTTTTCTGCTGATGTTAGTAATGCTAAAGGGACTCAGTCTCAGAATAAAGTTACTTTTCTAATCTATTGTACCTTTTCTAAGTTACAGTTTTCTAAGTAACAGTTATGCAGGTAGTTGATTAGTAGGGAGAAAAAATGACAGACCTGAATTACATGATCTATTTTACCTTTTTGGACTTTTTTTATGTTCTGCTATTTTTGAATTACAATGAATTTTTAGAAGTAGTTCTTCATTCACTTCGTAATCCCAAAAATACATAAATGGATATTTGGCATGACTAATTATCACTCAAAATATGATCAATATTATTTATTTATTAGCTATATTACTTCTGCTATCAAAATTTAGACCGAATTATTTCAATGCTATAAATTTTTCGATACCTCTCTTAGTTTTTCAGTAAATAAAAAATATTATACAGATAGTTTAGTATTGATAATTATATAAATTATAACAATAGATAAAATGTAGTGAAAACGGAGGAAAATGTTGTATTGGTAGTAATAGTTTTAGTAATCAATTTCCAACTGGACACATGAATTTCGTGTACATAATAGCAACCCTATGTTTGTGGAGAGCACGACATAGATACTCAATTATCTTTCTCTCTCTATCTCACTCTCTCTCTCTCTCTCTCTCTCATATATATATATATAAAATTTATTGTAAACTTATTGAAAATTATTTTCTAGATTTTAGTTCGGCTGACTAGAAACGCGTGTTATTTAATTTTTTTTAAACTAATATTTATCTTCCACTTTTTTGTTAGCTACAAAAGCTTGTTTTTAAGCACTTTTTTTAAATAATTAATCTCTCTCTCTCTCTCTCTCTCTCTCTCTCTATCTATCTATATATCTATATATCTATCTATCTATCTCTTTTATACTTTAGATATAATACAAAATTCTTGCTAATTTTATAAATAAATTAAAATATATAAGAGTATTATTAAATAATAAATATTCTAACAATTTAAAATATAAATAAATTAATAACAAAAAGAAGTAGAGAGTCTCTAAAAAAATAGACATCCAATCATTTTAAAATCTCATAAAGTTTTCATAGCAATCTAATATGGTAGTCTATCACATTTCTCATTCCTTAAAAGCTCTTGATAGGATTAGTTTTGTTCTCTTTTTTTAATATTTAATGAAATTTTTAATATTTAAAAGTAATGGTAGAACAATTTTCATTTCAATATTACAAATATTTTTCCATGAAATTTATCAAGCTTGAGAATTGATAAAAATAAATAAATATATTCAGATAGTGTATTGACCAATATATATATATATATATATAATTGCAAAGAACAGAAAAGTAATTTTATTCTGGGACGAGGCCCCTAAACAATAACAGTTACGTACAAAATTGAACGAATATATTTCTTCTCCAAAGGGCTGCATTATAACAATAATACATTATTTACATTATTAGATGAAAATAAATAAAATATATTTTCTTGTAAAGAAAAGAAAAATATAATAAAAATTTAAAATAACAACTAAGCTGAAAGAAAAAAATAATAATAAATAAAAGCATATATATTATTATAATTATTAGTATAATATTAACAATAATTGATCCATCACTTTTGTTGGATATGAGCTATTAATTATAACAGATTAGATGGGAATTTAGGAGAATGTAGGAAAAGCTTGGATTTGAATGTGGATGAGGAAGACGCATGACGGATATCAGGTGGGAGTAATAAAGTTTGTTTTCAGCTTACAAAAAATCATAATCACGACAAATACAAACGAAATAAAATATTTGTTTAATAATAGCTAAAGTAAAATAACATGATTGATTTATTTAAATATACAATTAAAACCATCCATTTTCTCTGTTGTCCAAATATTATTCGACTAACGTCCAATCTGAATAAACGGAACATTGTCGTAATTCAATGCCTTACCGTAGTTATAAGACACGTACATGTTCTGTAATAAAATTAATACGTATGAAATGTAATTATAAAATCATTTTTGGTATCTGTTCCGCAGGTTGTCGCTTCGAGTTGGGTTGTAGCAAGTTTAATATTTTCCAAAAATACAATTTATGGTATAGTATAGAAAATAGAATGTAATTATGGGTAATGAATAGATTTCGGTAATCATTTCATCAAGACATAAAAGTTTCAACTAACATTTCGAAATGATATGATTTCCAAAATATTCACATTTTCCAAATACATTTTCTTTTCCATACTGAATCTCATAATAACTTGTATTTTTGAAAAATATTAAAAAGGAAATGAATAAAAAGTTAAAACTACTTGTGACTCAACTCAAAGCAACATCTTGTGGAATAATTACCAATTTTTTTCAACAAGGATCTCGTAGGAACACCATGGTACAAGTATTATGTAATACTTGTATTGTTTTGTCGGTAAAATATTTTAAAATATATACTTCTTTTATTAATCTATATATTATTTTAATTAAAGAATATATTACTTTCCCCATTAATAAATCATTCTCATCAACAGCCCTTTCATTAATTCTAAACGCCAGATTTGATTGCTCGTGGAGCACTCCCAGTTTATTTGTAATTACTGGGGAATTTTCTTCATCAATTCGGCTAAATGTTAAATGTTAACCCAGATTCGTACCTACTATGTTGTATTCTGTTATTTTTTATCTAAACATTGATTTCACTAAAACATACAAAGTAAATCAATAGAAAACAAGTCAGTTTAACATTCCTGATTGTATGCTAAGTTCAGTGTAACTCTACTAAATGCCGGCAATATTATTTTGTTTTTTCACTTGAAAGATTTAATCATCGTGCGAAGCTGATTAGTGAAATGAAAGTCATTTAGTAATACAACTTTATGAAATGAAAATTTTCTCAAGTTATCAAATTTTCGATCCCAGAACTTCGAAATTTCTGAAAATGCATTTTCGACTTGAGAATCATTTTAAAAAATTTGACCTTAAGGAAGTTGTCCGCATTTCTCAACATATGGAAATCTGTCGTAGGTAAGTCTGGCGAATAAGGTAGGTGTGGGAGGACTTCGTAGCCCAGCTCGTGGAGTTTATTCATTGTCTATCTCGAAACATGAAGCTTGCTGGTATAAATGTATAGGCCCCTACTGACTGACCACGGGGATTGGTCAGTATAAAATGGTAAAAAATTGGTAATTATTCCACAAGATGTTGCTTTGAGTTGAGTCACAACTAGTTTTAACTTTGTATTCATTTCCTTTTTAATATTTTCCAAAAATACAGGTTATTATGAGATTCAGTATGGAAAAGAAAATGTATTTGGAAAATGTGTATATTTTGGAAATCAAATCATCTATAAATGAACGTTTAATATCATATCGTTTCGAAATGTTAGTTGAAACTTTTATGTCTTGATGAAATGATTACCGAAATCTACTCATTACCCATAATTACATTCTCTTTTCTATACTATACCTCACGATAACTTGTATTTTTGGAAAATATTAAACTTGCTACAACCCAACTCGAAGCGACAACCTGCGGAACAGATGCCAAAAATGATTTTATAATTACATTTCATACGTATTAATTTTATTACAGAAAATGTACGTGTCTTATAACTACGGTAAGGCATTGAATTACGACAATGTTCCGTTTATTCAGATTGGTCGTTAGTAGAATCATATTTGGACAACAGAGAAAATGGATGGTTTCAATTGTATATTTAAATAAATCAATCATGTTATTTTACTTTAGCTATTATTAAACAAATATCTTATTACTTTTGTATTTGTCGTGATTATGATTTTTTGTAAGCTGAAAACAAACTGTATTACTCCCACCTGATAAAAGGTAGGCGTGGGAGGACTTCGTAACCCAGCTCGTGGAGTTTATTCATTGTCTATCTCGAAACATGAAGAATGCTTGGTGTTGTCGTGTAAATGTATAGGCCCCTACTGACTGACCAATGCAGGTTGTTTTTTGATAAATTTACGTAGTTATGTCATTATCATTGCAGTACGAAGTGGAAGTAGTCTGGGTAAAAAGTAGAAATGAATTATTTATGAATTAACAACATATTTATTTATTTATAATATTTATTTATCAATTAATCTGTCACCTGCTGAAAATTTCTCAAACCAACCCAAAATGGCCCGATCGTTGAAACATCCTTTCTCGAACGCGGTTCTAGTGCTTCACCTTAGGCTGGCGAGTGTCCGAGTTTAAACTCATAAAAACTGTTTCCATTGTCATATTTGATGGCATACTAAACAATGTTCATTCAATTGTAGATAATAAATAATAAAAATATTATAAAAAAGAGAATTAATAACAGCGGACTATAATCTATTGACTGTACATAGTAACCAACAGTAATTCACCTATTCCGCTTTCATTTTTAGAAATAATAATAAAAAAAAAATAAGAAACGACCCTATATTGTATTTTAATTTAATTATTTTAAAATTTTATAAGGCAGTTTTGATTTCCAATTTTTTTTTGGTCTGTTACTTTCGAAAATGTTACAGCTCATATAAAATGATTATTCACGCGCTTTTTGTTTTTATCTTAACATGTTTTTATGTGTATGTTGTTATGTATAAAAACTGTTACATTTAATGTAATGTTCCATTTGTAGTTGGAATGGGACGACTAAGAGATAGCATCGTTTGTTTAACAAAGGCCATAATGATTGCTAATTCTCTTGTTCCCTCATGCATTATTTAAGCGTTCGCTAATCCCATGTAGATCTATATCGCTCTTAGTTAGATCAATTATCAACACCCAGACAGAAAAATTTATATAGTTGTTTTAATTATTTTAACTTATATTATATATGATTTTTTTTCTATTCCATCTATTTAATTAGTATGATTTCAGCCATATATGGATCCTATTGGATCTGCAAAGCTTCTTGGGATTCACCCAGTCGCTATCAAGTGTGGGGGGTACCCTTTTGTGGAGAAAACATGACGGTTGAGCGTGAATATGGCCAAAAACCATCCTCCCGACAAAACACCTCCCTCCCCTACCGTTATCTTAGAAACAATCAGTCTCTTTCATGTACTGAACCAAAGACCCTTCATTTACACGTTTCTTCCTGTGGCTTATTCGTTTCGGATGTTGATTTTAAACGTGGAAATCTTAATTTTGTTGGAATTATTTCTAAATAATTGGAAATATTTAGGACCATTGCCTTAAATTCTGCAACCAGGAATGCCTCCTCCTTATTGGTCTGCTTCTATTATCAATCTTTCTTTGTATTATCAGTTGCTGTAGACGATATTTGTCATTTCGCATCATGTAGCTCAGGTATTCTAATTTCCGCTTTTTGATACTATATCATTCAGCATATAGTAGGTAGTACACCCACATCTCAAATGGTTCTACCATCTTTCATGGGTTGTTTCCATCATTGTCCACATTGCTATTTGCATGTATGCCCTATAGAGCGGTTTAGGGAATACATAGTCCTACTTTCAGAGGACAAGGCATTACTAGTGAAAAGTTTCCTCAATTTATTATATGTGGTGCTCTTGGTTTCTGACTTCTTGACCTTATTTCGACAGTCTGATCCCGTTTTGAATCGATCAGTGTTATCAGGTACATGGCAAGTATCCAAGTAATAATGTCCAGTGTACAAGTAGTAATTTCTTTTGTATATATGTTAGAATTATCATAATCGTTGTTATTCCTTACTGTAAAAGTGTAATTAGAAGGCACATAGAATACTAAGGGGTGGAATGTGACAATAAATAAACGTTTTTTTTTAATAAATAAAAAAGAAAGTTATTATATCATGGAAATGGAGATATGTTGTTTCTGGATGAAAAAGCTTAAACCAATACAATAGTTACAAAAAAAAAGGTCAATTTTTGAGTTATATTGCTCTTCGGAAGGAGTTATATGTTAAAGATGATAGGGGATAAGACATAGCCTTGCTGTACACCTTTTTTGATATTCACTTTTCCAGTACATAATGTTATAGTGATACATTTTTTTTTTAAATATTGGAATGCTACACGTGTCCATTTCTCATAGACACTAACTAGCCTCTCTCTTATGGAAGCTCCCCACGTCGAGGACCCATAAGGCCCAGTAATTACCGAGATGTTTAAGTATGTGTGGCTAGTTAGCGTCCACTGTGTGGTAGTAGTGGTGAGGGGGGGGGGTTCGTGGCAGGCCTTCCTAAATAGTCTAGCCTTCCGCTTTGTCTCTTTCTTTCTCAGCGGTCAATTCTTTAGTCTTGCTTCATTTAGTTAAGAAAAGAAATTATCCTTTAAGCTAGCATTATATTGTATAAGAAATTTCTTAAAGGTGTTGTACTTCATCGTGTCTTTTTAATACATGATGGGTTTTGCTTGTTTGTTTATTCTTCTAACGACACTTTATGCCGCTGTGGCTAATGGGACGAAGCTACAGTATGGTTTCTAAATTTTGCCTGATTAGGATAGGGATCTTTAAGGAATATTCTGCACAGACTCGGGATCCACATTTTACGTCCTTCCGAAGGACGGAATAAGCATGTGTTTATAACATTTAAAACATCATATTGCCACTAAAGTTTATACAAGTAAGTACCACGTATTTTATGTGTGCCAACTGCTATGTTTATACTCTTAAATATATTTTATATTTGGGATGCCAGAGTCTCATTTAGGATGAGCACTTAAATTATCATTTATATTCCTTAATCTTAATTGCGTTCCTTTCCAAAGGCCTATTCTTGTGCTTACCAATTTACTCATCTATTATACCTTCAATATATTATTTATAAATAAATAGTGTATCTGGGGTATGTAAGCACCAAAAGAATTATAATAAGGATCGTTTATTTATTCAATTTCAAATAAGTTTAATGATTCAGATTTTAATATATATAAATAGGATTGCCATAAAATACATTACAGGAAATAAATTAAACTTATCTGCGGACAGGGGTAGATTGGGTTACAGGTCGGTCTTCTTTCTTGACATCTCCGCCCGCTTCGTTCGGCCGCTCTTCTCTCTCGGGGTATCCGTCCTTCTTCTCTCCGGCCTCGTCTCCCGAGTACCTTCCTGCTCCGCCTTCGTCTCAGCAGCACCTCCCTTCTCTGCGTCTATCTCCTGAGTACCTCTGGCCGCCCCCTCTCCTTCCTTGTCAGGAACTTGACCATAAGGTTCCCGAAGGTCTGTTCTTTGTTCAAAACATATTCCCTTTCTTGTTTGCTCCCGTAACAGTGCCGACAATATATAGCATAACGTTTCTACTTAATTTTAGGCCATCATCAGTTTTTATCTATTTACCTACTAATTTTTTTTTTTTTTATGAAATAACTTTTTACGATTGATAAAGAGCAGGGCACCTCTATAGAATGCTAAAAGGCTATACTGAAGGTTCAAATCTGTCTGTGACAGGCAAATTATTTAATATTTTAACAGCCAGGGATGGACACTGTAGGATCTGAACCACCCCCAAGGGTCCGCCCACCCTCATTAAAGTGCCAGCCCTTAATTGGGGGTAAACCTGGCCATTGGGCGTGATCTTATACAAATTACCTCCGTGCACTACCTATGTTTTAGAAAGTACAATATCTACCAAGTCTGAACCCAATGCACTTCATGGGTTGTAGTGGTAGTTTTATTTATTTATTTATTTTTTTAATTTTTTATTGGTTATACTCTGGAACGTTATCTTCGAAGTGCCCTGAAGTCCCCCTGAAGACTAATTCTGCTCACCTTAGCTCCTCCGTCGAGAACTTGGCGATTTCCCCTGGGATCTAATCGTAGAAACTGGGTTACATCCAATCCTTGCTCCATAGACTTGGTTAGTCTTTTGATTACAGTTCTCTAGTGTTAAAGATTTGAGCTAAGTATAGTTATGGTATCACACACTTGATTGCTTTATGAAAGTCAGCTTTTATAATAAAATGTCCTGAGATTGTAAGGTTTCAACATTGTATGATGTTATACTAGTTATTTATCATATTTAATCTTATTTTGGGATTAGATCCCTTTAGAAAGAAAAACGTAGTATACTTGTGCCCAGAAAGCTACCTAATACAAATCATAACGTATTTACTAAAATTCCAAACTAATATATATATATAAGGGAGTGGAGTGGCTCAGTGGTAGAGCACTGAATTGCCATGCCGGAAATCCTGGTTCAAATCCCACTGCAGGCCATGATTTTTATTTAGTCTGTTTGCAGCGGGAGATGGATCATATGGGATCTAGGATCCCCCTGGGGCCCACCCAGCCTCTATAAAAAATATTATAAAAATAGAGTACCCAAAAGAAGGGGGACAAATCTTGCGGTTGAGCTTGACCTAGGACAAGTCACCTCCTTGCAGAACCGTTGTCCATGAAACAGTACAGTCTCTACCATGTACTGAACCCCAGACCCTTCAAGGGTTGTAGTGGTACAGGTTTATATATATATATATATATATATATATATATATATATATATATATGAAAGTACATTTCGTGACTAAATACTAGGCAACCAAAGAGCATTTGCCGTTTCAGGCTGCTTCCACATTTACTAGACAAACGCTCTAAGCTCCCAATTAATTACAAAAGACTCATATACATGACTATTATAAGACCTATTTGGGCTTACGGAGTAGAGCTTTGGGGCTCCACTAAACCACCGAATTCCTCTCGTATTCAATCCTTTGTCTGAGATATGCTCAATTGGTTGGTTTCTTTCTCCGATTCAGTTACCTTTTTTAAAGGCTGGGTGAGCCCCAGGTGGTTCTGCAGATTCTACAGGGTCCATCAGGGGCTGTTAACTGATGAAATAATTTAGTAAATGATACTTGGTAAACAAACCGAAAGACGAGTGTTTGTCTTGACTCTCAATTGAAATTTCTACTCTTAAAATTTGAAAAATTACGTTGTTTTTTCTCTATTTTATTTATTGAATCGTGGTCTTTTTTTAATTCCTTATGACAATTAATTCAGATTATATGGTAGTTGCAGTTCTGCCTCGTTTTCACACTTAATGCTCCATATTCGAAGATTTTTTGCCATCTTATTGTAGTGTTTCCGACATTTTTAATGATGAACAAATATAATCTTGTCTTCATTTGGTTTATTCATAAAGTATGAGAAAATGGTTTAGATGAAAACTGAATCGCTAGAGTGCCTCATCTTGGAAGAACAATATGGTTGGGTCCCCTGCGTATAGGCAATATTAATGAGAGTGCTATTGTCACCAAGAACGGATTGTTCGATCGCTTCCCGACTCCTTTCAATGGACTATTCCACGGTTTGTAATATCCTGGAAATGTATAGCCTAAATAATTTATTAATTCAAAACGTTATATAGAAAATATAGTAATCACAATCTCCTCTTATAAAGCACACTATGCTATAGTGCTATTCGACCATCTTTATCCGTAGAACGCATAAAAAAACAACACAATAGCACACTAAGTGTAGCAGAGCTTATTGGGTGTTAGTGTTGATATTGGTCGACAAAATGGCCGTTGTAGTGTCGATTTGTTGGTTTCATAAAATGTCAAGCATTTGCTTATACGTTTAAGTACTTTTTACTTATTTCAAGAAATAAAACATTTGTATTTAATTTCAAGAGAAACCAGTGGTGTAAAAAATGTTGAATAAAATTGGTAATATTTATTCTCATTAAGCATGTTATTTTGTTTTATTCATTGCATTACAGAATTAACAAGGATTTAAAATATATCCAAAAGCAGGCTTGCGTGTATGCTGTTGTCAGTGATGATGTCGGTCAATAAAATGGCTGCCATTAAGTTTTGTCAATTCACAGGAATCAAAAATTGCTATGCTTTTGTTTGCTAGTTTAGATAGTTGTTTACTTTCTTAACTAATTATAAATATTTTAATTAAATTGTAGAATAATACAATACTGTAGCGAATGGACAAACGGTGATTTCATAATCTAGAAGTCATGATAAACAGACTTACTCTGCACTTTCATATAATCTTGCTCTCTCATTAATTCTAGTGATTTTGAGCTCATGAAATATGTGAAAAATATACATTTAGTATATTGTTTGTTGTAGGATTTGTTGAACGGTTGTTGTTGTAGGATTATGTCCCAGACTATGCTCAACCTCCAGATTTTCCCTCAATTTAGGGTACCTACTTTATAGTAGCTGGGTAAGCTCCTCAAGGGCCCTAAGTTCCAAGGCCCTTCATGAATTATAAAGATTTAGGTTTTCATCGGAGTTTTGTACGAATGCAATCTTCCTCCACACGTTGCTTGGGTCCATAGATACGTATCCAATTCTCTACCAATAAATTAATGGGCCTAAATTGAGTTTAATGCATTCGTATACACAATTACTTTCTACATACATACAATACTACATTGTACTAATATTATGGCATATATACGTTTGAGAATTCCTTATATATTTTGTTCCTAGTGTTAATATCTTAACTTGCTTTTTGATGATATTTTTTTAATGCAACCCTTAATTTATCATTGAAAGGGCAAAACGTAATTCAGGTACAGAATACAAAAACTTTTGTAATACAAGATCCCTTTGTAACGCAGTTAGAACTCCATGTTAATGCAATTATATAGCGGAAAAGAAGATTACCGTGAGAGCTTTTTTGGCATTACGGTCATTGAGAATTCGTCCAATTGAAGCTGTAAAATCCTTCATTAATCTTATTATCTCACAAAGGAAACTAACCACGACATCTTATTACTCTTCATGTTGTAGTCTTCTTTTTAAAGGACAAATTTCCTTTTATGAATACTCTCCTTTAAAAAGAACAAACCAGGTATATTATTATGTATTAATTATGTATTTTTCAACAAAATATAATATTATTACATAATACAATCTCTATTGTACGTATCGAGAAGAAGGGAGGTAGTGGATTTCTTACATATAACTTTAACTTTAACAAATAATTATATATTTTTTATTTATTTATGTTTCTCTAGAATTCTCTTCTTTATTTTCTCATATGGGTTCGTTATCATTCCCACTTTCAAATCCCATCTATTCAGCCATTTCCTATTCTGGCATAAATCGTATATAGATGATTTTTATCTTCAGGCGTTGTTTATATATGCACAGTAAATGAAATAATGTTGATAAAAATATATTTATTTACAAATGTTTTATTTAATACACTGCTGTATCGTAGACTTTTATGAGAGAAAGAATAAATCAAAGAGAGGCAAAATTAAATTTGTCTCTTCCTCTCTCTCTTATATTTTATTAAAACTTGACATAAATATGTTGTATTTTTCCTTTTATCGATATTATTATAAATTATTTCATTTGTACATTGCTTGTTATATTTTATTATAATAAATGATCTATTATAGAGATAATTTTTTCTTATATGCCTTCTTTGTTCAAAGCAGAGAACAATATTTAAAAATTAGATATTTCTGTATTATAAGTATGAACCTTCTAATTAAGTTTTTATTCTTGCAGGTAAATCAAATCATGAATTCTTGAGATTAAGCTTAGCCTTCTTTTGTAAGTAGTCATATTATCTTTATCTTTCAATTTTAAGTGCACTTAATTTTTTTTGACATGATGAGACAAGTTTTTTAGATTTTTTTTGTCTCAAAAATAATTCATTGAAAAAATGTTGCAGTTCAATTAATAAAGAATTCGTTTTATTTATATTTGGATATCCAAATATAAATTGGAGATTATTCTTTCAGCACCGATATCGAGATTTTATAATGTTTGTTTTTAAGATCACAAGAGTTTAAAAAATGTAAACAAATATTTTGATTAACTATTTTTAAAAAATCAAATATGGAATAAAACCATAAATGACCGAAAAATTAATTAATTAAAAATTTATTACGAAGTGGAGTCTTAAAAATAGAAATGGTAGGTGATGGAACGGTGGATAGGACTGGAACGGAATCCAAGCGGGATTGGAATGGATAAGGATTATCTGTCAATCCACGTTCCAAGGAGTATTCAAATATGATAAGGGAACGGATATGGCGGTATTAGGCGAAATAATTCAATTTAATGAAAATTGGATTTTACTCATATACAATATATATCAGGTGTAGTTTATGATGTAAAGTTAAAATACCGCGGTAAAATAATGGAATATTGGAATTGTATTTTATTAAATTAATTTTTTTCTGTTCATTAAAGAATACAGAATAAAAAGCTCGTTTATGAAATAATATAAAACATTACCAGAAAAAGATATACATATATTAGCTACAAACTTCTAAAGTATTTAGGACTCCAACTGTAGCACTTAGCGATAGAAGCATGAAGTGATTTTATATAAACAAACAAATAGTTGTGTAATTGAATAAAAAAATAATTAAAATTATAAACTGAAGTTAAATAAATTGTAAGTAAATTCTGTAAAAGATGATTTCATAATTTTTATGGATAGTTCAAAGAAAAGTTTTCCGGATGGAAAACCCTGCCAGACCGATTTGATTTTAATAATTTTCTTTAAGTATTTATTTATTTCAAAGGTTTTCATCCTCTTGAAATCTATGAATACTAACTCTACAGAGCCAAATGAAAAATTGTAACCGACTGGAAGTTGTAACGGTAATTTTTTTTTTATTTATTCATTCAAATTTTCCTTTTTAAGCTTTTGAGCTGAAGCATCTATAAAAAAAATTATAAAAAAATATCAGAAAACGCTATCCAGGAAAAGTCGCTTTTCCTTTGGTGAAATAGCAATTAGGAAAGCAAAGTGGGTCGTTCTAGCCCCTCAATAAAGTTTACTAAATGCGAGGCAGCTCTTCTCTTAGTTATCTCTGCTTGTATACCTTAAAAACTTTTTTAAATTTATAATTTCGCAATTTATGGTTTATAAATAGTTGTAAATTAATTGTGATCCCACAGGGTAAATCTATAAATATTAACAGAATAAATAATTTATCTGCCTCAACCGGATTTGAGATCTATAGGGGTCATGAAATTTAACTTTTTTGGAATTCGTTCTTTACTCAGTCCAACAATTTTGCAAGCCCATCTTAATCTTCGCGACGCTATCACTTCAATAATATCAACCATGCTCCGAAATTCCGCGTTGTGTGATCTCCTGAATTATTCCACTGTTTCCCCTTTTTTGCACCGAATATTCTGCGCAACCCCTTATTCTCTAGCACCTTAAGACTTTACTCATCCCTCAACGTTAGCTGCTACGTTTCACATCCGTAAAGAAGAGTTGGACAGATGATGGTTTTATAAATTCTGATTTTTAGATTTCGGGACAAAATACTCGAGATAAGTAACATGCGTTTCCTGCCTTTATTCACACCTTTATTTCCTCGATGAACTTAATTTCCTCAACATCTTCAAACTTATTCCTCCGTAATACAATGTCCCCATAATCTCCCCTTTTTGTGCTACTAACCATATACTTAGTCTTATCCGATTTTACTTCGCAACAGGTTAGGTATGATGGACACAAGTAAAACAAAATTTAATAAATGTGGCATTTGTAAAGCAAGTTATGAGATGCATAAATAAATTAATATTACATTTTTCGAGCCCGTTCAGGGGAGCCACCACTATTGAAGCATTTGTACCCTTCTCGCCCCCTGACACTGGATGCTGAGGGGATCCTGCAGGATCTACAGTATTGCGCTGCAGTGGGATTGCCCAATATCTCCCCCTGACTATACTAGCTCTCGTGGCTGGCTGGCTTGATCATACGGGTATCAGTAACCACCTGTGAAGCACTACCTCACTACAAGAGTAACTTTTGAAGATATTTGAGACAATAACTACATGCTCGTAGTTATTTTAGTGTTCTTTCATTTGAGATTTATTTTCAAGGGGGAGAGGGGGGATATCAACTTAAATTATAGAGGTTGAGAGACACCACCTTGAGGTTGGTGGATCGGCTTGCTCCTACTGAGAGTGTCGTCTATCTTGGTATAATTACTCTTATAGGCGTGGAGAATCGCTTCGATGACGTATTTATATAAATGTATATGCATACTGACATACATATGCATATTCACATTCGTACATACTCACATAGACGATCTAAAAATTCCTTAATAGTTACAGCCCTGTAATGTAAATTCGTTCAGTATATAACAAGATTATTCTTGTTGACTCCTAAAGGAGAGGGCGACATATTAGATAAAGTTAGCAATTGGGAAGATAAAATCTTACTCCTGATGAGATCGGAGAGAAGTGCTTCATTTGAAATTTATTGCTGACTGGAGGCCAAACTTGTTTAAGCTCTTGTCGGCTCCATTCTAACTTGTTAGTCTCCAAAGTTCTTTTTGTCAAGTATTTTATTTATATATATATATATATATATATATATATTTGTTTATATACTGCTTCTTGTTATAAGAAAAGATATAATATAATACGTGCAAACGATATAGTTTTAGAGACTTAATGTTTTGTTTTTGCTATTTTTTAATTGTCTTTTGACAATACATTTAGTTTTTCATGAATTAAGTATTAAAATAAATATATCCATACATAAATTTTCATGCTAATAAGTATAAATATGTATATATATATATATTAAGATCATTAAGTCCGTTATCATACATTTTACACCTTTATTTACTAGTTTTTCTGTATTGTTCATATTCCAACCTTTCTTTATATGTAAATATCCTCATTTTGTTTCTTTTGTTTAACTCCTCCTTTTGATTTTTCTTTATATTATTATATTGTACTGTACTATCCAGTCTGTACATTTATTTTCTATTTTTATTTTATATGCGTTATTTATTATTTATCTTTTCTGCTCATTTTCTTTAATTTTATTATATCTGTCTTACTTTATGATATCTGCCATTATTTTCATTTTCTTTCCATTATCAATATCTTTGTTATATCTGTCTTTATCTTAATTTTATTATATTCTATCACATGTTCTATAATTATATCTGTCACTATTTCAATAATTTTGTTATATTTGTCTTTATCTGATTTTTATTATATCTACCACTAGTTTATTGCCTTTTCTTTATCAGTAATTTTTAAATCTGTCTATATCTTTATTTTATTATAATCTGATTCCTTTTTAATATTCTTTATCTTCTATTTTCATATCTGCCACTTTGTATTTTTCTACATTATTTGTCACTAGTATTGTTACTGTACAACTTTGATGTTTTTACATTTTTGTTCTGTTTGTTTCTCTGTTAGCCCTGAAGATGACCTACACTGTAGGTCGAAACGTCGGCACATAATATAAGTACTTCACTTATTTGGTGTTCTTATTGACTGCACCCCCCAACCATCTCCTTTACATATTAAGATTGTAGTTAGCAACTTCTTTTATTGCTTATAAAAGTTTCTTAATCATATTATTAAATGGAATTTATAATTTGCATTTATTCATATTGGTCAATTTTTTTCTTTATATTTCTTTACACCTGTTAAATAAAACCAGTTAGTTAAAAAAAAAAAATAACATGAGAGACATGAAAAAGAACCGTACCCATCGGTACATTCCCATGGCTTGATTTATTTTCCTATGATGATCGATCTATATTTAAATATGATAATATTTTATATTAATAAACTAATAAATACTTGAAGGCTGAGATTCACGTAAACGTCAACGTTAAACAGCAAACATTGCGTTTATTACTGCGCATCACATCTTTAAAATCCTCGCTAATGGCTTTAGCAGCGGAAGGGAAGATAAAGAAAATATAATAAAAAATATACATATACCTATAAATTAAAAAATAGCATCTTTACAGGTAAAAATACTGAATTTTAAATCTTTTTATGTTTATTAACTTTTAAACACTATTGTAAACATGAATTTATTGTTGCCAGTCATTTTTTTATTGATAATAATATGTCAGACACAATTATCAGAATAAAAAAAAAATTTAAACCATTTAAATATGGCTGTGATTTTAATATTATTGTATATATGTATATTGCTTGAATTGTTTAAAGAATGACCATTGAAGAACAGAAAACAGCCGTGTGCTTCATTCCTACATTAATCCTCTAGATTAGTGTGTTCCGCAGGGGGATGTGTTGTGCCCATGTTGTTTATTGCATCAGAACAAACTGTGCACACAGGCCCCAAGTGGTCGCGTGTAATCTCTTCGGAGCGGTGCGTTCTTATTGGAGACCAGTTGCTCAAACACACTCCATCAAGCTAGATCGCTCCTAGCAGCTGTCATATTAGTTCTGCCTGCTTTCATAGCCCTGCTTTCGATCCGGGCCATTCAACAGCGGGATTGTTTATCCAATATTATGATATCTTGATTGATAGTATTTTATATATTTTTTATAATTATTTCTATAATTATTTCCATTATGACAGCTCCATCTCTGTATCATATAGGTCGAGAAACTACATTTGTCTTTTTTTCGTGTTCGATCAGTTATGTTATATATATATATATATATATATATATATATATATGGATTTTAAAAAATTGGAAAAATCACAAAGCCAAATTGTTCCTCATATTTATAAGCTTTTAAAAAAATAAAGCACTTTTTAAAATTTAAATGAAAAACATGGAATCCATCGATTTAAAAAATAAAACAAGCTACACGTTTGTTTCCAATATTTACCATTTTAAGTATGTTATTTCAATACAGAGAATGAATTTAAATAATATTGACTATTTATTACAAATCGATGTTTCGTCCCACATTGCAGGTCTCCTTCAGTGTTTGTAGTATGTGTCGATACTGATATCGTCATCATCATAGCCCATCATCTTTATCGCTCATGCAGTGTGAGGTTATCTACTGTACAGCCCGGACCACACCGTACGATCATCTACCATTTCTTCCTACTACTCCATTCCAGGTATCTCTTCAGGAAGCTTTCGTTAACACCATCTTCCCAGCTATGTCGGGGTCTTCCTCTGGACCTTTTTTCATCAACCTTAGCCTCGTATGTCATCTTGGCCAGCCTTTTGTTTCCATTCTTAAAACATGTCCAAACCATCTTAGACTGTTTTCTTCAATGTCTTTTTCTGCTGGTTCCACTCCGAAATTTGATCTAACCATCGAGTTGCGAATTCGGTCTCGTCTTGTCTTCTCCTCTATCTTCCTAAGGAATCTCATTTCTGAAGCCTGGTGTCCTTGGAAACCTCTCTTTCATTCAGGAATAATTTATTTACAACAAGGAACGATCCGGGATCTCATTATCCTAGACTCCATTCCATCCAGATGTGGATATAATATCCTCCCAGATATCTAAAGCTTCTCACCTGGTCTATGTGCTTGTACTTGATTCTTATCACTCTCATTTTTCGCTGAGGCATCCTGCCAATTACCTTTGTTTTATCCTGTTTTATTTCCATGTTGATTTCCTCTAATTTATATTGAAGAATCTTGATATTTTGTTTTAAATCTCTATCGTTGTTGGCTGACTAAATCATCACCGGAAGCCATCAGGGAGTAAGAGTAACTTTATTACTACTGAAATTTTATTTATACCGAAGGTTCGAAACTAAGGTTTCTAATGATTAGTTAATCACTATTTAAGGAATTTAATTTTTCAATACCACCTACCATTTTCTTCCCCTGATAAGAATTATATCAGAATAGATCGGAGAAAGAACGTTAAGGAAGTATTGTCTCTTAAAAGGGATGGATTGAAGGGTGAAGTTATGACGTAACGGGAAAACCAGGTAAAAGAAAAGAGAGGAAAATCCGGAATATATTGGAATAATAAAGTAGGGGAAAGAATTGCCTGACATGGATTGACCAAATTGACAGAAAGAAGAGAAAGATTCGGCAAAGAGATGCCTCTTGGTGAAGAAATCCTTGATAATAAAAGAAATCTTTAACTCTTAATACTTAAATTATATAACTCTATTTAACTCTACTACATGAGCTCCTGTTTGGCTTTGAGCTTCTTAAATCCTGTTCAAAGGTTATTAGCTCCACTCCATCCTGTCATATTTCAATTGCAGTTGGACTCTTCATCTCTCTGCACTGATGGCCTAAATCATATGCCGAAACGTAGGCACAAAAAATGGGTCATTCTTATGTTGTGTAATTTATTGACAACACCCATTGACCACTTTACAATACTATACCACATTTTATTTCTCTTAATTTTTCTGTAGGTAGGGCTGGAGGTGATTCGGACTAAGTATATGGTTAGTAAAAGAAATGGGAGAGATTCTGGTGACATTGCCGAAGGACGGAATAAGGCTGAACATCTCGAGAAGTTCAGGGTCAATAGTTAAATGGAAAAACGAATAGATAAAGTAATGGCGCGAATTAATAAATAATGAATGTTTATTGATAGAAATGCCATTTCGCATTAACGTGAAAGGAGGATTAACGTGGAAGCGTGTTTGGTAAGGGGCATCCGGTAAATATTGTTCAAGTGATAGCGTCAGGAAGTTTAAGAGGGGCTTCTAAAGTTGATGGGCTTAGTAACGAAGAAATCCTTAAAAGTTAATAAGCATTGTATCGATTGGTAAAATTTTGAGGGGTAGACCGAGGCGTAAGTGGGAGGATTCTGTTTTAGAGTGATCTGGCTAATTTGGGTTTCAGTCGTGGCAGATATTGGTGGTATCGGCATCGAACCTTTGGGTTCGGTAAACCTTATTATTATTATTAAATTATTGTGTAGGAGACAATCCGTTCTAACACTGTCACCTGGAGCTAGGTCAACTCAATATTTAATGTCTGAAAATGATATTTTACTCATTTCTCTGGTGTTCCTGTCCTACTTCTTAATCCCTTATAACATTCCAAAAAAACTACGATTTTTTATTATTTCACTAACTCAGATTTAAGATCTATAAATATCCATTAAAATTTATTTTTTAGTACCAGATGATTTTAAATATAGAGAACTAAGTTACCTGGTGACAGGACGCTTTTTATCCTATTTAAATTTAATGTCCATTGCGGATCATTAAATTATAAAATATGACTTCCTAGGGAAGTGCATTCTAATGTCATCGCAACAGTGCCGGTTGTACGATAGTTCTTCTTGATGTCGTTATGTAATTATTTCTAAGTACTTAATACATTAATAATTACAACGGGTTGTTAATGACATTATGTTATTTCATTATACATATTTATAATGTAGTTAATCCTCTAAAATGTGCCTGTCTTCGGAGGGAGGAGAGAAAAGTGTGCTCTTAACATTTCTATTGTGGACGACATTTCTTAAAATCTGCAGGAACATTTATTTCTGTTCAATTTAAATTTTTATTTTTTTTTATTACCAAATGGTTTTTTATATGTTTATTCCCCAGTTATAAATTGGGATGGATTCAATGGAATCAGTAATTGCTTCACATTTTTTTATTTGAAATGGTCTCTCTCCCGTATACTGCTCCAAGCACCAGGTGCGATGCTCATCTAGGGTTTTATCGGCTTAGCCCGTTCACGTACTACGTTTATAAAATAAAAAAAATATATACTAAATAAAATAAAGGAATACATTTTAATATAGGTAAGCTATATTATAACCATGTATAGGTTAAAATAATTCATATGGAAGTAATCAATCCGCGTTAGATTGTATGATCTGTGTGATCACCAACACAAAGCTTTAATACTTTTAATCATTCTAAAGATTTAAACCGTAATTTAATTTAACACATTAATTAAAAAAATCAACCATCCTATTTAATATAATATTATTTATTTAAATTAAAAAAAAAATATACCGCTAGAATCATGGTTAATAGAAAATTTTGTGTGTACTGAACTGAAATAATATGATTTGTGATAAATCTTGAACTTATATATTTAAAAATTTAGCACCATTACTTATTGCCCACAAGTGGCAGATTGCATTGTTTTAATAAAGTGTTAAAAAATAAAAAAAATTAAAAATGCAATTTAATCAACAATTTGAAAAATTCACAATCGCAATATCATCTGTAAAATTACTGCGGCGCATGGTTTTATAAAACCTATATAACAAAATATTGTAACAAAAAAAAATTTATTTTCCTACTAATATTATAAATGTGAAAGTTAGTTTTTCTCTATATATAAATGTTAGTCTCTCTTTCACGCAAAGACTACTGAACGGATTTGGGTGAAACTTTACAGTAACATAGGTTATACATCAGAATAGCACATAGGCTACAACAAGGGCGGATTTAGGGAGGAGGGCAGGGGGCACATGCTCCCAGCTAGTTTTTTGTGTACTGTGGATAACCCATTATGGTACATACGAAAGCTTGTGAGGATGTATGTTTGTTACTCTTTCACGCAAAAACTACTGAACGGATTTGGATGAAACTTTACAGTAATATAGGTTGTACATCAGAATAAAAAATAAATAAGTGACAGAATAAAAAATAAATTAGTTAAGGTAAATTGAGAATTTGTGAGGGGACTGTACGTGTTACTATTACTTTGTTTCTCAATGTCAGAGGAGTTACCAGCTTGTTGCTAAAATATGAGCACATCATTCAACAGATAAACTAGCAAACTTCTGTGACCTCTGTCCTAGAAACTGTCGAGTGTGTACCACGTACTGAAGCCAAGACTCTTTATGGGTTTTATTGGTACAGGTTTTTATATATGGAGTAGTAATTTTTTAACTTCTGAGGTTTGGATCTCTTAGGGGGTAACGAAAAAATACAGTTAAGAAGTTTGATGTCTGCAGGTTTTCAGTGTTTCTAGAATGTAGAATAAAATTAGAAAAAAAACACATGAATAATAATAACTATAAGAATTATGCTATGAGAACGAAGAAGGAATATTAAGATAATATTGTCACTTAAAAGGGAAGGATTAAGGCGTAAAGATATGGCATAATGGGATGGACCCATTTTATCTGAAGACACTCCTAGGACTCAACCAGGCTCTATAAAATGGGTATTCTAAATAAGGGGAATAACCTGGTGGCTGAGCTTAATCCCAGACGAATAAACTCCATGCACAACTGTTGTCCTAGAAACAGTATAGTCTCTACCACGTACTGAACCGAATAATATGAATATGAGTGTTATAGGTTTTTTATTTATAAACCTTCGATCTGCGGTTTAGAATATTAGAATATAAAATATAATTTATTATTGTAAACCCATCTGTATCATCAAGCTGTTTTGGACTTCAGCCTCACCCATTGACCTCAACCAATTGATAAAAAATATTTCCAAATTATCTGGACGAGGACCTGAATACGGAGGATCCCGCTGGCCTTGTCCCATTGTGGAATATCGAGCCACTTATTCTTCTTCTTCTTATGGTTTATTCATTCAAATTGGGCCACTGACCCTCCAACCGATCGGCTATAAATATTCACAACTTTCACCCCCGTGGCGATTCGCGACAATGAAGAGACCAAACTTGATGAATATTTAAGGATAGGCTTTGGCGCCCCGCTCTCAGCGATATGACTCCCTCAGGTCCTTAAAAACACCTTTATTGCTCCAGTTTCTGTTTGCCCAGTCCTCTCTGATACCTTCCGATCCCCTTCAGATGACAGCAGGTTATTGTGCTTGTTGAAGTAATACCTAGGCATTAGCACTTAAGATAGTATGGTAGCGAAATATTTATTTCCTTGCTAAATGTCAACCTTCTTTTTTCAGCAATACTCTCTTAGAGTAATCTTACATGACATGTTACCTTATGTTTTCATCGTAGATTTTGTTCACATTTTTTAGAAGTTAGTGGATAGTTGGATATTCATTATGAAATAACTTCCGTGTTATCGGCTTCCTTCAGCTCTCCTCTTCTTTTACATGTATAAATACTAGCTATAACATTAGGATGACAGTGAAAGTAGGAGAGTAGAGACTAGCAAATATTTGACTATTGTTGGAAGATGATTTCTGCAATGTGGACTAAAAAAGTCAGGAAATATTTGGAAAAGTTGATCATTCCCAACTCTAACATGTTAGAAGGATATGAATTTGGAAGCAGAAGGAAAAAGGCCTGTGAAAACTGGACGAAGCTGGACAGAGGATCAAAAGAAACTTGCTAGTGAACGCATGAAAGAATATTGGAAACAAAGAAAACTTCAGCAGAAGAGAGGAAAAGTTGTAATGTGATCCAAAGTGGTCAATAAGGAAAAAAAAGTCTGTCGTTACCCTGACTAGGATATTCAGGATTAGTGATTTTTTATATCTTAAGACTGTGATGTTTTGTGCTGCTACTGTGGCATGTATGGCTTAATCTCTAAGACAGACATATGAATATTGGCAAGAGTTTTGTATATTTTGCAACTTAAAAAAGTAGTTATTTAAAAAAAATACTTAAAAACAAGCTTTTGTAGCTAGCCTAACAAAAAAGTGGAACATAAATATTAGTCTAAAAAAAAAATTAAATAACACGCATTTCAGCCGAACTAAAATCTAGAAAATAATTTTCAATAAGTTTACAATAAATATATTTATATATATATATATATATATATATATATATATATATATATATATATATATATGTATATATATATATGTGTGTGTGTGTGTGTGTGTGTGTGTGAGAGAGAGAGAGAGTGAGAGAGAAATAGAAATTCTTAAGGGGCCTTAGAAGGCTGTCAAGTGGCTCTTAAGGTTCTCAAGTCGGATGAGGCAGGTTGGCTATGACTTCTCTCTTCCACTCTTATGGCCACTTGAAGTCATAGGATTCAGTCTCCGTAATATATAAACAATCCTCCCGCATATATTATTATATGCGGTCTCCATAATATATATCTGCTTCCACGGTATTATTTCTGTATATATAATAAGGTATTCCTACCCCTTGAATTTTTTTTTATCCATTGTATTTCCTGTATCGTTTCAACTTCTACTGTCTGTTGTATTTATATTTTTAAATTTATCTATTGAAATGTACAACTAGATTTAATAATACAAGTAAATATTATGAATGATATACAGTGGCAAATATGTGAAGGCAAGTAGAGAAACTACCCATTTCTAGTACTAAAATAGAGAATTATCGAGAACTGAAGAGGTATATATATGTTTTAATGTAAACTAGAGGGTTTTAGTAAGAATAAAGTTTCATTCATATCGGTTTCAAGCTAAAACAGTAACTAATGGGACATTAAGATCATTTTGGGTGGCTTTTTAAAGAGTATTTGGAATCTGAATATGTTTGTTATAATCAATCTAATCTTTTAAAATAGGGACATTTATTCGAAACTCTGCATTTTTTTACTTTCATCTGCCAAATTTTAAATAATAATGTTAGAGGATTTGTGTAATGAAATAAATAAATTAGTAAGTAGTTTGTATTATGTTATTATTTTAAAATTACTGTCTGTCTAATTGAGCTCTAATTATATTGTCTGTATCTTTTCTTATTAAATAACTATCCAGATATATTTTATTCGGGTATTGATTTGGGTAACGGTAAAAAAATGGTCTTATTAGGGAAAACTGTTTATTTGGAAGCCGACGTTTCGACCCACATTGCAGGGCTATTGTAGTAGGATTACACTTGTAAATGAACGTCAGCTAATAATATTCAACAGGTACCTATATTTTAATTGTGCATATCTTTAAACTTTAACGTTATATCATAAAGAGTGTTGTAGTTTGTTTAGTAAATAGTAAGGCTCATTAGAAATAAATAAAAAAAAACTTAGCAGTTACTCAATTTGTTTTAATATGTTATTCATTCTGAAAAAAGTTATATTAGCACTACTATTCCAAAAAAAAAAATTGTTTATTTTGAATAGCCTATACCTCAGGACATGAACATTCCATCTGTTATATTTTATAAAAAAATTGTGTGTAAAAAAAATAATCATAACATATAAACATAATTACACAAAAAGGAGATCTGATGCTTCATTTAACGCCTAAGCTCTTCGATTAATTATTTATGCAGTTCGATGAAAACAATTTTTGACATCGAAGTCGCTTGGATGCGATGAAGCTTAGTTGAAATTAGAACATAACATTGTAAAAGAAACCTATACATTGCAATTACAATGTAATGCATGCTATTACAATCCAAACCACAAAACCAAAAAACACATAAAGATAGGTAAGTTAAGTAAAAATATATATATTTTTTTTTAATAATTATCACGTTTCCAAATAGGTTACAATTGATTGTATATAGAAATGATTTAGGATTAGAGTTGCATTCAGAGAATTATGAAATGGCTTAGGCAGATTTCAGGTGATTTCACGGTGTGTTGAGCATCTCATAATGTAGGCTCTCTCTACATGAGTTGAACTAATTGCTAAAACAATGCATTCAGATTTGTTTTATTTAATTTGTTTTTATGAATCATATTGGTTAAAAGAATGGCGGACGATTGTCATTTGCCATTAGCGACCGTTATATCTGTTGCTATTGGTAACAAACCTGGCTCCAGCAGATCCACCCTTCCTGCAGATTGATGATGGAGGCAAAAACCCTCTCGAGACAGAACAATGGCTCTGGAGGGGAGTAACTATCACGCTGCTATGACAGATAGCTCTCCGCGATACCCAGATAAAATTGAATCGTTAATTTTCCCTCGTAAATAGGCCTCTATCCCAGCATCAGTTATATATGATCTTTGCTTTTACAAATTAGCATAACTAACTAAATATTCATGCAAACACTTGAGTTGTTAAATTCTATCGTTGTATATTTGTACCACCACTCATTTTATCCTTGAAGGAGCTCATTGTAGAAATACTTGTGACGTTCTTAGCCAATGGTTGTACGAGGAGATGATTTTACCAAGATTTACCCTCCTTGTGAAGGCTGGGTGAATCTGTGGAGGGCATTCAGATCCCACTAAGTCGATTCTCGGCTTTTAACACGATACATAATTTGCCTTCCTGTATTTGCAGCCGTTCTCTATCTTGATCGTCAGTTGAAAATGTTCACTTACACGAAATTAAAAATGAAGAACTAAGTATTTTAATGATTTTTTTTATTGGGGTTGTAAACATCAAGAAATAAAAAGTTAGGCCATCAAAAGTTTTTTTAAATTTATTATCGACTCATAGAAACTGATTAAACTTTGGTTTAAAGTATAACAAAAGAAAAACTGTACCACCACAATCCATGAAGGATCCTGGATGGTAGGATCCTGTACTGTTTCAAGGACAAGGGCTGTGCAGGGAGGAAATTTGTTCAAAATCACGCTCAACCGCGACAATATCTTTACTCTTATTTTGGATGGCCACATTAATTGGGTAAATTTGCCAATTGAGCGTGATCGCGGAAAATCGTCTTGCTGAACAATCATTGTCCAAAAGCAGTACAGCCCCATCCATGTACTGAATCCAAAGCCCAATATTACGTGTGTTTTTCACTCTTCAATTTGTTTCACTTTATTTAAGCTCCAAATACTTTTTAGAACCAACCATCAATATAAAATTTAAAAATTACGGAACATATATCTGCTTTTTAGCAGCTACGCTTCAAACTTAACTGTAAAATGATAATCTTCATGAATTTTTCCCGCTTCGTCATACACACTTTTGGCTTTGATGAAGCTGGCGCCGGTGCTATAGCTAATTGATTGTAATGATTAAGGAAAATGCTATTTTTTATTTCCGAATTCCACAACTGACTGCCTAATCATGAATTTCTTTTTATTATACTAGCTCCACCAACTTGAAATGATTAATCATCCATGAATTTTACTACTGTCTTATAAGGTTTGTTCCGTAAGTATTTCAGGAAATGTGCATCGTCCAGTAAAACTTTTATCTATCTCCATCGATATAAAAATAATGTTACGGCCACCATTGAAGAGGCTATAAGCAATAGTTTTAATTGAAATATAAAATAGAGAAATTGACTTTATTTTTTACGATCTGATGGAGGTAATAAATTACCTTTATGAAGATGTTTACTGCCCCGTCTTCGGAACAATCTTATTGCTTCCGTTGGAACTTCCACAGCTTCAAAGAATGTTTACATAATAATGATAACAGTTTTTAAAATAAAGTTTATTTAGGGTAAAATATAGAATATTTATTTCTAGTTTAAAATAAAATTTGAAATTGTGAATTATTGGATATGCCACACAGACAAGCATTCAATTTTGTTCAAGGAACAGTGGGAATACATACAGTAATACTTAATTAATTTTTAATTTAACTAAAACAATTAATTGTTATGATTTGTGCCGTCAACTTTCTTCAGGAATAGGATTTGCCTTAACATTGGTTCTTTTATTTATTTAAAATTTATATTTTATTTAATTAAAATTATAATTTAAATATGCCATTATAATTCTTTAATTCAGCGATTTATGTAATAATGCTTTTATGTTATTTCTAGTATTAAGTAAAAACATCGATTTATTTATATAGGATATAACTGATTGTATACACCTATTTTCTTTAGTATTTATTCCTGATTCTAGCTGTAAATAATTTATAATATTATTTGTTAACAGAAAAAAAATATGTATTTTTTAACGTTTTCTTTTTTTTTTTGTTACAGGTTATTACAATGTTCTTTTCTTTCCTTTATACATCCTATGGTGAGTAACAAAAGCAGTTAATATTTTTTTAAAATCAAGGGTATTCGATTTATATTTTACATTGTTTTCGTTTTGAAAAACAAAATATTGTTTGCCCCTCAGATTTTTATTTTCAACTACATAAACAAAATCACTTATTAATTTTTACAGTACAATGCTTGCTTATATATTCTTTTTATCTATAAGACATTCATGTATAAATCTTCTACCAATTTTTTTCTTTCGTTTTATTTTTCTAGTTAATTTAATACGAATTTCTGATTTCTATGTTGATCTTAATATTACGAATTAATGTTTTATAATGGTTTAATTAATAAATATATTTTTAATGCGAAGATAGAATGTTCTATAGAGAGTTGAGGAACCCACGCGATTTTTGACTCTTTCATCACAGCTCGTAAAGGTCGTTAAGTATTGCCAGTTTTTATTGCTTTCTCTTTTCAAATCTGCCTTTGTTGCATCCAACTCTTAGTGTTGTTGCACAATTGTTTCTGAATTACCTAAAATTTTATGTAATGGGAGATAAAAATAATAAAAACAACAATATGCACTATTCTAATAAAAACTTGTAATAATAAACTGAGCTGGCTTGGCCAGTTTATTATAGCGCTGCATTGCTGTCCAGGTTCCAAATACAGCTGTGGCAAATAAATTATTTAATCTGTTAACAGTCACGGAAAGACTCTGTGTGATCTGGACACATTCCTAGGACTCACCCAGCCTCTGAAAAGTGTACAATCGTATTGGGGGAAAACCTTGCGGTTGAGCTTGATTTCGTACAATTAACATTCCTGCATCAACCTTATCCTAGAAACAGTACAGTCTCTAACATTTACTCAACCGGTGACCCTTCATAGGTTGTAATATTTCAGTTGTTTTTCAGGGAAAAAAAATGCACGTTGATATAATAAGTGAAAGATTTTGAATAATTTTTAGTAAATCGTATAAATATCATGAACGAGAAAATAGTCCAATAAAAACTATTAATAATTAGCAACTATTCATTAGAAAACCACATTTCGAGCCATATTGCAAGTCTTCATTACGCTCAACCTCCAGGTTTTCTCCCAATTAAGGGTACCCACATTATAGAGGCTAAATGGGATTATTCAAACCCATAGGGTCCCATACTTCAATCTTAACTGATTAAAATATTTATGTGCCATTTTATTTTATTTATTTGGACCTTCTGCTAACAGGTAAAGGCCGAAACGTCGGCTTTCATAATAATAAATTTACATTAAATGTACCCATTTTTTGAAATCCCTTCTTAACATAATGGTGGAGTGTGAAGCTGAGTGGCTCAGTTTGTAGAGCACTGAGTTGCTATCCCGTTGCTCTTGCCCTTTTTATTTAGCCTGTTTCCAGCCAGAGATAGATCGTATAGGAGGATACAGGACCCTCCAGCATCTGTAAAATATTATAAAAATATGGTACCCAAAATAAGGGGGAAAATCTGGAGGTTGAGCGTGATCTAGTACAAATCACTTGCAGAACCGTTGTCCATGAAACAGAACAGTCTCTAACAAGTACTGAATCCCAGACCCGTTCACTGGTTGTAGTGGTACAGTTTTTTTTTGTTTCATTTTTTTATCATACTAAAAGAATAATTATTCAGATAAATGATTTTTTTTAAATTGGTGATTAAATGAATATAAGTTACAATGTATTTCCTTGTAGCTATATAAATTCAAATCAAGAATCATTATAGCGAAATTATAGTGTCATTTTCTAATCGTTGGTCGTTTAAGCACCTTCTGTGATGTTAACTCAGTCTAACGGAATAATCGCAGGACTTTTAGAGAAGTAAAATTTAACAGGAAAAATCGTCTATTTTTGAATTTTTTTTTCTTCTTGATGATTTTATTTTTATTTTTATATTTATCCGGAATATAGATTCACTGGGCCGTTTATACAATATATGTCAAAGGTACTAACGAATTACTGGCATTTAATTTAAAGCAATATAGTAAAAATATTAACTTCAATGTAGATAAGTTACCAGTGATAGAATCTAATAGTATTATTTATTTTTAAAAGAACAAGAGGATTTAAGTGTTGAGCACCATATTAGTCTTTTTTAGTACGCCTTTTATCTGAGCATTTGTTCATCATCTACAATTTTTCACTTGCTATTGTGAGAAAATAACAGCCCGAAGCAACAAGTTTTGAAGGTGATTGTTCTACTTTCTCATGTTGGTGAATGAAAAATTGAAGACGATCAACACTATCAATATATACAATTTGATAAACAGTCCCCCTATGATATTATAGCAACCTTTGCTACAATTTATTTTAAAAAAATAATGATATCAACACAGATAATGATATATTTTTGTAGAGATGAACGGAATGAAAGGCTCTATTTTTTCTAAAAATAAATAATATTATTAGAATATTTTTTAACTTGGTATATTAAAAGCCAAGATTTAAACAATCTTTTTTTTTATCAATCGATTAAGCAAATATTTAAACTGAACCAAGTCGTAGCGAGATCCTTAAGCAAATTATATTTGAATGCCCGGCATAAATGAAAAAAGAGAAATAATGTTTATTATTTAATTAAAAAAAAAAAACCTGAACCACTACAACCCGTGTACAGGGCTGAGGTTGAGTATATGGTAGAGACTGTACTGTATCATGGACAATGGTTGAGCAAGGAGATGATTAGTCCTATATCACGCTCAAACCCCATAGTCCCCCACCTTGTTTTGGGAGCTTAGAGCGTTCGTCTAGTAAGTATTGAAGTAGCCTGAAACGTCGAGCGGTTTCTTGTCTTTTCAGTCTTGTATGAGGATTCCAGGTTAATCGTTTGTCCCTAAGTATCGGATCTGTTCTACAGGCACCAGTGGGCTATTATTAAAGGATACTGAAGGGCAGGAAGTCATTGGTTTACGACGTAAGGTAAAAGTGATTTGATGCGATTTTTGAGAATTTATTTTAATGTTTGACACCATTCTTCAAGATCAGTGATATGGGATTGGAGGCTTTGGGCTGCAATAACTGGATCGGTGTTGACTGATAATACACATGTATCATCAGCATACGTGGTAAGGATAATTTTAGGATGAGTTGGGATGTCAGCTGTATAAACTGTATTGGGCCAAGGATACTACCTTGAGGATTTTTTCGTTTAAAAGTTAAAAACATTTGATCCACTTGAAATGGGACACCCTGTATATTATAGGTGTGATAATGTATCGGTAGCCGTAGGTAAAGGTGTGTCGTTACCCATAGGTAAAGGTAAAGGTAGAGTGTACGTGAGCATCGCCTCCCTGGAAGCCATTACCTTCCTCAGGGACCATTACTATTTCCCCCAACCCTTTCTCTACTATCCTACTCCTCTCCACCTACATCCTCACATACTTTATTATTTATACGTGATGATAGCTCCAATTCGAAGAAATATTTAGCTATAAACATTGGCTCCCTTTTCGCCTCTTTAGTTTTATTTTTTTTTAATCAACTTCATTCATAGATTTCAGCTATCGTAGATCAGTAAAATGATGTACGTACCTTCCTACATCACAGTCGAAAATAATATCCGGTCGTATCAAATGAAATGTCCGTTTTAAAAGGAAAGGTCATAGTTTAGCAACTTTATGAACCAAGTCATTTTTATTCAAAATATTTACCCTCATTTTGTATATACAGTCCCTGGTCATATTAAAGTGACCACTGGATAGATTCGTTCTTGTTACATGTTTGCAGTATCTTTTTGTATGCTTAATGATGTAATTCGAGTTTAAATATTAGTTTTATGGGTAAGTTAGTTATCTGATAATAATATGAAATTGAAAAAAATAATTTCGAAAATAAATCTTTATTGTTTTAAAAATATTTTGTGGTGTCACCCTATTTTAAATATTGATGAAAAAAAAACAATCAAAATAGTTAAAATATATGATACAAATAATAAATCAATAATAAACTTACCGAATCCGACTTGTATTTAATGAAAAAAACAAACAATAAATCTACAAAAATTTCAAACACAAATTATGCACGCCGTCACTCGTAAAACAAAATGGCTGTACCAATGCTGCTATTACTAAAAAAAATACTTTAAAAAACTTATAACAATGTTGCCATTACTTAAAACAGCAATTTATTAAGAAACCCGAAAGTATATAAAAAAAATTAGGAAAAAACAAAAAGAAAATAATCTTTCTTGGTGGTCACATTAATACGGCCAGGGACTGTACTTTTCCCAATGTATTATCGAGTTTTCAATCCCAGAACTGAAAAAAATCATTTTCAAAAACTTCATTTATAAGAAAGGTGTCAGGATTTCCGAACAGATTAAATTCTTTTGCAGATAGGTCTGACGATTAAGGTGGGTGTGGGAGGAATTCGTAACCCACCTCTTTAGTTTATTCTCTTTCAGTCATGAAACATAAGGTCTGGCGTGGTCGTGTAAGCGTATATGATCTTCAGATTAACCAATGCAGTTTGTTTTTTGATACATTTTTATTGTTTCATGTCAATATCCATGTCATACTCCAATTAAGTGTTCAAACATAAAAACGAAATGATAAATAAATACAAAGAAATGTTATTAGAACAAAATTTAAATAAAGCACTTTGTTCTCAGTACAATGTTTTATACAAAAAATTATTCTGTATAAATTCAGTTCAGCCGTACCTGATATCAGCAGAGAAAATAAGTCTTCTAAGCCAACTTAGAGTTTCTCTCAGCAAGAAAATAATTATTCATGCCAATAAAACAACCCATAGAATTAATACTGAAGACAATTGCACCACGTTGTTTGAAGTGTTTGAATCTTTCACCATTTCAGTGTTTTGAAGTTCATGATTGTTTTAACTTTCGGAATTCCCAACTTGAAATAGAGGAATTCAGTTTTCTCAAAGTATATTTGTATATTACAAAATTCAATAATTTATATATTAATATTCCCATTTATCAATGGAGAATTATGGACGATATGATTATGTTTACCCGCTATAAACCATAAATTAAGTACAGAATAAACAACGTTTGAAGATAATCTAATACTTTAAACACGGAGCGGTTGGTTTTGTAAAACGTTATGTCGGATATATCTTGAGCCTTATCTCACTTGCTTTCTCTCCGAGGCGGTTTACGCCCACGCGGTGCAAGTCGTGAACTCCCTCTGCGCAGGTTCCAGTCATTGTCGCGTCATTTATAAATATAACCAACATCGGAGGTACGAGTAATGATCCCTGCGGGACACAAAGAAAACATCTTTTGTATCGGAACTTATATCTACATAAGAGGTTAAGTAGAATTTTCTATTTTAATTTTCTTGTTTCTGTTACTGGAGTACATCTTTCTTAGTCAATCATTCAAGTGAGTAAAAATAAACCTTGTTCCAGTCATATATTTTTTCTTTTTTAAAAACGTTTCAACATTACTCTTTCATTTTCAATTTATATTTCTTATAAGTCCTTTACCCTTATTTAATTTAAAAATATTTTCTAAAATTTTTTTTATAAATTTGCACATTTTCAACCTAAATAAAAAAAAAATATAATCCAAATAAATACCTAATTTTATAAACAACATGTCCCAAAAATACTAGATAAAAAGCATAGATATTTTTTTAGTAGATTGTCAGATAATTTAAAGTTTTTCTTATAATACTTTGAGTTACAATGTACTCCATGGTCATTATTAACAATTTTTGTATATTTTGTATATTTTTGTAATTTTGTAACAATTTTATGTTGAAACGTTTTTAAATAAAGAAATAATATATGACTGGAAAAAGGTTTATTTTACTTACTTGAATGTAGAATTTTCTTTAAAAATGAGTTTCTTATTCTAAGAGAACCGGAATCGTATTATTTTCGAAGTGTATAAGGGTATAAGTTGTGACCTCTTCAAACTTTATATCTCAGGAAATAAAAAAGTATAGCCATCAATGCTGATCGAAGTTATTTTGGATTGAGGAAGCATCTAAGTAGCTCAATACTAATATGGAAAAAAAAATCATGCTTTATAAGACCCTGATTAGGTCAGTCCTGACCTACGCCTCTGAAACATGTACTTTATCTAAGGCCAAGTAAAAAGAGTTGGAGAAGTTAGAGTTCTGTTTTCGAAAGAATGTTGCTCCGCAGAGTTTTCGGATCTGTTTATGTGAATGATCAATGGAGAAGGCGAACCAACAATATATGAAACAATTATGACTTATGGATGCCAGGCCTGGTCTCTGGCAAAAGATTGTAAAAAGGATCCTTGAAGAGTGGGAAACATCCTTGAATTCCTACGTAAAAGTTTCGGGCCAAGCAGAGTGGAGGACATGCGGAGAATAAAGAATAAAGGGACCTACACGATAAGCCCGATACAGTGAAAGCCATGCAGATGTATGGAATATCGCATGATGGTTTAAGATTGAGAGGAAGGGCACCGCCTCAGGTGGCTCGGCGATGTGTAGGGTGACCTGAAGACGATCGGTATAAACCGCTGGAGGCGCGTTGCGACGGACAGATGCGAATGGAGGAATTAGTTACCTGAATCCTTGGTTCTTCAAGGGCTGCAGGGGATCAAATAAATAAGTGGATAAATCAGGCAATGACCTGAAAAGGAGTTATTGCTGAGGTTACAACTCATAAACCAAAATCGACGAGAATGATACCATTCCGTTTACCTTAATATAGCTAACACTGTCTGACAAAATTTAACTTAACGGCTCATTCGCCGAGCCTGCAAATATAGTATCTGATTAATATATTGTTATATTAGAACATTTATGTAGATAAAAAGCTAGGTTTAAAAATTGTTTTTGTTTTAAAGTAACTTTTAATCGAAATGAATACAAATAAAAAAAAACGAGTTGCATATAACTAAAAAAAGTTGCTCAACTTGCTTCCAATTTCTAGTACAAACTTTCCACAAACAACTTTACAACTTTTCTTATTCCCTGACTCATTTTTTTTTAATTATTCAAACACTCGCGTGATTTAAGCGATCGTGTTTGTATTTGTATGATCGTGTTTAGCCAAGTTAACCATATCAAAACCGATACAATGCAGTCACGTATAACTTTGAAACGGAAAATGTTTTTAGATAAAAATAATAAGATATATAATAACACATGTTTCCTTATATAGTGATGATAATTCAATCTCTATTACTTCCGCAGATTGTCGCTTTTGAGTCAAGTCCATTATTAGTATTAATAACATTGGGAAGAAAATTGAAAGCTAAAATTTGTTTTCTCCAATAGTTTCAATAACGAGACTTTTTAATTGTACAAAGAATACAATTTTTTATAAACCTCCTCAAGTGTTATTGTTTAATTTTTCTAGTTAAGTTATAAAAATATACAATTAAAATAAAAAACCTTCGTATGATGTCTGTTGTACTTCTTCGTTAAATTTTTCCTCAGACTACAAACACCATATTTTTTTTTTAAATTTGGATCATTCATTCAAGTGAGTAAAAAACCTTTTTTCCAGTCAAAATTTTTTTTCCTTTATTATATTAAAATAAAGAAAAAAATATTTGACTGGAAAAAGGTTTTTTATTCACTTGAATGAATGATTCAAAAATATGTACTCCAGTATCATCCACAACAGAATTAAAATTAAAATTTGGATTAAAATATAAGGACAGCCTTGGAACTTATTATCTATTAATTCGTTTAGAACTAGTTGCTGTTTATAAATTGGAAATCTTATCCGTTTTAAAACATACATAATATTAAAATAACGTGATGTAGATGAGTTAAACATATACTCTACATATACAAATATATAAAAAATCTGTACCAATAAACCCCGTCAAATGGTCTGAGGTTCAGTACATGGTAGAGACCGTACCGTTTCAAGGACAGCGGTTGTGCAGGGAGGAGATTTGTCCTCTCAACCGCGATTTTCCCCTCTTATTTTGAATACTGGCTAGTGGCATTATAAAGGCTGGGTAAGCTCTAGGAGAATGCTAACTGTCAGAATAAAATCTTGCAAGCAGCGTGATTTAAACTAGAATTTTCGGCATACAAACACAACTACCACTGTTCCGTTCCGCTCCTATACAAACACATACTCATCTATAATTCGAAATATTTGTTGAAACGTTTATTTCTTGATGTAATAATTACCGATACCTATATACATATGTATTTGCCATAATTACAGTATTTTTTTCATACCATCACTCAGGACAATTTTTGTTTTCGAGAATATTAAAGAAGAAATGAAAGATTAAAACTTGCTTGCTCAGTGCGTACTACATAGATGTCAGATTTTTTACATTTATTTTTCAAATATACTAGCTTCTGAGCAGTGTTGATTACTTTCTTGTATCAACCGGTTTGGGGCTTCGGTATGTAGCGGAGTACTCGATCAAGCTGTTATAGAACCGCAATGATAATATACTATGCAAATCCCTTCGCGGTACTAGGCGAGCTTAATGCACACCCTTCGACGAGGGGATTGGCGGCAAATTGATATTCTTCCTATGAGGATATTATCTGTCTTGTAACATATCATACGATACGGTCTATAATTCACGCTTTGGAGTGCTTTAGCGGACATCAGTGCCGATGGTGTCCGGTCGTAGCGAGAGCTTTATTTCATGGGATATGGTTAAATTGACAGGACAAGATTAGAAAATGAATATTTATGTACGGTCAGGATTGATACGTCCATATTCCCTGTTATAAATTATGCTTTTCGTATGTTTATTATATGTAAATCACTTATATATATATACAAAATGCATTTTCTGCAGTCTGCATAATAATAATAATAGTTATAAAAGACTTTGTGAACCCGAGGTCACGATGCCGATGCCTAAAATCGACAAGCTTCTTGTTAAGCGCTATTTTCCAGAAAATAATTGAAATTATTATTTATATTTTTGCGGATTAATATTTAATTAATTTGATATTATTTACAAGTATAATTGTTGTCAACTTGTTGAAGTCTTTTCTAAAGAATAATAATTTCAACTATAGTAAGGAACGAAAAAAAAAACTGTACTACTACAGCTCTTGAAAGGTACTGAATTCATCAAGGTACATGGTAGAAACTGTACTGTTACCTTGACAACGGCTGTGCAGAGTGATCTGACGCTCATCACGCTCAACCGCAAGGTTTTCCTCAATTAAGGGTACCTACTTTATAGAGGCGGTGTCAGTCCTAGGAAGGATCCCAGATCTCATAGGATCCACCTACGGCTGCTAACAGACTAAATAAAAGTCTTATATATATATATAGATGTAAATTGTTTAAAATTTTTGAAAGCTCTATTTGTTAATATGCCTGGTTATATTATATTAATATCTAAATAAGTAAATATTAATTCTATTCATTTTATATATGCCTGGCATTTTAATATAATTATTTTTCATAATTATAAGCTTTTAATAAGTTTTAATAGCCAAAAAATTATATACATTTATAAAATCGATTGGGTAACATCCCTGGTGAGTAAAACGGAAAAAATACTCCGGGAGTAGTAGAAGTATATATCTCTATATATCTCTAGCAATAAATATGCGGTAAGGCTCCAGTCCGAGGCTTAGTCCAGCTGCAACCTTACAGGAGGTAAAAAAAAACATGTACCAGGTTTAAAAAAAACCTATATTTCAGTTATAATAAAACCTCCGGAAAATGCATTATAAACATTATAAAATTAAAATTACATTAGAAACATTATAAAATTAAAATTAATAGTAGATTTTTTTAAATAAAAAAACTGCTCACCTTCAACCCAGAAGGGTCATGGTTTCAGTATGGTAGTGAATGTAATGTTTCAAACTGTCTTATAGGGATGTGATCTGTCCCGTATCACGCTCAATCGTGAGTTTTTTTCCTAATTAAGGCCTTAACAGAGGCTGAATGAGCTCCCAGAAGTTCTGTAGAGCCCACATGGGCCATCCATGCATCTAAAAATATTAAATAATTCTGCCACTGCATAGGACTTGGTACTATAAACTAAGCACTGAGCTGCGCATCTTCAACAACATTTACACATTTATTCCATATATACATTTGCAATTAATAGCACAGGATTTGTCTGCTCTTTCTCAGCCCAAACAAATCTTCTACAGCCCAGTCAATAATCTTCTATAAACAATGCGAACGTCCCCTTTGTTGAAATGAAAGCTTCTCGCACCCCCCTTAACAATAAATTGTGTGAGCCTAGGAACAAAACAAAAACAAATAAGTATTACATTGAAAACAAAACATTTATTTATACTGCCATAAGGTATAACAATATCAGTTTTCATAAAATACAAAAATTATTAATAAGAGACAAATGGATTAGGTTGGTTAGTGAGATGGATGGGCTTCCATTTTTCTTACTAGTATGCCTACTCGTGGCTGAGTTTTAGTAACTACACAACGAAAGTCACTAGCAACATCAAGTGTATTCCGATACTTTGTTTTAATTGCCACAAGTATTGAAAATGCTTTTTTGCACAAATAGGTGCTTGAAAAAGGCAAATATAAACGAAGAGCTTCCCGTGATACGCTAGGATACACTTTGAAATATTTTAACCATAATGACGGTTTGTCCGTTATATCAAAGTGGTAAATTTTCTAAACATCATGGTTAATTTAGAATTTTAGAAATACTACTTTCTTTTATTTAAATTTATTTATTGATATTTACAACTGTATTAGAATTGTACAACAAGTAAATAGAATGCGTATTACATAATGACATGAGAATGACAAGTAGAGAAACTACCCACTGGTAGTACTCAAAAGAAATACTACTTAAATTTAATTTAATGTTCAACTTTTCTCGCGCCCCCCCCCTGACATGTCCTCACGCCCCCCCCCCAGTTTGGGAACCGCTGACCTAGACGTTGATGGACCGGTTTGCTCGTAATGTCTCATTTAGTTACTCATATATAACTGTTGTTAATGTTACTCATGTATGTACTATATAGATCGGTATTACTTTTATTTTTATTGCTATAAATAATGTTTACTTTTCGTGAGATTCGATCTATTTTTTTATCTTCCTTTTGGCAAAGTTTCGATACTATATTGGTCATATTATCATGCCAAATTGATATTACAACATCTACCAATCAAATACTTGTTCAATACATCCATGTTTATATCGTGAGAGCGAAAAGTAACTATATGTATATTTATAAAATATAAATATCCAAGTAGTTTAAAATAAAAAGCGGCTCTAACGGTTACACACTCTTAAAGAAGGCAAGAAAGGAAGAAATGTGACAGGGGATCTGTGCAAATAGACGCCTCTTTTCTTAAACTTGAGGATTTCCTTCCAGTTTCTTTATTTTCCTTTTGTCTTATAGAAAAGTTGGCTGCCTTTATCAACCGTTCCGGAAGAACTAAAAGTTTAAATTGCTCGAGAAGTTATGAACTCCGGATTCATTGAGTCAACCTGTCCTGTCCGATCCTCTCCAAGTTTAAATCTTCCAGCTGTTGGATTGGTTTCGATCGGGAATGGAGTTTGTTCTCTACATGCACTCCATTCCAACTCACTTATAGGTAGTTTTAACTTCCAATTTAGACTAGGGACTTTTATAAATTGAGCATGTACTTACCGATTTAAACTTGAAGTACATATCTATTAACGTTGTTTAGTTTATTTTAATTAACTTAAAAGTTAACATCAGGCTTAGTATGAAGATTTTAAAATTACTGATGTGACATGTGTCACTGATCAATACTCCCATTTTTATAGGAATCTACTTTTTAATTTTGAGTACCGTATATATTGAAGCTGTGTAGCTCTGAGTGTGGAGTGCTAAGCTATAGAGGCAGGGTTTCGAAACCAGCTGTGGCAGGTACTTAATTTGTTAAGAGCGCCTTTATATGCAGACTTTCTTGGGGCTCAGAAAACTTCCGTCAAGTGTGGATACTTAGTGGGAAACTTGGCGGTTTTTATCGGCTGTTATTATAATCTCCTTTAGTCTATTGACTTCTATTGCTTTATCTATTTTATGTGCCCATTTAGACTGTTGATGTGAGATGAGCTTCACATTGTCTTTTTTTATTTTATATTTCTGTTGCGAAACAGGCTCGATAAATGGCGTATAAAAGTTAACATACAAAAATCTAACCAAGTAATATTTTAACTTGGATATTCAGACTGCCCTTCACTAACAGATTGCAATAAACCGTAGCCCAGACTTTTGGAATCACAAATCACACATCACTAATTTGAAGAAAAGGTTGAATCATCGGATCGTACTCTTAAGACGACTAATTCAACACAAAAATAAACTATAGCTAACGAAAAAAAATTATGATATAGAACATGCTACTTAAGCCTATATGGAACTAGACATTGCTGGTGTGGGGCTCGTGCAAAAAATCTCACTTACCGAGCATTCAAAATTTTCAATCGAAATTCCTTTGTTATATTACACATTGTCCCTATTTTACAATACTAATAAATCATTACACGAAGATCTCAACGTACCATTCGTTACTGACGCAATCAAGAAAAACTACAAAAGATTTCATGACTCACTTGCTGGACATCCAAACTTACTGGTACAATCATTTCTGACAGACGCATTACCACAGAATCCGACAAGGAGCTGAAAAGTCTCTGGAGCAGAGATCTACTATTCGAAATGAACCACGTTCGAAGTGTCTTGAATGTGTTTCCAAGTGAATCCCTTAGGGGAGGATCGCACATACAATTTGTGCCGAATGGCATTTGTATAATTTCTTTAATAAATATTTTTATTTTATTTTTTTCCTATTGATTGGCGAAATATTGACTTTTGTCAACAACAATGTTGTCAGTTTTTCCTGTATTTTTGAGAGTTAATGCTTTATTTTCTGGGATTTTCTCAACGCATTTATATAAGGTTTCTATTATTTTATTTTCTCGTTACCGTATGATAGGTAGATATAAATGAATCCTAGTCCCCGTAGACAGTTGTAGGGATTACTCGCTAAATCCCCAGGCAAGAGGCTGATCCCCCACAACCTAATCCTGTACAGGTCTGCTCCTCTACTGGGGCTGGGTAATTGATTGTAGCAGCAGTTTTGTTTAGTCACGCACGGTAATCCAACCTGCTCTTAATTGTCGGTTGTCAATTGTTGGGTGGGAAGGCGGCCACTGCGCACCACGGGTGTTCTTGCACGAGGGTCCTAAACGTTTTCTTTATTAAAAATAAAATATTATCCCAAAGGAAGATTTATTTCATAAATTTTTAGTAAAAAAAATTTTGTTGATATTTTCATAGAAGAGACTTAATAGATAAATACAGCTAGTTTCTAGTAATGAGTTTTATAATGACTTTTTTCTGAAGAATATTGTATTAAGTTTATAAACATATCTTTAAACGTTAAAATTTTTTTAGAGAGTAAAGAATGATCCATTAAGGAGTTCTTTGTAGGCTAGGGACTGTATTTTTTTCAGTAAAGAGGTTTTGCTCAATCACCAGGATTTCCCCAATAATGGGTATTCGTACCACAGAGCACAGGAGGGTACCCACGTCTGTTAAGATTAATGTGGGCTTGTAAAGATTGGGTTCCATGGACTACATCAAATCGCACTAATCGCAGAGATGAAGTCGCAACAGCCAGGCTCAGAATTGGACATACAAACCTAACTCATTCACACCTGATAAGCAAGGAACCACCACCAAGATGCCAACACTGTGACAACACTCTTACAGTCAGCCACATCTTACAAGACTGTTCATTTTACGCTTCAAGTTTAAATAGATTAGGACTCCAACCAGAAATTTCAGTTTTATTAAACAACGACGAATCCAATATCCAATCCGTACTTAATTTTCTTAAAACCCACAAACTATTAAATAAAATATAGAGATGAATAATTTCTATATAGAATATGTATATTTATATGTTTATGTATGTGTTTTTATGTATTTATGTGTGTGTATATATTGATGTATATATGTGTATACTGTATGTATGTCATTTATAAGCTCAATTTTTTTTTTTTATTATTATTACTTTTTTTTTTTTTTAATATCTATATATTTTAACTAGTTTCTCAAATCTTGATAAAAACAAACGAATTTCAGGCGTTGATGACCATGGGGTTTTACGCCTTAAAGCCCAAATAAACAAACAAACAAAATTGGGTTCCTCCTAAAAATATAATAAGCGTTATGGCGACTGGTAAACATCGTATTGGCACAAGATAAGTATATTAACTACGATCAATACACTTATTACGATTGATGCATATTAACCTCCTTGATAACGATAATTACCATTATAGCCGAAGACGATGCCATCTCCTTCCTGATTGGCTAGGACAGAGCAGTGGTGGAGCATGCTAAGCAATGGGCCCTAGAAGGAGAGGTATCCAAGGAGACCAAAAAACGCCCGCCGCTTCAAAAGCTCCGAGTTTTCTAATTAATGGATCTCTCTCTCTCTCTCTCTCTCTCTCTCTCTCTCTCTCTCTCTCTCTCTCTCTCTCTCTCTCTCTCTCTCTTTTCCTTTTATGCTACTTTTTTTTCCAGTCCTTTTGTATCCTGGGCGCCCCTTCATAATTTCTCTGCTCCTTCTGGTGATGGGAATGCAATAGTCACTTCTTTAGCACCATCATTATATACTCAACGTCTTAAAGGCATTCATTGCAGATTTAGAATTACTTTTTAGAATTTTTTCTTTTACTGCTTTTTATTTTTAAATTATCCCTAAACTTTAACGTTGTTAATATGTCGGTTTCGATACGTATAATAAAATAATAGTTTAAAAGATTAAAAAAAAAACACACGCTCAAATATGAAACAAAACTAAAAGGTAGAAAATCATTTAAGGAATCTAGCGATGAACAAAAAAAGAAATCATTTTATCGTAAAAAGCGTGGGGTGCTTGATGTTAATTGTTGCAAATAGCTTATTGACTGATATTGGTGAAATTGGAGTCATGAAAATGTCCTATAAATCACCCCTCACTTTTTACGATAGTTTTTTTTTGTTAAAGCTAATTTGGAATCCTCATACAAGACTGAAAAGACAAGAAACCACTCGACGTTTCAGGCTACTTCAACACTCAACATAATGACCTTAAATTCCAAACCTCAAACCCTTTAGTTTCAAACCTAGCTTTCTCTTCAATTGCCGATAATCCGAGGCGTCTGAAAAGAAGATGGCCACTTAGTTGAATCTAGTCTACCATTGAGTAGTTTCTCTACTTGTCATTATGTATCACTTAGCCTATTTACTTGTTGTATATTTGTAATAAAGCTGTAAATATTAATAAATAAACAATAAAAAAAAAGAAGCTAATATGTGTTCTTTTGCTCTCTTGCTTCATTTATTTAGTTCGACTACCTAAAAAAGCGTGTTTTAAAATTATTGTTATATTTTTGTTACTAAATTTGCAAAACTCCTCAGTAGAACATGCTTGTCTCGAAGATTAAGTCATGTATGCCTTAGAACACGGCATGAGACACTGCCGTGTTTTGGGGTGTGAAAAATTATAACCCTCAAGTTCCTGGTCAGGATAGTAAGACAAACTTATATTATCGTATTGTCAGCGGTCCCTGAGAAATATAAGTTTCAATTTAATTCGATGTTTTGAAATGGTCGAAAATCGAGTTCAAAAATTCCGCCACACACATACGTACATACTGATGAAGCTAATAAGAGCGTGTTATAAATGTTGATGATAATGTTGAACAAATACATCCTATAGCTCATTTCTAGAACTCCATTTAACCATCCATAAATTATACACTCGTTCATGAAGTCACTCACTGTTATTGCAGCCTCAAAGAGCCAGTATAGCCTGGCATGACAGTGACTGAGTACTTGAAGCTCTACCAAATCAGTAACTCTGGGCCATTCTCTCGATATTCCTCATCCAATTGTCATGAACAATGGACTATAGAATTGGAAAGAAAGTGTCTCAGGGAGCTATATATTTAATAAAATATTATTAATCCTTCATTTTTTTAAAGAATTTATCGATCGGAAAAAAATGTGTGATATTAAGTTTATCATAACTAATATCAATGTTAGTTGAAGTAACTATTCAAGTACTTTTTTTTGTTGATCGACAGTGAAAAAATCAGGCTGCTTTCAGTATAATCGTTTTAATTTACGTTTTAAATATTTTATTTATTTTTGTTCTTAAAATACTAATTATTTTTCATGTTCGCGAAGAGGTATAGAAAAAACTCACATCATCTTTATTTACATATCCATGGGAAAAATTAAATAAATAAATAAAAAATATACGATCCGGGTTTAATCTGAATATTTTTATTTTCAAAACTTCAGATACATAATCAGATAATCAGGTTGCTTCAGTCAAATAAGTTTTATTTTCTTAACTTTATATTTATTCATTTAAGCCAACGAATTCCTCTCATATTCAATCCTTACAATCCAATATCCTTCGTAAAATCCTCAATGCTCCTTACTTTGTTACGAACAAAGTAATCCATAATGACCTTAATGTCACGTTTGTTGCTGATTTGGCCCTAATCCGATTTTTTCATTTCCACTCAAACCCACTAGTTTAAAACCTCGCAACCTCTTCAATTCCAAATAATCCTCCGAGGCGTCTGAAAAGAAGATGGCCTCGTGACCTTTTAAGTCCAATCTTATTTGAGTACTTCCACTGGCTAATTTCTCTACTTGCTTTTATCTCGGGGCATGATTTATCTTTCATTATATTTTAATAATATATTCAATAAATATATTTAAAATAAAATTCAATAAATATATTTATTCATTTGATTTTATTTTTTTTAAAACCTGGGATAAATTAACAGAATGCGGTCGATGTAAAAGTTTATTTCTTTAATGTTAAAAGGCTTGGGTTAGTATTCAGAGTGCAATGAGTGTATTTTGTACTTAAATATTTTAATTACTTTTAATTACTTAATAAAATCTACACGTGCTCGTATTAATTCATTTACTTAGTCATTTATTTTATTTTTCAATATTAAAATCATGGGATACCTATTCAGATTATACAGTCAGATTACACTCTGCGTAATGTTTATTTTATTGTATAAATTTGTATTTTAAGGACAGGTTTGTAGTTTTTTGTTTTTAATATTTTTTTTTAAATGTTAAAAGGGTGGGATTGAGATACAGTCTGTATAATGGTTTTTTTATTTGTTGTAATATGTTTTATTATTTAAAAGTATTTGATTAGTCCGATATCAGCTTCTATCCTCAGGTTTTTCATGAATTAAGGGTACCCATTTTATAGAGGGTGGGTGAGCCCCAGAAGAGTCTCCAGATCCCACTGGGTCCATTCCTGCATATTAGCAGATTAAATAATTTATCTGACACAGCCGGATTCGAACCCGGAACCTTATTATTACTGAGCTTATTTTAGTTGATTAATTTTTATTTTACGAACTTGGCACAAATAATCATGTTATCTTCAGTAATATATATATATATATATATATATATATATATATATATATATATATATATATATATATATATATATATTTATTTAATACTCTTATGTCATGTTTTCAATATTTAAAATGAAAAATCATGGACTTTAGAGAAAATATCTCTTGTCCGATAGAAGAAAATTAGGGTTTAATTCCGAAGGGTATCCATTGATTAATTGGGTAAAGAAGGGTATCCATTGTTTAATAATTCTTAAAGGGTACGTCCCTGTTATGTTAGTATCTTCTGTAATTAATGCATATTAGTTAGTTGATCATTTAATTAATTAAACCATAATTGGGTTTGAGTTATTCGAATCAGATTGGCATTTCATTGCTTATGTAATTACTGTTTGTTAATTGTATTCATACAATGGTTTATTTATATAGCAGAATCAATTACACCATTTAGTTATCTATGTGGTATTAATAAAACGGAATTAATTAATCGAAATCAAAACAGGAAAAAAGTTGTTAGAGTAGAGAGCAAGTGAGGGGGGTTGGGAGAATTATCGGGCTGTTGTAGATGCTAAGTTGGGGCAAACTGACGTCTCCCACTCGCCCAAGTTGCAACAAACACAAACTTGGGCAAAATGTTTGCGCACATTTGACTAGGGCCTGACAAGTATTTCGGATGGGGCAAACCCTCCAACTGTCCGTCCATCACGACCCTATCTAATTCTTCTCATCTCCGATTACTCTTCATATCAAGTTGTGTGGTTTCCCAACTATATGACTCACTACATATAAAATTGACACGTGTACGATGTTAATACATAAGTGGTAGTTGTACTGATGGTCCTAATAGAACAGTCAAACATTACTGATTTCATTGGCCATAACTGTTAACAATATTTATTTAAAGTATTGAAAATATTTTAAAAAAAACTGTACCACTACAAGCTGCGAAGGGTCAAGAGTTCAGTAAAAGGTAGAGACAGTACTGGTTCATGGACAACGGTTGTGCAGGGAGATGATTAGTCCTGGATCACGCTCAACTGCCTGGCTTTAGAGGCTGAGTGAGCCCCAGTGGGATCCTAGATCCTATATCATCTATCAGCGGATGCAAACAGACTAAATAAAAGTGTTGCCTGCAGCGGGATTTGAAGCAGGATTTTCTGCGTGGCAACTCAGGGCTCTACCACTGAGCCACTCCGCTCCCCATTGAAAATGTTTTAGTATTGAAAAAGTATTTGGTTCATTAGTATGTTGATATCAACTCGTCATCAATTTTGTAAATATAAGGGTGAGACCCTGGAGGGGCTGCAGATCACAAAGGATGCATAATATATTAATACAATACATTTCCCTTTGCTGAGCTACTCTGGCTTCATATGTATATGTATATTTATATATTTATAGCATTGATATATATTTCCACTATCAAACAGTCCAAAGAATAAATGTATAACAACCAAGCACGTTAAATATCCCAAGAGTATCAAAGTAATACAATATATTGTATGCGTGTTTTTTTTGTCTAATTATTAAAATCATGTTCATAGATAACAGATACTTACTGCCCTTAAGTGTGACTGATTGTACCTATCGTTACCCAATTATAAAAGAATTTATTTAACAGTATCTTAAACTCAAGATCCAATATTCTCATAATAAAAAAGTATTATATTAAACCTAAGTATACTATTATATCAAAACTACTGTTGTAAACCAAACATGACTTTCTTGTAATGACAAAGCAATGATTTATTTACATGCATACATATGTACAGGAGTGGCTCACACTGAGTTGCCTTGCAGAAAATCCTGGTTCAAATCCCAGTCAGTGATCAGACTTACATTTAACCTGTTAGCGGCCGCGGACGAATCATGTCGTATCTTGGATCCCCCTGGGAATCACCCAGCCTTTATAAAGTGGGTATCCAAAATAAGGGGGGGGAGATCTGGTGGTAGAGCGTGACCTAGTACAAATCACCACCCTATCGTTGTCCAGGTACAGTCTCTACCAAATAGTACCCAACCCCAGACCATTCAAGGTTTGTAAAGGCACATGTCTTTTTCTTTTCTTACATATGTATAGTACAAACCTATAAAAGAGTGTTTTACTTACTACCTATTGAAGGTAGAGATGCCGCTTACTACAATTCTTCGTATGCTGGTCGATAAGAAAAAGACAAGGACAACCGGATGACTCAGGGCTTACTCACCGCCGAAGATCGGCTTCGAAAAAGAACATCCTCGAGGCTTCCAAGAAATAAATTATAAGAGAATGTTGAAGATGCAGACTCGCCTTCAGCAGGGAAGCTGGATCCGGAGGAACCTCTTGCAATGCCTGCTTGCTAATTTAAAATGTAATCCTCTCGGACGATCGTTTATTACGTTACTCAAACTAATTTCACAGTCAAGTAGTGAATGGTTAGAAATCGATTGGCTTCCCGTCCTAACTTAATTCTGTGATAAAATAAAGGATTGGATATGTGGTACTACCAAAAAATCCTATGGCGTTAAGAGCATTTTAATTCCAATTAAACTCAGAAAAGTACTTAAAGAAGTGTTAAGTTTAAGAACGGTAATAACACTATCTAAAATAGCCTTAATAAAGTAGGTTAATTGGGAAAAACCAGGCTATTGTGTGTGATCTTAGAAAAATAACATCTTAGCAAAACCGTTGGCTCAGAAGCAGTACAGTCTCTACCATATACTGAACTCAAGAACCTTAATGGGTTGTTGTGGTACAGGTAAAATAAAAGATACGAGACAGGCATGGCGTTCTCTACATCAGATATTTTCAACACTCAAGTATTGAGTATAGTATATATATATATATATATATATATATATATATATATATATATATATATATATATAAAATAATTTTATTGGTTGTTATTGCTTACAGGAACCTTCTTGCATTGCCCACAATCATTGAATATATCATATTTTGTAAAATTCCAGAAAAAAACAAAACAAATAAAATCAATATTGGAAATAGCTAAATTAAAAACTACTTAATTTTAACCTTATGTATTTACAATATTATATTACATAATATTAACTAATAAATATAAAACATTAAATGAAAGCTTAGCTTAAAAAAAAATCAAAGTCTGACAAGTACTGAGGTTTACAAGGACCTGTCTTTTACATTTTATTAACAAACTTTATAACCAAGCTTTCAGATTCAATAGGGTACTAGCAAGATAAGTAAGAAGGCACTATGTCTTGCAGGGATTTCCCTTAATTGGAGGGGAGGAAAATTTCAGGCTACCGTAAGGTCCCAGGGACCATGCCTCAGTACTTGAGGGTTAATGTATTTTTATATTTAATATATATGGTAAACGAATTGTTTAATTATTAAAATTACTAACGTACTTAGAATGAGCTTAGGGATTACGTTAGTTTCAATATATTGCTGTTTGAACATTGCTATTTTCAAACAACCTGAAATATTTATCTTTCTAAATTAACGTCTTACACGGTTTTTGAAAACTTATGAATTTTTTCAATAAATAGTTTTGTAACTGATATATATTTAAACTTTTTCTCTTAACAAAGCCTAGATGACGATAGAGAAGGCTTTGAGATATCCACGGCGAAGCAATAACTTCCTGTAATTTTGCAATTTATTGGCCCATTGCTTAGGTTCGTTTGATTGAGTGACTAGCCAGCTCTGCCTCCTCCACTTATCTATCTCCTGGGAGCTCCTTTAATTTTCCATTCCCTTATAAATCAGTGTGGGAGTCTCTACAGGCTCTGCCAAAATTTATTTAAATGTTTCCACATTACGGGTTCAGTCCATGGTAGAGACTGTTTCTGAGTTAAAGGTCAAATTCCATTTCAATACCTATTACATCTGCAGCCCCGATGAATGAGTGATTAAGTCGAATTTCGTCCTAAATTAGTTTCTTGTACTTAAGGAAGCGGGATCGTATCATTCTGGTCGTGCTGCATAATAAGTTAGACCTTGAAATGGAGAATTACTTTACACTTATATTGCAACTACTTTTCAAGCCAATCACTGACTACGATAATAACGTGATTTCGCTTCCGCCATTACAAATAATCATTTTGTTACTTATTTTCCTTTACTGCCATTGTTCCGCTTGTGTAACAAATTTATTTGTTTGATCCATAATATTTAAAAAATTTGGTTTACAAATTTATGGGGGATTGAGATGAATTTTTGGTCTCAAAATTTATGGAAAGAAAATTTGTTTAACATGTTTCAATTACACAATTATGTGTAATTGAAACATGTTTATATGTTTATACAGACCATATCTCTGTATGTGCCGTATTAGAAAAACGCTGTGGGATCTACAGACCTTAATTGGGCTCACTAAGCTTCTGCTGATAAATAAACAGGGTGAGGCCAGGGAAATATGTTTTTATATACACATTTTATTTTTTATATTGTTCTTTTGATGGTGAATATTTTTAAATATTCTTTAATTTGAAGAGAAAAGATTTGTCTGGCAGGAATGCGTTGGTAGCTCAGTAGTTAGAGCACCGCGCTAGAGACGCGGGGTACCCGGATTCGGATCCCGGCCAAGACAAATCTTTTCTCTTCAAAATAAATAAATAAATATATATATATATACTAGCTCTTGCACATGGCTTCGCTCGCGTGGAATTTGGTCTGCCACATAGTTTCGTGAAAGATCATTGTAAATAAATAATTTTTTTTTAACTATAAGTTACTCAAACATCCAAAATTTCACATGTCTAACTTCAAAACTGACGGATTCTATTTGACCCTTGGGGTGGAATTATCCAAATTTCTTTCTTAAACTATACAAAGAACCTATCAGCAAATTTCAAGATGCTATTTTCCTGATTTGCCTTTATTGTGTACTATAATGGATTCTCCACAGAACACAAAACACTGCCTGGGGGACTCGTGCGCCCGTGCCTCCACCCTATATATCCGCCCTTGCTGTAACCTATGTGTTATTCTGAAGTATAATATATATTACTGCTAAGTTTCATCCAAATCCGTTTTGTAGTTTTTGCTTGAAAGAGAGACAAACATACAAACTTTCACATTTATAATATTAGTAGAATATATATATATAAGTGTCTATTAAACTTATCTAAAATCAAGGTATATACGCTTCTTTGTGGTAATAATTATAAAATATTCCTGCTAAAAAAAAATCAATACTGATTTAATAATTGCTTGAATGATTCGTTTAGAGAATTATCAGAAGCTGTGGTTACCATTTATGAGAGGATTATATAAAAAAGCTGATAAAATACGCTAATTCGATACGCTACTAAAAATGTCAACAATGTGGAACATCCCGTAAATATTCGTCGGCAATATATCTTTGAATTCCTCAGATGGTTTTGTAATTAGTTTTAATTATTTGGATCCTGCTAATATAATCTAAATGGGCGATTTTGTTATTACTGTAGCTATGATAATTTATATGTAACTGATATGATGAGATTGAAGTTCGTGAGTTGCCTGAATTCATGTTACAATACTTTAATAATTATATGAAATAATTTTACTGAAGTGATTTGAGACTTTTGTTCCATTATATGATTTTTTACTATTTTGTTTTTTCGAAGTCCCCTGCCCTTTATTATATTCTATCACAATCTGTAGCTACCCTAAAAATAATTGTACAGAAATACATTAAAAAAAAAATTATCAAATGCATGAGACAAACTAAATATTAACTTCATAAATTAAATACTAAATATTTATTAAAAAATTTCAAAGTATGAGGAAACAGTTAAGTCATCCGCGATTTTTAAGATATTTTTTTGAAGGGCCTAAAGATTGAAAATAAAGCAATAAATAAAGGATTAAATCTAGATTTATTGGCCTTTCGGACTCTTTCGTTCCTTTCGGAACATTATCTTGCGCCCAATAAATTCAGAAGTGATACGCCATTTTCCGATAGGGCGGGACATTATCTGAGGTAGTGGTTCAACTTCCAAATTGAGGCCCCAACAATTTGTAGGTTCCCTCGTACCCTCCTTCATTCCGCTCCTCCTATTCTCTGGATTACTGTATTTCATCTCGGCTACCTGTTGATTTATTCCAGCTCCGAATATTGTATTTATTTATCTATGTGGTACTAGTCTGTTCTAATCAGTCACCGAAAAAACACACACAAGAAAAAACAGATGTGTACCTCTACAATGAAGAGTCAAGAAGAAGATTCTGCACCTGGTAGAAACCTGTTTATAAGAAATCCTGCAGGAAGGCGATTTGTTCGATATTACGCTCAATCGCCAAGTTTTTTTAGCCGATTAAGGGTAGCCACTTTATCAATATAAATTATCCTTTGGTGGTATATACACCTCTCATACACAGAATACATCCGCTGTTTTAACAGATTAAATAATTTATATACAACTTTAACCCAAGACTTTAAGTACAACAACTCAGTGCTTTATACGCCGAGATATCCCGCTCCGAAATAAAATGGTATTAATTCAATGTTGTGAATTAGTTTCAGCAGTCCTCACATAATCAATAGATTTACGTATCCGAATTGTAATTTAACTAAATCTGAAAATAAACTTTCTATTAAAATCTGCCCGTTCATTAAATGTTGGCACCCAATCTATGAATTCCATTTGACCTAGGGCCGAAATCGTAGTTTGCTCAAAAAGCCAGATTCATTAGCCACAACAATCCAAATGTATAAAGAAAAAAATAACAGTAACACTAAAACCCGTGAATGGGTCTTGGGTCAATACATCGTAGAGACTGTACTGTTTCATGTACTGTTGTGCATAAAGGTGATCTGTCACGCTCAACCAATTTTCCTCCCTTATTTTGGGTACCCACTTTATAACGACTGGGTGAGCCCCAGGAGAGGCTTAGATCCCATATGATCCTCCTCCGGCTGCTAAAAGACTAAATAAAAGTCCTACAGGCAATGGGATTTGAACCAGGGTTTTCGGAACTCAGTTCTTCCCTTAAATGTATAGATCCTATGAAAAAAATTAATTTAATTTTAATAAATATGTACCTTTTGTAGAATACGTAAATAAATGTATTTTAAATGTTATTTTTTAAATACAATGAATGTATATTGACGATATCTTGTAATGTATTTTCAATGAATCTTTTCCCAGAAAATAAAAACACCTATTTCTGTTATATGGCACGTGATTCAAGAAGTGTAATGTCCAATCGCATATACCTACATTCATTAAACAATTTAAATTATAATTTATATAGTACATTATATTTTAAATTATATAAGTGAAGTGCGGTGGCTCAGAGTGTAGAGTGCTGGTTGCTGAACCTAGTCTTCTTTCCGATCCGAGGGTGGCTCATCAAGCTTCACTTGGGGCTAAAACCTTGGAATGTTGGCGAAATCATCACTCTGCGCAACCGTTAGCATATGAACAGTACAGTCTCCACCATGTACTGAAACTTAATTAGACAATTCCACGCCTATGAACAGCATTCCTGTTTGATTGCATCACCTCCCAGATCCAAGGTGACATCTCCAGTTCTTATAAAGTGCTCCTTGTCCCAGAAGAGAAATAACAGAGCTGGACTTTGTTTGGAATGTGCATACTGCAGTTGAGTTTGCTCTGATATCATCCTCAGATATATCTGTGCCAGATGTCCTAGATTACTTCCTGGTTACCAACCCTGGAGATAGGTTCACACCGGCAACTTCTGGTTTTTCAGATTAAGGATTACAAATTACCTCGTTTATTTTTATGGAATGTAATATAGTCGAAACATTTTTATTGTTATCTATACATATAAAATGCTTTGTCCTGAATGGCTGACGGATCAACTCACATCCTAAACCTGTTCGTAGAGACCTGATACTTGGAGTGTGTATTCTTTTTATGATTCAGACATCCGATAAGAAAGGATTTTTCGAAATTCTACCCCTAACGGGGTGAAATACAAGGGCAAAGTTTTGTATGCTTGCTCACGTGTTTCTTTCTCGCAAAATCTACACATTTTTGCTGAACAAAACAAATCAAGTACCATAGTCTCGCTGCTGCCGATAAATTCAATACATACTAATCCTTTACTGACACGAATAACAGTAAACTTCTGTCCGTCTCGTTTGTTAATCAGTGTCAATGTATTTTTCACAGTTGTGCTGATCCGTCTGTGATGAAATTTGATACGGATAATCTCAAGCCTGGATCACCTCAAGGGCATAGGCTACTTTTTATCAACACAGCACATGGCGAAGTTAATATAAAACAGTAACCTGAGTGAGTAACACACCCAGCGGTCAACGCACAACAGAAACCACTGAACTTAGCATCTTGAAATTCGCAGATAGTTTCTTTGTATAGCTTAAATGTGCACTAAGAAAGGAATTTGGACAATTCCAACCCCAAGGGTTCCCCCCTTAATGTAATAGGGGTTCAAAGATTGTATGGAATCCGTCAGTTTTGAAGTTAGACACCTGAAATTTTGGATGTACGAGTAACTTAAAGTTAAAAAAAATTAAATTATTTATTTAACTGTCACCAACCTTTCAAAAATAATAATGAACTACAGAGAACTTTGATGTAGCTAAATCTCACAAATTTAATCCAAGAAATATGAGATGAGCTGTCTTTGCTCATCGCCCCAGCAATCGAAGTGCCTTTAAAAAAAATCAAATAAAAAAACAACACTTCGAAATGTTAGTTGAAACTTTTATTTCTTGATGAAATGATTACTGTAGTATACACATTTTCCATGATTGCATTCTCTTTTCCATATTAAAGCTCACGATAACTTTTATGTTGGATAATATTAAAAATGAAACAAATTAACAGTTAAAACATGTGACTCAACTCCAAGAGAAAGCCTGCGGAACAGATACCTAAAAAAGATAAATAATGAAAAAAGTTTTTTGTTTACTAACCATTCACCCGGAAACGACAGTATCATGGATCTAAATAAGCTTGAAAACCCCTATTGATTGAACATGGATGAAATGCGAATCCCGCAAATGGTATCAGTGGGGAAGCACACTCCCTTGTCTAGAACATCGGAGTAAGTGGCTCGGAAAAGTCGAGGGGTGGGTGTTGATGTCGATGTACAGTTACGGAACAGGGAATTGAAAAGGGGAAAACGAATAAAGGAGAAAAAAAAGAAAAAGAAAAAAATCGGGCGTGAGGTTGGAAGAGTTTTTCAATAATCCCGACTTCTATACCTGCCTCTTCATATCATTATGTGCCTTCTCTGTCTCTAGCTTAATTTATTATAGTACTTTATTATATCTCAGCCATCTACGTTTTTTTAATTTATTTATTTTGGAATTTTATACATACATCATCATATATAACAACAGGTTACCTGAGATCTGCATTCAGGTAATTTCCCAGGACTCGCGCGCTAACCGCTCAGGTAAACTCTTTGCGTTGTAGGTCGTTCTTCAATTTTAGTTTTCAGTTCGATTTTATTTCGGAAATATACTTATTTATAGATAAAGATATGACACTATTCGTTTTGTAATAAATACTTTATTTATTCTGAGATCAATCTCTTTAGAATAATATAGAAAATGAAATAAATACATAAACTATTATTTTAATCTATTTTTATTAATTGTTATTTTGATGGTGATTATTTTTAAATATTTTTGTTTCGAAGAGAAAAGATTCTTCCTGGCCGGGATTCGAACCCGAGACGTCTGCATCTCCGGTGCAGTGCTCTACCAGGGGTCGTATCCAAGTCAGACATGGGGTCGTATCCTGGCCAGGACAAATCTTTTCTCTTCAAAACAGAAATATTTAAAAATAATCACCATCAAAATAAAATATATTATAAATAATATATTGACTAGAGCCAACAAGATCCTAATTAAAGTAATGTTCAATGAACATTCTTCCTTGTGTGTACATCGCTGAAATTGTGAGAACACGAGGATATAGGATCGGTAAACAGAATGGATTTTTCTGACTTGGATACGACCCCTGGTAGCTCAGATGCATATGACCCAGGTTCGAATCCCGGCCAGGACAAATCTTTTCTCTTCAAAATCAAAGTAATCCTTACAGTCCAAAATCCTTCGTAAAATCCTCAATGCTCCTTATTTTGTTAAGAATAAACTCATCTATAACGTCCTTAATGTCCCTTTTGTTGCTGATTTGGCCCGAACCCGGTATCTATCCTTTCATAACAAACTTCATTACCACTCAAACCCTCTAGTTTCAAACCTAGCTTCCTCTTCAATTCCCGATAATCCTCCGAGGCGTCTGAAAAGAAGATGGCCACGTGACCTCCTTACTTGAACTTTGGTTTGAGTACTACCAGTGGGTAGTTTCTCTACTTGTCATTATCATGTCATTATATATCACTTAGCCTATTTACTTGTTGTATTATTGTAATAGAGTTGTAGATATCAATAAATAAATTTAAAAAAAAATCAAAATATCATTTTAATCGTTTTTAAATTTTAAAAAATACGAAATCCTGTGTTATGCTTAAAATAAGTCATATAAACACTTCATAATTTATTTATTCCTATTTTACATGAATTTATTTTTTGTTTCAGGTGAGGCAAGACAGTCAGTCATAAAGAAAATAGTATTGTAACAAAAAAAAGCATTTAAGGTAACGTCAGCATTTATATATCTTTAACCGGTTCAATATATGTTCATCTTCAAGTATTGCAGTGTTTCGAAGAATAAAGAATTACTACTCTTAAATTAACTAATATCTAATGAACTTGTATTATGGAACCATGTTTTTTTTTTAAATTGTATGAGCATAATTACGAAAATAAGAATAATTGTGAAAAACTGTTTAATAAAATAGATAGATTTGAAAATTTAAGTAGGCATTGATCAAAGGAAAGATTTTAAACATAACTTTTTATCTTTTTTTCTGTGAGAAACATCTAATTGTGTAATTATTAGTTCAAAATATCCAGTAGAAAAATTACTATTAAAACAGTAATGATTTTTTCCGATATGTTTTCCCGAGAAAACGTTGTAGCTGAATACGTTGGCTGACGAATTACTGATACCTAGGTCATGGGTTAGAGATCAGCTGTGGAAGATAAATTATTTATATTCTGTTATCAACTGTGAAATGAACATGTGAGATCATTTGACCTCCCTTAGGTTCACTCAGCCTCTGTAACGAGTTGAGCGATACCTTTAGGTCCACGTGTCCTCAAGTGTAGAGAAAGCTGGTGGAAGAGCGTCATTTTACCACCACCGGCTTAGAATTGTATTGTTAAGATTTTTTTAAGACGATTTATTTTTGACACAAACAGTTATGGTTTGAATATTTTATCGGACGAGAAAGAAATATCATGACATTTGATATAAATAGTAGTTTACCAGATCTTACTAAACGAATGATATAAACAATCAAATAAAGTGATCATGGCGAAATCATGGTTGTAGTAAAGATGGATGTATTCAAACCCGAAACATGTTTAAAAATGACAGTATCTTTATATTTAAATCATTGCCTCTTAGATTATTAGTTTCGAATAATTATATTCTTATGAATTATATCAAAACCAACGTATCATGTCTAATGATCGCCATTATGTCCGTGTACAAATACGTTATATGACAAAAACCTAAGCTTTAAATACAACAAATAAAGTTTGTATAAAACCTTTAAATATATTTGGATACCAGAATGAAATGTTATGAGTGTATATAAAGTTCATAATGGGTATTTTTTATAAATAGTTCTTTTTAGTTTGTTACTAAGATATAATAAGAATACCTTCTAGAAATAAATAAATTAAATTCAAAGAAAGTTCTTTTTCAAATCCATCAAAAATGAAGCAAACATATATTAATTTTTTCCAGAAAGCAGAAGTTATTAATAAAATATCTATAAATATCGCTTTCAAGAAATGAACCTTCCTCTGTTCGTTCTTTATTATTATTTTGTCCATATATACGCCAGTGTTGGGGGCTATAAATCACTATCAGATTTATTTGTTTAGTTGAAAATAAATCCTTTATAGACGAGCTATCTATTACTGCCATTAATATCAGAGGAGCTGTGGGCAGGCGAGGATCCTTAGGTATTTTGATTGAGAGCTGACGTGACACCTGCTCCAACTATTCGGAACTGGGCCCCCCCAATCCATCTCATCGTAATTGGAATACTTGAAGGGATTAATTCTCAACTATCTCTTCAGTCGAGAGTCGCCTTATTATTTTCTTGGACCTTATTGGTTTATTGAACCTGGGGTCCCAGCTCAGAGGGTCGGTTTGATTCTCGGCGGCTCTCTGAGGCTTTTTAAAATCTAGTTTGTGCTCACGTCGGATTCCAGAATAAAATTGAAGGGTTTGCAGTAACAACGAGTTAGCTCCAGTTTTTATAATTTTTGGTAAAATTAAAAAACTGTTAAAAAATAGAGAATGTATTTAAATCGACTTTGACTTCGTCCAATTACGTGTCTGCTACCACTACATGTTTTGGCCAAATTCCATTGAGAAATTCGTCAAATTCGTAATTCTAGAGTCGGTTTTATTCTGGAGTCAACTCCTTTTTGGCCCAAATAATTGAAAATCTCTTTCTTTTTAAAGTAAGGAAGCATTGAATAAGCACAATTTTCTAGAAAATTGGTTTATTTCAAGAAAATTTAATATAGACTAAGAAAAATTGCATTGACTAGCAAACTATGATCATCAGTATAATTTATTTTATTTTTATATTATATAATTTTTTAAATATTTTATTTGAAAAGAAATGATATAGGCCAGGACAAGGACGCGAACCCGGGACCTTCACCTCTCCGTGGTGACGCCTCAACCATCTCGGCCATCCTGGCACGTTTCTCGGCCTGCCATATCCCATCTTTTCACTTGATCCTACATCTCCGTGTTCTCGCAATTTGCGATGCATACACGGGGAGAATGTTAATTGAACATTATTTTATTTTGGATCTAGTTGACTTTAAGTCGTTAATATTATTATAATTTATTTTATTTTTATATTATATAATTTTTTAAATATTTTATTTGAATAGAAAAGATATGGCCAGGACAGGGAAGCAAACCAGGGACCTTCACCTCTCCGTGGTGACGCCTCAACCATCTCGGCCATCCTGGCACGTTTCTCGGCCTGCCATATCCCCTCTTTTCACTTGATCCTACATCTCCGTGTTCTCGCAATTTGCGATGTATACACGGGGAGAATGTTAATTGAAAATTATTTTATTTTGGATCTAGTTGACTTTAAGTCGTTAATATTATTATAATTTATTTTATTTTTATATTATATAATTTTTTAAATATTTTATTTGAAAAGAAAAGATATGGCCAGGACAGGGAAGCGAACCCGGGTCTCTCACCTCTCCGTGGTGACGCCTCAACCATCTCGGCCATCCTGGCACGTTTCTCGGCCAGCCATATCCCCTCTTTTCACTTGATCCTACATCTCCGTGTATCTTCTTTCTCAAATAATAATAATCCGTACCTTCTTTTCAAATAAAATATGATCATCAGTAATTTGGTAGTTTTGCATTCTTATTTTTTGTTACTGTGTTCATTTCTTGAAATAAACCAATTTTCTTGAAAATTGTCCTTATTTAATGCTCCCTTACTTTGAAAAGAAAGAAATTTTCAATTATCTGGGGCAAAAAGGAGTTAACTCCAGAATTAAATCGACTCTAGAATTGCGAATTTGACGATTTTTTTTTTGCAAAAATTACTCCTTGTTGAACCAAACAAAAGAATGATTTTTCTCCCCAAGAAACGGTTGTTAACTCTGGCCTAAAAATGGAGTTAACTAGTTGTTGCTGCAAGCCCCTCAATTGTATTCTGAATCCACTCGTATTATTCATATCATACACCAGTAATATAAATAAATTAGGTTTTCCGTATTTTAAACCATACGCCAGGTACTATTGGGTTTCCTAAAGAAGTATATATCAGGATAAGAGGGCTTATGGAGCCTACATCAAAGATAGCTTTATAGGTAACATATTATGAATATTATTCCCATCCTGGGGATAAATCTCCCCCCCCCCTATTTGATTTATTTTATTGATATTTAAATCTGAGAAGATTTAGCTGATCAAAAGGTGTAATATATATATTAGAGGATGAGTGCTATATGGATTCCTATTTGCAATTCCAAAAGGCTTCGCATTATTTATACCAGGCAGCCTCCTGGGACTTGTACCGCTATTCTATCTTGATGTATTTCTCTCATTGTGTCTAGTTGTCTTGTATAATATGTTGGATAAAAATGTGTATCATCTTGTTTGAAATAGATAAATCATTATTGATTCATATTTTTAATAGGCTAAAAAAAAAAAAATATTTTTAAAAGTTAGGAAGTAAGAAAGAGGGTGTATAATACGAGAATGTCCGATTTATATTTGCATTTATACATATTCGACTGTTTTTATTTCGTAGTTTCTTATGTCATATCTGTTTTCGAAGGATAAGTCACTTAGTAAAACAATTTTATGAAATCAAAACCCTTTTCCCCAACATATTATCAAAATTTCGGTCCCAGAAATGATAGATTCAGATTTTGTGATGAAATGAAGTCTGAAAAAGCGTTTTAGGATTGAGAATGATTTTCAAAAACGGATGAAAAGTTTACCCGTAAGGAAGTTGTCCCAATTTATGAACAGATGGGAATCTGTTAGAGGTAGGTCTGGCGAATAAGGTCGATGTGGGATGACTTCCTAATCCTAAACGAGTTCTTCACTGTCTGTCGTAAAACACGACGTCTGACGTCGCGTACGAGTACCCTTCCCTTCCCGATTAAGCAATGATGGCTGTGATTTTTATAAGTTTTTGTTGCACTATGTCTATATCTCTGGTACTCTATGCCTATGGTCTATATACACTGAGTAGAAAGGATTAATGACCCATTTATGAATTAATTATTTATTCATGAATTAATCAGTATCGTCAGCTGAAAATTTCTCAAACGCTCGACTGGCCCACATGCTACAACACCCTTTCCGCTAATGTTTCATGCAACTAGGTCTGCCGAAACTGCGTGTTTCCGTGGTTATATGGCATACTAAATTTTGGACTTTAAGCAATAAGTATAGAATTATATTTTGGCGAGGAATCGACATTTTATTGTTCTCATATCCTTGCCAAATCAATAACGAAATATATAAATGAAAACTGGAACAATATCAAGCAGTATTTGCAAGAAATAATACCATACAGCTACATATATTTCACGTTTATCCGAACCTTTGTACAGCGGGAGGGTCTTCTTAACCAGTACCTTCGAGGCTGATTTACCAGTAATAAATCACTCTAGATCCACGGATCATGGCTGTTCCAGTGTTAGTAAGTGCTCGATGACAGATATTTCTTTCCCCAAAGAAACCCGTCTCATGATCGAAAGTCATGGCAGCCACAAAACGATTCCTGAAAGAAGTTCACGAGGTAAGGTTATTATTACTATGTTCGATCTCTGTAAGTTGCTTCCAGTTGGCTGATGGTGTCATAAGTACTATCCGGGGGAGATAATCGACCGTAATCAAAACTAACCATACTCGGTTATGGTTAGGCTAACTAGATTATCGTAAGATTAACTGCTATTAGCATATGTACATACAGATTGCAGCGCCTTTAACTGATTAAATGAAATTGTTCTAAAATAATATTCCACGAATCGGTATGAATTAAATTAAATACTATTACAATTCATTGCAAAATGAATACTTTAATATTTCGTTTAAATCCAAATTTAGGTTAGTATAACGATAATAAAATACATGCACGGTGTATTCCTCTTGCGAGTACATTCCTTTTTTTCTTTAATTTGAATAAATATTTAAAATTGAGGAGTTCCTCCGTTTCAGATCAACCTTCTTCCTTATTCATGTTTTTAATTTTAGGAGACATTTTTAGCTTCGGGAAAATAAGAATCTTTGGGAGGGGGAGAAGAGGGAAGTTGAGAAACTTGGAAAGAAATATTTGATTAAAAAATAAAGATTTTCGATGAAGGTCCCTTTACCTGGGCCCCTCTTATCAAACAAATCAGCTGCTCTTGTATACTTTTAATAAAATGGGTCCGTTAAGTTCCAATGGTCCAGACATTTTTTTTTTTTAATTTCAAATATTATCTGCTAAATATTACTAAAAATTATGTAAAATAACACTGTATAATATCAATTTCATAAATAAAACATTAAAAAGAAAAACGATAGGCCTGGGAAAGACATTGTGGTATAACAGCTTGTTCGAGTTGCTATTAATGTTATATTATTTATTTAATCTTCTTTATTTAAATATATATATATATATATATATTTAAATAAAGACATATACATATATAATAAGAGTGGTTTCAAGACTGATTTAGATTCATAATTTGATCCGATAGATAATAATTGTTTTAATTAATTTATACTTCTTCTAAACATTTGAACAGGACAACGTCTGGCGGGTTCACTATCTTTATATCCGAGGGCTATTCAGAAAGTGAGGAACGTTTCCAACTGATCCGCCAGACGCGCGCGCCAATAGCGTATGCATTGGTGTGCTCGTGCTCGGCACCTCAGTCAGCGGGAACATCTCCGCGCTACCCCTTTTTTTATATTCATATTTGAAATGTGTGCTGCAATCCAAAATCCTGCCAGTTGTGAGGTAGGATATACACATCTCGTACGTGTGTATAATTCTTCTCCTCGTGTGCGTCACTGAATTTCTCCAGACGTACGCGTGATGGCGTCAGATATTTCAATGTTTTTTTTCTCTAAATATAATTTTAGTTAATCAAATTTTATAATATTATAATGTTGATAATTTATAGAAAATCATTAAAATAATAATTTTAGATCCCTTGAACAGGACTAGGTCAGTCCGGTCTGCTAGTATTGTTACAGAATTTTAATTCTTCGAATTTATCAAGTTTCCGTTGGGATATTGGAAAATGCTCAATATCTACATTATTAATGTTATTGACAGCAGTTTCCTTTTCGTCTGCTTTACAGTGGTTTAAAGTTTAAACCCAGTAGGATATTTAGAACATTGACTTGGTCCATCTGTAGTTGTTGGATATTAAAATAAAATTTTCAATTTAAGCGTTTAATTTAATTGTATTTACTTATGTATAAACATAATAAATGATTTTTTTTTTTTTAATTTTTACTTATTGAAACTGAAAGTGGAATACTGAGATAAGCCTCAACGCTAATCGATAATCCTAGATGCCATTCGGCACGGCGCCAAAATATCCCCATCGCTATGCAAAGGCCTTTCCCATAAAAAAAGGTCAGCTTATGAAAAAACATCAGCCACGGCCCAACTTTATTATCTCCTTTAATAGATTATAGTTTAAAAAAATATAATGATGTATATTGATTATTAATAAGAATCCGTTCTTCTATCGCAGTGCCATAGAGTGTACTTGTTGAAGTTGGACAGAAGACTAAAGGAAACTAATGCTAGTGAAAGCATGAAGAAATGCTGGGCACAGAGAAAACTGCAGGTGAGGAAAGAAAAGAAATAAAGTTGCATGATCCTAAGTGGCCAGTACGAATAAATTTTTAAAAAACCGCCCACATATTAGGTCTTCATAATAGGTAAATAAACAAGATATAAGCAATATTAAAAATATTTTATTATAATGTATTTATTTATATATGTTTTGTAATTTACATTAATATTTTAACGTTTTTATTTTTATTTTATAATATATCTTGCTCATTTATCTTAGATCTGCAATATATAATAATATTATATAAGTTTTGCTTTCAGTTCTTGAGATTCAGTGAATACTTGTTAAACTATCTTTTGTTTTCAAGACATTAATGGTCTCTTATTCATGCCTTGACAGTGTAAAAACAAGATTATAGTGAATCACACACTAGTCTAAATATAAAGTTAAAACTTACACGATTAAAAGTCTATGTTGATTAATAGACTATACTCAAAAATATTTAATACACATAATATTTACCAATATATGTAATATTTTAGGTACCAATTTTTCTTTTTTTTCTTTTTTCTTTGTGTTGTAGTCAATATTTTTTTTAATTTATTAGAATATCCAGCTTATTTTTTTCATGTATTCAACCGTCATGATTAACAGTCCCTATGAAAAACAAAATACAGATGCAAAAATTATAGTAAGCTTCAGTAAATTAATACTTTTTTTTCCTCCCCCATCATACTATTTTCGTTGCTTAGTACCATATAGTTCATATAAACAAATAGCAAAAGTTATACCTTTTGACTTACAAAGAAATATGTATGAAATTATTAAGCCTTTAAAATTAGTGGCTGAAAAAAAAGTAAAATGAAAGTTTTCATTTATAAATAAACAATTTCTTAAGAACACATTTAAGCATCACCTGTGATGTAGTTGTTAGCATTACAACCTTCTATGCCCAATGGTTCATAGCCCGGCGATAAGGATTTTTTGAAGGGAGTAAAAAATTCTTGATTATGCCTATGTTGAAAAAGACGTAAAATGGGTGGGTACAGGCATTTTTAATAAAAATTTCTTTGTTTAAAATGCAAAGTATGACATTTAAAATTGAAAATTTTTTTATGAAGATATCATCTGTCCTCTTTTCAATAATGTTTGGACAATAAATATTTGTAAATCTTTATTTTTAAATTAATATAATTGTTATTATTTTCTTTTTACAGAAAATTCTGACTTTTAACTTGTGTAGTTATGAACAGTATGGTTTTTTTGTTCATTTAACGTCACTTTATGCTGCTATGGCTAATCGGACGATGCTACAGTGGGAGCTCTAAATTATGCCTATCCAGGTTTAATTAGGATAGGGATTTTTAACGAGTACCTGACGTACAGGCTCGGGACCCCCGTTTAACGTCCGTTCCGAAGGACGGCGTATCTAAGGATTTTTTACTCCCTTAAAAAAATCCTAGCAATCCTGCCGGGCTACGAACCCGGGATCTTGGATTTAGTAGTTTGTTACGCTAACCACTGAACAGTATGGTTTTTGATGCATAAAACCAGAAATTGTTGTGATTGAGAATGACTTGTAGTCGAAACGTCTTAAAACTTAATAAATGAAAAATTTATTGATTGGATAATGTTTTTTTTCCTTCTTAATTTACGTAAAACTTAAATTAATAGTTTGTTTTCTAAACTTTTAATTGTAGTTATTACGATTACCTAATTCACTTTTAAATTGTTTCGTGTCTTCTTTTCTCCCGATTATAAGAAAGGAGCAGCTGTATTCTGGTCATTCTGGTTTCTATAGGATGTCTCCGCGTCTGGAGGTCTTTCTTTATTCTTTGTCCTCAGGGCTCTGGGTCCAAGGTGAGTTCTTCGAGGCGACGTCGACCGGCGACACCTCCAGCTGTTTCAGATTTCTTTTATTTATAATTCTCTATTTCATTTATCTTATATGTACGAATTTATTCTCTCATTTGTCAATATAAAAGTCTTTGGAAATGATAATCGATTATCCTTCGGAGCTGGCCTACATACCATCTCGTCATTTCGTCACCGTTACAAATTAAATCGATACATCGATAATTAAATCTATTATACTTATTGAGGAGATTAAGTTGTTGTGGAAAAGGTTCGGTTCGATTTAATCGATACCCTTTAAAAACTCGATTAAGACAAAAATTAAATTAGAAAAAAAACTTTTAACGGCCGGAAGCTAATCGGGGCCCGGATCCATTTAGCCTTCTAATTAAGGTTTCTAGATTAAGCCGAATTAATATTCTCTGCCATATTTCTTCAGTCCCTTTAGAAATATGTTCTTTCTTTTTTCTTTTTTTTTTTCGTTTATCTGTTTGTTTTTGACCATAAATTATACCCTAAATACGAGCATGTGTAATTTTAAAGGGGGAAAAAATTCAAACCTCATGTCCTTTGTAGGTACATTAATCCCACGTGGTGGTTATAAAGCGACATTTTGTTTTATCAATGTGCTCATTTGTTTTTTGACTCAATGACTAAAACAGTAGTTATTAGTTTTCTATAAATTTCCAGTTTTTGGTTTAGTCAATATCTCGGTTTTTCAAAGTCATTTTTTTGTTCGTTTATTTAATTTTATGCGACTACAGCTATATTTAGGAGCCCTAAATTTCGTCTATTCAGTTATAACCAGGACCGGACAGGTTAAAGATCCCCATTTTACGGCCTTTCCGAAGAACGACATTACTAAGGGATTAGTACTCTTCATACAAATATCCTTGAGCCGCCTGCAGGACTGTGATCCCACGATCTTAGCCATAGAACTGTTAAATCGTGGTTTCAAGTCTCTAAAGTAATATTGCTGGCTTTGATTTTATTGTCATGTTTGTATTATTATATTATCCAACTACATTCGGAATCATAAATCTTGCACCACGGCAATGAGCTATCAAAACTCTGTTCTAAATTATGTAATCAATAGTATCTGTTTTATGTGATAACAACATCTCTAATCATGTATCAACAATATGTGTTAAATCGAATATAATTTAATATGATCTTTAAATTATATGACATCATTTCAGTTAATTAGTCTTGTTATTCGGTAGAACTATTGTCATGCAGATATTTTGTTAATGAATATTGATTTCGCTGCTGCTATTTAGAGCGATATAAAAGTAAATTCATAAGTAAATTATTTTAATGTTTCTTAACTGTTAAAAAGAAATTTGTAGCTGTTACATGATCCGATGATAATTCACCAATATACCATACATATACAAGATATGATCTACATGCGGATTGAATAGCAATATTAAACACCCTCTAGCCATTTTATAATCATTTCAGCTTCAACAAAAAAAACAACTTAATCTTGCATATCCAAATACAATGATAGTAATACTAACCACTACACCAAAGGTGACCTCTAGTTTGTTGTTACCTACTTTCATAAGCGTTTATAAGATAGCTTTACGCTGTTTAATCAATACCTAATTAAAAACGAAACAGATTTTATTGAGAACACGATTAATTTTAATTACATCTGGAGTGTCTAATTTGCGAGTTAATTTTAATGATGTGTTTAAATCAGTTTTAATTACTTCCTGAAATATCACTGGCCTGGAGAGGATGTATTACATTTGCAAAAATTCTTCATTTAATTATAAATGAAAATTTTATTCATTATTGCCTGTTTACAAACAAACATTTTATTACAATTACCTCTACTTGGAGCTTTTAAAACCTAAAAAAAGAATAGAAAAAAAATCTGTACCACTAGAACCTATGAGTACATGGTAGAGACTGTACTGTTTCATGGACAATGGGTTGTGACTTGTCCGAGGTCACGCTCAGCCGCCAGATTTTTCCGCCTTATTTGCGGTTACCTATTTTTATAATATTTTATAGAGGCTGGGTGAGCTCCGGGAGTGTCCTGGATCCTATATGATCCATCTCCGGCTGGATAAAAATGTTGCCTTCAGCGGGATTTGAACCAGGGTTTCCGGCATGGCAACTCAGCACTCTACCACTGTCCCATGCCGCTCTCTAGGAGCTTATAATCGCTGCAATTAAATTTGAACTATATCTCAAAACTATCCCCAAAATCCATTGTCGTAATATCTAGAGGACTTATTAATTTTGGATGTTTTAGAATGAAATTTTTTCTGATTTTCGCAAGGGCTTGGGACTGCAGTTTTACATCCCTTTTAAGGACTGTACTGTTTCATAGACAACGGTTCTGCAAGGAGGTGACTTGTCCTAGGTCACGCTCAACCGCCAGGTTTTTCCTCCTTATTTTGGGTACCCTATTTTTATAATATTTTATAGAGGCTGGGTGGGCCCCAGGAGGGTCCTAGATCCTATATGATCCATCTCCGGATCCTAATATAGGATCTGCAAACAGACTAAATAAAAATCATGGTCTGCAGCGGGATTTGAACCAGGATTTCCGGCATGGAAACCACTGAGCCACTCCGCTCCCTATATATATATATATATATATATATATATATATATATATATATATATATATATATTTTTTTTTTTTTTTTAAATGTATGTATTCCATAAAAACTAACGATAAATCAGTTCTATGAATATATATTTAGAAGTTTCCGATGAAGTACATTATTTTTCCAGATAAATAAAGATATAAACCGGGCACGCTCCATAAAATATAGCTTTTTTTACTGAGATACTTCTTTTACAGCTGTTGCTTTATTCTCTAAAAGTAAAACGCAGGCATAAAAAATATTTATAGCATTAACTGACTGTTATGGACTAGTTTATTCTTTTACGATAAAGTGTAATAAAAACATTTATGTCTGTATCTTACCAGTGGATATAAATAAAAATATAAATTATGAATAATGTTCAACGAAGTTGTAATCTTGGAGATTGTATGGGCTCGGCAAAAATGAAACACGCGACTGCAGATTAGTTTTTTATTGTTTATTATCGTTACGGCTGTATTCAGAGCTATTAACAAGATATGTTTATTACAAAATCATAAGCGTATAAATTAAACAACAATAAAAAAAATTAGATACAATAAAACTTAATTTTTTAATCACATTGGTTTTATTTATACATTTTTGTTGTTTGATTTATTTTTCGTAATAACTTCTTGGGATTGTGTATAGAGTGCTGAGCTGCTATACTGAAGGTTCCTGATCCAAATCCGGCTGTGGCTGATAAATTATTATCTATCTACCCGTGGGATTTACAGAACCTCCAGTGGCTGCGGCCTCTATAAAGGGTGTACCATTAACTGGGGGAAAACTCGGAAAACTACATGAAAAAATTGAAAATGTGCATTCTCATTTCAGCCCTGAAGAAGTCAGCTGCATGGCTGGCGAAACGTTGGCGAAAAATTTATCATCACTGTCTAAACCAGAAGAAACTAACAAAAAGGAATCATTGAATAATAATCGTTGACCTTATATTTACCAAAAAGTCTTTTGTAATATTTTATTTTTTACAATAAAAAACATTCTCTTATTTTATTTTACAATTTAAATTATTTATAATTTTCTATCTGACTTACTCCAAGAGTTTCATTTTGATATATTATTTTCTTACATTTGCCTCTCTTACTATTATTTCAATTTTAAATATTTTTAAATCTTGTCTACCTAGCCCTGAAGAAGACCTGGGACGTGGGTCGAAACGCGGATTACTAATCAATAGTTTATCAATATTTAAGGAATTAATTCTTTGTCCTATAATTGGAACATTTCCTTCCCCATAAATATAAGGTCAGTGATTATTATTCAATGATTCCTTTTAATAAATGTTAATTTCAATTTACAGAAAATTAATCAATTGTTTCATATTTTCTAAGGATTCATTTGCTATATAATGCTATGAAAATATATGTCCCAATTAGGTTTTATCGAATCTTTGTATTATGAATATTCGTCTATCGGTTAAAATAGAACTAAAGAATATTTTACTCTTCTTTTTTTTTCTTAAATTATATATCAACAATATCTTCTTTTTATATATTTTTATTGTAAAATAAATAAAATGTATTATCTTGAAGAAAAACTCGAGGTAAAGTGGGCGGTTCATTTCGCAAGCAGGTTGAGGAGCCCTTACCTGGCACAATATTTTCTTTGAGTCCGCTGCGGCTGAGACAAAACACTTCAAGGCTTGCTCTCTTGTCCAAAGTCTTATCCAGGATTTTTCTTTCTCCTCCGCTAAGAACTAGTTTTCCTTTAGGTAACAATAACAGTTGAGGACAAACTCTGTCGGATGAAAACTAATCCAAAAACAATAGTTAACTCTATCATTATCTATAGTAAAAACCTGTACTACTACAACTCATGAAGAGTCTTGGCTTCCGTACATTGTAGATACTGAACTGTTTCTTGGACAACGGTTGCGCAGGGAGGTGATTTGTTCTAGATCACACTCAACAGCCAGGTTTTTCATGCCCACATTATACAGGCTCTGTCAGCCCTAGGAGGGTCATAGATTCAAGAGGATCCATCTCCAGCTGTTAACAGATTAAATAAAATCCGCCGCAGCCGGATTTGAACACGGGATCGACTGGATCTACTAATCCACTCCTTACCCTACTTCTTCTAGGAATGTAAAAATAGGACATTAAAACACTGTCGTATAAACTGAATACCTGTTTGCCTGTAAACTTCAGTCCAAGTCCATTCAGTCTGAAGACCGATGAGAAATGTTAATAGAGAAATTTACCAAAAAGTACGATGAATCTCGGATAATACTTGGAACATGAGGTTGGTATTTCTCGAACATGTTTACAGAATGTATAGAATGACATTGACAAGCAACGACTGACCAGGTTAATATTTGATCATTGCTAGGAAAGTAGAATGAAGTGAATTTGGGAGCGAAGTGGAAAATCTGGAAGGATTTTGGGATAGAGATAGACCAAGCAGAAAGGTTGAGCAGTAGGTCAAAGGAAAGATCCTAGTGGACGCATGAAGGAATATTGGAGACGGAGGAAACTCAAGCAGTGGAAAAGAAAGAAAGTTGTAAGGAATAACATGATCTGAAGTAGTAAATACAAAATGACAAAAGTCAAAAGTAAAAAAGATCATATCTGATTAAGGACCGATAAATATGATATTGATGTGGAAAGGTCGACTGAGAAAAGTTTTATTTTGATCCAACTATTTGACAGAGTTGGAAAAAATGTGATTTCCAACAAAACATTGATTACTTATTATGTTTCTAATTTTGTTGAGCAGGCTTTGTATAGCAGAATCACAATTGTATAGCAGTACCAATAATGTATAGCATACAATTGTATCCCTGTTATTTCGTATACCACATTGTAACACTGTTATACGCAATAACAGGCAATATAAGTATCACAATTATATCTGAAATTTCATTTTGCCCAACTCTGCGTTGCTTCAATCATCAAGGATGTAGAGATTAAGGGCCCCCTTAAATGAATATTTGAATTCGTTTATCTGTTCAAACAGACCGGAAGGGTTTTCATTATTTCTCTTATCAACAATATCTGGTTTATGTTTCAACTGTATCAACAAGATCTCTAATTATGTATCAACAATATATGTTAAATCGAATACAAATTAATGTGATTGTTGCATTATATGACGTCATTTCGGTTGATTAGTCTGGTATTCCGGTAGCAATATTGTCCAATAGAATTATTGCTGATATATCGATTTCGCTATTTATATTGAGACGGATACAAAAGGAAATTCGTAAATAAATTATTAATTGTTGATTAACTTTTAAGAAGTGATTTGTAACTGTTACATGATTCGAATTATAAATTAAAACGTACCATAATTATTTCACCAATATACCATACATATACCGGAAATGTTCTACGTGCAGATTAAATAACAATATTAAACACCCTCTACCCATTTAGCAATCAATTCATCTTCAGCAAAAATAAATTAAACATCTTCTAAAAAAATAAATAAATAAAACTATCCCGTTACTATATGAAGGGTTAGGTTTTCGTACATGGCATAGGGCTGCACTGTTTCCAAGACAACGATTGTGCAGGAAAGTGATTTGTCCGAGATTTCACGCAACCTCCAAGCTCTTCTCCCCCCAGTCAAGGGTACCCAATTTGTGGAGGCTGGGTTTGCCCCAGGAGGGTTCGCGATTCCCAGAGGGTCCATTGATGAATTTATTAATTACAAATTATTAATTTTATTAATTTATTAATAAACAAATTAAAGAATTTATCTTCCACAGTCGATGAACACGGAATCATCAGCACAGTGCTCTACACACCGAAATACCCCTTCTCCCCAATCAATAATTATCTATAAAATATTTTAGTGGTAAAACCCTGTTCTGGAATGAATATTGGCGCCCAAACATGGGCTCATAAAATTATTAAAGCATAAATTTATCGTTTTTAGTCGGTGTATAAATATCAAATGGCTAATAAACAACATTTTAAATACTTGTTTATTTATTTTAACGTTTTAAGCTATATGTTAAGTTCGCAATGATTATTAAGCTTTCGAATACAGACAGAATTGTTGGTTTTAGGAGATGTTGATGTGACCATGTCATTGAAGCAGATGCTTTGGTAACTTGCATGCAGATGATTTAGTACTTAGTGCTAATATGCAACGAACAATAAAAGATATAAGTGGGCTGCTAAAAATAGAGACGGTGGGCTGGTGTCAGCAGATAAACATTAAACCAAATGGTCTCCCATCATTGATCCTAATTGCTTCGGACGCAAGCTGCTTCGTCATTAACCAAAATGAATTGCTAATTTTTATTTGCGTTTTTATACAAATAATTAATGATTAGACATTAGCAAACGAAGGAGTGAACAAAGGTGTACAAGCTGCATACCAAAGATTTATGTTTTTCATCAACGACATGTCAGGTAATTCAGATAGATGCGTGAAAGATATGATGGGATCTTCTTATTCATCCGAATATCAATCAATATATCAATATTTTTTTTTGTTCAACTTTGTTTTTTATCTTTATCATAACGAATATCTATAATGACCGGAATTTCAATGTTAAGCATCCCTTTTTGTCTCTATTAATGATGTGTAATTTCTACATCTTACATAAATTATCATAAAATAAATAAACAAAGGATTTAAATTCCAGAGCTGATTACATCCAATTACTTAACAATTGGTTATCAGAGGTATATCTAGCAACTTAATTATTTTCTGAAAACGCTTTTTAAAGTATAAATATTTTGTTTTATAGATACAAAACCCTTTTATTTGTCCAAGTTATCTTTTATTATTTATTTCTTTAACAAGTAGACGTTTCGACCCATGTGGTCATTCTCAATACATGTTTTTTATTTTTTATTTTATCATCATTCAGTTAGCTGAATTCAATCCGTAAAAATTTTATTTTTTTCCTTGTAGACCGATATTAAAATGCAGTAAGAGGAGGAAAGCTGGATGGGGTCACCCATAGTCAGTCATTGCAAATGACTAATTAAACTAATTAATTAATTAATTAAACTAATTAGTTGCAATGACTGACTATGGGTGACCCCACCCAGCTTTCCTCCTCTTTCTGCAATTTAATATCGGTCTACAAGGAAGAAAATAAGATTTTTACGGATTGAATTCAGCTAACTGAATGATGATAAAATAAAAAATAAAAAACATGTATTGAGAATGACCACATGGGTCGAAACGTCTACTTGTTAAAGAAATAAATAATAAAAGTTAACTTGGACAAATAAAAGGGTTTTGTATCTATAAAACAAAATAAAATTAAATTCAAGTCCAGTACCTAAAACCATTAATAAGTATAAATATTTTTTATAAGTTTGTCCTAATTGTAACTGGACAATAATAAAGGAATAAACTACAACACTACAGTATTTTAAATTTTATTTCACGTCTGATTCTTTTTGATTTTTACAGACCACAGATCATTTTCTAAAAAATGTATTTATTGATATTTACAACTGAATAACAAAATTACATCAAGTAAACAAAATGAAAGATATAATGCCATGAGATAAGGAAAGTAGAGATATACTGCTCACTGATAGTATTTTAATAATAAATACAACTTAGAATATTACCATCTTCTTTTCTTAGACACCTCGGAGCATTATCGGGAATTGACGAGGTTGCTAGGTTTGAAACTAGTGGGTTTGTGAGGGAATAAAGTTAATATGGATTACTTTGTTCGTAACAACCTAAGGAGCATATTTTGAATCATAAAGATCAGATATGAGAGGATTCGCTGGAACACGAAAATCCCTATTCCGTAAGTCTAAGTTGGTCATATAACAGTCATGTAGATGAGTCTTTTTGTAATCAATTGACAGCTTAAAGCGTTTGTCTAGTAAATGCTGAAAGATGAAGAAACATTTGTAAAGATGTAGTCCTGATTACCGAATCTATTCCTCAGAACAGGAAGTCATTGGGTTACGTCGGAGGGTAAGGGATTTGTGAGAATTAATTTTAATCCTCCAGTTTTGACATCATTCTTCAAAGTCAGTGATTAGGGGTAATTAAAGATAAGATTGAAGACGATTAAATGATTGTTGATAATCTAGATTAAGAATTAAAGGATTCATTACAGAAGAGAGACTCCTTCTATTACTTATATAGACTGGTATAAGAAGCTTCATAGCAGAGGCAATTTACTGGTAGAATAACTTTTTGGTAGTGAATTGGAAGAGAAGGTTGGAGATCCATTAGGTCCTAAAAAGTGACTGGAGGCAGGGCCAACGTCCTAGCGATTTATAGCTAATTTCCCCTTACTTAGCCCGATGGAAAGAAATCTCCTTGCTACATCTCGCAAGGATAATTTACAATTTGATTATTTAAATCATTCTTTTAATAAGATCTGATAACTTTTTATTTATTCCAAATGTCAAAATATTCATTTTTTCCATCTACATCGCCGGTGAATATTTGGTTGGTTCAAATTTCTTCAAGAGAGATTTATCTGTATTGAAAGGAAAGCGGAATTCTCGCAGTTTTTGGCTTGGAATGGAGTTGTAATGTAACCCATTTTTAAGCTATTACCTGACTTTTTCAAGTTAAAATATTTTATTATTTTAGGTTATTTGCGATACTCGATATAATACAGCAATACAATTACTTCCTAAATAATACAAATATGACATCATACTAAATTCAGGTATATTAGTCTTAAAACCACGATTTACAGTTTTACGTTTTGCTTGAAACGCTGTCATCATAGATATAAATGTAACTTCCATTGTAATTGACTTAATTTCCATAATTATTATTATTTAGTAATAAACAGTAATGTTTATTAGTTCAATAATCTTGGAACTGTAGTTACTGCTACACGCATCCTAAGGTCACCTGTGGTCTTGTGGTTAGCGTAACAAACTACTAAGTCCAAGATCGCGAGTTCGTAGCCCGGCAGGTGGCCCTAGGATTTTTTTAAAGGAGTAAAAAATCCTTAGTTACGCCGTCCTTCGGAAGGGACGTTAAACGGGGGTCCCGAGCCTGTACGATGTCAGGTACTCGTTAAAAATCCCTATCCTAATTAAACCTGGATAGGCAAAATTTAGAGCTCCCACTGTAGCATCGTCCGATTAGCCATAGCTGCATAAAGTGACGTTAAATGAACTAACTAACTACATACATTCCGAATTGATTTCGTTAAAGTCATCGATTTTGTATTCCATCAGTTCTTATTACATATGGTTACGTTTGTATCCACAATTACCTAAATTTCGTTTATATTTATATTTTTATATTTTTTAATACAAATTTTTTAAACCTAAATTTCGTTTATATATTATATGTTTATATTATATCAATTTCGTATGTCGTATGTTTCCGATTCTTTTATCTCTCCATGCATGACCTTTGGCTTAGAAACAGTACAGTGCACAAACAATAAATATAAACCGATATTTAAACGATTCGATGCCCAAGAAGGTACCTGCATTACGTCGTTGCGAGGAAAGAATCAGACCTTTTATTAAGTCTAATATTTCCTCATATTATCTTCCCTCGGAGTTGATCGAGGTTATTGAGGAAGCGAGGTGCTGGCCGGGGTAGGTCGCGTGATATCGCCCCAGCACGTGCTCTACGATCGCTTTATGAATTTGTTCTCGCCCAGAGCGGAATCTGACAGCCCAGCACATTCCCTTCTTCTATTGTTCCTTCCTAATGTGTTCCTCTCTCGATGGTCGAACTGAATTGAATATTGACCCCCACGGTCTGTTCCCCACTACACGTTTGGAGGTTTTGAGTAAAACATAAATTCATTTGGAGAGAATACATTCTCTGGGTACATATCTATACTATATTTATGATTGATTTAACTGACAAAAAATAATAACGCACTGATTGATTTTTTATAAAATATATATAAACAAATTTTAGTTGCTAAATCTCTTTGTTAATAAACATATTCTATATTTTATGGAAAATGCAAATAAACATTACACTAAAATAGAAAAGGAAACAAAATAGATTAACTAACAAGGAATTAATCCTGTAATGTCCACCACAAACCATGAAGTCTTTTTCTCATTGGGTACGAAAAAAATAGCTTATCTAATATCTCGTATGAAGTATTCAGGGTTAAAAGGGGTTAACTCCAAATAAAATAAAAAAAATCGCTGGTTTAGTCGTGCAATGCTTTAGGCTCCCGAAAATTTAAGTTAAGAACCGGGCTAAAACTACAAGAAATAAGACTACAAAATTCCATGTTAGACAAACAGCTTGCCTAAACTAATGAAAAAAACCCATTTTAGAAATTTTGGGATTATACGCATTTGATCCTTAATCCTTTACATATTAGCTGTTCCACATAAGGCATTATGAATTTATTTGTTTGTCATTAGGTATTCTTATTAGAACTAAAACAGTGATATTAAATAATGTTTTTGTATTAGAGTTGTCCATTGGATGTCCTTTCCTTCTCCAGTTAAGACTAAATGTATCAGGTCCAGCTTTTCCTATTTATCAAGGAGCTTTTTAAACTATATTTTGGACTTAAAGTATGTGAGTGTTTTTGCTGAGCATGTAACTATTTTATTGGATTATTTATTTAAAAAAAAAAATATTAATATCAAAATCCTCACTAAATAAAGCTTTTACAAATTTAAGACCGTCGTTAATTAAACGGTCCCAGCGATCTAAGTGATGCTAAACATATTCATATTAAAAAAAAATAATGCAGAATATTCTTATAGAAAAGCGAGAAACGATAATAATAAAACTGTACCTCATTGACCACGCTTACTGCTACTCAGACTTCGATTCTCTATCTCAATCAGTTTAGTAATCTTATGATTAGTTATTTTAAAGATATCTGTTCGAAGAAAACGTTTAATTTTTTATACGTATCTATGACTATATTAGTATTTAGTATGCTTATTTACAACATTTCTGTTTTAGTAATTCAAATCATTTTGAATTTTTTTTTATGTATTATTTATATTTATTAGACTTTCTCCTATCCATGAAATAGAGAATGACTAATTGTACAGCGTTTGATGGTTAGAGGACAAAAAGAATGAAGTACCCTCAGAAATCTCTTCCAGAGACAAGAGACTAGAAAAAAGCCATTAGCGCCTGACAACGGCTTGGTAGAATAAACCTGGACAACACCGCGGACATGCGGGTTCTAACTAAAACTCCTTCCGACCCCTTAACACATTTTACTGTTTCCGATTTGTTTTAATCTTATATCGTAAACATAGTTGGTTATTACGCCTATTGAGGCACCATCAGAAAAGAAAGATGATAATAATATTTATGATTTATAAAAATAAAAATACAGTAGCGATAAATAGTATCTACAAGAATACAGTTAACTTATGTTTATTGTAAGAAATATTTTGTCTCCCTTTAAAACGTTGCTTTTAAAGTACATATTAAGTTATTAATAATATTAATTATTTTTTATGTCGGTATGAAGGATTCGAATAAGCTATCTGAATAAATAATCCTTAACTCTTCTGCTTCTACAATCATGTATTATTCCATCCACGTGCATAATACATCATACATCATGTTTGTAAATATTTATCAATTTTGTTTCATTCTAGAAAAATAAAAAAACGATGTAAAAAACTGGATTAAATATTCAATTTTTCATAAAAAAAAAAAAAAAAACATTATCCAGTCTGTATTTTCTTAATTTATTTAAATGACGTTTCGACAAATTGATGTAATCTTCAAATCTTTTTTAACAAGTCTCCGCATCAAATTAATAAAAAGTATATAACTTTAAAAAAGCTATAAGTCATAAAATCTGTAAAATTAACAATTAAAATTAGAACAATACATAATTCTAAAACAAATATGTCCCAACAATCAGCAAAATCAAGCATCGATCCGTCATAATGCATTTTAATGTTTAAAAAAAATTTGTTTTTAAATTATATATTTTCCTGGGGGTCATCTATCCTCCATGGTCAAAAGATAATATTAATATAACTAAAATATTAATAAACTTTGATCTATGAAGTAAATTATGAGTAATATATCATTATGTATTTTATATTTCACTGCTATTTAAAGCATTATATATTAAAATATTTTAAAATATATATAAGACAACACAAAAGCAAATTTTAAATGTTTTTATTTAATCGATTTAATCAAAATATGATATTTTGTAAACGAATATTATGGAAATAAAAAGTCAAGATATCAGAACTAAACTGATATCTAAATAACCTATTGGTAGGTTATTGGGTCAGGTTATAGTACCTGTTTTAGGTTAGAATTTGTTTTCAAAGCTTTTTTCATCTAATAATAGATGAATATAGTTTACTTATTTCTCCTGCTTCCTTTTTATCATTTACTATACTATTTATTTTATCATTTATGCTTAGTGCCTCTAAATATTTTCTTTTGAGTGTGTTATTTTCTCTATGCAATATTTTTAGTTTGTTTCATCTACGATTATATAAGGTTTATATTAAAGTTCATCATCATCATCATACTGTTGCCCTCACCTAGCGCCGTGCAGTGTGAGGATCCTTATAGAGCCTGGACCAAGAATCTCCTTCCTCAACCAGTTCTCTTCTTCGGTTCCAGTCAATTCCTCTCCTCCTCAAAGCATCCCTGCCTTCGCAGGATATGCGAGGCCTTCCTCTGGTCCTTTTTCCTTCTTTTATCGTAGGCCTTCCTGGCGATTCTATCTGGTTCCATCTTAAGTAGATATCCGAACCATCTTAATTTATGTTCCTCCAGGATAGTCTTCGCTGGTTTAATAGTAGCCCTTATTGTTGTGTTCCGTATCTTATCTCACCGAGTTTTCCTTTCTAATATACTTGTATTAAAGTTAAATATATTTTTTTACAGATAAGAACTATATTTAGCGATAAATTATATGCTTTGTTTATTATGGTGAGTTTAAATGATCCAATAGTTAGTATTGGGTTTGAAGAGAAATAAAAAAAAAATTGAGAAAAAGAAAACAAAACTAAATAATAGAATAGAAGTGATATAATATTTATTATAATTCTAGCTAATTATATTATAATCAATAACATATCTCAGTTTGCTACCTGGTGCCAATATTGGATTTTAAACTTTCAAGTCTACTAAATGGTTTTGAATGTTCGATATTTTCTATCCTGAGTCCTGTTAAGAAATATTTATTTTTTTCTAAGACTCTGCGCTTATTGACGATTAAAATACTAGTGGATTCTAAGTTCCTTATAATATATATTAATAAGGTATAGTAGACCTCTTCTCAGTCTCTAAGAGATGATGGATTTTGATGAATGAGCTATCAAAAGAAATGGAATTTCTCAGAGAAATGACGAATGGTTTTTCGGATTCTTAAATTCTTATTAGGGCTTAAATGAAAGTAATGAAAAAGCTTAGGAGTTTCCAATTTTAGTTACATACATATATTATTTATTTTACAAATAATTTGGAGTAATAAAATTGGATATTCAATTCATTAAAAAGAAAGATTTGAATTTATTTATTTCATATCATATATATATATATATATATATATATATATATATATATATATATATATATATATATATATATATATATATATATTTCCCTTTGGTTTTTGAGATTCAATTATTACTTGTTAAACGGTCTTTAAGCCACGTTTCTAGACTTCATTGTTCTCATATTCATGCCAAATTGATGCGAAACCTTTTAAACTGCTCGACTCAATCAATATACCTGTACAATATTACTTATATCCTGCAAAGTCAATTCAACGCTTGAATTTTCCTTTATCGAAGCTTTAAATCTGAACTGTTCTTTTTAAAAATATATAATTATGGTTTTAATAATACAATATGCTGTTCTGTGTTTTATAAGTTTTATTCCAGCTATTCTTATTATTATTATTGTATTTACAATTTAGTTATGTTTAATGTACCTCAGAGTCGTAATAAATCTCCTTTATTGGTGTTTTTATTTATTTATTTTTTATTCTTCCTTCTAATGATACTATTTAAAATGAAACGAACTGTATACAGATTTCATGTTTAATTCCCTATATCGAAGTGAATCGTATGGTCATTTCTACGAAGAGGATTGAACTAATGCGGTTAACCAATCGGAACAATAGATTAGCAACTATCGACCCTAGGCCGTGAGGACAAAGGGTATTATACTCTGAGCTGGTTGCCCGTTCCTTGTGGACTAACCTCTAGCCACTAACCACTAACCTCACCCAACCAATCAACCAACTTATGGTCACTTGCAAACTTCAACACCTTGGCCACCGTCGACATGGAAGTTCACTTACAACTATGTCGAGGCCCGTATCTTCCTAGCTCGACTTGTTGAGTTAATAACAGAATCTTCGGTGTTAATTTAATTTCGTTGCAAAGTTTACTTCGCATACAAACTCAGCACTAAATAGGTATAAAAATTAATATTAAAAACAATTTTCCTAGTGAAATTACTTGGAAGTATTAATTAAAATACTTAATATCAAAACAGCTAAAGTTTCCACCATGTATTATATTCCATCATCCTGTTTTAATATATTTCTAGTCCTACGAAACCATCTTCATTGGTTGTCCAAATCAGTTTCCGGAATACGAATTACAATGAAGTTTTATACAAAATTTGATTCCAGATTAAAGAATTTATAAGTCACATTTTAAAAATAATTACGTGAGGCTGGTCAGCTTTGGTGGAGGTAACTCACAAGGACCAGGTATAGAAGTAATAAATAGTAACGAGTGTGTAAAAAAATAAAAAATAAAAATAAAGAATAAAAACAATGGATATGTTATTGGAAGGTTTCATTGAATGTTATAGCTTTGCCCTGGCAATGACTCCAGCCCCTTAATAGCCTTTCGTTGTACTACCGCCTCAATACTTTGATACAATGGCCTATAACTAATATATAACTACAATTCATTTCATTCATGTCCGAAAATATCTCTTTGATCTTGTATTATTAAATTATGAATTAAAATTCTAGTCTGCTAGTCTTTAAGTAGTATAGTACTAAAAAAACAACAACAAAAATCGACCACTACAAATGTTAAAGCTCTTGGAAAACAGTTCCATTTCTAAGCCAACAGTTGTGCAGGAAAGTAGTTAGTCTGAGAATACGTTCATTCTCCAGGTTTTCTCCTAATTAAAGGAATCCACATCACAGAGCAGAGGTCTGTGACCAAATGATCTGTGATCTGGCCGTTGGGAAATGCATTATTACACCGCTGGCCGCAAGTAATATTATATATCCTTGTAAAAAAAAATAGATCCACTATGGAAATACTAAGAATGTATAATATTCATTCATATGGCCGATTATGTGAAAGACTTTGTTTTCCCAGAGTGTGAATGTTGTTTCCTAAAAAAAAACAGTTTCTTAGTATTTGAGTAGGTATTATGACCTCCATATTATCCATTTGTCCCTTTACATAATATTTTATTTTTTATATTAGTACCTATATGACGTTACGTAGGTCAAAAGCGGTTGCCTCGTTCTTAACTGTGTTCTGGCTTACTTCCGCGTGTAGCTTCGTCAGATGGTGGTCCGGGCACAGTCCGGCCTGAAAGCCGGTCTGCTCCGGTGGGATTAACGCTATTTCCGAGCAATAGGTTTTGAGATAATTAAGAATAATTTTCTCAAAAACTTTGCCCATGTGCGGAAGTAAGCTAATAGGCCGGTAGTCGACTGGCTGATTACCATTTCTTGCGGGATTTGACCCAGAACAAATCAACTTGTCATATACGGGCTAGACCTCGAATATGACATAGAAGAAATAAGTACATTTCTAAAAACGAAATTACAGGATGTTTTAGACGTGTGCCGCATGAGGAAGAGCAACAAGGACGGAGTAAAAACCGAACTTCCACTTATCCTGATCACCACAGCAGCGACAGTAAAGCTGGCCGACCTACAAGCTGTGCAAGCAGTCAATCGAGTTAGATTCACTGCCAAGATATACAAAGGGATTATCCTGTATATGTATGTATGCGAGAAAGTAATGTAATGCGACATGCGATAGATGAACGAAAAATTTTGGAGCGATGGAAAGAAAGTTTCACCTTAAAAAGAAACGAATAATTATATAGATATATTATATTTATTAAGTATGTAGTATTTTATATATAAATGTTCTGGTGAGAAACAATTTGTAAATTTGTTGTTATATTTATTTTTGTTTTGGAAAGAGTGTAAAATGTTTTTTTAAACAGAGAATTTTATATTAATATATTTTATTTTATATTAAGACCTGGAAAACATGCAACATAGAAGGATGCGGAAGAGAAAAACCAATGGAAAAGCAAAAAACACGTTAAATAGAGTAGATTTAGACCCGGGCTAATGAGGGAGAAGAAACGAAATCCTACGAAAGGACAAAAAAGTAACTTAAAGAAGAAAGGAGAAGGAATTTTTTTAACAGGAGAAAGTAAAAGATAGAAGTTGAAATAAAGAAAGTAAATCTTCAAGTGAAATTTCCACACTATTAGAATTAGTCATATTGACCTGATATCTGAATATCTGAATTAATATATTATCATAAATAGCAAATGTTTATGTAACTCTGTAGGTTCGATGCCGATACCACCAATCTCTGCTTAAAACCTTCCATCTTGCAATTACCGTCAACTCAAACTCGTTAGGTCATTCATAAATCAATCCTCCCACTCACGTCTGGGTCTACCCTCAGACGTTTACCAGTCAGCATAGCGCATATTAACTTTACAAGCCTATCTTAATCTTCGCGTCACTAATACTTCAATAATACGATCCGCAATTCCGCGTTGTGTAAGTTCTTAAATTCTCATTTTTTTTTTTTGAAAAAAAAACAGAAGAAAACGCGGTAGTTTATCGGTTTTATATCTATTTTAAAAATGCTGGTACTATCGACCGCCTAATGATGTATAAATTGTTGTACTATAACCTCATTTGTCGATTAGTAAATTATGAGATTTGTGAAGTTAGTTTTAAACGTGATGTAAACTCCATTTTTTTTAAATCTCGATGTGTAAGGGTTTAAATTTGAATTAGTTTTAAAAAATGGGAAAATGTTTTTATCACTTAATATTTAGTAAAGAGTGGTGTTTTTCACAATGCACCTATTTATTATTTTATAATGAACTAACAATCTTTAACAATATTTAAAAGAAACGACATGTTTTAGATCCGAATCGACTTACAACACTTTCAAAAATAACTGCTCATTGATATTAAAGTAAACAATATTAAATATTATTCGTTATATAAGTAGATCGCTTAGTTGCGCCTCTGAGGGTCAAATTCAGCTGCGGCAGATAAATTATTTAATTCGTTAACAACCACTGGTGGATCCTTTAGGGCATGCAGACCCATCTGGGGCTCACCCACCCTCCGTAAGGTAGATAACTTAAATTTGCAGGATTTGCTACAGAGGAGACTAAATATATTTATAATTATACTGAATACATAAAGTAAATATAATGTAAGATAAATAACGTCCCCAGTGGTAACACTCAAATAAAAAGTTCACGAGATCATCTTCTTTTCAGGCGCCTCGGAGGATTATCAGGTATTGAAGAGGTTGCGAGGTTTGAAACTAGTGGGTTTGAGTGGAAATGAAGTTTGTCATGAGTAGATTGATATCGGATTCGGGCCAAATCAACCACAAACGGGACATTAAGGCCATTATGGATAACTTTGCTCGTAACGAAGTAAGGGACATTGAGATTTTACGAACGATTTTAGATTGTAAAGGATTGAATACGACAGGAATTTGATGGCTTAGTGGAGCCCCAAACCTCCATTCCGTAAGACCAGATAGGTCTAATGATTGTCATGGATATGAGTCTTTTGTAATTAATTGGGAGCTTAGAGCGTTGGTCTAGTAAATGTTGAAGTAGCCTGAAACGGCGTGCTGTTTCTTGTCGTTTCAGTCTAGTATGAGGATACCAAGTTAAGCGTTCGTCAAGGTGTAGTCCTAAGTAGCGGACCTGTTCTACAGGAACCAGTGGGATGTTATTAAACGATACAGGAGGACAGGAAGTCGTTTGTTTACGACAGAATTTTAATTACAACAGGGCGTTCATGTATTTTAAAACTAATTATGTTGCAACTTCATTTAAGCTTTCATAATTCCAATTTTCTGCTCGCCGTTTGAATATTTTGCTTTGTTAGTGGGTTGAAATGTAATTTATTTAAATTTCGAAATGTGGATGTGAGAGAGGAACCAGCTCATATCGGGAATATATTTGTAATGAAAATTCAACGCTAGAACCAATTTGTTTCTATGATGGCTAAATTGTTTGCCCATTGATTAACCAACTGGAAATATTCCGAGTACTGACAGCATTCATTCATTCATTAGTATAGAGCTGTAAACCAGTTTTGATTTGCTAATCATTTTGCCCAATCAGGAAAATGATACCGAAGAAATAATTATATCTCTACCTCTCTCTCTTACCAAGTAATTATTTATATAAAGGGAATTGTTTCATAAATATTAGCTAAAAGAGACGAATATTTGTTCTCTTTAATTGTCTTTATTAATCGTATAATTCATAATTTATTAATTACTATATTAAATTTTAATAAAAAAATAAATGATTGTTGAGTTTGATAATTTAATAAATTAGCTTTATCATTTATACTTGAATCTACTGAGGTATGATATTTATATAATAATACTAGCTGACCCGGCCACGCGTTGCTGTGGCTGTTGTAATAGTTTTAAAAATATATTGCATTAAAATTTGAATTTTAAAGAAACAATGAATGAATGGAAAAAATGAATTAAAACGATTTTTGTTTTACATTTTATTCATCTTATATCTAAGTTCAGTATATAATAAGTAAATGATATAAAAAATACCTAACTGTTAAAATATGAGCATTAGATTAATGAATGAGGTTTATCATGGCTAATCCTTAATTATGGCTACTAATTCTTTTTTTAAAATTATTACTATTTATTTCAATTCAATTGAGCGCTAATCGATGCACAGTTTCTTTTTTTTTAATATGTCTATTAAGAATACAAATAGATTGGATGGTTTACTAACACGTGAGCATGCAAAACATAATTGTCCATAAGAGAAACATGTTTGTTCTAGGTCCAAACCGCAAATGGACATTGTCTGGCCTCCAGACTTTTTTATGGTCATACCAAAAGCCAAGCTTATATCTAATTGAAGTTTTTTGAACGGTATTATGGGTTCTGATGGTATCATTGGAATACGTGGCTACAGAACGACTTCTCCTTAAAAGATTCCAGTCAAGATTGCTGCTTCAATAACATTCCCGGTGATATTTTTGATGACCAAACATATCACATCAAAGATTCCATAATTGGAGGATTATAATTACACATTATCAATAATAATATCCGACACATATCACTTAGGGGTTAGAGAAATAGTTTACGTCCTATTCTCAGGCCTACTGAAGTCTAGGACACAAAATTTTATAAGAATTGGTCAAGTCGTTTCGGTTCTGTCTGCACCAGTTCGTACAATTTTTGTTTTGACGAAAATCATTACAATCACTCTTTATAAAATGAGTTAAAGTAGTAAATAATTACACAAGGGAACAACATTTTTGTTGCATGAAATATTTTGACTAATATTCTACTTCCTCGAGGTGCTGATTTAAGATCTGAAGTCAGTTTGTTTGTATCAGCTTTACTTTTGGGGTTATAATTATAAACTGTTTTTTAAGATGAAAATATTTTTTATTAAGAAAACTATTAAAAAAATTAGCACTACATATCAAAAAATTTTCTTTTGTAAGATTTTCTGGCTTGATTCGGTTCACGGGGGCTGTTTTTAATGCTCCAACAATAGTCCGCCATCATGTGAGCATTCCAGTGACCTTGGTAACGTTCCTCCATAGTTCGAATGTCCTGATGGAACCGTTCCCCTTGTTCTTCACTCAGATCACCAAGATTTTCAGGGAAACGGTCCAAATGGCTGTGGAGGAAGTGTACTTTGATGCTCATATTACAACCAAGCTGCTGGAAGTGTAACAACATTAGTTCAATATGCTCCGCATAGCTTTCTTCCTTTTTGTTTCCCAGAAAATTTTGAGCAGTCCAAACGAATTCATTCCAGGCATTTTTTTCAATATCAGTCATGTAACTAATAAAGTTTTCATCCTTTATCAACCTTCTTATTTGGGGACCATCAAAAATTCCATTTTTAATTTTTTCTTGGCTCAAATTAAAGAACTTCTTAGAGATGTATTTATAGCAATCACCACCCTTGTTCAAAGCTTTGACAAATTGTTTCATGAGCCCTAGTTTGATATGCAAAGGTGGCAGTATTATTCGATCCGTGGGCACAAGGGGCTCATTTATTACATTCAGTTGTCCCGGAACCATAGATTGCCTGGAAGGCCAATCTTTTCTAATCCAGTGCTCAGACCTAGCTCTGCTGTCCCATAAACAAATAAAACATGGATATTTTGTATATCCACCTTGTTGTCCAAGAAGAAAATTCACCATTTTTAGATCAACACTTATCAACCACTTTTGTTCGTTGTATTTGATTCTATCCATTACAGAAGCTACAGTAGCATATTCTTCTTTGACTGTAGTTGAATGTGCAATCGGTATCGAACCCAGCTTATTGCCGTTATGCATAAGTACACATTTCAGGCTACGTTTAGAGGAGTCAATAAATAAACGCCATTCATTTGGATCATACTTCTGTACTCCCATTGCTTTCAATAAACCAGGAACATCTGAACAAAAAGCAAAGTCGTCATCTTTAGAAAAGAATGACAGCAATTCTGCCTCTCGGTTACGATAGTATGAAATTCTTGTTTCTGGGGTTAAAAGATTTCTTTAAAAGAAATCATTGGTGTTTGATACTTAAAATGGGGTCTTTTCTTATTTGCCCATAATCTCAAAGACTCAACACATGTTTTACATACCATATGAGGGATCCAGTACTTGTCACGGATGTCCAAAGCGAATCCAAAGTAATCAAAATATACCTGTGTTATAAACTCTGACACACTTAGCCTACAATTTTTGAATGTATATTCACCACAAATGTTACAGAAATAGTTTGGATCGTTTCTACAGATATTTCTTAACTTGGACATTGTTATTTAACACAAGAGCACAAACTTTTTCACTAAACAACTCAGTTGAATTGATGTTTGAATGTGACTAGTACAAATATATGTCTATCAGCTGTTTGCCAAAAACAAAAGGTGCTGGAGAAAAACTGAGGCTAGATTTGTAATCACCAACCTCTAATTAGTAAACAACAGGCCTAAAACTCCATGCAACAAAAAATTAATAAAAATTTGTTCCCTTGTGTTATCAGTGTTCTTAAAATATTTATTCATCATGACTAATTTTTTTTTCATACGGCAAAAACCTGAAGTTGTTTTTTTAGGAATATGTATTCACATTGTTATTATGCCACAAGAACAACAATGGAAAATGTTATGAATACCTATTTTTTTGTTATTTGTTGTGTGTTTGTTTTTTCAAGGAATATACCTATTGTTATTTTGCCAGAATAACCACTTAATTGGAAAAATTATTTCTTTAGAGCCTTTATTATTTCAACAAGTCATCATGTTGCACTAGAACCTTTTATGTTATTAGATCGTAGCAAATAGAAAATAACAAGGTCCAAAGACTGAATAAAATACTAAGTAAAAAAATAAAGACTGATTTTATCATTTCAAAAATTATATCAAATGAAAAATAAATGTTTTTTTTTTCAAATTTTTACTTTTTTTTTAGCCCCTATCGTACGAAAGTTTACTGATGTACCAACAGATTCAATTGAATAACCTTACTAATAAATATTATTCGAAAATATACAGTGTTCTACGCAATTTATGCAAACATCCTCGCATTTTACGCTGATATCCGTTAATATGACGGATGTGACCTGTGGATCAAAACTCAGAGATGTTCCGTTCAAAGGGTTAGGCATAAATAAATGAAGGCGTGAAATATAAATGATACTTATTTTGTTAATTACAAAGTGATAACACTGTAGAGTTTTAGTTGGGTAAGTTCCTGAGTTAGCAGTGGGTTAGCTCAGTGTCAGTGAGTGCTGAGTTGATAAGCTGAAGGATCCGGGTGCGAATCCGTATGTGGCGGATAATTATTTAAACTGTCATCAACTATGGTTGGGTCCCGTGAGAGTTGCGATCTCTTTAGGGTATCTCCATGCTTTATTAAGTGGGTCCTCTTGATTGGAGAAAAACCTGGAGGTTGAACGTGGTCCCGGACTAATCACCGCCCTGGTCTAACGTTATAGAAACAGTTGAGTCTCTACCATAAACTAAACCCGAGATCCATCACTGGATTTATTACAGATTTTTTTTTTAATTCTTAAGTGATAGTGACAACGGTATTTTTCTTTAAATCTTCGGCTAAACTTTATTTGACGACTAGCTTTTGCCCTCGGATTCGCTCGCATGGAATTTGTTCTGCCACTGTTTTGTGACAGATCATTTTAAATAATTAATTTAATTTTTTTTAACTATAAGTTACTCGTACCTCCGAAATTTCAAATGTTGAACTTCAAAACTGACGGACCCCTATTATATTAAGGGGGAATTGTCCTTGGGGGTGGAATTGTCCATTCCTTTCTTAGTGCTTATTTAATATGTAGAAAGAACCTATCTGCAAATTTCAAGATGCTAAACATGCTAAAGATGAAACAGCTTGACCGCAGGGTTTGTTAGTCAATCAGGTTACAGTTTTATATAAACTTCACCTGTGTGGTGTGTTGATAAGAAGTAGCCTATTCCTTTCATCGAGATTATCGATATCAAATTTCATCACAGGCGGATCAGCACAGCCGTGGAACATAAATAGACACTGATTAACAAACGGGACCGACAGAAGTTTACTGTTGTTCGTGCCAGTAAAGAATTAGTATGTAATGTTATTGAATTTATTGAAAAGGATTACTCAGTGTAACGGTTTCACTTGTACGGCAGCAGCGAGAAGTGAACTATGTTACTTGATTTGTTTTGTTTAGCAAAAATATGTAGATTTTGTGGATAACAAGCACGTGAGCAAGCATACAAATTTTGCCCCCCCCCCCTTTTCACTCCTTTAGGGGTAGAATTTCGGAAAATCCTTTCTTATCGGATGCCTACGTCGTACAAAGAGCACACCCTCCAAGTTTCAGGTCTCTAGGATCAGCGGTTTAGATCACCTCATTCACCATCCGCCAGTAGTCCCCAGTCCCTGTTGAGTGCTGTAGCCATCCAGTTGCGGCAGTAGTAATACTAGTAGTTTTGGCAAAGCAGGAAATCAAATTTTACTTAAATACTTAAAAGTAGTCGTTTTGATGTTGGAATCTTAATCCTGCTAATAGAGCGGATTGGGAGGGCAAACGATGGAGAAGCCTCAGCTAAGTTTGAACTTACTCAGTCCAGTTTTGATTAGTTAGTCAATCCCGGTCCTAACTCCTACTTCCACTTCCTGCTTCTACATATACAATCGCTTCCTCCGACTGTAATTCGATAGCCGTCTATTTATCTCTCAGTTAATTGTGAATTTATTTATAGTAAATTGTATTAGCGTCAGTTAATTGTCGATTATTCAAGTGGCTCATGAATTATTGACACCTCAACTAGCGAAAATGACTTAGGACAGAACAACTCCGTTAATTTTCATCAAGCTGTTGACGTGAGTTGTGATATGTATATTCTGCAGTAACATTACATTAGCGACGTGTTAGTGTAATTATCACAATTGAAAACCATCATTTGCTCATTTTGTAAATTCGTATTAATTTTTATTTTAACACCCTGAACGATACTTAGCATTATATCTATAGCGCTGATATTTTAAATGTTAATAATTATTATGCTAAGGAGGGAAATAAATGTTTTGTTTTGGCGGTGAGGTAAAGTTGTACACAGTCGACAATTGAGACAAATTGACGAACTCTGAACAAGCTTCTCGTTAGGGAACGTGTCGTCAGCTACACATTTCCTCGTTATTTTAATTTGACGATTTGTTTCCAAACAATTTATTACTTTAACATCTTTAAATTTTCTTTGCATCTAAATTATGCATTATCAAAGATAAAAAAAAAATATAAAGGAAGCTGTTGTGTCCTTTATGTCCATCAATTTTCTTCATCTATAAATCAACCCTCCAAACCTTGTGTACCAAATTAAGTATTCTAAACGTTAAAATTATATTATTTATAGAGGGGTCTTTTAAAAGGAAAGTAATTTAATAAAACAACATTATGAAATCAAAACATTTTTATTCAAAATATTTACGCCTCATTTTCTATACATTTTTCCCAACGTGTTATCAAATTTTCAGTCAAGAACTGAAAAAATATCGGGTTTTGTGATTAATCATTTTCAAAACTTTTACCCTTAAGGAACTTGTCCAAATTTCTGAACAGCTATTGGAGTCTGGCGAATAAGATGGGAGTGGGAGAACTTTGTAACACAGCTCGTTCAGTTTCTTCACTGTAATAGTGAACCATGAGGTCAGGCGTTGTCGTTTAAGGGTATAGCTCCCTACCGATTAAGCAATGCTAGTTGTGTTTTTTTTTTATTGTTTTTGTCGCATTATGTCAATAATAATACAGCATCATACCCATGCAGTATGATGCGGGTGAGACTGTTTCACCTCTGGGTAGAAAAGTGAAATTAATTATTTATTAATTAATCTTGCCACCAACAGAACAATTCTCAAACCGAAGGTGAATGGTCCGTTTGCCCGATCGCAGTGGTATGTTTCCTGCATCGTGCTAACAAATTTAACTCTTGAAGTTATCTCTTTCAGTAGAAACATGAGACTAAATAGAGTTGAGAAATAACTAAAAGCCTGTATTGATAACTAAATAATAAATAAACATAGAAATATTAATATGGGTTATACCCATTACTTTTTGGCTATTAGGCCACTTGTCTCCGCATCGCTTCAATTTACGTAATATATATATATATATATATATATATATATATATTTCAAAAAATATTGCTGGAAATTAAAATAATGAGATTAATTATATGTAAATTATTTGTTCTGTATTTCTGTATTGTTTAAAAAAAATAACCAAAATGTATCCATTATTTACTTAAATATTATATATTCCATTTAAAATAAAAGCTCCAGGAATTTGTTTGTTTTTTTAGTGGAATTACGGTCCTCCACCTAGGGTTTTAGAAAAGACACATTTTCTGATGCTTTTAGTGATATTTTCAAACGTTATTCTCTCGTTTATGTAAATACTTCAAAGTCAGAATTTGAAATATTTAAAAAGAAAAAAAAGTGTGGTATTAGAGATTTTTATTTTTAATGACTTCGACTTTTTGTGCAAACAAAGTACGTGTGTAAAATATTCATTCCAATGACTTATTTTGTATGAGACTTTGTTTTTTCTGGTAGAGAAGGCCGGTTTCTAAAAAAATAAATTTCTAACTATTCGAGGATTCATTATAATCTAGATCCGAAAATATTTTATAAAAAAATCTTACAAATATAAATATTTATTTTCTTGGCAATCCTATTTCGATGAGTCCGGTAATTGTACGAAATCGTTATTAATTGTGATTTTAAAGTAAGGAAAAAATCACAACCCACCTGGTGATGACGTCATTCAAGTGCCATGACGTCATCGCCAGATCAAGGATTTAAGTAAAGAAGTCACTCTCCTTTGATTACATGACTTTTCGTGAAGGTAAATAAAACCTGTCCATATCTTTATAAAGTACTTTTGTCAAATATAGAAACTAAAGTCAATGATCAGGAGTGCTGTATTTATTTTCCATATTATAAATTATTAACAACTAATTAGTGTATAACACTAAAAAAAAAAACTCGCGTTAATAAGAAACGAAACTTAAAAGTAAAAAATAATTTCTAAAAAGCTTAATATAAGAATTATTTATAATTTACAAAAAGCACTCCACATTTTTTTCTCTATAAAATTTATCTTTTTGTTAATCACTCTAGTTGTTTTAAACTTATTAAAAATTATTTTCTGTTTTTTAAGTATGATTTCCTATAAAGCGTTTTCTATAGTTGTTGATAGTAATTTTCTACCTTTTAGTTGGCTAGCAATGTGTATTTTCCGGATTTTCAAACTATTTTTGTTTATTACACATTAAACGAAACTCCTCAGTTGAACCTGCCAGTAATCATATGCTTATCCCTAAGAATAACCATGCATGCCTGTGTACACGCCTTGTTTGTTTATTTAACACCACTTTATGCTACTGTGTCAACTCGATGATGCTACAGGGAGAGCTCTAAATTATGCATATCCAGGTTTAATCAGGATAAGGATTTTTAACGAATACCTGACATCGTACACGCTGAAGACTCCCCCACGATTTAACGTCTCTTCCGAAGGACGGCTTACCAAAGAAGTTTTTTCTCCCTTTAAAATCTCCTAGGGCCACCTATCGGGCTACAAATCCGCGATCTACCGCTTCTTCTGATATAAAAATCTTAATCCTCAAGATCCTGGTCACGATAATGAGATAAACTTATTATATTATTGTAAAGTCATCTCACCTTGAGAATTATACGTTTAATTTAATATAAGTTTAATGTTCAGAAATGGCCGAAAATCGAGTATAAATATCTGGCTCCATGCATACGGTCATACGTTTGTAGATGTAAACAGTTAATACAAGTGTGTTATAATAGAAAAAAATAAAGTTTTTGAGTGAAGTATTCTCAGATTTCTAAGGACGAAATTAAAATTCACAACTCTTAATCCGACTGCGAGGCTGCGTGGGATGGGTCGATTTCTTTCTTTATCTCTTCCCCTCCACTTTCGCTATTCAAGGCGAAATGAAATGGGGGATCTCCTTTTTTTTCCTTCATACGAATTCTTCAAATACTTCAGAGGTCCTTATATCGGTTGAGGGATTATTATTAATCTTATTACATTTATTGTCATGTTTTATTTCTTCTTTCTTTTCGCTAATCTGCAAGCAGGTTGCAAATTTTTTTTTATAAACTCATCACATCCCTCAAGACCGATAAGATCTATCAAATACTTTGTGGTTATGAATATCATTGTGCCTTAAAAAAATACAACATAATTTATTCCTGAGTTTGAAGTGTGTTCTCTTTTTCAATACGAGTACTACCTCTGAATGACGATCTTTTGGTATCCTTGAAATTTTAACGGCAAATCAAGCATCAAGAGGAAGTCGAGATGTTTTGAATTGCAGTCAAGAACGAAGCAAACAGGAAGTGTAATTAAATTTTATTCAATATTTTCCGATATTTCACCCTCCTTAATAGGTTTTCTCAGTACGCAAGTTTAAAAAAATGTCAAAATTACGATATATAGTGCTTCAGCGAAATGTCATATAGGATCTAAGACCCTCCTGGGGCTCAACCAGCCTCTATAAAATATAATAAAAATAGGGTAAGGAAATAAGGTGGGAAAATCTGCTGGTGAGCGTGACCTAGGACAAGTCACCTCCTTGCAGAACAGTTGTACATAAAAATGTACAATCTCCACCATCTACTGAACCCCAGACCCGTTCACGGGTTGTAATGGTGTAGTTTTTTTTTTTATTAGTCCTTCAATACTTTACAGGGGGAGCAGGATAACTCTGTGTGTAGAGTTGTTGAGTTTCTGTGATGAAAATCTTGTGCAACATAATTTATTTAAGCCGTTAACAGTAAAGGCTGTATCCTGCAGGATCTACCGACCCTGCTTTTAAAAAGTGGGTATCATTCATTGGGAAATCTACACAATTGTTGGCTTAAGAAACAGTATCTCAGTAACGAATAAATTCCTTAGGTGTAATAAGCGGTGTGCTGACTGGGAAGCTTCTGAGGGTAGACTGAGGCGTAGGTCGGAGGATTGCGAGCGATCTGGTGGATTTAGGTTTGGGTAATGGTCCGTGGATGGAAGTTTGTAAGCAAAGATTGGTGGTGTCGGCATCGAGCCTACGGCTTCGCTAAGCTTTATTATTATATTATATTTTCCCAACATCCCTTATTGGTACCGATTATAAGACAGGCCACTTTTGATAGTTAAAATAATAAAACATTGCAATTAACTCGCGGTCCTCGCAAAAGTTTTATTCAGAATATCCGATATTCAGTTACGATATATGTGATAAAATGTAGTTGTCAATAATATCTATAGCTTTTTGTAATATATACTACTTCAATTTATCCATATTTGATAATTTTTTTTTATTTGATTTGACCTAATGAATAGAATATATTAAATATTATAGGAACATATACATATAAGGGATATCACACACACATATATATTTCCTCGTGCAAATAAATATTATTAATATTATAATCATTATCCTTGATCAAATATTAGATGACATTGACTATGAGGCACCTCCTGGTGATCTAGATTAGGAGAGTGGCATTAACATGCGGACTGGTATAGCGATTGGCTGCCGAGTGGAGATGTGCGTACTCCTGCCCTAAGCGGATTGGTCCCCGCTAAGTCCCCCCCCCTCGACCAGGCCGAATGCTAAATAACTAAACCTCCCAGCTCTGGGGCTTAGTCAAGTCCGCATTTACTTCCCAACATACGCTCTTAGCACAGATTAAATTAAAGATTAAACTTGTGGCTTCTACTCTTTTATTAATCCCTTCGGCCACTGTAATAAAATTTAAATATGGTCTGTTTTCCTTAATTAATTTATGATGTCGTAATAAAAATATGTTTTTTTAATAATTTATTCAATGTTATTTACAACTGCATTATACTAATACAACAAGTAAATATAACGAATGGTACATATTGACATAAATAAATAAATGTAGATTACTTTGTTCGTTACCAAGTCAGGAGCATTGGGCATTTTGGATTGTAAGGATTGGATACGAGAGGAATTCGATGGTTTAGTGGAGCACCACCAAAGTAGCTCTACCGTATCCGTAAGTCCAGATGTGCCTAATGATTGTCATGTATATGAGTCTTTTGTAATTAATTGGGAGCTTAGAGCGTTTGTCTAGTAAATGTTGAAGTAGCCTGAAGCGGCGTGCTGTTTCTTGTCGTTTCAGTCTAGTATGAGGATTAATCTTTTGTCAAGGTGTATTCCTAAGTACCAGGCCTGTTCTACAGGAACCAGTGGGATGTTATTAAACATTACAGGAGGACAGGAAGAAAATTAAAAATAAAAAATATTCCCGATTAAGAGTTCTTGCTTCATAAAGGTTTGCTGAGACCCAGTAGATCTGAAGATCCCACAGGATGTTAACATTTATCTGTCTTAACCAAAATGTTAACCAGTACCTGCAACCCAGCAATTCATCGCTTTACACACTAAGCTTCCTCGCTCCACGTTATATATATATATATATATATATATATATTTTTTTTAAATATAAATTTTAATATTTTAAAAATAAATTTGTAAACATTTTTACTCCCTTGTATTTGGCAGTCTCTAATCGTGCTAAATAATAAATAATTCTGACATTATGGTATCCATAGAACCGCCCTCATATCTGTTGAAAAAGCTACTGCTTTTTTTCATATCCTTTAAAAGGTCATATCATTTCGTTCTAATTGAGTAATTTCCCCTAATTAATTTTTAAAAAAAAACCTGTACCACTACAACCGGTGATGGGTCTGGAGTTAAGTACATGGTAGAGACTGTACTGTTTCTTGGACAACGCTTCTGCAGGGAGATGATTTTTCCAAGAACTCGCTCAATCACCAGATTTCTCTAATTTAGGATATCCACTTTACTGAATATACAGGCTGGTTAAACCCCACAGCCTTCCCACGATCTTGGGCTTTGTAGGTTGTTATACTAACCACTACACCACAGGTCATCTGTTATTGTTGAAGTGGAAGAACAATTTTGGCATGAGAGTTATGTAAAATTCGAAGAAGGATGTTCTATTTGTTTTCCCCCAAAATCGTCCAATTAAAATCCTCATTCGATTCAATGAAATCTACCACGCTCCTGATGATATTGAAATAACGATTTCATAAGTCAGTACCCTTAGTAAACGTTTATAAAGTGAGTAGGAATATCAGCGCATGTTGAAATCCAATATGGACACTCGGTGAATATTCGGCTTTCCAGGAAAGCATAAAACGCAGCTTTTAGCAATCAATTAATTACTGAATCTGAATCCAATTTTCAGATACATTTCTTTAATTACATTATTTTATTAAACTGCTTTGTGCTAAAAAATAACAATATACGAGAAATGAAAAAAACATCTGTACCTCTATAAACCTTGAAGGATTATACGTTCAGTACATTGTAGTCTTTGTACTGCTTCCAGGACAACTGTGTGCAGAGAGGTGATTAATCTCAGCTCAATCGTCAGGCATTTCCTTCGATTTAGAGTGTCCACTGCAAAGAGGCTGGGTGAGCCCCTGGAGAATCTGCAGGTCCCCATAATTTATATCATAAATATATTAAATAATTTAACTGCTACTTTCAAATTCAAAACCCTCTGTAATTGGTTGAATCAAACAACGTAGAAGAAAAAGAAAAGTAATTTATTTTCTTGCTAACTAATAACTAAGGTATAATTATTCTTACCAAAATGTAGCTTCGATTGTGAAAATTTAATTAAATACGATTTCTAAATAAAATTGTTATTTTAAATTTTTTTTTCCGACTTAAAATACAGTCTTTGACAGAAAGTATTCGAGGTTCAATTTTGTTATAGATATTAATTATTATAACTGAGAATCTAAAGAGAAAAAAAGAAAAGTAGTTTTTTCTTAACATTATATCGTATAACGTTTTTATTCGTTTCGTTTCATAACATAATTATGATTTCTTAAAAAAAAAATAGGACACATCTATTAAAGAATAATATTTTCTTCAGAATCAAGAATTCCTACAATATTTCGAATACTAATAACATAAAATTAAGAACCTGTTTTACAAGAAGCTATGGAGGATCTTAAATAGAGCACATGATAAAGATTTTACTGCCTTTAGGACAACTGTTGTGCAGAGGGGCGATTTGTCCGAGGCCACCCTCCACCACCAGGTTTTCCCCCTTAAGAGTAACTATGTTATAGAGGCTGGGTGAGCCCTGAAATATCTCACCTTTATCCACTCGGCACTTGACAAGGAACCACCACGCTTCCTTAATAGAATATACATAAAAATACATCCCCATTTTTTCGTATATAAAAAATTGGGATTAATTTTATTATTATTGAATTGTAGGAGAGAGGTAGAAGAACTAAGAAAGAGCAGTAAAGTAGGAGCTGAGATGATTATAACAGCGGAGCAGAAGGCGATATCAGAAGGAATCCTTAATAAAAATGTTAGAGCCCTGTTTATTGGCCACTATCTGAGAGCAAAGAGGCGGCTGGGATCAGTTGCAGGTCTGGGAGTGGGACAAAGAGGTCCTTACCTTCCCCTCCCAACGAGATAGTGTCTTATCTGTGGCAAGCAGCCCAACGGCCTACACTTCTTCATAGTTAGCTTCTCATTCCTACAGATAACGCCAGTGTTTGTTTCTCAATCGGTTTTATTTCCCTTTCCCGAAATTTTTTCCGCTTTTATAAGGCGGTCATATGTTCTTGTTTTCTCCCCTCCCCCCTTTGGTAACCAATGCAGAAGAAGCTTTTGTTTAAAAATTCTAAATACCTCCATTCGTAGAGTATATTGATGTTTTTGCAAATGCATATTGATTCAAGGAAATAACAGATTAAGAAATAATTACAGATTTATCGGCTGAAGCAGAACACCCGTGGATGGAACCTGTGCAATCTGCGAACCATCCTGGAGCTCACCAAGCCTTAGTAAACTGGGTATCCTTAATTAGCAAAAAACCCGGTTGTTAACCGTGATATCGAATATATTTTTCATTGCACGTCCTAGAAAGACTACAGCTTCTACCTTGCACTTATTCACCTTTGGGTGTAAGTATTTATATTATCTGTAGTAATTTCTTTGCTGATCGAAATAATTCAATCCTAAAAAAATAATACTTACGTTTAATGGTGTCAAAGGCATGTGCTAAAACGTTTTATAATGTCTGACTTCTGTTAATCCCTTGAGAAAACAATACCTGTACCACTACAACCCGGTAAGGGGCTAGGGTTCAATGTATGGAAGCGAATGTTTAAGGATCAAGTTCAACCGTTCTTCCAATTAAGTATTACCAATTTATAGAGGCTGGGTGAGCCACAGGAGCGTCCTTACATTCCAATGGACCCCACAGCGAGATTTAAACCCAGGACCTACAGCTTAGCAAATCAGCATTCTAAATATTCAACAAACCCGCTCATTTGCTTAATATTATTTCCAAAAAGTGTTCACACACGTAATCTATCTAAATTGCAAGCAACACGTCATTCATCTTGCTTCGTGTGTGACCTCCCTAACATATGTTCATCATGTTCTCGCATGCTTCAACAAGAGACTCCCAGTGGTAATGAAGCTTGCCGTATTCCATGACATATCCCCGCCAGTGAGAACGCGAGAAAGCTTTGCATGCTCCGGGGTCAGCCGTCTTAGGCATGGCTTGTATTTAAATATTGAGTTGGGAGGTGTTGGACAGGACCGAATATTCTAGGTTCCCAATTCCCTACCTTTTTTTGGTAAATACTGAATTATGCTTTAGCGTGCGGATGTCAGGGGGAATGTGAATAAAACAGTACAAACAATATATTATTTATAATTTTTTGTAATTATTGGTCATTCTTTTTAGTTATATTTTTTTTTTATTTACTTTTTTTTCGCTTTTTTTTCGCCGGGATCCCGGTCGAGGGCCAATCTTTTTTCTTTAAAAAAAAAATAAAATAAAAATATATTATTTAAATAGGTATGACGAGGATCTTAAGGATTAGCGATTTTTCATATCCCAAGGGAGCGATGTATGGTATAGTAGTTAGTATTAGAACTTACTTACTTTACTAAGACAAAGATCGTGGGTTCGTAGACCGGCAAGTGGCCCTAACATTTTTTAATGGGAGTGAAAATTCCTGGGATATGCCGTCCTTCGGAAGGGACGTTAAACGGAAGTCCCGAGCCTGTACGATGCCATGCACTCGTCAATGATCCCTATGGTATTTAAACCTGCATAGACAAAATTTAAGACTCCCACTGTAACATCGTCCGATTAGCTACAGCAGCATAAAGTGTGGTTAAATGACCAAACATACATATCCGAAGATACGGCGGTGTCTTGTGCAAAGTACTAAGGTGTGTAATAAATCATAAATTAATCTTGGAGATAACCATAGGTCTATTGCCAGAAGGGGTCACCTGTGGTCTAGTGGTTAGCGTAACAAACTACTAATCCCAAGATCGCGGGTTCGTAGCCCGGCAGGTGGCCCTAGGATTTTTTAAAGGGAGTAAAAAATCCTTAGTTACGCCGTTCTTCGGAAGGGATGTAAAACAGGGGCCCGAGCCTGTACGATGTCAGGTACTCGTTAAAAATCCCTCCCCCGTCCGATTAGCCATAGCAGCAAAAAGTGACGTTAAATGAACAAACAATCTATTGCCAGAATCAATTAACTATAAAAAATATTTATATATAGTTTTACATTTCACTGTACGGATGGTATATGTTTGTTTAAACTTTCATGTTATGATTACGAAATATACACATTTCCTTTAGTAATACTCTTCTATCCGTACTAAAACTCACGATTTTTTGTATTGTTGGTGATTATTTTTTGTATTATTGAACGAATAATTGATTTTGAATTTGAATTGATTTTGAACTTGAATTGATTTTGAACTTGATATTTTTTGAATAAGGGAACGAATGAAAAGTTAAAACTTGTGTCTCAATTCGAAGCTACTTCTTGCGGAACTGATACCATCTCTTCTTATTTTAAGCTTATTGAAAATTATTTGCTACTTACTAGTTATGTTTCCTATTCAAGCGTGTATTTTAGTTTTTCAACCCATAATTGTTTTTTTGTTTTTTTTTACAAGAAGTTGTTATTTTACTTGAGTAAGGTATCGTTAACGTTTGGTAAACGTTCGTGTGCTGCGATGCTTGAGAAGACAAGAGAAAGACAGACACTTAACTTAATGAAGATATAAGGAGGGGAAGTGAAGTGGAGGGGGAGAGATGAACGGGGGGGGTGGAAGAGGAGTGGAGGGGATAGGAGAGGGGCGGTGGAGGGGATAGGAGAGGGGAAGTGGAGCGGAGGGGGAAGAAGACTTTAGTTGTATCTGCTCTCTCTTAAGTTGATCCATCCTGAGGCAGACATCCAACTTAGTCACCTTGATATCTGGCTTTCATTAAAACTTATCTATCTCTGTTTTATTGGACTTGTCGAACTTCAATATTGTCGAACTTCAGTATTGTCGAACTTCTCGTCATTTTGCGGATCTGCACCACATATTTCGGACCGCATATTTAAGTGGCTAAGTCAGGCATTAGCTTTAAAAGGAATTACAATTCCAATTCAAGCCAAGAACTACGAGAATAACACTCTTCCCTCCATACAGTGAACTCCCTCTGGACAAAATTTGACAACCACGTATTTACTGAGACTGCTCGCAGGATACGTGCTCGTGCATATCCTATACCTATTTAAATAATATATTCTATGTATTTACTGTTTTATTTACATTCCCTCTGACCTTCATACGTTGACAAATAATTCAGCATTATAGGGAATTTGAAGGAATATTCGCTCCTGACCAAGACTTCCCCTCGATATTAAATGCGTCCCATACCCATGGCATCCAAAGCTTTCTGCCATTCTCAAAGTCGAGGGAATATCATAGGACATATACGAATTTCAAAGTAATTCACTCATTGACTAAAATAGATTGAAAATCAGCAAGGTCCATGATTAATTTGTTTTTTTCTTGATAAAAATTTTATAAAATGACGTATAAAATTGGAACGTTCGGAAAAAAGGGTTCTTCGAAGGAAAACAAGATGAAATCATGTCCGCAATGAAACAATCAGGTCATTTCTATGAAAGGATTCCTAAAGTCGCACCAATTAAAATGTTTTATCAGTATAGTCAGAATGAAAGTTCATTGGGACCCGCCGAAAACGATGGACTTTATCCATGAGGGTAGAAGACCCTGAGGGCGTCCAAGAACGTCTTACCTCGACCATGTTGAACGCTTATGCGGAAACAAAGAAAAAGAAGTCACGGGAGTTCGAAACCTGGCTAAAACCAGGGAAGGATGATAATATTGGCTAAAGGCTATGCTGAGTGGCACAATAAAGTATTGCGAAAGAAGAGAATAAAATTAAATAAAGAAACAGACCGTCTGTAAATGTGAAATTATCATTTTATTTAAGAGTTCTAATGATATCTTTCCTCATATTTTTTATGATTAAAAGTAAATTGATTATCTAGAAATAAGGATCACTAACTACCAGTTGATCGCCTTACATTTTTAAATTTAATTACTTATATAAACAATTAATGATTAATAATATTAGAATGTATAATTTCTTGAGATAAACGAATTGAATTGTTGAAACAGGATTTCAGTTTTGAATATGAATAGGTTTTTCACAAGTTTAGTCAAGTAACTTTGTATAACACAACAGTTGCCTCCTTATACAGGGTGTCCCATTTCAAGTGGATCAAACGTTTTTAACTTTTAAACGAAACCAAATTCAGAAAAACGATTCAGGTAAAAGAGTTATTCAGGCATAGTTTGAAGAAATACAAAAACATTTCTTGGTTTTTCACTTAAAATGATCATTATCGACCTTCAAAAAATGCAGTTTCCTCTTGACCCCCATTTATTTTTATTTTTCTGAAATGTACAATACAAAACATGGAAAAATTGTTTGTAAAGTTTTTTTATATCGTTCATAGGTCAAGTAGAAGAAGTATCTGAAGCTCACTACTTCAGTATGCTGTCTTCACAGAAGGTTTTTAAATGTCCAGACATTTTCTGAAAGATTCAAAATAGCTTGATTAGTAAGTTATTTCGATTAAAAACTCTTAAATAAAATAACTTAATGCTACATTATGTTTCCTCGTAAAGGAGGTATACTAAAGCAGTCAACTTTGAATACTTTTTCTTCTTTAACTATGAAAGAAAGAAAAAATGTTACATACATTTTTTCCATGTTTTGGATTGTACATTTCAGAAAAATGAAAATAAATGGGGGTCAAGAGGAAACTACATTTTTTGAAGGTCGATATTGACCATTTAAAGTGAAAACCCAAAAAAGTTTTTTTTATTTCTTCAAACTAGGCCTGAATAACTACAACTTTTACCTGAATCGTTTTTCTGAATTTTGTATCGTTTAAAAGTTAAAAACATTTGACCCACTTGAAATGGGACATCCTGTATATACGATTTTAGTCCTGTTCTGAATCTGAAGTTTCAGGAAAATGAAATTGCTTAACTAAACGAGCTATAAATATACATAGACATAGTCATTCTTAAGAATTCATTTCCAACAGCGTTAATCGGCAATATTAAACGAATAAGAAAATTAAACAAAGAAATTGTCGTAACAACAATCTAAAGGGAACATAAAATTTAAAATAAAATCATTTATCTGATATGTTTAGCCTGCGTCCATGGAATTGGAATATAAGAAACAGGAACCAGCTTAGGAAATAATGTTTACCAAAATATATATAAATGTGTATAGTTATAATGAACCACAAACCTTTAAAATAAAGATAGTAATTATAAAATTAATTACAATTTAGTTATAAAATTCATTGAAAGTAGGACAATGGAGCCCGATTGTGAGGCCTCCTCCTTGGAGGAAATTAATTCTTGATTTTTTTTGTCCTGGCTTCCTAAGACTCTTGAATCCTTAAAGAAAGGTCCTTTCTTTATTATACTCCCATAGCCTTTCCATTTCCTCGAAGGACACTTCTATGGAATTATTGAAGAAGCTTGTCCCTTTCTTCTTATTATTTATATAGTTACCTCAATTATGACAATATAATATCATTATGACAAATTTTATACGGAAATTCGTTCTTTTCATCGCCGTTTAAGCTATAATGTATTAAGCAAATATAAAATTTGAGCCTCTTTTAATAATTACTCTTTAAATAAGGGGCAGATTTTAAAGAATATTTGCTTATAAAATTGTAAGTGCATAACTTAGAATAAGCATTTAATATTCCTGACTCCTGATTTTGTCTCAGACAAAATTGTCCTAAATGACCTTAATGCCCCATTTGTTATTGACTTGGCCCGAATCCGATATCAATCTTTTCATAAAAAAATTTATTCCGACTCATTTCAAATCTAGCAACCTCTTCAACTCCTGATAATCCTACAAGACGTTTGAAAAGGAGATGGTCTGGTGACCTTCTAAGTTGAATTTGTTATTCGAGTACTAGCAATGGTTAGTTCCTCTACTTGCCTATCTCTCCTTCATTACATTTACTAATGTATGTTATTATACAGTTGTAAATTTCAATGAATAAATATTTTTTAAATATTCCAGCAATCTTAAATAAAATAATGCTTATGGAGTAGGGTTAATATAACTGGATATAGAGGACTCAAATATGGCAGCACGCAAACTTTTTCTTTCTTTTTTATTCTGTTCTGTCAACTTAGGATTGACTCTGGAGTAAGAAAACTTCTTGGGTTTTCGAAAGTTAAATTTGATTATTGAACTTGGACGACATTTACCTAATATATATATATATATATATATATATATATATATATATATATACTTTATTGAAATATTACAATCTGCAACTTTTAGGAAATAAGCTACACAATCAGTCAATAAAAAAATATATTAATAATAAAAAATATATATATATATATATATATATATATATATATATATATATATATATATATATATATATATATATATATCGGAACGTTGGCTTTGCAATAAAGGGTTCTCCCTCCTCAAGAGAATTGTTTACCTCCTCCATGACCAATTTCTTCCCCTTACAATACTTTATGTTCTTAATTATTCGCATTTCCTAACACTTTTGCTAAAAACGCCAACTTCACACATTTCCTTTGACTCTCCCCCAGACAGCTCTCCTATTGTCCTCGATCTCTCCTTAGCAATCCCACAATTCTCATCCCCTCTTCCTCGATCGATCCTAGTACAAACCTCCTGGAGATTAATATATTCTGGAAACCTCTTCTCCAGGCTTTGCGGAGAAATAAGTGCTCTCCTAACTGGAGTTTTCCATTTTCCTTGTATTCAACTGGGTCTTTGGAAAATAAATCCGTTGGCTTGTAATCTGTACGGAGTGTGAAGAGTGTGGTGTGTTAGACAGTTCGGTTAATCTCCAAAGTCCCCCCTCCCTTACATTTTTTAATTTACATTTTTAAAGAATTGTAAATTAAATTTTTGAGAAATATATCGCTCTAGTATTTCTAAAATGACAAACTCAAAAATCTTTTTCAGTGATGAGTTATGACCACCAGCTTCAGTGCTTGTCTGCCAGAAGGCACTTGTGTCACTCTTAGTGTTCTAATGCTATACCAAGCTAACTAATAGTTTTTCCCTTTTTACTAAAATGTAGGTTTTTGAATGCCAATTTAGAAACACTATTACAGTTAACTTAATGATGTATTGTAAAAAGATATTCATTTTGTTAAACAGCTCCCTGTAAATTAACTGTCCCAGCTTTGGTAATTATAGAGATAGTTATTTTTAGTTGATAAATATATATTATTATTATTATTATTATGCTTCTCATATAAAAATAAATCTTTATTTTCTCTTAGTCGAAATGGCTATTATTTATTTTTTTTTTTTGCTTTTTTTCCGACCACTATTCTTTCTTTTTTACTTACAAGAATTTACTTAAATCCTTGAAGTGACACCTTACACTGCAAATGGTGAAACATTTAGAGCCGGTATAATTAGTTTAGACAAAATATCAAATAATAAAATATACTTGTTATGTAGTGGTTAGCATAACAATCTAATAAACCCAAGATTGCAGATTCGCAGCCCGGTATGGGCTAAAGGATTTTTTTAAATTAGTAAAAACTCATTGGTTTCGCTGTCCTTAGGGGGGAACTTAAAATGGCTGTCCTGAGCCTGCCCGTTGTCAAGTACTTATTAAACATCCCTATCCTAATTATACCTGAATAGACAAAATTTAGGACTCCCGCTTTAGCATCATCCGATTTGCCATATTAGCATAAATTAACGTTAAACAAAATGTAATAATAATGAAAACCTGAAAACTGAAATACTTCCTTTATTGCCTGACTAAAGTAATAAATTTGCTGAAGCCACGCCTCGAACTGTAATAATGGTCGAAAATAAATAGCCGGCTTGCCACATTGCGGTCAGTCGCTGCTTGCCCAGCCGTTGACAACAGAACAACTACTAATTGCGAAGGCATTGTTAACATTCCGACGACAAGCTCAACTAACTGCCTGGTAATTAATTTCCTAACCGGAGGCCATTTGTATCGCTTCTTGTGTCAATTATCGCTTCTCAATTAGTCTTATTCTCGCTCTTATTGAGCTTATGGTTTAATAGTTCTTTGCTATATTTTAAATATATTTTTTCTAATATATCTATTTATTTATTGTTATATGTATATTTATTTTTGTTCAAGTATTCTGTAGTTTGTTTTTTTTTCGAATCAGTTTAAGGTTTAATCAATTATTTTTATGTTTAGGTGATCGGTTATACGCTTTCTTGTGCTTTCTCCAATATTCCTTCATTTTCTACTTTGTTGCCATTATCTCCTCTTTCGAGTTTTTTTTTTGTTCTGACCTTAGGTTTCTCTTTTTGTACTCATCCTTAACAACTTTCTTTAAGTATAAAGTATTCTTGACCTTTTTAATCCGCTCCTCACTCAATCTATCTCTTGTCTTTTTCAGTACAGATTCCTGGCCACATACGCCTCCCGGACACGTTATTTTCAGGTATTCTTAGGGTTTCCTCGGCTCCTTCTTCTGACCACCTTCATTTCATAGGTGAGGTATTCTCTCACCTGTTATTCGCAAGAAGTGTCCGGACCATCAAGATGGATGCCTGCGATGTTCCGTAGGCGATTCTCCTCTGGAGTCTCCTGTGATATCAGGCCGATATCGTTCCTTATCGTGGTGTTCCTCACCCGGTTTTGCAGATTTTCTCTTCAATTTTCCGTAGAAATCTTATCTACAAGGCCTGGAGTTGGTTTGCCTGTTTATTTGGCTTGGATTCTTGACTCACGAGAATAAGTCAGGGTAGGCAGAAATGTAGTCTTGAAAACTATTTTGTTTTTATACTTCCGCATTTCTAGTTTTCTTGCAAAGGAATTTCGCAGGGCATTAAATAACCTCCCTATTGCAGCTGCTCCCTCTTATACCGCAACCTATAATGTCTCGCTTCTGTATGTGTGCTACAAGGTATTTAAATATTTTCAGTGATTTTTAATTTTTAAAAAAACAACTGTATCACTACTATCGAAGTAGGTTCTTGTTTCAGTACGTTGTAAAGAATCCTGTGTACGTGTTAGAGCACTGAGTTGCCATGCCGAAAATCGTGGTTCAAGACTTTTATTTAGTCTTTTTTGCAGCCGGGAATGAATCATATGGGATCTAGGACCCTCCTGGGGCTCACCCAGCCTCTATAAAATGTTATAAAAATAGGGTACCCAAAATAAGGGGGGGAAATCTGGCAGTTGAGCGTGACCTAGGACAAATCACCTCCTTGCAGAACCGTTGTCCTTGAAACAGTACAGTCTCTACCATCTGCTGAACCGTTCACGAGTTGTAGTGGTACAGGATTTTTGGGGTACCCACTTTATTGATGCTGGGTGAACCTCAGGAAGTTCCTAGATCTCATAGGATCCCTCTCCGGCCGCTAACTGATTAAATAAAAGGCTGCTAGCGAGCGGGATTTGAACGACCACGGTTTTTAAATAATTTCCGGGCTTTTTTAATTTACGGGCGCCACGATTTTTAAATAATTTCGCTGAAAAATTTTACTCATTTGAATCCAGTTCAACTTGTTTGAACCAGTTACATTTTGTTTTCCTCTTTAAGAAGCTATACAACCTCTATCCATGACTCTTTAAGTTTTTTTCTATGAATAAAGAGTGAAATATTATTTTCATATTTAAGAAAAATAAAGCCCTGCAGCGCTTAGCTCCTATTGAATACCCCCTAGAGAGAGAGAGGCGATGATAGATACGGCAGAACCCTATTGCGGATCCATGCCCGACTTGGGGGGACGACACCGACAGATAAACACAGCCCCTACAGTCTGGGGGTCAATGGTCTCCGCCACAGTCTGCTCGGCTCATTTTATCAATCTCGGCCAATTCTAGATTAATATTATTAAAACCATATAGCTATTATTATATAAAAAGTCCATTATTATATCCATATGTTATATATAATATTTAAAATCAATTCTTTAACTATTTATTCCTGGAACCTGGAATCGATTTGTGAGATTCTCACTCAATAATATCTCTAAGTCAAAGGATATTAAAATTTTTGAAATTACAGTTTTAATGTGCCATCAGTCCATTATTTATTTGTTACTTATTCCGCAGGCTGCAAGCTTGGTGTTAAGGGTAGTTAAAGTCCCATCTAGTGGTGTCAAGTTACATAATTTCTACATCTTGATCTTAAACGTCTTGTAATCCATTAAATTGGAATCTTTAGAAAAAAAAATTGGCTTGAAAATATACCTCACTATAAAAAAGTGACAGTCTGTTTGAGAATGACTAACATAGCCAGTAATGGGTGAATTTTTTTAACTGGCATAATTTCCTGTTATGCTAGAAACCTAATATAACCTTCATTACAGGTAAAGGAGCAGGATTCTAATACCAAAATAAGTAAATGTTTGTTAGATTAAATGTTCTTGGTTTTTGTGTTTTACATGTTTAATGGGTACGAACGTTGGGAGACACATCAGATTTATATTGTTACAGATAAGATGGTGATTTAGAAATGACTAACGCGGCGTCACTTTACCGGATGTTTGTTTATAGTTTGAAATATTTTTCTGCCACAGACGGGTTCGAAATGGGCTACACACAGCTCAACAACTCAACGACTGTGGTATTTCTATTGTTTCAAATCTGGTCATTAAGTCTATTCATGCGATGTTTAAATGTCAAATATAAGCTGAAACTTTATCGTAAGAAACATTTTCGTGAGACTTCGTTGATATCACATACTGTACAATTTATTTTTCACTGCCATAGACCACTTGTAAATCGGATTCGACTAAAGGATCGATATAAACCACTTAGGAAATGATTGGTTTATAGGCAAAGTAATGAAGCTGTCCATAATACGCCCATACCATAATGTACCTATACCATTCAATTCCATAATATACCCATCCGATCAGGACAAAGCTAAATTGAGGCTTTATGGGAAACATGCAATTACCATTAACGACGATGACACAAACATGCAGTGGACGGCAAGAAGCCCTGTTTTATATGGTGGTCTGCACACCATGGTAAATTAATCCCATGATACGAAGCGGAGTGGCTTGGTTGTAGAGCTCTGAGTTACCATGCCGAAGGTCCTGGGTTCGAATCCCGCTGCTGGCAAGACTTTTATTTAATCTGTAAGCAGCCGGAGATGGATCATATGGGATCTAGGACCCTCCTAGGGCTCACCCAGCCTGGTGGTTGAGCGTGATCTAGGACACACCACCTCCTTGCACAACCGTTCTCCAAACAGCACAGTCTCTACCATGTACGGAAACCTAGATGTTTTGAAATACATACCTTCCACGGTTTATAGTGATAAAGAGAATAACATATGCTTGACGATAATCACCATGCTGACATTTTAATGAACGCTGAATTTTTTCACTCTTCTTAAAAGAGGTGTTTTTCACTTTTGATTCTTCGCGTTTGTATGAACGAACAACAACCTCTCCTCTCACAAATTCTGACTCATTTATCTCATATATTAATAACAGAATCAGTTTTTATCGTTCAGCCTAAAGTTATGAAAAGTGGAGAATGTGAGTTTTGCATCCATATCCCCCAATTAGTATCTTACATATAATTCATGGAAATACATTTCAGAGACCGCTGTTAAAAACAAGATGGCTTCCAGTTAGCATTAGTTGTTTGAAAGAATCCTAGAACTGGTTAGAACCTTTGAGTGAGAAACAATTGGTATTTGCGGTTCACAGTTTTTATATTTTTTATTGGAGTTTAACGTTATTACTACAGGTTACGTACATATTTAACTGGAATTGGAATATGGAATGGTTACCAAATATTTTTCTAGATTTGTATTTTAGTGTTTATACAAAATTAAACATAGGCGAAACTACGGGAAATAATAAAAAGCTTGGAATAATAGTAAAAATTAAATTCATTAGTACATGAAAATTTTGTCTCACTCCTTCAAATTTTTATTTATCCTCCCACCTACGTCTTTGACAACCGACATACTGCTGAGAAGCTCAATTTATAGAACTTCCACTGTAGCATCGTCCCATTAGCCGTGACAGAATAAAGTGACGTTAAATGAACAAACAAACAAACTAAGATGTTCCTAGTAATTAGTAACTGATCCACATAACTCCACACACACTATTGAATCAGTCTTATGTTGGTCTTGTGAAAAAGTTTGGTTTATGTCATGTTTTCATTTTGTTGTCCAGTTATCAAGTATTGAAAAAAAGAAATCGAACTTTAACAGGAAATTTGATGTAATTCTTTCTTTTTTCTAAAACGTTTAGCATCTGACTTTCCTTTAAGTTTCACATCCGTTGGTTACATTAGCAAGTATAATTTTATTTTAAATTTCTTTAAGACCTATTTAGTGATAGGCTCTGATGGTGTTTTGATAAAAAATAATTGGCGTCCTAATTTAATAATAGCTTTCATATCCCTTTCCGTTAATTATAAGTTTTGCAGATCTGCTATATAAGTACAAACAGGTGCATTGAAAAAAAAAATGTTCATATCTGAATACTAATCTAATATGAATATTGAAAAGTAAAAAGAGACCTTACATAAATGTTAAGACCGTGGAAAAATTCCAACGAAAAACCCTTAATTCATACCCTGAGGATGTCTGAATTGGCGAAATATTGGACAGATAATTCCAATTTCTGTTATAGTTTGGAGACTTCAGGGCTTTTCGTTGGAATTTGTCCACGGTCTTAAATAATCTAATATGGTTTTATTGAAAGATATTTTAAATATTTGTTTTCAAGGAGATTAAAGAATTTTGGACTGTATATTTGTTAATTTACTAAATGAATTAAATATATTAACTTGTCATTATGTAATCTCATTAGTTAAAAAATACAAAAATATATATTTTTTAAATACTATGATACCAGTCAATTTTTTATTATTATTTTTTATGTAATTTTTATTTTAAAGAATATTTTGATTAGGGGGCGGAGTGGCTCAGCGGTAGAGCATTGAGTAGCCATGCCGGAAATCCTGGTTCAAATCCGGCTACAGGCAGTTACTTTTATTTAGTCTGTTTGCGGCGGGAGGTGAATCATATAGGATCTAGGACCCTCCTTGGGCTCACCCAGCCTCTATAAAATATTATAAAAATAGGGTACCCAAAATAAGGGGGGGGGGAAACCTGGTGGTTGAGCGTGACCTAGGACAAGTCACCTCCTTGCAGAACCGTTGTCCATGTAACAGTACAGTCTCTACCAAGTACTGAACCCCAGACTCGTTCAAGGGTCATAGTGTTTACAAGTTGTTTTTTTTCAGGAATATGTTGTTTATATAGTAATGCCAGTCTATTTGTTATTGTTATATCTATTTGTATAACTATTACTAACTATAAACTCATCGTTCAGTCCTCAATTGAAATTTGAGGGACTTCGGACTCACATCGGGGCCCTCCCTGGCAGCCCTGAAGATGACCTTCACCTTAGCCCGAAACTTTGGCACAATATGTCTACATTATTTTGTGTGATTACTGACTGCTCCCCCTGACCATTACTAATAGTCTGTATATCGAGTGTTTAGAGATAAAAAATATCAAGTCCATGTTTTAAAAAAAATGAAATTACATCAATTTTCCGAATTCGATTTGGGCGTTTTCGCCATAAATATGGGAAATTGAGTTGTGGACTTGGTTAATTAACTAACTTTCAGTAAAATATAGGCTTAATATAGAATTTTCACCTCCAAATCTTCGATATTATTTCTTGGAGAATTACACCCTTCAGCAAATGTCTTAACTCTGCTATAAGTGACAATAAGGGGCCTAGGCCAGGTAGAGTAAAATGGTCCTTAGGGTTCATTAATTTACTTTGAAGAGGGGGGGCAGTTGTCGGTACGCAGCAGCCAAGTCAAGACGTAAGGAGGAGGATGCAGAATGAAGCCCCATGTATCATAAGTCACCAATAGCTTCCCGTTTTCATTGTAAGTTGTTTTTAAGTCTGTAACCATGATCAGCACAAATAAAATATAATGTTCTTCTATAATTATTCTTATTTAATAAACAACTCCTGGTCAGTCAACCACGTTTACCTTTGGAGAAGAGTATATATGTCTCTTATGTATTAATAACATGTAATTATTACATATTAAGTATATCGATCTCAGGGTGGCATTCCATTTTAGTATTTAATTATATTCAGATCAAAGGATCTGACTTTTCCCTGAGATCATAGCTTGGGCAGTAAAGCCAATATAGCAACTCATTTTGGAATTCTAAAACCTTCAATTTTTTTATTATTCTTATACAATTATTTTTGAACAACTATTCCTCAACTACTTGGTGTAAACCATAAGTGTTGCTGAGAATAAATCGTTCCTTCAGTAGAAGAGTTTCGTAACTGAAAAAAAAAAATCTAATTTTTCAATATAGGTATTTGTAAGCTCCATGTAGGTTTAAAAAAAAATGTGAATTGGTAAATCAAAACATTCCTATTGTAATGATGACATTTAAATTATTTTGTTAACCATTAGACAGTTTTTAAAAGCTTATAACTTATTTGATTTGATCTTATATCTACTATCAGACATGTTCCTGAAATAAAGAGCTTCAACCAATACAATTGCAACTTATGGCTTCGCTGAAATATGCCATGAAGTCTCTCGTTTTGGCGAAGTGTCGCAATGAAGTCGTTGTTCTTTTGAAGGAGGGAAATATTATTAACAGGTCATTCGCAGTGTTATTTAAAAGTATTTATAGTGTAGAGGCAATTTGAACAGGTATTCTTAGAATAATTCTGTTCCAAAATAGATATACCTACAGCTCCGTTGAATAAGTGGTTAAATCTAATTTTCTCCAAAATGAGTTTCTTGTACTTAAGTAAATGGAATCGAGTTATTTTCGAAGTGAATAAGGGGCTAAGTAAGGCATTGGCTTGAAAAGGAGTTATTGTTTATACTACAACTCCATTTCAAGCCAAAAACCACGAGAATGATACGATTCCGGTTATCTGAAAGCAGTTAACTCTCGCTGGAGAAAATCCAACTTAACCACTTATTCGCCGGGCCTGTAAATATATCTTTTCCATCATTATTATCGCTCGTATCATTCATTTCCTATTACATACGAACCTCATCCTCCCAGTATGACTGAAGCTTTGAAGAACAGAGAAGCGAAGGATGAATTATTGTTGTTGAGTCGAGGCCTGCTATCAGGCACAGAATGCCACCCGGCAGCCATTGACTGATAAAATTGTCAAACAAGAGTCGACTGCTGCACACTGCCACAGTGTCCTGTCAGCTCTCTCTTTGATGGATGGGAGCGTCCACAGCTGTCCTAGTCTTCAATGTCAATAAAATGTACTCGTTTAACAATTTAGTTTAAAAAAAATAATAAAATTCAGTTAAAAATTATTATTATAATGCAACTGAAACTCTCAAAAGAGAAAAAAAAATACAGAACGATGAAAAAAAAATGGAACTGCACGCTTTGTTAGGTTACGTAATGTAGCTGTGAATAGAATCATAATACCTTAATCAAATCCAAATAAATTGTTCATAACTTATATGGAACGTATAGCTTTTCCATGTAAGATGTAACCTTTTACAAATCAAATGCTGCCTTTCCAAGTCATAAGCATCCCTTTCCAATTCAAATGTAACCCTTTCCAAATGAGTTAAAACCCTTTCCAAAGCAAATATAACGCTTTAGAACTCAATTGTCACCCTTTTTATTTTAATTGTCACCCTTGAAAATGTTTTGATAATTTAACGTAATTTTAAACGAAAAGTGTTGTTTTACATTCTCCTTAGGAATAAACACCTTTTTTTTACTGTGATAATGTTCAGTTAAGTTTAAATGTTTTCATTGTTTTTTGTTATTTACTTCTTGAAAAAAAAAATCATCTTTTCATTTTAATTTTTTCCTTAATTTTTTGTGACCAAGAATAATATTACGTTTATTATTTTATTACCAAAACTATGAAGATACTGTTGTTAAGTTCAGAGTACATGTTTTTACTTTTTTTAAATAAACTTTCTCGGAAACAAAAAATCAACTATTTGTTTTTGTGAATTATTTCCTTCAGTTTTGTCCTAACAAGAGTTGTGAAGAAAAAGGTTCTGATTCTGGCGTGTTCTCAGGCCCTAAATTCGCCCATTTCCCAGTACGGTAAATTTTATTTTAACATTTTCAAGCGTGACAATTGAAATGTAAACGGTTACAATTGAAATAAAAAGGGTGACAATTGAGTTGTAAAGCATTACATATGCTTTGGAAAGGGATACATTTGAATTAGAAAGGGTTGCTTGTAAATTGGAAAGGGTAGCATTGATTTGTAAAAGGTTACAGTTGACTTGGAAAAGTTCAAATAGACTTGGAAATGCTATATATGGAACTTAAAATTAAAGTTAAATAAAATGTAGTTGTTCTTTATAATTTATAATATTTAATTTGAAAAATGGTAGGTAACAATGTAGAAAAAAAATCGAAAACTTTGTCAGGTGATGTAAATTCAGTAAATCGCACGTAGGGTTTTGATTTAATAATTAAAGTACTTTTATTATAATACTAGTTGTTTGTTATAATACGGGTTTATGCAGTATAAGGTAGTGGAGCGACTATTGACCCTTGAGGTACTCCCGCCAATATAAAACAGTTAATTATTAGAAGTTACTCTGGTAGATCTAATTCCACATCTGCGAACATTCTTCGCAATCGATCAATATGTTTGGTTATATAAAACCATTTTTTTTGTCTTTGGTTGTCTGTTTTCCGTCTTGACAGGGAGATGTTTTGTCACCATTGCGCATAATTTTAATTAATATTAATATATATTTTTAAAATAATTTTGAAGTAATACTTTTTACTTGTTAGAGTATCTGAAAGCATGTTGTTTGTTCGATATCGCTGCATAGGATGCTAGTCCCCCCCCCTTAGTATCACCCCTCACAGTACACCACATGCCATAAATATCACCTTACCCTCACCAAACTATAACTTGAGGATCCATAAAGTATTTTAGGGACTTACTCAAGCGATTTTTGTTAAGCTTTGAGATTCCAGTATCTCTCTATAACTAGCAACTTTTTCTATACATATATATATATATATATATATATATATATATATATATATATATATATATGTTTGTGTTATTTGAAACTGGTGGTAACACTTTATTTAAAATATTATAATAACGTTCAGTTATTAACAATTAAATTTTATTTTTATCGAATTTCAAAATAAAATCTCTATTCACAATTATGAAAGAACCCTCGAAATAAAATATTCTCAAAACATTATCTTCAGTTATATATATATATATATATATATATATATATATATATATATATATATATATATATGTAAGTTTGTTATAATAATTCAAGTAATGATTTTATTAATCTGTAAGGATTTACAATGGTATTAGAGTTAAAAGTATCAAACAATTGAAAAATATAAAATAAACGAAGTAAACATGCCTGTAACGATTTATTTAATAACACGCTATTTACCCAATACTTTAGTACATAGTCACAACACGCGAGAAATCAATATAAAAAAAAATATCTAGAAAGTAACCCTCACAGACAAAACACAGCAAGCTATGGTATCAGCTGTAGTTCACATACTTTTAAAATGTTTCTTTTTTAAAATAATTGGAAGAACAACAAATGCCATGATTAAAAAGTTTATGTAACAATATATTTTATTTTGTTGTTACAATTTACCTCTTAAAAAGCCATAGACGCATGTATGTGCCATGCGAAAGAAATCGTTGGATACTATGAGCGCGTAAGGATTTTCTGGTAATGTATCTGGAAGTAATGTTTTTACCACTAAGTTTGGGTGTCAAGTACATGTAACCATATATCGTGTTTCTTCGATGACTGGCATTAGGAATGAATTTAGTAGCAAGCGTGGTGAGTAATGTGATAAGCGGATTTAACTTCAATTTAATATCATTCAAGAAAGAAGTATGATAGAATGAAATGTGTATAGTTCTAGATTGTGGATGAGTGTTTAAGAATTCAGCTTGGTGTTATTGATATATTGTTTTTATTCACCCGAAACCCTCAATACCTGCGAAAGTATCCCAGATTTTTTTTATTTTTATGTTGCAGCAATATAAATTTTGCATAATAAATACTAAAATAATTTATTAGACGTGCCTTGAACTTAAACAAGCTATAGAGCTGGCACGAGTGAAAAATATTTAGTCCACAGCGATGGTAATCGAGTGCAGTGCCTCGATCGAGAATCGCCCGCACTTTAAGCTTTAAATAGTCTCCTACTCTTCATACACATATTTTTTTTCTTATATAACCATGATTACACTTCCTATTCCTTTCAGGTGAAATTGAGATGCGGCCCGCCTAAGCTGGTGCCAGTGGAGAACACCACCACGGATCCTCCAGCGCTGGAGAAGATGGACAACAGCTCTGCGAGGGCGGAGCAACTGGAGAAGCAACTGAGGAACTTCCTGGCAGAGATAGAGACGACAAAGGCCAGAGGACTCTTCGCCAACCTGGCGGAGGCGCTCTGCTCCGACGACAGCTTTGCCGAGACTAGGGACACGGCCGACTGCTGGAACGGCCATCGTGTCGGAGAGTGAGTAATCCATTTAGTTATAATATATTATTGTAATCATGCTAGTATACAAAGCTCAGATGGGAGAAATATATTATGTCTTAATAGGTTCGAGAGAAGAAAATAGATGGGGTAGAAGTCAAAGAATTAATCCCTTAAATAGTGTAAAAAATATACATTGATAGGAAGCGACGTTTAGACCTACATTGCAGTTTACTATTAAGGTTCACCTTTATACTTATGACCTATATTGCATGCCCTGAAGAAGATCAGCATCGAGGGTAGAAACGTTGGCATTGAAATAAATAGTTCTCCTTATTTAAGAGAATTTTAACTAACCTCCAACCGGACCATATTACATTTCCCGAATATGGTCAAGTAATATTATTCAAGTTTAATAACTTGTTGATACGGTCTTCACTAGACCCATCGTATGTATTGAATCTTCAACTTCGGTTAGTCTTACACTCAACTAAGACCTATTTGGACATGGAGCAGAGCACACTATATACACCAGATACAAACAACAAAATCAACAAAAGAAATATTTATTTCGAATCACACCATACACAACAACATGAACATTCCCACTGTAAAATCAAATTTTAATTGTAAACTCCCAAATTCCACTCGTCAACACCTAACCCAAATCCTCTAGTTCTTTCTCTTCCCTACCCTCTGTTATCTGGACTTGCTATGAGAAGTTTACAAAGACAATGACCTAAAGAACTGCCCAGAAACTATTAAGCAGTTTTCAAAAATTTGAGTTTTGTTATCAAATTTGATATATACAACTCGGCGCAGGTGCAAATATAACATAAAATAATAATTATAATTATCGCATTAATGATTTTTCGGGCTAAAAATTCTTTAAGCATTCACATATAAATTAGAGTGTACTTAATGATATTAAATTTATATGTTTTTTTAAGACGATTTTTTACAACTTGGTTGTTTTACATCTCTGAAAGGTCTCGCCACAGATCTCAACTCATCCAGCCTCCTCCCCTAAGACCCCTCGCTGTCATGCTCTCCTGCACATCCTGCAACCATCTTTTTTTTGGGTCTCCCTCTTTTAGTCCTTTCCTTAGGGTAATAATATTCGACGATTATTTTCGGCCATCGTTCCGCTGCCATTCTTTTTAAGTGGCCATACCATTTCAATCTTCTTGTTTCTATTGCGAAGAGGATTGTTGTTTCCTGATCAACAAATTGCCTAATTGTTCTATTCGGGACGTGCTGAATTCTGGAAATAGCACAACAGCGTCCCCATAAGTCCTCCTCCTAGCCCAATAATCTCCATTCTTCCTTTTTCGTAGTTTTCCGTAGAGGATAATACTTTCAACCAAAGAGTACATACCAAACCAACCAAAGGAACATCATGTTTTTTGTTTTGAGGTTAACCTATCTACTCCACAGAACAGGGTTACGGCACCCAATAATTTTTCTGCCTTTTACAATTTTTCTGTTATATCTTTATTGGAGCTTCAATTGTTTGTTAGCCATCTTCCTAGATATTTGCATTCATGGTTTTTCTTCTATTTCCCAATTTTCGAGGGATAAGGTTGTATTCGCATGTATCGCCATGCACTCTGTTTCCTTCCTGTTTATTTTCAGACCCCAAGCAGCATATTCCTCTTGAAGCTTTCTTAGCATATAGCTGAATTGAGCTGGTATCTTCAACATCACTTGTGACCTGGTCATCAGCAAATTGTAGGTTGTAGAGGATATTATTACTAATTTGTGCATCCATTTCTCTACACTTCCTCTTCCAAGTTCTTAGGACCTCTTCAAGGCTTTGCATTGTGGTTTTTCCCAATTGCATTATAATTGAATAAATGTATATGTAATTTATTAATTTAATCTCATATCTTAATTGGATAACTCCATTAAACCAATTAAATCTAGATAAGAAGATTGTTTTAAGTAAATCTCTGGAGGTTTTCGAACGTTTTTAGCTAAGCCGTCATTCGTTATCGAAAGCAGTTTCAGAGCTTATGAACGAATCATCTTAAAATTTTTTTATTTTAATCAGTATCTGAATATTATTTATGTTACAGATCTGTATATCGATTATTTTTAAGAAATAAGTTATTTTTCAGTTCGCACAGTGTATGTAAGCATTTGATGGTGTTTCGAGAGAAAAGCTTCTTTTATAGTGAAAGATAATTTATCCTATGAACGGTGGAGGGCATTAAATTGTCACTTAAAGATGGTTTTAAATTAATAGCTACTTTAAAAAAAGAAAGAAAAATGAAATGATTATATTAATGAAGATGGCTGTGGTGATTACGAAGGAAGTGAAGCTATTATTCAACTATAAAAGCTAAATCCGGTCGTTATAGGCGATTGCTAACAAGGAAGGAGGGAGTGCATTCACTAACGAACCCTTCCGTCCAACTAACTAACTACGAGGTCCGATGTTTTAATCAAACTAACACTGACTAATTATCTCTCTGTAGCTCTCCAAGGTGTCTCAACACTCCTTCTGTTGAGGAAGTCCAGGAGTGTTGTTAGTAGTATTATATCAATTTTAAACATAAAGACTCTCCTGTGGCTCATCCAGCCTCCCCCCCTCCCCGATTATTTACCTTCTCGAAGTACAGGTTGTTAAAATATATTTTATATATTGTTAGAAATGAAGAACACTGATTTGAAAATAGCATGTATAAGTACAAGTAAACTTACTTATTTTTAATCTGTGCCAACTTTTCTTCTTAATTTTTAGGCGATCGTCAGGTTACAGCCCTCATTAACTAAGTAATCCTTAGTATAGAATTATCATTACTCGCCAATTAATTAGTTAATTTGGGTTCCACATCCCTCTGTCTTTTAAAAAGTTATAAAAGTTTGGTCGAACACAATAAATAATATCTAATTTTTTTATGATATGGGATTGGTGAAGAGACCGGATTTGTCCTGACTGAGAGGTGAACCCTGGTAGCTCAATTGATAAGAGCGCTGCCACGGAGAGGCGGACGTCCCGGGTTCGAAATCCGGCCAGGGCATATCTTTTCTCTTCAAAATAAAAATATTTAAAACAATAAATATAACTTGGACTTCAAGATTTTTCATTGAAAACACACTCAATCAATTTTATTGTTTTTAATATCAATACGTTAATATATAAACGTTCAAATGTTTATATATCAGTATAAAAATCGATTAAAGTAGAGGCAATATTATTTGAATATTCGAGTTTGCATTTTTGGATATTATAATTTGTATAATTAAGTTTAATAACTGATTTACTGACTTTAAGAGAGAGAGTTGCTTGAAGAAGCCATTGGCTGGTGTGTTTATACAAAACTTATTTGGGGGAAATCATTTAGATTTTTATATAAAAATTTGGAAAAATTGTTTTCATAATTTCCCGGCTGTTTTTTAAGTTGAATCTGTTTCTTAAATAAGAGTAATCTATTTAAGTACTCCAGTTGTTTTGCCAGAGGAATAATATTATCATTCAAACTTATGTTAAAAGAGAATACAGGTCATTCAAAACTTTGTTAGTTGCCTAACTTCCGTATGTTTCATTAAAACTTCAAGTTCAAGGAAAGCAACAAATCCGGCTTGATCCAAAGATAATGGCCGTTCAAGGGCAGTATGTACGCGAGAGATCTGAACAGACTGGCCATTAGTCAAAACATAACATAGATTAGTATCTAGTAATCGAAATCGGTTACTCGTCTGCCGCAGCCTCCAGTAGTTTGGTGGGTCCTAAGCAGGAAGGCGTATTTTGACCAATCCCACATCCTTCCACCGTATTTAACAAAACTAGCAAGTTTTTTTCTATCTATTGCAAGAGATAAAGATTAATGGCCTCACATTTCTATAAATACTGAATTATATGCTGTATTCTTTGGATTTATTATGAGAATATTTAAGTTATATCGTGGTAACATAATAAGCTCCTCTTACAAAACACTTGTCAGATATTACTTCTAACAAGGGCTGTCCTGAAATTCTTATTCTAATCTTCGTGATTCAGAAGACTGTTATGTTAAAAGAAGGACTCATCGAGCTGAGCAAGGGACTGCCCTGAGGAAGGAAGATATGAGATTTGCATAGAGATTGGTAGCGAAAGATCTTGCCCTTCTGACCATCACCAGCCCCTTCCCTGCCTTCTCCAGAGCTTGAATGTATTTTTAACGACCAGAACTGACGAGCTTTAATATAATAATGCCGAGTGAAATATTTTTAGCGGTATAAAACATATATATATATATAAACTATAATCATGTAACTTCTGTGGCTTCCTACAAGCATTTCGTCTCAACCATCTGATACTCCGCTGTTCAGTTTACAAATTTCAGACATTCTTATACAATTTTATTTATTGAGAACACTATTTTATTTTTTAATAACACGGCCGAATATCTGAAATACTGAAGTAACCTACGGATTAATTATAAACTTAATATTTTTTATTTTATAGATTTCTCCAAGAATTATCAATATAGTTTTGGATGGTTTTTGTTTTGTAATTATCACATATTTTTACCTCCCACAGACAGAAAAAGTGCAATACCTGGGGCTAACATTTGATAGGAGAATGACATGGGGACCTCACATTAAAAAAAAAACGCCAATCACTAAATCTCAAACTGAACTTAACAAAAATTAAACTCGTACACTTACTTACTAAAACCAGTTTGGACATATGCATTACAAATTTATGGCATCGCTAAACAGACTCACAGAAAACGACTACAAACTTTTCAATCAAAAGTACTCAGACTTGTCACAAAAGCACCCTGGTATGTCAATAACAAAACTCTACACACTGGCTTAAAAATACCAACTGTTGACGAACACATACGAACATACTACAAACGCTTTCAAGGAAAACTACACGAACATCCAAATCCATTAATAGAACGAATGGCCACTACTCTCATGCCAGAGAATAATAGGAGGAGATTAAAAAGAACGTGGATGAGGGATTTGTTATCATAAGAAATTGAATCAAGCCAAGAGAGAGGTACCGCTGGGTACTGTTCTTCTTCATGACTCTCATGACATTGTAGTTTACCTTACCTGTCAGCCAATCTGCTGATTGTCATTGTTTTATTTGACAGGTGTGGATATAAAGAGGGAAAAAAAAGTTGATCTCAAATACTAATTTTAATTCATTTTATTATAGTTTTTTCATTTGACTATCCTCAAAGCTCTCTTTCAATCCTTCAATTAAGTTAGTTTTTTCCTACAAAAATAAAACCTACACCAATAGAACCCATGAAGGATTCGGTTCATGGCAAATTCTATTCTGTTTCTAGGACAACGGTTGTGCCTATGGTAATTTGTCCGAGATCGCACTAGACCAGGTTTATCCCCAATTAAGGATATTGTACGACTATAAACTTTATAGTGCACCAGGTACAGATCCTCTTATAATTAATTTGTCTAAAGAAATATAATTATAACATAAAAAAATAAATTATAAGTAAAAAACCCTGTACCACTACAACCCATAAAAGGGTCTTAGCAGATACCCTTAAAGCGGTCGAGCACTCCTGCCTCCTCCTCCTGATACTGGTCTGTTTCAACGGTAGCACAGAGAGATGAATGGTCCAAGATCACGCTCAACCTCCAGGTTTTTCCCCCTTACAAATCTGTTGTATGTAGAATCTGGGTGAGTCCATTAAAGAATAATTCACTAGCAGTTTCCTAGACACTAGTATGCTCGCCTCAGTATTAATGGTGCTAAAAAGCATTTTAAAATAAATTAGGAAGGACCTACCCCCCCATTGTCCTATTTTCTTTCTCGTTTTAGGCACACTTCCTCAGTTAAGTTTTTTTTTACATTTTTTATTACTACAATGTTTTACTACCTTTTTTTATTCTACCTTACATATTTATAAATCCATTTCACATTGCGAACTTAGTTTTTGAATAATAGAGAGAAAGATCTCAATTATCATTTTCCCTCCCAGTAAGGCAATACGATTTTATCTTAACAGGATTAAGCTAATTTAAAATGGGCGACCTGTGGTCTAGTGGTTAGCGTAACAAACTACTAAACCCAAGATTGCGGGCTCGTAGCCCGGCAGATGCCCCTAGAATTTTTTAAAGGGAGTTAAAAATCCTTAGTTACACCGTCCTTCGGAAGGTACGCTAAACGGGAGTCCCGAGCCTGTACGATATCAGGTATTCGTTAAAAATCCCTATCCTAATTAAACCTGGATAGGCAAAAGTTAGAGCTCCCACTGTAGCATCATCCGATTAGCCATAGCAGCATATAGTGACGTTAAATGAACAAATAAGCTAATTTAAAAAAATATATATTGTGGCATTTGACTGGCTGTTCACTTAGCTAAGTCAACAGCAGCTGTTAACGATCGCACTCATACCATCGATTAGCTTTCAGGACTGAGATGGACTAAGCAAGATTCGGAATGGACTGACTTGACTGCTCCATTGTTGATGGTTCGCCAAGCCGATGCCTATTTCTCTACTCAGCCCTATTCCATTATTTCGATGGATCTTATTCCATTACTACTACAAATGTCGGTTGGTTTCTCCACTGATTCATTGATCACTACTTGGATATATTGCGAGTATATTGTGTCAAATGGTGAGCGGCGTATTGGAACATTTATCTTGCTTCGATAGGAGAGTGTATCCACTTCCACCATCAAAACAATTGGAGGGATGTTAATTTAATGAATTTAATTTTCTTTTATGCATCAATAAAATTTCATACAATCATTTCATTTCATACAATCGTTTCAACTTCAACGATACCTTATCTTCATTTATCAATAATATAATAATAAATAGAGAAAAATTATACAAATGCCATTTGGCACATATTGCATTTATGATCTTATTTCGAAAGCCTCCCCTAAGGATTCCACTATTCCACATGAATGCGGAAGCTTGAATGGAGAAACCTACCATTGAAGGCACTCTTAGTGTGTTTCATCTCGCTGTAGTGGATCCCTGCTTCAGAGACATTATAAATACCAAAATTGTATGAAACGCGATTGAAAAATAAAATGGAAAAAAATTATGATAAAACAAAATTGAAAATTAAAAAAAAAATGAAATTAAATTTTCTAATGAACAACAATATTAAACTGATACGGTACTACTCGATAAGTCGTCCTCGGACAATTTGACAATGAAGAAAGGAAATAAAATCAAAGAAAATAAACTTATCGAAAAACTTGTCTTCCTCTCTTCACTGACGTCTCGTAGGTGAGCTCACCGTAGCGTACGTCAATGCCGGTCCTCTCAATTCGGAAAGATATAAGAAGAAGATAAAGGGGTATAGGACAAGCGGGATAACTAACTAAAGAACTGGAAACAAATTCAATTCTTGAAATTCACAACATATGACAATTGTTTTTTTTAGCGGTTATCAAATGAAAAATTTAGTAGGCAGTGAACAAATAGACTGACCCGGGTTTATATATAAAAAACATTAGACTTCCTAAATATCAAATACAGAACTAAACAAAAATAAAGATTATAAATTATTATTATTATTACGTAAAAACGACAATAACAGACAAAAAACTCCTGAATTACTACAACCCATAAAGGGTCAAGAAACAAGGTTTCAGCTCATCTTTAAGCTTACACGGTTTCTAAATTGTCCAGGGATGTGATTTAACCTGGATTACACACGACTGCCAGGATCCCCCCCCCCAATCAAGGGCATCCACCTTATAGAACCTGGGTGAGCACCAGAAGAGTCTACAGATCCATCAGGGTCCATTTATGAACTCTATCTGATTAACTAATTTATCCCTAAGTGCAGAATTTGAACATGGAGTCCTCAGCACAGCAACTCATGGGTTACTCTAAGCTACTTCTCTTAGTAACACTTAGTCACATTAAAATAAATCTGAAGAAATTTTTGTTTTCAGATTTCAACGGATATCTCTCTAAAGCCATTTTTGGATACTTTCGACATTCTTCTGATGATAACTTAAAAAACGGCCAACTTAAACAAAAACTTTTTGGGTGATTTGAAGGAATACTTTACTTGTATGCCGTAATATATTTTAATCCAAAAATAGCTCTTCTAGTATAATGTAGTTAGTAATTTATCAATGAGAATAATTGATACACCGGAGGGTACTAAACTCTTCTTTACCACCTGCTAAATTGTAAGAGCGTTAAAAAAAAAATGTATAGGTGAACCAATTAAAATTTTAACTTTATATTGATTGAATTTATTAATACTAAATTTAATGTACTCAATAATTGATGTTAACCTTTCATTTTCATTCATTTAATACACTTATTTATTCAAGCTTGACATTTCCCTTAGCAAAGTAATGCCTAGAGAGTGCAACTTTAATTCGACCGCTGAGAGAATGCTGATGAGTCATAAAAAATACAAGAGTAATTTAGCCCTTTACTATTTAATTTCAATTAAATCAAAGTATCTTTAAATAAATTTGAATTACAATTTATCAATAATTGTTTGTTATAGTTCAGTCTGACGGCTAAGGATTGACAGCATAGTATAAAGATTTGCTTATATTATTTTATACTTTACTATCTCACTTGTATATTATATTGATATTACTAATAGAATAGAATATAGAAAAATAATTTTATTCTGGGACCAGGTCCCTTAAGAATAACAGATGTTTACAAAATTCATTGAATTTATATCTGGCCGTGCTGGGCTTCCTTATAAGAATGGTACAATATTTTTAAAAAAAATAAACAAATAATACGCTGAGAAAAAAAAATAAATAAAACACCTAACATTATCAAAAGTAAATATCGTTGTAAGTGAAGAAAATTTATAGTAATTCATCTGTTACTTCTGAAGGATATGAGCTATAAATATATATATAAGGATTTGAGCTAATTAGAGAGCATCTGTAGGGGAATTTCGGAAATGTAGGAAAAGCTTGGAATTGAATGTAGGAATAAGAAAGAAGCATGACAAATATTAGGTGGGAGTGAATTCCAAAGTGTGTAAGAACGGGCGAGAAAAGAACGCTCTAATTGCATTTTTGTATATAGTTTGTACATAGTTTACATATTACAAAGTTCCTTACATAGTAAATAGTTTTTATGTTTGGTATGTTTATGTATTGCAGTAGTAGTCACTGAACCTATAAGGTTGCTAACCTATGGCGTGTTCCTGTGTGCCAAGTTATTAATATTTAATCTCTACTTAGAAAACATAACTTAGGAACGTCATCTTATCTGATTTTATAATAATTTATAGTTCCAACTTTTTTAAATATTTGATTCCCGATTTGCGAATTAAGTTGTCAAGATGATAAAGTTGTAAGACAGTTACTAAACTACCTGCTCTCGCGCCCTTCTCCTTATCAGCTTCCGTTGAACTAACTTAATCCAATAAGTAAAGCTAATTATACTTTAGAGTTAAATGTAGATATGAATCGCTAAACCATTGTTCATCCACTGGTATGGGTTTCCGTTTGTTACATAACACTAAGTCGTTTATAATCATAATTAAAATTTTACAAAAAAAATTGAACTTTTGTTAAGTCAATCTATTTCTCTATTAACCTTATAAATATTTCAAGAAATCACAAATGACTTCTTTATTGACGTAAGTCAACAAGATCCTAATTAAAGTAATGTTCAATGAACATTCTTTCCCGTGTATACATCGGAAAAATTGTCAGGACACGAGGATATAGGATCGGTGAAGAGAATGGATTTGTCTGGCTTGGATACGACCCCTGGAAGCTCAGTGGTTAGAGCACTGCACTAGAGATGCATACGACCCGGGTTCGAATCCCGGCCAGGACAAATTCTCTTCAAAATAAAAAAAGGTTTTTGAATTTAAATGGAATATATCGATTTAAAAAAAAAAGTACGAAGCAGTGGACAAGTGCAATAAGAGGGAATAGAAGAGAAGAAGTGGTTGCGACTAGGCTGAGGATCGGTCATTGCAACCTGACTCATGCATATTTAATTACCAAAGAGCCCCCACCACATTGCGAATCATGTCAATCAACAATGACTATAAAACATATAATAGAAGATTGTACATTACTACAAAAAACCTTTGAAAATAATAAAATGCCCCGGTCTATAGAGCTTGCACTAGAAGATTCAAAAAATACAATAGATAAAATAATAAACCTTTTTAAAGAAATAGATCTCTACCATAAAATATAAGACGCAATTAAAGTATAAATTAGGAAATAGATAAAAGAAAAAATTGTACGCAAACCAAAGAAAATTAAAAAAGTGAAATAAATTAAAAGACCGTAATATACATAAAAGTGCAAAGGGCGTAATAACCTAGATGTTGATCGCCCAAAAAAATCTAATCTAATCTAATCGATTTAAAAAATAAACAAGTTATATCTTATTCAAGTATTTCAATTTAGGACTGCTATTTCAGTTCAGAGAACGTAGTGAAATGAGAATATAATTTTTTTTTTTTATAAACAATAATTTTTTTTTCCACAATACAAAACTAAAATGAATAAAAATTGTTTATTTTATTTATTTATTTATTTATTATAAGTGGGCACTCATACTTTAAAAGGCTCGCTATGGCTGTACAACTCGATTCGTAATTAGTAAAATAGGGTTTGGTCCTTCATAGGCAACTATTAATATAGGACTGCAGGATCTGTAATCCTTATAGTTTTCAATATTATAAAGAGATACATATCATGGACGAAAATCATGTTTTCTTCACTGAAAAAGTATGTCCAATTTCTCAAAAAAAATGTTTACTATATTCACATTATACATTTAAATAATTTCCTCCTTTTTTTATAAGGTAGGTTATATTTTTTAGATCTATATATAAATAAATCTGACCAATATTATTGGTCTTTTTCATAAAGATAAAATTGTTTAGAATTATAAAATAACTAATATAAAATTATAATAGATTAAATAAGACCATAAATTAAATCAATCAGAAGATGGGGTTGATATAATTAATACTGTGATTTTAGTGGGATATTTGTTTTGGGAACTTTGCACTTTTTTTTTACTCTCTTCTTGTGTTTTATTCTTGAATTAAAATACTAGTAGAAGTATTTTCATTCCCTATTATTATTATTATTTTCAAATATTGACGTTGATTTATTTTTTAACTAATTAAAATTTAAATTAAATTACCGCTTCCTTTCACAATGTAATTTATCTAATATTATTTTCTATAATCATAAATTTACGTAAATACAATAATAAAATTAAAATAATAATAAAAACAAACAAATAATCATTCATATGCTCATAAATTTTCTTTTTAAAATAAGATAGTACGGACGGAGTAGGGTATATAGTATACTCAATACTGAACGGTCGTGCGGGTTTAGCGTCTTAAAGCGCCTGGCACAACTTACGTACGTCTGGGCTTAAGCATTATCTTAATTAGATTATTTCAGATTTATATTAATAATAAAGGAACTTAATTACTGAATTACATAAATAAAAATGTATGTGGTTTTATAAAAATTATTCGATAGAGGGTATTGAAATTGCGTTTTTAATCTTGACTTAATTATTACAAAAATGGGAATGATAATGGGAAATCAATAGTAGACAAAATATTCAATTATAAAATTTCAATTTGCGTATTAAAGTAAGGAATACATACATACATGACTGGCTCTACATCCCGTCACCGAGACTGGGCCTCCTCAATACAAGGAATACATAATTAATACAATCATTTAGATGATAAATGATAAATATGCTTACAAACGTCAGTCCACGGACCTCCACTCAAACCAAAATCCGACAGATCAAATCTCTCTCTCTCTCTCTAATCTCAGATCTTTAAATGCAATCCTCCCACCTAAGCCTCGGTCTGCCCCTCAGACGTTTACCAGTCGGAACAGCGCTTATCTTTGTAGGAATTCGTTCGTTACCGGATCATAATTGAATCTTCTTGATGTTATCACTTCAATAATATTAACCGTGTGTAGGTTCATCATTTCCATTGATTCACACCTTATTTTCGAATAACTTACGCCTTTGTTCATCCTTCAACGTTAACTGCCACGTTTGTCCGATGACCCTGTGGGTTAGGATAATTTCATAAAAAGAAACAATGACTAAAATATTCACTTAGCATATTCAAAGAATGCTTTATTAGTGCTTATTATATTATGGATCCATAACTTTCATTACAGCATTTTGCAGCTGACTGATTTTCATTTATTTCAAGTCAAAAGAATCGTAATTTCTATTTCCTTTCCTAGGTTCGTTGAAGTTTATTTTATGTTTATATTGTAGCAAAGAATAATCAACAGATATTTTCAATTAATAAAAACACTGATATTTAAAAACCACTGATATGATTTTGTCAGGAAAATTCATTCGATTTAATATTCTGATCAAATATTCAGAATATTTATAATTATCAGTTGGTGAAATTCGGGTTAAAACCAACAGTTTTGAATGCAATTGGGCATAAAAGCGCTCCCAATAAGGACCATTAAAACTTTTAATTCAATGCATGAACTTGAATTTAATTTGCAAGTTTGAATTCCATGAATACAATGACTTAACCCTTACAATAAACTTCTCTCCAACTGGCGGAGTTAAATTCTTCATAAAGGACACCTTGATTTTAAATTGACGTTTAGCAAGAAGAATTTTCTTAATTCATAATTTTATTATTACTGGAATTTTCATTTCAGTTTTTTCCTTGTAAGAATTGACAATTTTTATTTTACTTTATCTTATTTATAATTATTTTTTTTACAAAACATTAAATAAAAACAGCACGTAACAAAATATAGTTAACTTAAAATAGTTTCTGCAATGAACTGTTTAAAATTTATTCAATCAGTTCTTAATGCTTTAAAGTTATATATCGACTAACTTATAAATAAATTCTCGTGAATAAAATAAAATATCAAAATCCTTGTTTATTTGTGTTTCAAGTAGAACAAAATGGAAGAATAAAAAACAAAAGCCTGATGTGTCGCTAGGCAACGCGGGGTGTTGTTACTAAGTGATATCTAATGAGCACTTATTTATAACAATAACATTGAATTAATTAAACTCAACAAATAAACAAACATTAATGGAAAGGGAGCTTTTAGGCATTATGAATATGTACTCGTGATTAATTTATGTATAATCAATCTTACTTTTCATTTTGAAAGTGAAGAAACGTTGTAAAAATAAATAAGAATAAAATTATGTCTTCCGCGGAAATTCATATAATTTTTCTCTACGAATTTAAACTTGGCCATAGCGTCACGGAGGCGTTCCGAAACATTAATATTGTTTACGCTGATGATGCATTGAGCGAATGAACAATCTTCCGTTGGTTTGAAATATTTCGGTCTGGGGATTATGACCTTACCAACAAAGAACGTGGTAGGCCGAAGACTAAGTTGGGCAACGAAAAGTTGAAAGATCTGGTCGAAGCGGGCCCTTAACATACCACACGTGAATTATCTTCACAACTTTACAATTAACATCTTGGTTTGTACAATTACGTTTATAGTTTCATATTAGTTATTTTTGTATTTTTGGTTTTATTAAGCAACTAATATATTTAGTTTAAAAATAAATAAGCTTACCTTTTGAACTGTTGAGTAGCTTGTAGGTTCCTGAACCTAACTTTATCACTACACAAGTTACTATTTAAAACTCTTGTTTGTATAGCGACGCGGATAGGGCATGTGAAGGGGATTCCTTATACAAACTATTTACACAGGGGCGATCCTCCGGACTGATTAACCCCTACTTCCGTATCCCTGCTATTTCGGGGCTATCGCCCAGAACTTCCGTTCGATGGAATGCCCTACCTTTCGAATAGGTTGAATATCTGGGTGATATTCTGAGGAAGTTTCGCCTCAATAATCTGCGAGCGGTCCAGAGGTCATCTCTTCTAATATGTATCAGCTTCGATTACATGTTCCGTATCACGGATGTATCCAGTGAACATGTGTTTAGGGAAATACTATACAGACACATCTGAGAAAAATACATTTGTAGGAAGAAGGTACTTAAATCCAGATTTTCAGGTTGAAAGCAGGTTAAATATAATTAGTTTTTTTAATTTTAAAGAAAAAAATATATACAGTGTTGAAATAATTAATATATCCTAAACATTACTTAAATTTCAGGCTAATGGTTTATGATCTTCTGAAACGTTCATTATCGCGTTATTTTTTCTATTTTATCACTTTTCGAAAAGCAGTTAATCTTCATTTGTTATAAATCAGTCTGTATCATTATTGACAGGGACGTTATGGAAGGACGTAATGACGATAGGCTCGGAGGAAGAGAAGTCCTTTGAAGAATTTCAGGAGACTATAAATCACCCGAAAGGAGGCAGCTCGAAATAAAAACTTGAGCGATAAAGGAACTCAATGAAAAAAACGACAATGATAGAACGGTCGAGGGAAAGAAGACAGAGACAGGAGACAGAAATATGAATAAGGATGAGAAAATCTAGGAATAAAGTCCAACTTCATCTTGTTTCAAGAATATTAATTATTATTGGTAATATTCAGTACAGTTAAATAATACCACAGTGTCACGAACAGGGTAGATAAACATTTGGATTAAAAAACTAATAATCTTATTTAGAATATCTCTTAAAATATAAAGTTTCTATTATTTATTTACTGAGGAAATTATTTACTTGAGCAGTTTTCAATAAGTTTAAGTGTAGACAAATATAAAATAACCTGTATCACTGTAAGCCACTGTAGAAGTGGTTCAGTACTTAACAGTGACTGTACTGATTTTAAGCCAATGGTTGTACATATCATGCCGAGATGACGCTCAACCACCAGGTATTTCCTCAATTATGAATATTCACTTTATAAAGCAGAGGCTCAGTAGCTCCAACAATCATATATGAAATATGTATTAACTTTCCTCAGTATTAATCATAGGTGAAGTTACTTTTTCCCAATAAAGTATAATTAATTTATTCTCAACTTTTTTTTTTATTGAAAATAAAAAGAGTAAAAGCTCAACATTCGAATGTAGTATGCATTGGCAGTGCTTAGGGTGTGGTTTCATACCATGCATACGAGTATATACGACTTTTTTTTAATTTATTTATTGATATGTACAACTGCATTACAATAATACAACTAGTAAATAGACTAAGTGATACATAATGACATGAGAATGGCAAGTAGAGAAACTACCCACTGGTAGTACTCAAATCAAAGTTCAACTAAGAAGGTCACGTGGCCATTTCTATATACGATATAAAAGAAAATCAACATTAACTATAAATGAAATTATTAAAAATAATATAAGATTTATGTTTGTTTGTTTGATCATTTAAAGTCACTTTATGGTGCTATGGCTAATCGGACGATGCTACAGTGAGAGCTCTAAATTTTGCCTATCCAGGTTTAATTAGGATAAAGATTTTTAACGACATTGTACAGGCTCGGGACCCCCGTTTAACGTCCCTTCCGAAGGACGGCGTAACTAAGGATTTTTTTTCTCTAAGATTATACCGCTAAGATTTATATATACTCGTATATAACCACACCGCCTTACACAGGATCTTGGGCTTAGGTTGAATAAATGAAAGATACTGTTACCTGGCCAACAAGGAGCTAATCACGCTCAACCGTCAGATGTTTTCCTTATTAAGACTTCGTGTTTTAAATAGGCTGCTTGAGCCCCAGAAAAGTCTCCAGTCCCAATTCAACCTAAAGAAAAGGGTTGGCAGTCTCGAAACGGCCATTGAAACAAAACTCTAAATTTTACTACTTTTTACAAGCAATGCTTTATGCTCCAAAAACTTCATTTTGAGAACCTGACTGAAACTATGAAAAATAAGGCGACAAAGTATTTTGTTATGCGAAATTCCTTGGCTAAACTACCGACAAATGTTAAAACAAAAAGGAAATTTTTTAAATTCCTGAAGACCTCCTAAGATCCTGAACTATCATCTAAACATTCAAACTTACTGCTTCTCATAAACTAGCTGAAATATACCAAACAGATGTGCAAGATAATTTCGTTATTATGACAACCCCTAACAGTAGAAGACTGGGTCTGGGAGGTTATGAACGACTGGAGTATAGCCCTAGAGCTGGAGAGAAAAGGACTGTTAGGCCGGCTGGATAAGATTTACTGCAACATCAAGCTTGTTTTTATACCGTGTTTACCCATTTGGTCTCTACCTAGTAGTTTACCTCTTCCTAGTCATTAATCCGGGCACCTATATGTTCTTTCTGAATGGCATTCACATTACGTATATTTATTACTTACAAAAGGATTTCATTTTATTTGTGATGCTAATAAATTAGATATTTCTCTGGAAAAACAAATGTAATAATAATCTCCGCACATTTCTGTTTTCCAGTTTCGAATTCATAATATATACTCTATGGAATCTAGTATCTAGCATAGTATGGGAGTAGTATCTAGGACCCTTCTGTGGCTCAGCAGCCAGGGCAAATCATCTGTGCGCAACCATTACAGTCTCTACCATGTACTGAACCCAAGACCTTTCATGGGTTGCAGTGGTTTTATAATGTGAATGTATGATAATCACAGTCGTTTTATGATGTAGTTGTATGATTAATAATAATAAGTAGCTTATAATAATAATCGTTTACTTGCGAGCCTACACTTCTAATACATTAATTCTCCCACTTATGCCTAGGCCTACCACCCAGAACTTTTTAGGAATTCGTCTGTTACTAAGCTAAACTACCTACCTTACTAACCCATCTGAATCCTCAGGATGCTTTAATATACTAATATATGATTAAATTTACTAACCAGGCCATTATATACAAGAATTCAGGTGGACTGATGCGTAGATGGCAGAATGACACTTTTCTGTTACTGTTTGTTCATTTAACGTCATTTTTTTCTGCTATGGCTAATCGGACGATGCTAAATTGGGAGCTCTAAATTTTACCTATCCAGGATTAATTAGGATAGGGATTTTCAACGAGTACCTGACATCGTACCAGCTGGAGACCCCCGTTTAACGTCTCTTCTGAAGGACGGGTTACTAATCATTTTTTACTCCCTTTAAAAAAAAATCCTAGGGCCACCTGCCTGGCTACGAACCCGCGATTTTGGGCTTAGTAGTTTGTTACGCTAACCACTAGACCACAGGCTTATAATGTTAAGCAATATCTAGCCTTGTTCATCTGGGATAATACTAGTCTATGTTATATATATTTGGGATAGAAAATGTTCCGGAGAATTAAAAATTCATTCCTTAAATAGTGGAAATAAATATTATTATTTATTATAAATCGACGTTTCGACCCAGGTCTTCATCAGGATCGAAAGACAAGATACTGAAATAATTGGGGTAGAGAAAATTTAATAAAAAAAAAAACATATAATTATTTATTTTTATATTGTATATATATACTAGCTTATGCCCGCGGCTTCGCACGCGTGTAATTTGGTCTGCCACGTAATGTTTCGTGAAAGATCATTTTAAATAAATAATTTAATTATTTTTTTTAAATATAAGTTACTGGAACATCCGAAATTTCAGATGTCTAACTTCAAAACTGACGGATTCTACACAACCTTTGAACCCCTATTATATTAAAGGGGAAACCCTTGGAGTGGAATTATCCGAATTTCTTTCTTAAACTATACACAGAACCTAACTACAAATTTCAAGATGCTAAGTTCCTGATTTACCTTTAATTATGTACTATAACGGGGGGGCACATGCCCTCGTGCCCCCATATAGTTCATCATGTGATTTGCCTTTATTTATGTACAATAATGGATTCTCCAAAGTACTTAAAATACTGTCGGGGGGGGAACGTGCCCCATAACACCCCCCCTATAAATCCGCGCTTGCTATAGCCTGTGTGTTATTCTGATGTATAACCTATATTACTGTAAAGTTTCATCCAAATCCGTCCAGTAGTTTTTGCGTGAAAGAGAGACAAACATACAAACATTCACATTTATAATATTAGTAAGATATATATTATTTGTAATATACATTCCAGTAGGACGCTGATTTTTTATCTAGCTCTCAATTAATTCACATATTCTCATTAATTTACTACTATTCATGAAATAAATTATTATAAAAATAATAACAATTTAAAATGTACTGTTGTAGAATGCCACTTAAGCTTATTGCATGTAAGACTTATTTTTCAATTCAATTGAAAAAAAAATTATTATTAGTTATTGCTAAATTTGAACCATTGATTAATGCATATTATGGATTCTACGTCATTCGGTTAACAATATCCAATTCCATACATAGAGACTCATCTTGAATAAATGAGGCATCCTTAACTGCATAATAAAGTGATGTTGAAAACCTTAAAATTACGGTGAGATATTCAATTTGAAATGTAAAAGACAACACTTTATTTTATTCAGTCTGTAAATTGAATAGTGAGAAGAGAGCACTAAAAGCAGGAGGGTGGGGTGGCAATAGAATTATGAATACAAGAGTCTATTATTCGCTCCGCGGTCGTAGGCGTTTGCTTTGGAATAAACGGAATAAACCTCACCGCGAATACCGCGCCATTTTATCTCCTCAAACTTTCAAAGGTTTTATTCCATTAAGTCGCAAAGTAAGAGCCATAACATGTGGCTTAGTAGCCGAGTTGTTAAGTTGTTACTTAACTTGGTGGATAAGTAAAAGGGGATGCGTAAGTTTTCTATCTCCGAGTAAGTTGGTCAATTTGTATTTGTAAAAACACGTGGTTTGCCACTAAATAATAATAATAATAAGCTTTATTTTTTTCCTCTTTCTTCTATGTACAATTTTTACATGGTTTTTATATTTACAAGGTTTTTTAAAAAGAAAAAAAAGCCCCTTCTTTGGGCATAAGCCTCTCCCAATTTACCCCAGCTACGTCTGTTCCAAGCCGAACGGTGCCATAATACTCCGATGAAGTTTTGTATGTCGTCCCGCCATCTCGTAGCTGGTCTCCCTCTTCTCCTAGTGCGGTGTATTGGATACCAATCCGTTGTTGCCTTAGCCAAATGTGTTGATCCCATTCTTGCAATGTGTCCAGCCCACTGCCATTTAAGATCAGATACTGTCTTGAGAATATCGCGCGTACCAGTCAGCTTCCGTAGTTCTGTCTTCTTTATTTTCTCCCTTCTACTTTTCCTTAACATACTTCGCTCCATTGCACGCTGAGTGATTGCTAGGGATTTAGATATATCATTATTTAGGCTCCAAGTTTGGCATTCATAAGTTAAAGAGGGAATGATGCAAGCATCAAAAACTTTTCTCTTGTGATGTATGGCCATGTTCCTTTTAAAAATATTTTTGTGTGACCAAAATTTGGACCATCCTATTTTAATCCTTCTATTCACCTCTTTCTTGGATTTATATGCAAATGATATGAGTTGCCCTAGGTAGATTGTTTCTTTAACCCATTGGAGTTTGCTGGTACCGAGAAATATTTCTTCTTCTTCGGCATTTGTCATTAAGACTGATTTGTTAAAATTTATCTCCAGCCCAGCCTCATTTCCTACTAGGACTAGCTCTTCTAGCATTTTCTTCAGTTCAGATGGTGAGTGTGAAATGAGAAGTACATCATCGGCGAATCTCAGATTTGACAGTTTGTTACCATTAATGTCTATCCCAAAAGTCCATAAATGTGTCTCCCAGTGAAGGTTTCTGAAAGCATCTTCCAAGACCGCGTTGAATAGGATCGCCCTGACGAATCCCTCTTTCGATTGGAAAATCCTCTCCATTTAAGTCCAGAACTACTCTCGCTTGGCTGTTGGTATACCAACATTGAAGAATATCCAAAATCTGTTTATTAATGCCTTGTTTGTCACTAAAATGTATAATAATTTTGGTTCAAATTTAAATCCTTGAGCATTACTTTTCTTTGTTGTATATTGTTTCGGTTATAACCAGTATAGGCTATAGTGAGACTAGAATAACTACAGTATCTAGATTGTTTATTTCTGTATCTACCTTGTTTATAAGCCCAAGACTGCGGGCTTAAATTGTTATGCTAACCACTAAACCATTCGCTCTGGGTAAAAATATATTTTTATATTTAAGTTGTTAAAATATGAAATATGGGGTTTCTCCTGAGTTATTACAACCTGATAGCTACCTGTTTGTTGCGTGGTAACAATGGTCCGAGGGCATTGTTCCTCCAAGTTGGTGGAGGCACGTTTAGATCTTTATTAGAAGTTAATTAGTTCTAAAGGCGCTTAGTTCTCAAATTGAACAATTCGCGGATTTCCTTCTCCGAGGCAGGCTTCTTAAAATTCTAAAAGGTAAAACTGAAAGGAGACTTTACGAGGAATCTCGAGACCCCGAAGCCGAAGTGAGACAAACTTGCTAAGAAACTTTTAATGACCAGGAGCCATTGAAAGGTAAAGCAACAACCCTCGAGTCCTTCCTTAGCGCTTTATTAAAGAATTTCAGAATTCCCTTCTAAGCTCCCGTCGGCTTTTTTTAAACTTTTTCCTTCGGTTCATTGATTTTTTTTTTTTTTTTTACTTTTCCTAGCTTCCTTTTCATCCCGTAATGAAAAATTCTTCGTTAAGGATCTTAATAAATTTATAAAATACCTTCGAGACATGTTTTGATTATTATTACTTTTAAACAAGTACATAAAACAAATCTCGGAGGATAACGAGAATAACACAGAACTTTTTAAAAAATAATTCACTCATTGAAATGGTTTGTTCATTTATCGTCACTTTGTGCTGCTATGGCTGATCGGACGATGCTACAGTGGGATCTCTAAATTTTGCCTATCCAGGTTTAATTAGGATAGGGATTTTTAACGAGTACCTGACATCGTACAGGCTCGGGACCCCCGTTTAACGTCCCTTCCGAAGGACGGCGTAAGTAAGAATTTTTTACTCCCTTAAAAAAAAATCCTAGGGCCACCTGCCGGCCTACGAACCCGCGATCTTGGGTTTAGTAGTTTGTTGCGCTAACCACTAGACCACAGGTGACCGTATATTCATTGAAATTTACAACTGTATTATGACAATACAACAAGTAAATGGCAGGAATAGCACATGTTGGCAAGAATAAAGACAAATAGAGAAACTACCCAATGATAATACTCAAATAACAAATTCAACTTAAAACGTCACGAGGCCAACTTCTTTTCAGATGCCTCGGAGGATTATCAGGATTTTAAGAGGCTTTACTAGGTTTTAAAGTCTGTGAATTAAGTTTGTCATTAAATGATTGATATCGGATTCGGGCGGCCAAGTCAGCAACAAATGAAACATTAAGGTCATTATGGATTACTTTGTTTGTAACAGGTGATGAGGAATTTACGGATTTTGGATTATAAGGATTGGATACGAGAGGAGGTAAGTCTGGATGGGTCTAATGATTGTCATATATAAGTGTCATTTGTAATTAATTGGGAGCTTAGAGCGTTTGTCTAGTAAATGTGGATGTATCCTCAAACGGCGAACAATAACATAATTTAAATTTTGATCACTAAAATAGAGCCAAAAACTCAAAAAGAAACACTATTATTTATTATAATGCAATTGGGAAAAAACACAATGCAAAGCCTTATGTTTCAAAAATACACCCACTTACCAGTCGACGTTTCGCCTATTCAGGCATTATCAAGACACCAAAAACAAAAAAGGGGTTATGTGAATCACATCTCGAAGAAAAAGGTGCAATACATCCAAAACGATCAACAGCCCAAACAGGTTCCAAACATGAGATTACCTTCTTTTCAGTTGTATGTTGAACGTCTTGGTGGTGGGGTGCTGTCTCATGTTTGGAGCCTGTTTGGGCTGTTGATCGTTTGGGATGTATTGCACCTTTTTCTTCGAGATGTGATTCACATAACCCCTTTTTTGTTTTTGGTGTCTTGATAATGCCTGAATAGGCGAAACGTCGACTGGTAAGTGGGTGTATTTTTGAAACATAAGGCTTTGCATTGTGGTTTTTCCAATTGCATTATATTAAATTTTGATATTTTGAAATGAAAACTCCTTTAGCCGCGTTGAGAGTTTTTGGCAGGGAATTTCGGGGGTTCGCATCAGCGACATGAGCGATATGCTCGTGACGTATTGTTTGTGCTCGACATGCTCGACGTATTTGTTCGTGAGACTGGCGAGATGTGTATAAGTTATATGATGTGTTTCAATTATCTTTAGTCGATTAATATTTAATTAAAAGATCGTTCATTCGCCGTGCAATCCGTACTAATAATAACTTAAAACATCAATATTATATTGTAATATTATTAAAATTAAAACTTTTTGTTTCCCCTTAAGATTGTATTTGTCATTATAGTTATTGGATCTAGATTAATGATAATTAAGACTATAAAAGCTATATATATATTGGAGAAGACAAAAAAAAAAACTGAGAGTTAATTTCCTGCAAGTTGGAGGAAGCAGAGTAGAGCGCCTATCGGATTCCAATTGTCCCACTTTCGAAAGATTTCCTATCTAAATTAAATGTATATAGTTTTTTGTTTTTTATTTAATATTAGAGAAGTACGCCAATTCCGTCTATCTTGACCAACCCCAATTGTTGTATTATTGTTATATTGTATCTGTTTATGAATGTATTATACACTGTAACTTATTTTTATATAACAAATAATAACACTTTATATTATTTTCATGTTCTTCAATCGTTTCTAATTTTCCTGGCATTGTACTATTCATCCATTTCTGTAATTTTTTGGATCCAGATCAATTTTAATTTCAAAATTGAATCCCGAATAACCTAAAAGATGCGCCAGTTGCGCGAAATACGAGCATGTAGCTGACGCATACATTTTTCCCCTACCAGAAGTTGTTAAACGCGGCTAAAGAGGTTTTCACTAAAAAAAAAATTTAATCATACTTAGATTCTACAATGCTTACAGTAAGCTATTCCAATAGGGAGAGGTGGTCCGGTGAACCACAAGTAGAAATATTCGCAAGCAATTACTGTCCCGCTGGCCCCGGACCTCTTGGGAATTTAATCTATGCAGGGTAGGTCGATATCAACTGTCTTGTAGCTCTCCTCAATCTCGCTCCGGGTAGAACCCCATGGAATCTCAAACATTTTCTTAGCCTCTCTGGGCAAGGAATGGTGGATCAGAAATATGTTTATGTATGTATAAATATGTTTCACCCAACAGTTAAAAAAAAATTGCTAATAAAAGGTATCGATATTCACTGATAAAACAAGCCAATATATACTTACAAGCCCACAACTTCAATAAGAGATAACATTTTTAAGATTTTAGGTTTTATTTTAGTCTCATACTGGACTGAAATGACAAGAAATTGCTAGCCGTTTCAGGCTACTTCCACACTGACTAGGCAAACGCTCTAAGCTCCCAAGAAATAACTAACAACTACATTTTTTTAAGACATAATTGTATTTGGATTAGAGCTTTAGGCCTCCACTAAGTCATAAAATCCCTCTCATATCCAATCATTACAATCCAAAATCCTCAATGCTCCGTAACTTTGTTACGAATAAAGTTATCCACAGTTACCTCAATCTCCCATTTGTTGCTGTTTTGGCCCGAACCCGATATCAATCCTTCGATAACAAACTTTATACAAACCCAACTAGTTTCAAACCTAGCTTCCTCTTCGATTCCTCCGTGGTGTCTGAAAAGAAGATGGCCTCTTGATCTTCCAACATAAATTTGTTATTTGAGTACTACCTGTGGTCAGCTTCTCTACTTGCCTTTACTTTGTATAATTCTATGTACTATATACTATGTGTTCAGTCGCGAGTCAAACCAATTTAAATTCCGCGAGCTGCTTCACAGTTGTTGCCTTGGCAACAGATAGAGAGGACTTTTGTTTTCCCCCTCTCGACCGTCGAGTACTACTTCTAGACCGCTAGCTCACCACATCTCTCCGTTCTTCTCGACTGAAGCTAACCTCGCTATCCAGCACTGCATTGGGACGGTACAATAATCACATTCGCCCATTGGCCAAGAGACGCCTATCACCAGACACAAGATGCATGGCCCTTATAATACCACTAGATCGCCAATCAACCGTATATTGCCAGAACAAGGGTAGTAACTTTCCACCAGTTAGTCTCCGCCTCCAACTGTAAGTTCTCTTTCATTCAATCATCAAAAGACAATACGATATAACAAAACCGTTCGAGATAAGGACTCAAACACCATGTGGCTCTATCGTCCAGTGTTAACATTATGTTCTTACGAATCTACATTTCGAGTTAGAAATTAATATTTACTAATTTCTTTGTATAACATTATTATTAACCATTCTTTTTTTCTCTTTCTTTGTAAAATTGGTAATTTGTGTATTTTCTTTATATGTAAAAATTCCCTAACCTTTTTTAATATATTTAGATTTAATAAAACCACATGTTTCAGTATCTGGCCTAATTTATTTCAACGCCACGAATCTATTCAACTCATATTTAGAATATTTATTTTTTTTTCTATTCAGTCTAATCACGCGATCAAACACTATGTATGTATGTATGTTATATTTTATTTATATGCTCATAAATCTCCTAGGTACTTCTAATTCTATATTGCTAATCATCTGTGATTGTTGGTCCCATGGATTTTTAATCGGAATAATTGTTGTTACAAAGAATTGCTAACATTCTATGGCTTGTAAATGGTGAGAATGCTGTTTTATAGTATATGAATTCATAATGTATAATTACTTGATTCTTAATTCATCGGACGTCACTTTATGCTGCTATGGCTAATCTGACGATGGTTCGGTAGGAGTCATAAATTTTGCCGATCCAACTATAATTAGCATAGGGATTTTTAACGAGTGCCTGGCACCGCACAGGATCGGAACCACTATGTTACGTCTCTTCCGACGGACCGTATAATCAAGGATATTTTCTACCTTAAAAATGTCATAAAGCCACCCCCCCCTTCAGGGCTGCCGATCCGCACTCTTGGGCATATAAATTTGTGTCGACCATTACACTTTATACAGAGGTGTTCGACACAAATTTATATACCCAAGAGTGCGGGTTATTTTATAAAAGGTGTATTATTATTTCTCTTGAATATTTAAACTTATTTGCTCTGTTATAATATGTTTGTTTTCTGATATCTCTCTGTGTATTTGACTGTACTTTGGAAAAAGTTTTCAGAGAATATTAAGGTTTTATTATTTAAAATCATTTATCACTAAAATAGAGCCAAAAACTCAAAAAGAAACACTATTATTTATTATAATGCAATTGGGAAAAACCACAATGCAAAGCCTTATGTTTCAAAAATACACCTACTTACCAGTCGACGTTTCGTCTATTCAGGCATTATCAAGACACCAAAATCAAAAAGGGGGTTATGTGAATCGCATCTCGAAGAAAAAGGTGCAATACATCCCAATGATCAACAGCCCAAACAGGCTCCAAACATGAGACAGCACCCCACCACCAAGACGTTCAACATACAATTGACTTCTTCGAGATGCGATTCACATAACCTGTGTATTTTTTAAACGTAAGGCTTTGCATTGTGGTTTTTCCCAATTGCTTTATAATAAAATCATTTATTATTGTTAAAAATATATTAATACTGCTTAGCAGAAAGAGAGAATATAGGGCAGTAGAGGGGACAAGGGAAGACGACTAGAGAGAGAGAAAGAGAGAGAGAGAGAGAGTAAGAAAGAGGGAGGAAGAGAGAGAGTGGATTGCCGAGGCGGAGATTTAGCGCTGGCCTTAGCCGCGTAGATTAAATGTGTCCTCTAATCCACAGCCTTAACAATTACAATATATCCCTCAGCACTGGAGTGGATGGGCTGTGGTGATCCTTTCGTCTTCTGTAAGGATATCATGTCTGTTATCTTTCGTGAACCGTTTAATCCGGAAATTACTATATGTTAAAAAATGCCTCTACTTCTCAATAAAGGGGTTCAGTCGTTCAATTCCTAGGCCGATGGTCGCCCAACGAGCCGATTCTGCCAGTACCTCTTCATAGGATGTACTCTTTTTAGGGAAAGGTGATCTAGTGGTTAGCATTAAAACCAGATATGGTCAAGATTGCGGCATCACAGCTTGCCAGGTTCCTATCATGATTAAGCCTGGATAGGCGGAATTTAGGGCCCCAGCTGTAGCATCGTCCGATAGCAGCATATAGTGACGTTAAATGAAACGAACAAACACTTCATAGGAACTTGATAGACCTCAGGAGTAGGATCTCGGAGACCTAGGTCATTAAGGCACTGTCTGAACTAACTTGTAACTGCTACGATGCCGGACCATAATCGCCCTGAACAGGTTGAAATTTATATTTTGGTGGAGAATGAATATTTTCCTTCCCTTTATGGTTAGATAAGACAGGCAACAACCTATTCTCTTTGCCTTCACAGGAGCAACAAGGAGGTTAAACCTAAAAATAATATTTACACATGAGCATTTATATAAAATATAAAAAAAAATAAAAAAGGAAACAAGATTTTTTAGTTATAGGAAAGTATATACATTTAAGTTAATTAGCTCTTTTTTTATAATAATAATAATAATAGCATACCCAAAGGCTCGATGCCGATACCACCAATCTCTGCTTACAACCTCTGTACACGGACCACTACCCAAACCCAAATCCTTCAGATCTACCCCTACGCCTCGTTCTATCCCTCAGACGCTACCCAGTCAGTTATTAACCCCTTAGGAATTCGTTCGTTACTAAGCCCAACAACTTTACAGGCCCATATTAAATACAGGGATGTTAACACCTGAATAATATTTACCGGATGCATGCTTCGCAATACCGCGTTATGTTATCTTCTACATTTCCCAGTGGTCTCACCCTTTTTTGGACAGAAAATTTTACGCTACACCTTATTTTCGAATACCTGAAGACGTTGTTAATCCTTCAGCGTTAGCGATCACGTTTTGCATCCGTAATGAAGAGCTGGAAGGATGATGGTTTTCTAAATTATGATTGTTAGACTGAACAATCTTTTATCAAGTATTCGTGTATTATTTTTTTTTTGTAAATAAAATAAATAAATCTTACAATTCCTTTATAAAGTATATTTACAAAGGCATACGAATTTAGGAGGAACTATGAGGATTCAAGTGTGAAATGATGTTCGATTAAAAATATAGTATGAGTAACAATACGTTTTCGAAAAAACGACATAATTTTAACCGTTCGGGTCCTGCTAATACTGAGGAAAGCCCGTGTTATAGTTCATTAATACATACTGAAATAATTCCTTAATAAGAATATTTTATTGAAATCTCAGTTGAAGAAAAATAGTTTATTGGAGGCGAAAATCGACTCAGAATCCCATAGGCTTGTGAACTATCATAGGGATCTTGATGTTCGGAATTTTTTTTTCCTGTGATAGCCCGAGAGATATAGAGAGGTGGGAAAGGAGGAGATCCGGAGAGATGTAGAGCAGACTATTGGGATGCAGAAAAGCCCCCTCCAATATACAGCCACTGTTTACCTGGCATCTTACCTCGCTTCGAATCAGTCTTTACCTTCTCTATATCACCTCCCTTCTTGTCTTTTTTACATTTCTTTTTTGTATTCTTTCTTCAACTTCTGCAACGAAAGACATTTGTAAAAAATAGCATTCATACCATTTTGAAGACGAAGAAAGGCAACGAAGCTATTTTACGAAGTTACATTATTAAATACCAGATATGCCATAAATCTGCAGCTCCGGTGTATAAGTGATCAAGCCTAATTTTCTCCAAAATGAGTTTCTTGTACTTAAATAAGCGGAATTGAATTATTTTCGTAGTGAATAAGGAGCTAAGTAAGGTTGAAGAGAAGTTATTGTTTATATTACAACTGCATTTCAAGCCAAAAACTACGAGCATGATGCGATCCCGGTTATCTGAAAGCAATTTACTCTCTCTGGACAAAATCCGACTTAACCACTTATTCACTAAGGCTGTAGATATATTCTAAGGCCAACTACATTGCCTTTTTCAAAGGCAAATAACCAACTTTACAATTAATAGAAAAATAAACATTCAAATACTTTGTTAAACTAGAAAAATTAACTGCTCGAAAAATAAAATTTAAAAATTGTAATGCTATAGGCATATTGAATTTAAACGTTTATTCATTTTAACGTCATTGTGAATGGAGCTAATCGGACGATGTAACTGTATGAGTCCTAATTTTTTATCCTTCCAGGTATAATTAGGAAACCTGACACACCACACTGGTTAGGCACTTCCATTTTACGTCCCTTCGGAAGGAAGTCATAACCATAAGAAGAAAATACTTATCTATGATATAGGCAGACTTCCAAACCACCCGTCGGGTTCTGCCTGTGGTTTCGTTACCCATTTTTATAGTGGATGGCTCGCTTCACTGAAAGAGCCCTATGAAAACACTAGTCGTGTTGACAATATTCGAAGACCTAATAAACGTAGAAAGAAAAGACACTTTTTTTTTCAGATGAGCACTCTTTACTTGTTAATATTGTTACGGGCTACTGGGTATTAAAATGAATTCATGAGGCGAAACCCACACTTTTACCTCATGCTAAAATTTAAAATTCATTATTAAAAAAGGACATTTAACGCTAAGAATAGCCGATCTGGAAATAAAGGATATATATAAAAAAAAACCTATATTATTTCACTCCTGTTATTGTAATTTATATCACTGTTATATAATCATTTTTTTCGTACAAATGAATTAGACTTGATTACGCATTTTCCTATGCATCTTCCCAATTCCAAATAAATTTTTGTAAACGTATTAAATAAATATACGTTATAATTAATCAACAAATTAATTAGGAAAGAAATTGAGATCTGGTTAAGAGAAAACAAGGTAGAAAGAATCGAGAGACCTATAAAGGCGGGTGGAAAATTAAAAGAAGGAGGAAGTACTAAAACAAAAATTACTGTTATTTTAAATGAAAAAGGACAAGAATTAAATGATAACTTGGAGATAATTAATATAATAAAAGAATATTATGAAAAAATATATTAGGACAGAAGAAGTGATAAAAAAGGGGAGTGGAATATGGAATGCTGGGACCCAAAAGAAGAATTATGATCGAAGAAGTGTAAGTATGAGTGTAATTGATAGCTGCAAGGAAGAAAAAGCAGGAGGTGTTGACGGTCTGTCAATGGCACTTATAAAAGCTGGAGGGCAGATTCTAGCGCAGGCCCTCTCTCATTTTTCCGTCCAAATTAATCAAGGTATTTGTTCTTTTTATTATTAGCTCAATAATTTTTGTAAACGTATTTACATATCCAAAAAAAGCAAATAGGAAATTCGACAAAAAAGAAAGAAGATAAAAGAGATCTAAATAATTATCGCCCATCAAGTTTGCTCTCAGTCGTGTACAGAATATTCTCTAAAATTAGACTTAAAAGAATAGAAGACAAATTAGATATGGAACTTGAAAAACATCAAGCAGGCTTTAGGAAGAACTATTCTACTGTAGACCATATTTTTGTGATCAAAGAACTTATTAAAAAAGCGAATGATTATAATTTGTCAGTATGTCTTCTTTTTCTAGATTATGAAAAATCATTCGATTATCTCAAAACCGATTGCATCATTAATATGTTGAAGAAGAGGAACATCAGTCCAAGAATATGCAAGATGTTGGAAGATATGTACTAAAGATCCCATGCCGAAAATAAATTAGGGAACACAAAAGTATGGTGTACAACAAGGTGATACCCTATATCCTAAAATATTTATATCAGTTCTCCTACTATCTAGTAGTACAGTCTGTTACTAATACCCGTAGCAATACAGTTAAGCCTGTCACAGTGATAATACAGCCAATTTATTTACACAATGCAAATAATTATCAAGCATTAATAAATGACCCTTTCACTACAAAATTATCCTGCAAAGGCACTGAAATTATGCTTTCATAATTATAATTTCACTGAAATTATGATGAAAAAAATTGAATATTATACTTATTCGGTGTAAAAACACAAAACCCTTAGCGTAGTTATTAGGAAAGTCTCATATTATATAACAGAAGAAGAACTAAAAGCTGAATTAGAATCTAAACATTTCGATGCTCTACATGCAAATTATGTATGCAAATGCTCTAAATACGAATTCTTAATAAGGAAAACTGAAACTGATGTTAACCGCAAGCCAGCCAGAAGAACTACACCAAATTTGAAATGTCCTTCCGTCCTAGCGCCTGATCAAAAAAAAAATAATCAAGAAACTAACATCGAAAGTAATAGCACTGAAAACGTTTTATCAAAAATCATGAAAATTATTAAAGAGGCGATAAAACCTCACTTTTTACAAATGGGCCGTAAAGTAAACAACAAACTATCTAATGATACTAATTCCTACAAAAACTGCTATTATCATTATTTTTATTTACATTTTTGTCATATTTTATCAAGACTATACTCACTACGCATTTATGGCTATTGAATTAATAAAATATATTAATGACAATGGCCTTGACAAATAATATGTAAGGAAAAGTAAGCTACAAGAATTATAAAATAACCATGATTTTCATCTTCAACAACTTAAAATTTGGGGATTATTGACACTTGTGATCACAGATGATGGGGTCTTACGCTCATAAAGTCCCCATCAGAAAAATTCGTAGTTATGCTAATAGTCAAGTTATTAACTTGATAGCAGATTAAAAGATTTCTTAGAGCAAATGCTTAAAAATGTATACATACATACAAAAAATTTACTTACGTGAATTAGCTTCCTAACTTCTTTATGCAATTCTTAAACTCAAAAATACTCTTCAACCTTGGCGCTAAGGATTCTTTGATATTTCCCGAAATTCGCTTATATTAATTTTCTTGTTTTAAATTGACTATTCCATCTGAAAATCAGTTAATAAATGATAAAAAAATTCGGTATTTCTTTTAAATAAATATACTCAAGTATAATAGCAACAGAATAATCTTTATTCCATCGTTATTCGGTTAACAAATTTTGAAAGGAAATGTTAGGAATTTCAGCAGTACGGCCCATGGGTTCTACCGACATTACCGATATGGGTACGGTATCGATATTTTTTTTATTATATTATATTATATATCAGTATGGACCAGTAGATATCGAAACAGTTGAACAACCTTTTTTTTTGCTCGTTTATCAGATTTTTTAAAATAGTCAGTATTTTATCGGACGAAATATCGAAACATGTTTCCTATGAACCCTATCTATTCTTTCGATATTAGAAGAATATGGTACTCATTCGATATTCTCAAAAAATCTATTGATCTTTCCGATTTTTCACAGATGGCCGATATCTAAATTTTTTATTATGTTATAAACCTTATCTGTACATATCAGGGAAAGCAATTAAAAGAAAAAAAACGGCCTGTACCCCCGTTTAACGTCCCTTCCAAAGTACGGCATAACTAAGGATTTTTCCTTAATTCTCGTGTTAATCTCTTAATTTAAGTAATCGTGGGCTTAGAAGGATGTTTCCTAACCAATACACCTCAGGTGATCCATAGTGTATTTTATGATCCCTTTTTACTAGTTATTTTCTGTCACAAATTTCCAAAATTAGTTATTAAGCGATCATCAGAAATTAAACGACCTCGTTTTTGACTCTAATTATATTTAAAAAATCAATCCTCATAATCCAACTTAACATCAAATGATCTGTAAACTAGACCTTAGAAGAACTTTGGCCGCTTTGGTCTGCCTACCCACAAATATATATTTATTTTTTGTGGAGACACACTCCTAAACCAGAAATACCTTTGAGGCCGATTCTTCTGTATCCTCCCCAGTGATAAATATCTTAGGTACAAGGACAGTAAAAAATAGACCTGGATCCATAGATTATTGCTGTTCAGGGTCAGTAAGCACACGAGTATATTTCTTTCCACCTCGCTAACCTGGTCCAAACATCCTGGAAGGTATTCTACATCTTGAAAATCCCCAGAGAAGATGCTAGAGGAACCCGAAACTGAACTTATATAAATCTTTTTTATTTATGTATTATATTATTATAAAATATTTTATATTAGTTTACACCGAAATCGTATCAAATGGTTGAAACATTATCCTCCACATCCATCTCATCATTCGCCATCAATCAGTCAACCATAGCCCGCTTTCATGTTGAGATAGGATTGTTTCATGTCCAGGCTCATGTCATGCAAAACCTAAACTGACTTCAGAGCTCAGTTTCGTGTCATGTAGGATGGTATAAACAGAATGTGTGTATTTGTATGTGCGAATGGTATACCATTTACATACCTTCAAACGTTTTAAAAAATTTAATATTTAGTTTTTTTAATTTATTTTTATATAAGTGACTCTACTCTAAATCAGTATAATATTTATAGTGTCATTTTATATGAATTAAACGTTTTCAAAGGAAATTTTATGCAGTAAACGAACATTATTAAATTTAAAAAAATTATTCAAAATAGTTACTTCTCAATTTCTATACATTTTCCCAACGTATTATCAAAATTTCAATCCCATAACTAAAAAATCCAGGATTTTGTGATGAAATAAAGTCTGGAAATGCACTTTTGACTCGAGAATCATTTTAAAAACTTACACTTAAGAAAGTTGTAAAGTTTCTGTTGTACAGATGTTGGCAATAAGTCAGGCAAATAAGATGGGTGCGGGAGGACTTTGGTAACCCAGCTCCTTTAGTTTATCCAATATCGTGAAATATGAAATCTGATGTTATCAGTTGTTTTTAGATACTTTTTTGTTGCATTATGTTAATATCCCTGCAGTACTAATATTATTTGCATGTTATTAAGATTTCTCAAACCAGCCGCGAATGGTTTCTTTGTTACAACATTCCCCGAACGCGGTGGTAATACAGTTTTTATCGTCTCTTCCTCATTGTATCCGTGATTTTTATCTATGTTTTCATACAAATCTTCATTTCTCCCTTTAATCCAAATATTGTCATTGTTTTTCTTAGGCCCTAGATTTTTTCTTAGTATTTCTCCCTCTTTTTTCTAGATCTCTTGATTCTCCTTTCTTCTTCAGTGTTAAGCACTCTGATCCATATATTGCTTCTTTCCTGATAACTGAATCATAGTATCAAATCTTCGCTTGGATGGATATCGATCTCTTATTGTAGTAGTTTTGTGTCAATTTGTATGTCAACTTCTTTACAATTTCTCTATCTGTTGTGTTATCCAGTCCGTTAGCTCGGAGGATATTTCATATATATAATGTGCTTGTGTGCCTTGGATTGGGTGAGAAATCAGTGTAGCGACGCAAGGAGACTAAGTGGCAAAGTATCAGGGCTGACTAAGGCAGGCTATAATGATCTTGGTCATTAGGAGCACACACATGTCTTCTTCCTTCTCTGCCCTTCATCTTCATCTTTCAACGATATTTCTCAGCCAAGTCCTCTCTATTTGCTAACCTTCATTATAATTATTTAATGTAAACTTAAATAAGACCATAAATAAGATTATTTTATAAATAAGATTATAGAATTATTGGTAGCGAACCCGAACGATCGATACAGATACCACAAATCTCTGCCTACAAACTACCTTCCAAGGACTACTCACTATACCCAAATACATTAGATCAATATGAAAGCAATCTTCCCACCTACGCTTCGGTCTGTCCTTTATACGTTTACAAGCTCAGAACTTAGTTGCTCAGAAATTAGTTCGTTACTAAGCTCAAAAAATAGGGTATGAATGTGTACATTTTATTTTATTTTTATTATTAGTATTATTATTATTATTTATTTTATTTTATTATTATTATTATTTTACTTTATTTTACTATCATTTCCGCATTAATTTCTTTCTGTTACCGCATGTATATATTTATTTATTTTATTTTGTTTATATTATTGTTTTGTTATGGAATGACTGTAAGCTACATAGCACTATTACTTATTGCCCACAAGTGGCAGATTGTAATATTTCAATTAAGTGTTAATATTAAAAAAAAAAAAAAACTAAGCTCAAAACCTTTACAATCCTAGATTAGAAGTTGGTTTGTAAAAAATTAAAATTAGATTAAAGTTGGCGAAATATAGGATATACTGGAGAATTTAGGAGATTGCACACCGCGGAAGTTTGAAGCATGTGCCCAGTTAATATTATTCACGAAAATTAAGATAGACTTGTTAGTTACACCTACACATAAACACCTTAATAAGTTACACTTATTAAGGTGTTTTTATTGACTGCACCCCCAACTATCTCTTCCTTATATTATAATAGAGGGATTTAGTTTATAAAAATAACTATTGATACCCGACATAAAGAATATTTCAAAATCTGCAAAGACGATAAGTTCGCCAAACTTAGGTTCAAAAAAGCTTCGGTTTACTTATGTCGTTATCGACAGTAGCACTCCTGCTCAGACATCTTAACTGCTTTTCTTTAAAGATGGCGTAGGATGCAAGGTGGTACAGTGGTAGAGCGCTGAGTTGCCTTTACGAAGTTTTCGGGCTCAAATCCAGCTCTGACAGATAAGTTATTTAGTGTGTTGAACACTGGAATGGAACCGTTGTGATCTTGAGAACCTTCTGGGGCTCACCCCACCTCTATTAAGTGGGTACCTAAAATAAGGGGGATTTGGCGGTTGAGCGTGATCTAGGACAAACCACTTCCCAGCACAAACGTCCAAGAAACTGTGCAGTCTTTTCTAAGTGCTGAATCCAGGACTCCTCAGGGGCCAAAGTTTAGAGATATAAATAAGTAATTTTCATTACTAAAATCAGAAAGGTCTTGTGAAACCGTTTCCCGTTTTTTTTTTCATATTTAAGCTTTCTGGCTGCATAACATTTTTTTGACATAGTTTTGTTTTGAAGAGAAAAGATTTGTTAGTTCCTTAACGAATTCCTAAAAAGTTAGAAGCATTGTGCTGACAGAGAAGCCTCTGAGGTGTAGACCGAGGCGTAGGTGGGAGGATTGTGTTAGGCGGATTTCGGGTTGGGTAGTGGTCCGAGGACGGAAGTCTGTAAGCAGAGATTGGTGGTATCGTTATCGAGCCTTCGGGTTCGCTGAGCCTTATTATTAATATTATTATAAATATTATAGATTGAAGTTATTTCGTGATGAACATGAAAATTTAAACTCTACCAAAAATTGTGTTTATCATCTCATAACACCTTAGCAGTTTCGTGAATTAAACAAAAATGTATTTGTTGAAATTTACAACTATCTTAATTAATACAACAAATAAATATTATGAATAATAAATATATAATGGTATGTAAATAAAGGCAGATAGTTCAACTGCCCAAGGATAGTTCACGGGACCACCTTCTTTTCATACGCCTCGGAGGATTATCGGGAATCGAAGAGGAACCTTTTATACTATGGTTTTATGGTTATGGTTTTATACTAGTGGGTTTGAGTTGGAATAAAAATTGTCATGAAAAGATTGATATCGGGTTCAAGCAAAATAAGCATCAAATACGACGTTGAGGTCATCATGGATGACTTCGTTTGTAACAAAGTAAGGAGCAATGAGGGTTTTACGGAGGATTGGATGGGAGGATTGAAAGAATTTGATGGCTTAGTGGAGCCCCAAAGCTCTAATCCGTAAATCCAAATAGGTCTTATAATAGTCATGTATATAAGTCTTTTTTAATTAATTGGAAACTTGGAGCATTTGTCTAGTAAGTGTTGAAGTAGCCTGAAATGGCGGGCAGTTTCTGTTGAAGTAATTCCTCTAATGTATATATTGTATTATAGACAGATAACACTGTAGTGGCCGTTGAGATCATGTTGGCTGTGCACTACAGTGTCTTGGAAACAACAGCCATTGTCTCATTCTCAGTTAGCGTCGGTTTGTAGTGTGGACTGCAGCTGCCATTTTGTGTGAAGTGTCTTGTCAAGTGTTTATATCATAATAAATTCTGTGCTTGTATCCTAATAACTCGTACTGTTGTTTCCCTGCACTGTATTGCCTTTAACTCTTTATTTAATTGTTTCTTGTCGGTTCAGTCTAGAATGAGGATTCCAAGTTAAATGTTTGTCAAGATGTAGTCCTATAGGAATCGGTGGGATAATATTAAAGGATATTGGAGGAAGTGGAGACAGGAAGTCCAAATGGGTCTTGTAATAGTCATTTTTGTGAGTATTGACTTTTTTTTAATGTGTATAAGTGTAATGTTCATTTGTTAAATGGAGTTTAATCGATACTTTATGTGAAATGGAAAGTTCGAATACAAAATTTATAAAGTTTTAAGTCCTGACATCGCGCACAAATTAAGATTGTGAAATGAAGATCGTCGCGGTCGAGTGAGCCCGAACCGCTCCAATATCGATTCTGAAACGGCGCCGGTTTGAAACCCGCCTCGGGACGTGACTATTATTTCCTCGCGGAACCATGGATTAAATCTTCAGCAACTCGCTCCGTTTGGAATGGTCAATAGCCAGCGGGATAGTCCGTCATTCCAGCTCAACATAAGGATTTAACAACGTGTAAGTTACACTTAACCTATATGAACATAGCGTGTTGAGCAAAGACTGGGATCATAAGTACAGTGTGATTTCGTCATGAAGGTGGCCGCTCACGCCAAATGGACCGATTTGCTTGAAGTAGATTACAATTATTATAAATAGGCCGAGTGATATGAACATTATTGAGGCACTTGAAATCATAGACAGTTCATTCACTCCAGTTAGTCAACTTGATCGTTTAGTTGATGGGGTGTATCTTCAGGAATGTCCAGATTAAAGTGTGGAAGAAGGGGTTCCTAACAATAATTCGCTAACCTTATATCCGAGCGAATTTGCCAGTTGTGAATTTAATGAAAAAACAGATAGCTTTGATTGGGTGGTAATTTCTCCAAAAACATGAATTAAAGCTATAAAGTAATTCATCAGCGGCAGGTTAGATTTGAATAAAGAAAAAAAAATAAAAACGTAAAATTTTATGGTTAAAACCAGTAAAGGGGCTCCACTAAGCCATCGAATTCCTCTCTTATCCAATCTCTGCAATCCAAAATCCTTCGTAAAATCCTCAATGCTCCTTATTTTGTTAAGAATAACGTCATCCTTAACGACCTTAATGTCCCTTTTGTTGCTGATTTGCCCGAACCCGGTATCTATCCTTTCATAGCAAACTTCATTCCCACTCAAACCCTCTAGTTTCAAACCTAGCTTCCTCTTCAATTCCCGATAACCCTCCGAGGCGTCTGAAAAGAAGATGGCCACGTGACCTTCCTATTTGAACTTTGGTTTGAGTACTACCAGTGGGTAGTTTCTCTACTTGTCATTCTCATGTCATTATGTAACAAGCATTATATTTACTTGTTGTATAATTGTAATACAGTTGTAAATATCAATAAATAAATTAATAAAAAAAATTAAAAAAAAACAGTATGAGTACAAAAGTTATGGTTACATATACATACAACCAAGGGCGGATTCAGGATTTTTTTCCGGGTGGGGGGCACAACGGGGAAAAAATCAACAATAACTTACAAATTAACTTGTAGTATCTATAGAAAGGTTTATTAAAATATCAAAACAATAGCTTCCCTCATGTTCTTTCTGTTATTTTAACAACTATGATCATATGATTTGCCTATAATTATATAATGGATTCTCCACAGTACACAAAAAAATGTCTGGGGGACCCGTGCCCCTATGCCCCCCCCCTGGATCCGCTCTTGCATACAACTATCTTGAGAATATTGGGGAGCCAGCGCTAGCGAAGTGTGCCCTCCCATGGTACATGGTAGAGAGGCATGAGAAAATGCAACAATGCGCCAAATTGAGCCAAAAGATGCTCAAAAAGAAAGTAGAAAGTGATGAGCAATAGAGAGCGGTCTACTCCCCCCCCCCCCCCCAGACCACGCTTCACTAGCCCTCTTAGCTGACAGGCTGATCGCTACTAGGCACGTGACCTATGAGATAACATACGAGTGCCCTGGCCGATCATTTACAATCATAGAGGGATTTATGTTAGAGAAGAATTGGTTGACTGTAACGTCTAATATAAGGAAGAAATAGTTGGGGGTGCAGTCAATAAAAACACCTTAATAAGTGTAACTTATTTATTGTGTGCCGACGTTACATTTTACTTATGTAACCTCTAGAAGTCTGGTATCATACCATTTATATCTATAATTAAACTAGTTTTTTCTAAATCCTTCATATTCCACCCCTTTTTCTATATTTTAATCTTCTCATTTTGTATCTTTCCGTTTACCTCCTCATTTTTCTTTCCCTTTATATTATGTTTACATTTTATACTTTCTGGACATTTATTTTCTGTATTTTATATTCGTATTCTTTAATTATTATATCTGTCACTATTTTAATTTCTGTTCATCATCTATAATTTTATTATTATCTGTCACTATTTTAATTTTATTATATTCTGTAACCACTTTTATATTCATTATCTTTAATTATCATATCTATTCACTATTTCATCATATCTAGTCACTATTTTAATTTCCACACTTGTACCACATTACAACATTACTTGTCACCATATTCTTATTACTGCAACGTTTTTTATATGTTTTTCTGTTTGTTTCTCTCTCTTAGCACTGAAGATGGCCTACATTATAGGCCGAAACGTCGGCACACAATAAATAAGTTACACTTATTAAGGTGTTTTTATTGACTGCACCCCCAACCATTTCTTCCTTATATTATAATAGAGGGATTTAGTTTATAAAAATAACTATTGATACCCGACATAAAGAATATTTCAAAATCTACAAAGACGATAAGTTCGCCAAACTTAGGTTCAAAAAAGCTTCGGTTTACTTATGTCGTTATCGACAGTAGCACTCCTGCTCAGACATCTTAACTGCTTCACTTTAAAGATGGTTTAGGATGCAAGGTGGTACAATGGTAGAGCGCTGAGTTGCCTTTACGAAGTTTCCGGGCTCAAATCCAGCTCTGACAGAGAAGTTATTTAGTGTGTTGAACACTGGAATGGAACCGTTGGGATCTGGAGAACTTTCTGGGGCTCACCCAACCTCTATTAAGTGGGTACCTAAAATGGGGGGTTTTGGCGGTTGAGCGTGATCTAGGACAAACCACCTCCCAGCACAAACGTCCAAGAAACTGTGCAGTCTTTACCAAGTACTGAATCCAGGACTCCTCAAGGGCCAAAGTTTAGAGATATAAATAAGTAATTTTCATAACTAAAATCAGAAAGGTCTTGTGTAACCGTTTCCCACTTTTTTTTCATATTTAAGCTCTCTGGCTGCATTAGATTTTTTGACATATTTTTGTTTTGAAGAGAAAAGATTTGCCCTGCCCGGGATTCGACCCCGGGTCGTCTGCTTCTCCGTAGCAGTGCTCTAAGCCACTGAGCTACCAGGGGTCGTATCCCAGTCAGACAAATCCGTTCTCTTCACCGATCCTATATCCCCGTGTTCTCGTAATTTTTGCGATGTATTTAAGGTGAAGATTGTTCATTGAATTATTCATTGAATCATTGAAAAGGATTTTGTTGACTTACATCAATATATTATTTATAATTTTTTTTTATTAATTGTTGTTATACCATTTATAACATATAACTAAAATATTTAAAACTAATAACAATTTCTTTGCTTTTTTTTTAATCGAGGTTTTTCAAGGTTCAAAAAAACTTTGATGAAACCTTTGAAACATTATTTATTCATTACATTTCTTTGTTTGTAATTAGCTGTATACAAAAATACTTAAAGATTCATTTAACTAATTAATTTATGACGATATTTATGGACGATACTTTCAACTCGATATATAAGTTGGCTGAGGATCAGAAACCAATATTTTAGTTGTCGGTTCGAGTTGTGTCAAAACAAGTTTTTACTAGTCATTCGTTTCCTTCAGTAATGATTTCATCTAGAAATGAACGTTTTAACATATATCATATGTACTCCGAGATGTTAGTTCAAACTTGTATTTCTTTATGAAATGATTACCGAAATCTACTCATTACCCATAATTACATTCTCTTTTCCATGCAAAAACTCGCGATAACTTGTATTTTTGGAAAATATTGAAAATGAAAATAATAAACAGTTAAAAAATTGTAACTCAACTCGAAACAACAACCTGCAGAATAGATACTGTTATTTCGATATGTTTGAAAACTATCGATATATATGTATTTGATATTCGCATCCTTAGCATAACGTTTAAATAAGCAGTTACATTATACGGTTATGATATTTTTATTTATATAATAAAATGCTACAACACGAGAAGACTCATTAAAATAAACCTAAATGAGACAGCGTGATGTGTTTGCATATCGTTAGCTGAAGCCTCTTTCTAATGTATTTTTTCTTCTTTCCTTTTTCAAGTCCTGCTTTCTTCCATCAATCACCCGCTTCACCCCTTCCTTAGAATTAGTTCAATTCCCTCATTAATTTTCTTTTCCCTTTTCTGGCCGCTTCGCTATAGTCCCTTTTTTTAAATGAGAAAAAATAATTCATAAATTAATAATTATATATACATACTCCAAACTCCTTATGATCGCGTATTTAAAAAATATATAATTAATAAAGCCATAACCTGTGTGCAGCTCAGACCGAAACTGCAAAATAACAGAGAAATCTACCAGAACGTGAAAAGAATCAGTCCATATTGTCTTGTTCTTCTCTTTCTAAAAATAATCAAATATTCGCTTGCCCGATCTGTTTTTTTTTTTAATTTATTCTTTAAAATTTACAATTGTATTATAATAATACAACAGGTAAATAGTAGGAGTTGTACATAAAGGCATGGGATAAAGACAAGTAGAGAAACTACCCAGTGGTAGTACTTAAATACAAAATTCAACTAAGGAGGTCATCTTCTTTTCAAACCTTTACGGGAATTGGAGAGGTTACTAGGTTTAAAACGAGTGGGAATGAAGTATATCATGAAAAGAATTGTATCGGGTTCGGGCCAAATCCGCAAACAAATGGGACATTAAGATCATTATGGATGACTTTATTCATAAAAAAGTAAGGAGCACTAAGGATTTTACGAAGTTTTGTAAGGATTGTATACGAGAGGAATTCGATGGCTCAGTGGAGCCCCAAAGCTCTATTCCGTAAGTCTAAACAGGTCTTATAACAGTCTTGTATATGAGTATTTTGTAATTAATTGGGAGTTTAGTGCGTTTGTCTAGTCTTTTTTAAAGTAGCCTTAAACGGCGAGCAGTGCTTGACCAATCTACACTTGTTCATTCTATGCAGATGTCCGAGGAATGTCAGCTTTTTATTATAATGTTTATAATATTAGCATATTATAATTGTTTGTATATATTTAATAATATAAATAACATTGAATATTCATATTAACATAAAACGGCATATGTAGAACGGTAATATTATATACCATATAAAGGAAGCTGACATTCCTCGGACATAGAATGACCAAGATAGTATCTGACTATTTCTAGATAAAGAAGATTTCTAGATAAAGACTAAATAAATAAATAAAGATTTAGAAAAGTTGAGCATTACACATTCTCACATGCTAGAAGGAAGTGATTCTGGAATTAGAGTGAAAAATCTGGAAAGCTTTCATGATGAAGATAGACCAGAGAAGGTAGGACGAAGCTGGAAAGAGGATCAGAAGAAACGTGATGGAGAGCGCATGAAGGACATTAGTGACTCCAGAAGAGGAAAGGAAAATAAAGTTTTTTCCTTATCTAAAATGGTCAATAAGGAAAAGATAAATAAAAATAAATCTTACAAATATTCTTTAAACGGGTATGAAATGTGGCAACTGACTTTAAAGGATGAATTACATATTTAAATATTCGGAAATAAGCTATTGCCTAGATTATTTAGCCCCAAAATTTAAAAATCCTCTTGAGTCTAAGATCATCAATATTGTCTAGGCGTAAGCACATTGAATGCCTGGTGGTAGTGGTTTCTATTGAATAATTGTTTTCACTACTCAATTTCTATTTGTTGTATAATTATTATATTGAAAGGACAAAAAATTTATGCAAATACATATTTGTTTCCAATTATTCAATTTTTTATGTCTTATTTTTATTATTCTGTATTATGTAGAAAATGACATTTTACATGGTGGACACATATATAATAAAGAAATAAAATGTATACTTAAGTAAACAAACACAGCATGCTGATTTCAATACTTATAACAAATTAATATGTGATGTCTCAGGCCAACGTTTTTTAAATAACTCTTCATCCTAAAGACAGTAAAGAAAAGAAAATTTTTATCAAATAAAATCTTCAATAAGTTTGGTTCTTAGTGGTTATCACACGAGTTGACTATGCTTTTGATTTCGATTATTATGTATTTTTATTTTATACTTATGTATTTCTATTGTAATCATCCTTTAAATTTAATTTATTGAATGTTCATTGTTCATTGTTCATTGTTTCAGATATACAAAAGCTTTAGTGAAGCCAGGAATCGATGCTCAAAAATACAATCCAGAACTGAAATGGACCGAGACAACTCCTGATCCTAACATCAGGCATTTGAGTGACAAGTTAAGATACATGAGACAGGTGATTATTTAGAAATACTTTATGCATTAAATCAAAAGATAGTTTGCTATGTAATCAGAATATCTTCATTTTTGTAAAATTATAATGGTTCAGAATTTATAAAAATAAAATGCATTCGATATAATCAATATATGTCAATAACTGCCTCTTCTCCCTTCATTTCTTGCTGAACTATTTTATTGGTTTAAATTATATGCATTATTCTCGTTACTTCTTTTAAAAATATAAATATGAATTAATAAAGTAATAATTATAAATATAAAAACTTTATAAGTCTATTAATTACAAAATAGTCTTTAAATCATAAAATTATCTCTTTTTCCTCAGCTGTTTAATACAGGTGATATCTTGTCGTCTTAAATTCAAATTTAATATATGAAATTTATATATCTAGATTTATTATCTATTTTATTTTTATTATTTATAAATCAACCCCTTATGTGGGATGAAATTTGTCCTCATATAAGAAAAGCTGAGACATGGAACACATTTACATTTCCTGTTTTCTAAACATATTCATTTCAGTAAACATCACACACAAACATGCAATTTTTTAAAATAATAATCTTATTTTTAAAATTAATATGAAATTTGTCCTAATTCTATTATTATATGGACGGCCTCGGTGCAGAAAGAAGCAAGTCTATATTTTGATTTTTTTTTTTTTTTTTTATTGAAAACAAGTCAACAAATTTAATTAAATGTTCGATTAAATTACGTAACTTTAATTAGTTCAACAATCACTACTTGTTTAATAACATTTTATGTGAATACCTGCAATTGGTTTTTCTAAGGAAATTGTAGAAACGTTTTTTTTTTATTATTTCCTGAAAAGTGGAGTTTTTGACTTGTTAGTTTCTGCATCGAGGCCGTCCATATAAACTATTTATGTAATTCAATTATTTTATTTTATATTTTATATTAATTTATGTATCATGCTTATTAATTCCTGATGAAGACTTGTAATGAGGGTCGAAACTTTGGTTTTTAATAAATAATTACTTCTTGAGAATTTATTTTGACTTCCTTATTAAACATTTACTCTTCCATATAATTTATATGTTCAACCAATAATTATTCAAAATAAAAATAATTAGCATACGATTAAGTAAAAAATATTAATTTTGAATATGAGACTGAATTGGCTCTGAATAGCAGAATATTAAGAAATTTTTATATACTTCATAAAATATAAATTTTTTTTTCAGGTTGTTTTGGGACGTTATAAAAGTGACAGGTGGGATTTGGTACCCGATTCGTTAACAATGCAGCAAAGTGGATCTGGTGGAAGTGGAGATGGTATCGATGATGACGATGATGATGTACAAGTAGATGGAGAAGGTTCAGGTTCCGGTGATGGCAGAGGTAACTTGTTAAACCAATTCTTCTCCAATTTTTTATTCACATTTCTTGAAATTTCAAATTTATTATTTAATATTAATTTCTTATTATTGTTTAATTAATTTGTTTTTTCATACAGTTGATTTTTATAATGTTTTAGTTGCATAAAGTACTTAAATATTTTTTTTTTATTACATACCAGATGATATTGGCCTTAGATTATATTTGCAGCCCTTGAAATGCAATTATTTTTTATATTACAACTCCACTCCATGCAAAACTATGAGAATGACACAATTCTACTTCCCTCAATACAATTTACACTCTCTGGACAAAGTTTGACTAACCAACTTATATAGTATTACTTATTACTTAGTTAGTGGCCGGTACGTGATAAACAAAAAATCATTACACAAACAAATTATGTAGGCATATTATGCCTTATTACCCGAGCAAAGCTGGGGTGGGTCGCTAGTATACAAAATACTATACTATATTAATACTTCATTTAAATAAACACTTATTCAGTAACCAACACTTTATGTTATATCAGATGTGTGCTCTAGAATTTTCTTTTTATGAGGTTAAGCCTAGATAGAGTTCAAGCCTAAGGTTAAGCCTAGAGATTATATTCAAGCTGGTCAATATAAATGAAAAGCAATAAACAAATAATAAACTAAGTTATATTAATATATAATTTTAAGGCATAAGTTGGATTAGATATGTTTTAATAATTGTTATCACTAGAAGGTAATACATATTTCTCTCTCTCTTTCACTCACAAACTCTCTCTCACACATACTCACCCTCTCTCCCTCTTCTGCTCTCCCCCTTTTCCTTCTGTCCTCCTCATGGAATGGCTCTTCCCCTTTTCACTCCTTTTCCAATGAAGGTTAGAAAGCAGTCTTTAATAATTATTTTTATTAGATAATAAGTAATTACGATTTATTTACCCCTTAATAATAAAACACCAATTATTTTTTCATTTATCATTATTCATAACATTAAAATTTGTTTGTTGCAGACTACGGCCAGACGATGACTGGAATTTCATCAACTACTCAAGTAAATGGAAATAAGATTAGCAAATCTGACAAGGCTAAGGATTCAGCGTTTGGTCTTTCGTATTCCCTTCCAACGCTTATATTGTTGACATTATCTTCACGGTTGTTAATTTAAAAGTGAACTGTATTTTATTGCAAAGCATAACCATATTTTCTTTTCAGTGAAAATATTTAATCTTATTTATGGCTAAATTGCTCTTTTTAAGCAGTAAGTTTTAAAATTGTTTCTATTACCTTATTTGACATTTTATTTTTAAATTATTTAAACAAAAGCTAAGTCTTATTGGTCAGTAAGCAGATGTAGGCGTTTAAAATTCAAATTATTATTTCAATTATTTATTTATTTTATTTTCGTGTGAAGGAAAATATGCTTCTGCTTATATATAATTTTTTTTAATTGTTAAATATGTAAAAAAACAAAACAACATATTTAAATGTTTTTTGGGTTTCCTCGAAATCTTGGTTTTGAAAGTGTTAGCAAAATTTTTCGTTATGTGTATATGATTGTAAAAACAAAAAAAAAAAACATATATATATCAGATATGTATATATGAAATTCTTATAGATTATTTTATTAGAGATTAATGTATTTTTAATGCACCAAGTGCCGTTCATTTGTTTCTGATTATCACCCATGCTTTGAAAGCATTTTCCTGTGGGTCGAAGCGTCTACACGATATGTAAATGGGCATGATTATTATTGTTATTTGTCTGGAATTTTTCCAAACTATTTTATTTTTAAACCCGTTCAAAAAATTATTTTTTTGAAATTGATTGAAAAGTTCGCACATTTTTACCGTGCCATATGTAAATACAGTTATCTATCACTAAACCAATGAATTAAACATTTTCGCCAGTAATATCGTGTTACGCTATCCTAAAATTTTATAGACTATGTATTTTTATAAAAATTATAATAGCGTTATATTTTAACTTATTTTTTAAAATATTTTATTCTCGAAGGAATCATCTTATGACATGATGAGGGTACTGTGATTTACAGCTCGGAAAGAACTGTCACAAAAGCAGTCTTCCCAAGCTTATATTATCCCTTCAAATCAATGTACATACTATATCTATTGTTTATAAAAATTAATTTTTTCAATATAACTAAACGTAAATTTTTCTAATCCTAGTTATGTGTAAATGGAATTAAAAGCAGTTTTATCCAGAAGTAATTTGTATATAACGTGTAGGTTGAAATGTGAATACAAAAATATAAAATAAAGTTAAATAAAAAAAGTTTTGTATTTTTTTTTTTTTAAGGAAAGTGTACAGATAAATTTCTTTTTTTTTTTTAATATTTCTTTTTACGTGTAGAGTTTTATTTTAATTATTCGAAAGCTTTTTCTTTCTTTTTTTTTAATCATAATTATATAATTAGAAATTATAAATTAAGATAGTAGTCTAGTTACCTCTGCCACATTGTAAGAAAAAAAAAATTAAAAAGTTTAAAGAAATCGTACGAAAGTTGAAATTGTACCAACTAATTCGGTTTTGGTAAATTTATCACCTGTGATATTGTATAATAGCTTGGAAATTGATGAATGTTTTTATTCGACTTTGCCAGCGTGCCATTTTGTTTTTATGGCTGTTTATCTTGTTTAGAAATTGATGTTTAGGTATCCGTGGCGATAAAGGTAATTATTAACTGTTTCTATTAACAAATTGTAAATAATTATATCACCATTATATAACTGTTATGCTGATAAAAAAAATTCAAAGAAACATTATATGAAATATGCATTTGAGAATGTTATAAACAGAGACAGAACTGATATGCAATACCAATAAATTATACTGCTATATAGTTAAAAAGAAACTAGACCAATAAAGTGCCCTTTTTTGTTTATTCGTCATGGTCTGTTTTAAATCTTAGAAACAATTTTTTTTCTTTACTAAAACAATAAGAAATAAATCTGGTAACAGCTTAAAAAGACAAAAAACAAAACAGGCAAGCTGTTGTAACAAATTTATAAAAGTTCAGTCTCTGATTATCAATTGTTTTTTATGGTTTGTTATTTGCTAGCGTTGTATGCATAATTTTTAAATAAATATTTACTGGCATATTTTAACTCAATGGTGAATGAATTTACATATGAGATTGAATATATGGTTAGATTAATCGTGATAATAAATGTTGTTAAGTTTATTACGGTCCGTGTCGTATTCCTAGTACTCTTAATATTTAATTGTACATTTTCCGATATAAGGTCAAAGTTTGTTGGGATCGTATGGCAATAATGTTATGTGTTATTCATCTTAGGTTATGAGACATGGCCTAACGTGAATTAAAAATACATTTTAATTTTATAAGAAATTATTTGGATCCCAGCCTTTGAACGTATATCTGTTGAATAATATAATAGCAATATATTTTTCATTTCTTATAATGTTTCGATTCCACAATAGTGAACATAATCTGTAAAAGGATAAAGATAAAACATTAAAAATACAAAAAAATATTAAGTAAGTAGCATCGTATTTGTACTGAATCTTATTTGACGTAAGTGGACTAGTCTTTAGAAATAATTAGAGTGGAATTTATTTGATGTAGAAAAATCTTCAATTAGTGATCATGGCTTAGGATTCATTTTTCACAGCTAAATATTTGTATGAATAAAATTCATAATTTATAATGTTCGTTCGATCATTTTTTTTTTATATATATATATATATAGATATGCTTATATAAAAACCATCTTCAGACTGTAAAATAGTATTTTGCAATAATGTGCTTATTAATGTAACACTAAATTATAATTTTAAGTTCACATACTGTGTTAATAATGGATACTTTAAAATGTAATAAACTGTTTCCTATCAAGTGTTATTTTTCTTTCAATCCTATCAAATTTAATATCATAAATAGTTAAATTACTGTATAAGCAAACATATTTAATTTGCAGAAAATAAACTTGGTGAACAAACATAAAAGGGGGGACCTGTGGTCTAGTGGTTAGCATAACAAACTGCTAAGCCCAAGATCGCAGGTTTGTAGCCCGGCAGATGGCCCTAGGATTTTTTAAAGGTAGTAAAAAATCCTTTATTATGCTGTCCTCCGGAAGGGACATTAAACGGGGGTCCTGAGCCTTTGCGATGTCAAGTACTCATTAAAAATCTCTATCCTAATTAAACGTGGATAGGCAAAATTTAGAGATCCCACTGTAGTATCGTCCGATTAGCCTTGGCAGAATAAAGTGACGTTAAATGAACAAACGTATGAAAGATTAAGTAAAAGTGAATGAAATAAATAAAATTTTCTATTTTCATTTTTTCTTTTACCTTAAAAAAATTCCTTAGAGGAACTTTATTTTCTAAGTTAAAACAACACTTTAATAAATACAGAGGTAATGAAAATCTTAATAAAACATCAGGAAAGATTAAGTTAGAGGAGAATTAAACCTTTTTCCTTTAACCCTTATTAGACCTGGAATATTAGTATTTTTATGCTATTATTTCATAGTGTAGGGTTACCATCAAGTCAGTTCCTTCTGCAGTTTCCTATCTTTCCTGTCTTCACATTAAAGACCCCACTGTCATTTCTTCCTCCAGTTCTTGACACCACATCCTTACTGGATGGTCTCTTCTTCTGTTATCAGGTGCCAATTCTCCACAGACATTTTCCAGCCATTGAACAGAAGTTATATGCTTAAAATGCACGTACCATCTCAGGTTCTTTTTTTTCTTTTAAATAATTTATTCAATGAAATTTACAACTGTATTATACTAATGCAACAAGTAAATAGAATGATTTGTACATACTAGCATGAAAGACAAGTCGAGAAACTACCCAGTGTAGTACTCAAATAACAAGTTTAACTTAGAAGGTCACAAGGCCATCTTCTTTTCAAACCTTTTCGGGAATCGAAGAGGTTGCTAGGTTTGAGTGGGAATGAAGTTTGTCATGAAAAGATTGATATCGGATTTGGGCCAAATCAGCAACAAATGGGACATTAAGATCATTATGAATTACTTTGTTCCAAACAAAGTAAGGAGCATTGAGGATTTTGGACTGTAATGATTGATTACGAGTGAAATTCGATTTAGTGGAGCCCCAAAGCTCTATTCTGTAAGTCCAGATGAGTCTAATGATTGTCATGTACATGAGTTTTATGTAATTGATTGAGAGAGCTTAGAGCGTTTTTAGTAAATGTTGTAGTAGCCTGAAATGGCGAGCTGTTTCTAGGTTCTTTCTTTGCTAGAAAGAATATTGCTCTTATTTCTTCCCTTACTAACTAACGCATTTTTAAACCAATCTCCTCTGGCCTTATATTTCCTCTGGCTTTATACTGGTCTTTTTTATCTTCTCCAATAATTCATTTATACAAGACCAGGCTTACTTTTTATAATAATAAAAAATACATAGGAGTGTGTATGTGTATTTTTTTTGTTCATATTGATGACAATGTAAATGGTTTTAGGTTTTAATTAATAACTCTGTTGTCATGTTATTTATTAATAAAAAATTATATCTTCAAGATATGTACCCAATTACCATGCATGTATTTACAAATATCAGAATGCAAAATGAGACATCGAGGATCAAAAGCAGATAACTTCAAATTTCGAAAATAGTCTTATCCACATTTTTCACTTTTTTAATCAAGCGATTCAGTTTTCTTCATGATCCCAAAACTTCAGGTTTAGAACCCGACTAAAACCATTAGAATTAAGATTGAAAAGTGTAGTGTTAGACAAAATTGCTGGACTATAATTGTGAAAAAGCCTTTTTTTAAATTTTGGACTGGTTCGTTTTGGCCCTGAACGCCTCATATAATTAATTAATATCATTTTTAACAATATGTATGCAGATCAATGCCAAGCCTTATTAACAACAAATATAATCTCATATTTCCCTTTGTTTTTAGTTGCAATATGGGTGCTCCATTTATTGAAAAAAAAATCTGTAGTTATGATTTCTTACTGTTATTTTAGATTTGATTTAATTTGACCCTTCCTTCTAAAAGGTCGTTCCTGTGTCATATTGTATAAGCATCATCATCCTCCATTACTGACAACTCAATTTATTAATTGAATCATAAGATAGTTCCTCCATATTACCATCCAACAACCTATATTTATTTTGATTTCTTTAAAATTTTCCTAGAGCAAATATCGATATGTAGCAGATATATATCATAACCTTAATGTCTTTTACTCTTTTCATAGCTGGTGGTGCTAACACTTACCATCTTAATGTAAATTTAGTGATCTTGGACATATCTTGGAACACCATAGTTTTACAAAAGAATTTATCTGTTTCTTCCGGTTTAGACCATGTTGAAAAATTTTTCGCCAACGTTTCGCCAGCCATGCTGCCGACCTCTTCAGGGCTGAAATGAGAATGAGTTTTGTTGCAAAGAACATGTATTACTGTCTCATTCTTTTTCCTTTGATCCTAGGCCAAACCTCCCATTAAAATGCTGATTATAAATATATTTTTAAGTTTTTAAAGATATTTTTACTGAAAGAAACTGTTTTAAATGAATAAAGAAACTAACAAAATCAGTAGAGACTAAAATTCATTCTATCGATCTGCCTACAGTAATCATTACCTTTATCCAGAAATTATATCAAATATGATTAAATGAAGAACTTTATTATCTCATGTTAAACCTTTTTAATTTAACAAAGTACACTTTTTATAGCACCTGTCTTCCTGGCATTCCGACTGTATCCCCAAGCCTGGGGGTAGAACTAGTAGGTCTAGCAGTAAATATGCCCCTGTCATAAATATTAACTTTTATTGAATTCAGTTTGATAAAGTCTAGAATCCTCATTAACAAATCTTTTTTAAAAAATAATCATATATCATTCTATCTCACCTTCTTCTTTTTAAGTAAATAAAGAAAATAGAAAAAGTTTTTTTCTTCACTTAAATAAAAATTATAGAAATAATGAGAAATATGTTATTCTGACGACATAAATCAACATTGGATATTGTTCATAAATTGAGTGATCAGATGATAAAATGAATATAGGGTATTAAGTACTCAAATGATCTGTTCTTAATAAGACAGATTCTATTAAATGTTCTATTGTTTACATTAAGAACTAATTTTTTCTTTCATCTTGAATTAATAATAGGTAATTCAAAAAAATATATTTATATTAATCTACAAAATAAATATTAAATTCTATTTAATCTAGATTATACCTATGAAACAATAAATCTCGGGGATCTATAATACTATACCTGTCCATAAAAACAACAAAATACAATAAGTTTAGAGAATAGAAGAAAAATAAATCAAACAAATAGAAACAGTTTAATTTTATTTGTCTGAGCGAATAAAAAACATCTCAACTTTTAAATTTATATTTTTTATCGGTGCTGTAAACACAAGAGGTAATTTGAACTCCTTTCGTGGCTTTGACAATATTCATACATAAATTGTACAAACCACAAAATTTTATATCATCTCAAAATTCATGAAATATTACTATTTTTCAGTTACTAAACACTATTAGTCGATAAAAAAAAATAAAAATAATGGGCTTTAAATAATAAACTTGTTTTTATAAATTCTCTGTTCAAATACCCTCCCGTTTTAGCGCACATAAATATCAGCTATAAACATTTATTAAAACCATAACATTTAATCGCTACAAAGTTTTTATAATTAAAATTAAATGATCTATCGACTTTAACTAAAATCATTTATGAAGTAAAAGACTTAATAACTAGTAAAAACTAAGTTAGTTAAGATTTGAAAAAAAAAATCATGTACAGAAACTTGTAAGTACATCAAGTATAACATTATGTTTTCTATAACATTGATTTCTTTAAAAAAAAAAATTTAAACGACTATGGGTCGTAAAGCAGCCATGAAACCAGCACTTAGGAGAGCGGCGACAGGCACGGTCACAACCCAAGCAGAAATAATATTTCTACAAAAAAATAAAAACAAAAGAAATATATTAATATAAAAACCATAACAAGATGTAATTATATAAGTACAGTATTACTAAGTTATCTAATTTCAAGAAGTAAATATTTAAAAAAAAATGGATAACAGAAACACTGAAAGAAATAAAGACATAAACCTCCTGTGAAAAGCAAAGCTCATTCGATTGAGCACTGACGGGCAAAAAAGTGTCCTATATTTCTTGAAAATAGGTGGAAATCAATTGGAACGGTGATCCTAAATCTTGATCTAAATCCTATTGAACTGTCAAAGCGAATAAAGGAGTTTATTCACCTTGGCAGCTGATCGGATTTAAACCCTTAAAGACCTTATTATTAATTGAATTTTATAAATATTAATAATACATTGAGAGGAGACCATAGTAATAATATCAAAAGCAAACTTTTTAAGCAGAAACTACCCAAATTAAAATAAATTTATTGATACATATTATCTTTTATTGTTTAATTTTAGCTATATTTCACCTTTAGGTTTAACTATATTTATTTGATATGATCTCTGTCATTGATTTTAAAGACGACTATACATTGATCAAAAACCTAGGACTTTCAGTAAAGAGGTAATTATTTATTTGAGTAAATAATTAAATAATGGGAATATTTTTTCACTAAAATTAAAATCTTTAATACAATTTAATGAATAGATTTTGTTTTTTTTGTTTAGATTTTAAAAATGGATTTTTGCATTAATACAATTATTCAGTACCAAAAAATGTTAAGAACTAAGTTTACTTTTTTTTTAAATATTAGGAAAAAATTGAATAAATTCTGTGAGAATAATAACAAGGAATAGTTCGACATAAACTAAGTTGTTAGAAAAACATGTGTTTTTTAAACAGCTGATATGATTAAAACAATATGTTTTAAAACTATATTTTATTATAACAGCTGAAACTACATAAAACAGCATGTTTTAAAATCATATTTTATTGTATATATTATTCACCTCAAGAGGAGGCTGAAAAGGTTGTGAATGAGAGACCTATAATTTTCCAATAACCTAAATAATGCCAGGGAAGAGATTCTACAAGGAATTTTCATTTGGGTTTGTCATTATTCTATGTGCAACCAATTTATAGGGATGAACCACTGATTGTCAGTGTTCTAGTATAGGATTTATAAATATAGATAGAAATAAATAAATGCAAAATATTTATATGGTCAATATATGTATTCATTTAGCTGATCACCAAAGTATTAATTATAACATGCTTCCTGATACAAAAATAAAACCGTTTATTTTCAATTTCTGCTTTATACTTTGGCCATATGGTACATATATTGATTCTATATATAAATATGTTCCTCAGGATTGCAAAAGTTAAAGTAACAACTCATTTCTTTGATTTTATCTGTTTGGAAAAATTTGGAATCTCATCATTCCAAAGTCTTGATTAGTTAATTTATATATCAACTATGAATTATATTGTAGTTATAAAATAAATAATAATAACCTAAAAAGTGCCCAATCGACCCCAGACGATGAAGAGCTACACCAACCAACGAATACAACAGACCCAACTTTACAGTGAGTAGTGCTGATCGGAAGGCCGAATTTTGATGCGATTAATACTGTTAGAGCTGCTCCTATCTCAATGGTGAAACCTCTGGAATAGAAAAACATTAAAACATAATCTGTTAGTAAATAGAATAAATGGAAAAAGAAAACAATCACAAAAACATAGGTTCTTATGGCTTAGCCTGTACCCAGGACTGTTATCCTCCATTGTTTATAACCTGAACTCTGATAATCCTGATACTTATAATACCTACCTTCTTATTCATATTAATCAAAATTGAAATGTACAAAATATAATAATAAAATGCTAATTCTAAACCACTCTAGCCACGCCCCTCTTCTAATATAAATGTTTTCCCAACACTTTTGATGAGAACATTTCCATTTCTGTCCTTGTCAAAATTCATTTGTTTACCTTTTTTGTCTTTGGAATTATTCCAAACTTCTGCAAGTATTCCACAGCTTCTTCTTTTAAAAACGCCTATTCCCAAAGTATTATTCTGTTCATTTTAAATAATAAATAACAAAAGGAATAAGAAAATAACAAAAAATTTGATTTAATAAGCAATACAGAAATTAAAATATACAATAAGAAAAATTAACAAAACAAAAACCCTAAAAAACAACAAACACATGAGACAAGTGATAAGAAGGGGTTACAGGAAATAAGGAGGTAGGTTTCATGGGTACAGGCTAAGTCACAAGTACCAAAAAATATTAATAACAAAAAATAGTTACGTGGATGGGGTGATCTTGGTGAGATCTTCACCGATCGTTTTAATTACCCTGCGTCCCCAAACCCATAAGCCAATTGAAATCCCAATTCCTCCGTATATCAGAATGAAGAGAGGGGTTTCAGTTTTCTGTAAAACGCTGCCTTCGACAAAAATCAACCAGACAGCAATAAGTGGGCCGATAGCATTGCTGGAACAAATATTGAAACAAAATGTTATACATAAAAAATAAGGAGCTTATTTATTTAAAAACAAAATTGTTGTTGTTAGATTAATTAAAGAAATATAAAAACCAGAATCTATTACTTAAAAATATGCATCATTAAAGCAATTACATCATGTTCCTCTGGAAAAATTAACCCAGAGATATCTCATAGAATTTCTAAACCTAATCAAACTTATTACCAGATCTGCAATAATATAATCGGTTACCGAGAAGTAGGTATGGAGACTAAAAAGCACATATATATATAAATCTGTTCATCTCCCAATCCTTACATATGGAAGCTAAACCTGGATAATGCTTGATAAGCAAGACAGTATTACTGCAACAGAAATGAAGTTCCAGAGGAGAGCGGTTGGGAAGACAAGAAGGGATTGCGTTGGGAATGAACAAATAAGAGAACTGTTTGAGGAAACAGAACTAAAGACCACACTGGAATCCCAACAATTTGAGTGATTTGGCATGTTTGCGGCATGGAGGATGAAAGAGAACCTACAAAAGTTCTAGAAGCCCAACCCTTGGGGAAAAGACCAAGAGGACGTACCAGAAGCCTCTACCGAGAGAATATTCAGAGGACTGCAGAGAAAAGAGGCAAGACCTCCAGCAGATGGCTATGTAAGTACCGAGAGAAATGGCTGCAATTTATCGTGGCTCCTCAATGCTAGGAATGGCATAAGAGGATGGTAAAGAAGAAGATATCACACAATCCCTAATATCATTAAAGATAATTATATTTAAAAAATTTATTTTTAGATTTAATAAATATTAATATATTAATAAATTAATATATATTTATAAATTATAAATAATCCTATTTTAATAAATAGCAAATATTAGTACCTCACATCATTACCACCATGTGCAAATGACCCAAAACATGCCGTAAGTATCTGTAGAAAAGAAAATACTCTTGCGATCTCTGGCCTATCTTCGTTTTCATCATTATTTTCTATTTGCTAAAATAAAAATTTAAAAAAAAATTTTAAACAGATTTTTTTTCTTCACAGTTTAAAATAATTACAATTCTGAGAATCTATAAGCAGTATTCCGGGTTAACATTTTTTGGAAATAAAAAATTTTTAATACAATGTAATAGGAAAATCTCCAAAACAAAGCCTTCAGGCTCTAAAATACTGGAAAAAAAACAACCAATCAACATTTCCCCAATTCAGACATCATCTGGAAAGAAAATCACATCAAAGAATGTCGACCTTCCTCTGCCTTAGTTATTTGTGGAGGGTCTTGGAGTAAGGTTGCTGTCTCTTTTTGATGAGTCTGTTCGGACTGTTGGTTTGAGATGAGCTGCACTTAGTCTTCGTTGATGTGATTTTCTTCTCTTTTCTTTGAGTTTGTGATGCCCTGATGATGCCTGAATTAGAGAAACTTTGACTAGTTGTTTTTTTCCCAATAGACTTAAGGCTTTGTTTGGGGGATTTTTCCTATTGCATCCTATTCACAATTTATATCTCTTTTTCATTTTTTGTTAAATTTTATTGAAATAATTTTTAAATGAAGACAAATTTGATATTAAATTGTTTTAAGTAATATTGCCTAAAATCTATTAAAAACTTGAATACCATTATTTACCATGTCATTCGTACACAACTTTGTTGAGTATTATAATAAATTTAACATGAGAAAATGTTTTTATGAATTGATTTTTTGATTATATTAATATATTATATATTAAGAAACAATATTGAATGTTTATAATTTTTTTTTTAATTTTGAAGTCCTGTAAAAGTTTAATTTTTTTATAACATTTTTTCTTTTACTTGTGTTTAGTGTATGCTAAAAATATTTAAAAAGAATATCAACACACTATATGTAGATTCCATCGAGTTCTCATAAGAAAGAATTCCTCTATCACTATCAAGTGATTTTGTTGTTTGTTTTTTGTTTTTTTCAAAGCTATAAATGGGAACTTTGCTCTTTTTTTTTTTAAACAAATCAGGTCTACTCCTCCCCCAGAAAAATTGGTACTTATTCTATGAATAAGTAGAACATTTGAAACATAATATTTTATACATTCCTTTAACATAATGTGGTTGGGACTCGCAAAAATATGTTTTGTCACAAACTGTGAGCATGATTAAATTCAAGATTGTAAGAAAACCATCTCTACATTACAATGGCATATGATGTATTGTGTAAACTACAATTAAAATTATTTATGACTATCTGAATAAATAAAATATTCAACAAATAGTAATTACTCTTATGCATAGATAAAGTATTTATCAATAAAAAAGATAAGTAATCATGATTTAAAAAATATATTTATACAAAAAACCTGTACCACTACAACTCATGAAGAGCCTTGGGTACTGTATGAGGTAGATACTGTACTGTTTCTTGAATAATAGTGATGCAGGGAGGTGATTTTGCTTAGAATATGCTCAACCGCCAGCTTTTCCCCATATTTTGGGTACCAACTTTATAAAGACTGGGTGAGAACCAGGAGGGTCCCAGATCCCAAAGGATCCAACTCCAGCTGCTAAAAGATTAAATAAAATCTTCCACAGACGGCTTTGAACCCAGTACTTTGGCATGGTTTATATTTTATGTAAACATTATATATACAAACTGGAAAGTAGTTATTATAGTTTCATGTAATAATATTTAATTTTTTTTTTTTAATCTTTGCTACATATAATGTGCTGATATACAAGTAATGTTACAATACCAAATAATGTTACAAATATTTTATTCAATTAACCAAAAAACAAATGTTTTTTTTTAATAAATATTAAGCTGAAAGTTAGGCTATAATCTTAAGTTAATTAAAGCCATTAAACTAATTACCATAGGCTCCAGCGGCTTTTCTTTAATTAAAGGAACGGCGCTACTGTTTGGTGACAGCCCTAAAATAAAGATTATATTAGATCACAAACTGCTCCTACCAGAGGTAGTTTACCAGCAGCAAAACTATGGACACAAACTTGTTTATGATATCATTTACAATGTTCATTGCTAAATAAATTAATTAAAAACCCACTTTGGCATGACGATAACATTTTACTAGAGTTTCATAAAATAGCTATAACAGTACCGATTACCTAAAAAATAAAATAAAAATATAAAATTCAAATTTATAAGCTCTTACATGGTATAAACTTATATTTATCGGCCCAAAATTTTCGAATAATTTTGGGTAGGATCGAATTGCCGAGCTTGTTTCTCCTACCAATTTTTTTCCTAATTTCAATTGAAATTGATTTTAAGAATTGTTGAAACTCATTTTTAAAGCGTTTTTGAAGAAAATAATGATTGTTAATTTCGATACGTACCGAATGCCGGAGTGACATTTCCATTATTGGGAAGGTTCAGCTTTTGATCTAGAGTTTCTTTATCTCCTTTTTTTTCTAGAGTTGGGATATCCTGTTGCAAAATCCATTTGGTAATTAATAATATTTAAACCTTTGATTTAGTAAAATAAAATTATTCATAATAGAGGTTTGACATATATATATTTTTTGAGAGGAAAGAGGAGATATAAAATACCGATAGAGATTCAGTTTGTGCAAGAACGTATCCATTATTGTTCGCTGGCACTTCAACGATCACTGGAAGACCACGGGAAGCTGCTGCATCTTCAAGTAGTCTTGAATTTCTCGGACTCCCATCTCGAGACGAATCTATGAAATATAGATACATTAAATACATTTTAAAAAATGATTTGAATAATTATTAGTTGACCCTGTACACATCATGGAAGAGAAAGTAGTCTGGATGTGGATCAAAAATAAATTCTTAAATAGTGAGCAATAATTATTAAAATAGAATCCAATAGATTAATAAATAGTTTATCGAGCCAGAAACCAAATTTTATAAAAAACATATAAAAATAAACCATTAAAAATATTTTGTTATGTAATATTAATAGTAATTATATATTAATAATTTTTTATTAAATAAATTTCTAATAAATAGTAGTGCACTATTTAAAAATTTATTTTTAATCTAAACCCACAACATTTTCTCCTCCATAAACAAATTATATTATTATTAATTATATTACTATTAATTTATATTAAAAGTACGACTTCCTATAATTACAAAGATAGATATTACATTACATGAGATCATAAGAGAAGAGAGTTTGAGGAAATATTTTTTAAAAGGATATATTTTAAAATTTTTTTTTAATATTAAGTTTATTGAAAAAAAATTTTCTTATATTTTAGTTCAACTTTGATTTTCCTATCATGCATAGGAAGAATTTCACAGAAATTATGATATGTAATATTCATTTTATGTTGTCTTACTAAAATCATTTGTTAATTTGTAATTGCATTAACATTAATTTTATAATAAACATAAGTAAAAAATCTTAATCTGAAAGTAAATCATTATAGGAGGACATACCATACTACAATATAAAAATATATTTATAACACTAACTAATATAATAATATTCTAGAAATCCATGAACATCTTAAAATGTAATTTGATAAATTAAATGACACCAATGTGTTCAATAAAATTTCCAACATCCACGAAAAATAGTATGACTAAGAATAATCAATCTGTCATGGTATACCTGTCGATTCCCCAAAAGTAAACTGGACATCTCGGTTACTCGATTTTCTTATGTTTTCTGTAAAATAAGTTTGCCATACGATTTCATCAATAAGAATCTCATGAAAAATAAAAAAAAAAAAGAGAAAAAAGAAGTGCACAAATCACATAAAGAAAAACGTTGAACAAATGCAACAAACAACACTCCGAATGCAGTCAAAACTAAAAACAAAAACTAAACCAATTTGTGTTGAGAACAATATTTTAAAAAAAAATAGGTGCTGTGTATATTTAAAATAATGAAAAAATTGATTCCAGTATATAACATATAAAATGTTTTCATTAAGTGCAAACAAAACATAATATTTGGTTAAGTGCTTCCCATTAGTATTTCACAATCACATAAAAAATAAATAAAATGATCAATAAAAGTGCTTCCTTTGAATCTAAAAAAAACTTTTGACATACGAACTAAAGATAACTACAGGACGAAATAACTTCAGGCTTCCTGTATACAATAAAAATACACTTATACCAGACATACAGACAGTGAACAAACAAAAAAAATATAACATGAACAAGAAAGCGAAAATTCAAGCAAAGCATTACAAACAAAGTGAACGTAAAGAAAACCTAACCTATAATTTAAATCAAAAAGCTATGTCAACCACTAAATTCTTGAAATATTTAGAGGTAATGATAGTAAAATCCTGTAAGTAAACATTATATTTACAATAAAAAGTGAAATCTTAAAATTAAATAAAAACTGCTTATGCATCGTTGTTTTTCTAAAAGCAGTGTCCGATACATAAATAAGGGATCCAAAAAACAAAAATTGAGGCATTCAGGATCAAAAGCGGATAGTTCCAAAATAAAAAAAAAATGGGTTTTTCTTATGTTTCGCTAATTTATTTAAGCTATTTTATCTTACTCTTTTCTGCCTTATTTCTCATGGCTTTTTTTTTTGTACGGTTTTGATCCTGATAATGCTTGACTAAAGGAGCAAAAAAATGTGAAAAAGTCAATTATTGAAGTTTTGGAGTTGTCTATTTTTGTCCCACAAAGCCTAAATTATTATTTAACTAAAATCATTGAAATAATTTCATTTTAAGCCTCTCAATACTGGTACCATTAAAGATTGTTGTCTATGGACCTCCCACTAATGTAACCCATAAAACTTAGTAAGACCTTCCAATCTCACTCATTCATTTTGGTGCTATATACATTTGTAATGATTGCTTCATCATCAATTCCAAAATACTTTGTGGATCTACTTCAAAAAGCATGATATCTATTAATTGCGTCTAAATTGGGATATTTTAGTCTATAAAATTACATACATACATGTATGTATGTTATTTTTTCCCCTTTAATTTTAATTAATTTAAGTATTACAGTTTGGAGTAGAGCTTTTGGGCTCCACTAAGCAATAAAATTCCTCTTGTATCCAATCTATACAATTTAAAATTCTTTGTAAAATTCTTAATGCTCCTTACTTTGTTACGAATAGTCATCCATAATGACCTAAATGTCCCACTTGTTGCTGATTTGGCCCAAACCCGATATCAATCTTTTCATGAAAAACTTTATTCCAACTCCAACCCACTAATGTCGGCGACATGAAATCAGGGGGGTGAGCAAAAATGCTGTGTTGCCACTTGTAGCAAGAATGTGGACTTGGTTTTACTCAAATGTGCTAGCATTGTTGCCTAGTTCTCCCGGTTTCAGTTATTTGGTTTTTACCCTTGGTAACCTAGTGTAGATCGATTTGGCAACACCGCATTTTCTTTGAGCCACCTAATTTCATGTCGTCGACTATAGTTTAAAACCCAGCAACCTCTTAAATGCCAGATAACCATCTGAGACGTCTCAAAAGAAAATGATCTCCATGACGTTCTATGCTGAAATTGTTATTTGAATACTACTACCGGATAGTTTCTCTATTTGTCTTTATCCATGTCATTATGTATGATTCCTGCCATTTAATTGTTGTATTGTTATAATACAGTTGTAAATTTCAATGAATAAATTAATAAAAAAAAAAAGGATTATAGCTAGAAACAATATTACATGATCTGCCCGTGACCAACACTTTCTTGATGTGTTAAGTTCCGTTTTGGACTTTTTTTTCTACTAAAGCATTCATATTCTTTTATAATATTTCTACAATAATCAATTGGTCAAATATAAAATATAGAAAAAAATCGTGCAAATCAACTAATTTAAAAATCTATTTTTTTTTTTATTTCTGCCTGTAGATTGCTTAGTGCAGAAACCCATTCATTTGTTATTTCTAACTTTTATTGTATTTCATGCTTAGCAGTGACATGTAGTCTTCCTCCGATGATGCAGAATGTATAGTTAAGGTTCATACAACTCAAAAAAAAAAAAAAATTGGAGAATAACTAATAAAATATAATGCATTTTTCCCCAGCTTAAAATTCAAAAAACATTCTCAAGACACAAAACAAAAATGTTAAATTAAAAATAAACGATTTACAATTATCATTAAAATTTGTTAGTAATACAAGCAATTGCTAACAATTGTTAACAAAAATATAAAAACTAAATTATTTTAACATAAAAAAGCTATAGAAATAAAAAAAAAAATTTGTTTACTTACCAAGAACAAGCTTCTTTTGAGCAGGAACAAAAACAAACTGAACAATGATGGCAGCTATGATCCCGACACCAATGCTAACTGCGCAACTAATCCACAATGGTATGTTATCCAAATATAGCACTGAAATAAGAAAATATCATCATTAACTGTTATTAAAAAGAATTTGAATTCGGAGAAATACTATGATTCAAAGTTATTTTAACTTCCAATAATGCTATATAAATGTCTTAAGGTATTCGAAAATAAGGTGTAAACTATAATTGCTCTAATTTAATAAAATATATATTTTCTAATTCAAATGAAACTTTTGATGGTACTTGTGACTTAGCCAGTACCCATGAAACCTACCTCCTTATCTTGTGTAACCTCTTCTTATCACTTGTCTCATTTGAGTTAACTAATTATTTTCTGTATTGTTTTTCAGAGCTATCTCATGTTAATTCTGTTTATTGTCTATTTAAATTTCTTTATTGTTTATTAAATTTAATCTCGTGGTTTCGTCTTATTCCTTTTGTTATTGCCTATTAAAAATAGGCTGAACAGAATGACTCTTTGGAATAGCTGTCTTTAAAAAAAGCTGTAATACATCCATACAATACATCCAGTAATTTCAATATACAATCTGTAATTTAAAGTAGTACACAAGTTTGGAATAATTCCAAAGATGAAATTATGTAAAAAGGGTCATTAAATGGATTTTTTCAAGGAAAGAAGTGGAGATATTTTCATTGAAAGTCCAGGGTAAACATTTATATAAGAAGAGGAATGTGACTAGAGGGGACTAGAATTAGTATTTTGTTATTACACTTTATAAATTTCAATTTCAGTTAATATGGATCAGAAGGTAGTTATCAGAATTATCTGTGTTCCGGTTATAAACAATGGCAGATAACATTCCCTGAGTACTGATTAAATCACAAGTACCATTTTAATAAATGTTCTACTCACATTTGGGTCCATCATGAACAATAGAAAAAACGTTTATAGCCACAGTCGCCAAATAGATGAAGGGGAGTGCCCTAAGTGCCGGGGTCAAAGGGTTTTCCGCTCGGATGATCAGCCCCTGAATTGCCCTGTAAAGAACAACAGAGACAATCCCTGATAACACCGGTGACACAAACCATGACGCAACTGAAACAGAAAAATGATAACAGCTATTTAAATATGAAAAATTATATCAATCAAAATTCAATTAGTAGCATTTATACATTCAGCCAAGTGTTAATTACACGGTTTTCAACAAATTTATAAATTAGAAATTTTTTTTTTTTTTTTTTTAATTCAATTTATTGATATTTACAACTATAATACTATTACAATAAGTAAATCTGCTATATGTACAATACGACTTGAAAAGCACTTGTGGAGAAACTACCCATCGGTAGCACTCCAAAAAGTTCTATAGTAGATGGTCTCGAGGCCATCTTCTTTCAGACGCCTCGGAGGGTTATCAGGAATAGTATGGGAAGCAAGTTGAGAGACTAGCGGATTCAAGTGTGTATGGAGCTTGTCATGGAAGGATAGGTATCTAGTTTGGGCCAAATCAGTAACGTATGGGATATTAAGATCATGATGGATGAGTTTGTTTGTGACATAATAAGGAGCATTGAGGATTTTGGATTGCAAGGATTGGATACGAGATGAATTGGATGGTTTAGTAGAGCCCCAAAGCTCAACTCCGTATGTCCAAATAGGCCTGATAACTGTCATGTAAATGAGTTTGGGAGCTTAGGAGCTTAGAGCGTTTGTCCAGTAAATGTTGAAGTAGGCGAAAACGACGAGCAGTTTCTTGTCTTTTCAGTCTTGTATGAGGATTCCAAGTGAGACGTTTGTCCAGATGGAGTCCTAGGTAACGTACCTGTTCGACAGGGTTCAGAGGAATATTATTAAAGGATACAGTAGGGCAGGAATTTGTAGGTTTACGACGAAGGGTGAAGGTAATTTGATGGGATTTGTTAGGATTAATTTTAATTCTCCAATTTTGACACCATTCTTGAAGGTTTGAGATATGGGATTGAAGAGTTTGGGATGCAACAAATGGATCATTATTTACTGATAACACACATGTGTCATCAGCGTACGTAGTGAGGACAGTGCTTGGATGGGTTGGGATGTCAGCTGTATATATCGTGTATAGGATGGGACCCATGATACTACCTTGAGGAACTCCGGCAGACTGGGTAAAGAGGGAAGAGTAGGTAAAATTATGGTTTACTTTAAAGGCTCTATTACTGAGGTAGGAACTGATAATAAGGAAGTAAGTAGAAGGTAAGAATTTACGGAGTTTGTACAACAGTCCCGGATGCCAGACTCGATCAAAAGCCTGCTCTACATCGAGAAAAGCTCCCGCGCAGTACATTCCGCGCTCTAATGCGGATGAGACAACGTCCACCACACGATGACATTGCTGGATAGTGGAGTGTGATGTTCGGAAACCAAATTGGTGATCTGGGATTATTTGATTGGATTTTATGATAGGATGAAGACGTTTCAGAATGAGTTTTTCAAGTATTTTGCCCATTATGGGCAGGAGAGATATAGGACGGTAAGAGGATGAGAGTTCTGCTGGTTTTTTAGGTTTTGGTATCATCTTAACTATGGATAATTTCCAGGAATCAGGAAAGTACGTGGTGCGGAGTACAGCGTTGTATATATATGTAAGGAGTAGGATCGCTTTCCGAGGAAGGCGTTTTAGAATATGGGATGTGATTAGGTCGTGGCCAGGGGCTTTGTTGACGGGTAATCTGTGAATAATGTTTGATATTTCGGAAGGATGGAATGCTTTAGGAGGAGGGGACAACTGAAGAAGAATACTTAATTCTGCTTCAATGCATTCAGAGTGGATTGGATTAAGGATATCTGGATGAGGGTTAAATGTGTTGAATAGGTGCTGGCCGAAAATTTGTGATTTTTCTTCATCAGATCTTGACCAGGTTTGGGATTCGGTTAAAAGTGGATGGTTGAAATGTTTATATTTTAGGAGTTTTTTAGTGGTATTCCATAAGGATTTGTCAGTAGTACTCAGATTTTCTGTACGGTAATACAAATTTTGAATTTTGAATGTAATTAGAAATTTAAATTTTATATTAAAAATTTTAACAAACAATCAAATTATTTATATAAATTATATATTTAAAACAATTTTGTGTTTATTATTTTTTACATTCCTTTTTTAAAAATGAGAATAACAACATGGCAGTAGAGATAAGAAAAAGAATAGTACTGTCAAACAGAAGCTTCTTCGGGTCAAGCCACCTCTTCAGAAGTCAGCATCTCACTCAGAGTACAAAGTTGAGATTGTTAAAGAACCTGATCCACCCTGTCTTGTTATACGGACTGGAGACTCAAAGTCGGCTGTGCAAAGGTTCCTTGTCTTTCGAGAGGAAAATTCTACGCTAAATTTATGGTCCAATGAACGTAGGCGAGAATTGGAAACCAAAGGGTAACTTGGAGCTCTACATACTGACAAGAGTACAGGATTTTATGAGAGCCTTCTGTATAGGGAGACTTGTTGCAGGGATGAACGATGAAAGCGTTCTAAAAAAATATGATGACTGATCAACTGTTTGGATCGAGAAGCATCGTGAGATTGAAAGTGCATTGGAGAGGTGGAATCATCATGGATTTTAGCAATCTGCCTGGCTTAAGGAATAGGATCACAGCTGCAAGAGTTAGGGAAAGCTGCTTGAGAAAGCTCTGACTCAATAACTGGTTATTGAGTCATTATCAATAATAATGATGATTATTAGTAAAAGAAGTAAAGTTGTCTTTTTTTTACTTTAAGCAATAATATTTAGATCATAAGAATAATAATAACAGAAATAATTAAAATGATTAAACATGTAACATTTTTTCTATCATACTTTTGTTACAAACCTATAGTAGCTAAAGTTGTTAAATGCAAACCACTTGTTCCACGACAGACGAGTGAAAACCCAACCGTGGCACCTACGATAGAATGAGTCCCAGAAATCGGTAACTTCAAAAATGTTGCTGCCATCAGCCAAATACCACTCCCGACTGAAATTAAAAAATACAATATCAATGCCTAAAAAAAAAAATCTGTCATAATTATATGACTTATTTGTTCTCTTACTATTTATAAAAAAATTAATGGTATGTCTGTGGTCATTGTTATGTTAGTGTACGGTGCGGACCGGAGGTCAAAAAAAAGAATTCCTTAAATAGAGACGAACTTTATATTTTCTACTTACCAACATGTCAAAATGGGTCTTCTTCAGGGCGAAATAGGCAAGATAAAAACAAATTAAAATGATATAGAAAAAAATTTTAAAGAATAAAATAAAATATAAAAATAAAAATATTGGAGTACACAAGATATAAGAGTAGGGATGATTAAAATTTTAAAAAGAGGCAAAGCAATTAGTTTATAATTTAAATCATTCCTACTTTTATATCTGGTGTACTCCAATAGTTTCATTTTTATATTTTGCTTTATCTGTTTTATTGTTTACAATTTTTTTCTGTATCATTTTAATTTTTTTGTATCTGGTCTGTCCAGCCCTGAAGAAGACCTGCAATGTAGGTCGAAAGGTAGGTTTCAAAGAAATAGTTCATGTCTATTTAATCAATTCATTCTTTGGCCTCCACCTGGACCATTTTCTTCCTCCCAAAATATTTCCTGATCAGGAGCTTGGAGAAGGAAAAAAAAAATACAATATCCATATTTAAAAACTCACTTTAGGTTATAGAATAAAGCCCAATTATTTTTTAAATGGTTATATATAGCACTAAGTATCAATTATATACTGATATATCTAATCTGATCTAAAGATAGAAAAATAAAACTACTTACTCAGGGAAGATAAACAACCAAGCATAAGTTCTTGTTCAGAACCTTCGTATAAGTTGACATCCAAAATTCCTTTTCTCATCGTATCAGACACCTTGTATCCTGTATCAAAATGTACGAGTGATACAGATGCAAAAACAATTAAAAGTTTATCTAGAATTTTACATTACTACATTATTTTTGTTATTACATTGCATTTCGGATGAACATGCCATCTTTATACATATGTAATATTTATAATATAAATAAATATTTATAATATTTAAAAGTATATATATACATATTATGTATAACTACATAATTATATTCATATGTTATGTATAAATGTTCATTTCATATTCAACATTTTTAAAAAATATTTTTATGGGACAAGGTTTTCAATTTCCAGATCTATGGATCAACACCAGCTCTGGTAATTTATTCTCTGTAATCATCAGCTATGGATCTTGGGGTCAGATGACTTGCCTGAAGATGGGTACCTGCTTCAAAGGGTTGGCGGGAAACGAAGACCTAAAGTGTGTGATTAAATTCTCCTTGTACAATCATTAATCAAGAAACAGATTTCCCTAAGAAAATAGTGAATACAATGTCATTCAACTATATATTAGGATGTCCCATAATTGTTATTTTTTTTATTAAAAAAAAATTATAAGAGACTTTGTCACCAAATGTAATTGAAATCAATGTTATAAATATAAAATTGAAAAGCCTGCATGTTTGCAAACATAGCTGGCTTGAGGTCATACACAGCATGGCGCTGAAAAAAATTAGGGGACATACTAATATATTAATATAGTAGAGAAAAAGTGCAACATGGCACATAAAAGGCAAATTTTAATGAAAAAGATTCCTGGTTATATCTTTTCTTTTCAAATAAAATATTTAAAAAATTATATCATATAACAATCAAATAAATTATAATAATATTAATGACTTAAAGTCAACAAGATCCAAAAATAAAGTAATGTTCAATTAACATTCTCCCCGTGTATAAATCGCAAATTGCGAGAACACGGAGATATAGGATCAGTGGAAGGAATTGATATGGCTGACCGGGAAGCGAGCCGGCATGGCCGAGATGGTTAAGGCGTCATCACGGAGAGGTGAGAGACCCGGGTTCGAGTCCAGGTCCTGGCCATATCCTTTCTTTTCAAATAAAATATTTAAAAATTTATATCATATAACAATCAAATAAATTATAAGAAAAAGATTCAAGTTTCTGTAAATACTGGAAATATATATATATATATATATATATATATATATATATATATATATATATATATATATATATTCATGAAGTATGCAACTTGATAATATTTGCTTAAAACTACACGTTTCCAATTCTGTATTGAATATAACATCAACAAATATAATGTACATACTCTTTGCAATCTAATCTATTACTTCTTGCTCGTGTTGAAAATATTTAATACTGTAATAAAAATATTTATATTTAAAACAATTTATTTAATGTGCCATCGGAACGAGTCAATGTTAATTCCTTCAATAAGGAAACCGACTTAGTTTAAACTTAGTTTGCCTCTAGTTCAATTAATTATGTTATCTACTGCACTTAATAACAGAATTAACAGAGCCTAAACCGAGTTTAAGGGAAGAAAGTTTGAACTGAATCCTCTGACTAGTTAAGGAAGTAATACCAGAGGATGCAGATTGATTACTTCTCCTATAATATAAATTGTCGTAAAACTCTTATTACAGATGATATATATAATATGCCTAATATTAAAAAAAACAAAAAAAGTGTTTATTATTTTCTTCAAGTTTAATTTTTGTGACTGGTTCCAAAAAATAACAATTAAAAGCAAAAATGTTAGAGAAGAGTTGGTCGACTGTATCTTCTAATTCAAGGAAGAAATAGTTGGGGGTGCAGTCAATGAAAACATCAAAATAAGGATAACTTATTTATTATGTGCCGACGTTTCGGCCTACAATGTAGGCCATCTTCAGGGCGAATAAAACAACTTGCAGGTTAGGCCGCTCAGAGACAAGTCAATAGAGACAAGACTTGTCTCTGAGCGGCCTAACCTGCAAGTTGTTTTATTCGCCCTGAAGATGGCCTACATTGTAGGCCGAAACGTCGGCACATAATAAATAAGTTATCCTTATTTTGATGTTTTCATTGACTGCACCCCCAACTATTTCTTCCTTGAATGTAAAAGCAAAAATATTTTCTTTGTTGGGCATATCGTCACAATTGCTTCAATGAAATAAATATTTCACAGGATGATTTTATATTTAAAAGAATAACATATTAACAAACAACATATTACAAAAATCATAACTCCTTAGTAACGGTTGATGATCGAAAACAAATTTCGCCAATATTGGCCTTCGGAAACATTGTCAACAGAATTATGAGCCAGATTCAACCGAATTTTTACAAAAACTGCAAAATAAAATTTTCTTGGAGAAGTAATATGCCAATTCGTCTAATTGATAATTTTCCATTGCGATATTAGAATCTTGTAAAAATTATTCAGATCTTACGTTCCTCATTGCATACTCTATGTCGTAAAGTAAGGAAATAATAATAGCTATTTTTTTTGGTGGGGGGAATTCTCTCTTTATACTTATGAAAATTCCTTAAAGATTTTGAAAACCTTTACAAATAGAATAGAATAGAATAGAAAAATAATTGTATAAAGGGACCAGGTCCCTTTAGAATAACAGAGATGAACAAAATTATATAAATATTTATCTGGCCAAAGGACTACATTAGAATAAAACAATATTTACCTAATATCTTAAGGAACAGGGTGGCTCAGCGGTAGAGCACTGAGTAGCCTTGCCGGAAATCCTGGTTCAAATCCCGCTACAGGCAGTTACTTTTATTTAGGCTATTTTCGGCGGGAGATGGATCATATGGGATCTAGGACCCTCCTGGGGCTCACCCAGCCTCTATAAAATATTATAAAAATAGGGTACCCGAAATCAGGGGGAAAAACCTGGCGGTTGAGTGTGACCTAGGACGTCACATCCTTGCAGAACCGTTGTCCATGAAACAATACAGTCTCACTACAGTTTGCAGTGGTAACAGGTTTTCAAGTTTACATAATATCTTGAAAGTGAATAACTAACAGGTATGTTTTCGTAGAGTATCAGAAAATGTAATACAAAAATAAAACTTAAAAAACTGACAAATTTGCAATGAAAAGAAATAGGCTTATGGAAAAATAAGTGAATAAATAATAGCATCTAATATAAAAACTGATATCTTTATGAGTGAAGAATATTTATAGTAATTCATCAATCGATTAAGTTGAATATGTCTATAATAATTTATTGATTATGGAGCATCTGTTTGGGAGTTTAGAAGATGTAGGAAAAGTTTGGATTTAAATGAGGTTAAAGAAGAGGCATGACGGACATCGAGTGGGAGTGAGAGATATAGAACGGGCGAGAAAGTAACGCTCAAATACAGCCCATTAAGCGCCTTGGGTTCAGTATAAGGTAGATACTGTAATGTTTCTAGGTTGTGGAGGGAGGTGATTTGTTCGTGAACACGCTCAACCGCCAGTTTTTCTCCCTGTTTAGGGTACCCACTTTATTGAAGCTGAGAGACCCCCTGGAGGGTCTGTAGACAGGGCCCATTCGTTGCTGTTAACAGATTTAATAATTTATCTCCCACAGTAGGATCCGAACCCGGAACACTGAGTATAGCAGGCAGGGTTCTACAAACTCAGCTACTCTGCTTTCTAAAGATTTTGTAAACACTTAAAAAAAAAATTGAATAGTTCCATTCTCTAACAGGAAGCTTCAAGCACGTACGAACCATTCACCTTAATGATTTCCGCGCCCCTTAAAAGACAACATACTACAAAAACAAAGAAACTATGCAAATTTAACAAAGGAAGTAAATAAGCGAATGGTGTAAGTAAGATATTATGTATTTTTATAGTGTTCTGATAATTAAAAAGTCCTAGTTACTAACATTTTGTTAATTAACTACATAACAATAATTAAGTACATAATATCTTGTTAATTTTGTTTTATACAAATATTAATTAAGGTGAGATTTTACTTTTAATTTCAATAACTGTTTCTTCGTACGATTTTCGATTCTGGTATGATCATTCATTTAAAATTCTTAAATTACTATTAAACAAATTTTAAAAATTAAGTTATAGATCTTGACTAAGAATATAAGACCAAAAGGATTAATAAATAAATTATCATTTGACAAATAAAAAATACATAAAGAACATATGAAGTTCTTCTCGTAAAAATATAATTATTGGTAAAAATAAAAATTTTAGAATTAAGAATTATTAGAAGAAATAATTATTTTTTTTTTAGATTAATTTATTGATATTTACAACTGCAATTATATTACATCAAGTAAATTTGCTAATATGAACAAATGACATGAAAACAAAAAACACTTGTGGAGAAACTACCCATTGGTAGCACTCCAGTGAAGTTCTATAGTAGAAGGTCTCGAGGCCATCTTCTTTGCAGACGCCTCGGAGTGTTATCAGGAATAGTATGGGAAGCAAGTTGAGAGACTAGCAGATTCAAGTGTGTATGGAGCTTGAGTTTGGGCCAAATCAGCAACATATGGGATATTAAGATCATGATGGATGAGTTTGTTTGTGACATAATAAGGAGCATTGAGGATTTTACGAAGGATATTGGATTGTAAGGATTGGATACGAGATGAATTGGATGGTTTAATAGAGCTCCAAAGCTCAACTCCGTATGTCCAAATAGGTCTGATAACTGTCATGTAAATGCGTCTTTTGTAATTAATTGGGAGCTTAGAACGTTTGTCCAGTAAATGTTGAAGTAGGCGAAAACGTCGAGCAGTTTCTTGTCTTTTCTGTCTTAATGAGGAAGAAATAATTATAAAAACCGATTTATCATTGATGATTTATTAACTATGTTCATAAATAACGGTTTTTAATCAAACAAGATAAAAAAAATAACTAAAATTAAAATTTCATTAAAATTTACTGTTCGAAGATTAAGTAAAAGCGAAAATAAAAATCTGCAAAGAGGGTTTTCTTTTAGAAAGTAAGTGAATGAATAATTTATATTATTAACGAAATTATTTACGAAATTTAAGATAATAAAAAAAAACTATCAGCGTAACTTAGCGATAATTCATTATTCAGGAGCCTTTGATATTTACATAAATATTAAGAGAAATACATTAAAGAACCTTATTTAAATATCGTAAATTGAGAAATTAAAAAAAAATGACGATCAATTAATGAATAATTCATAGGATAATTTATATTAGTCAATTATTTCCCAATAACAATTCAATATTGAGTACCAGTTTGAATAAATAAAAAATGAATCAATAGTACGGTCATCCTATATCTTACTAATATTATAAATGTGAAAATTTGTATGTTTGTCTCTCTTTCACGCAAAAACTACTGAACGGATTTGGATGAAACTTTACAGTAATATAGGTTATACATCAGAATAAGAATAAGCTATAGCAAGCGCGGATTTATGGGGGGGCACGTGTCCCCCCACAGTTTTAAAGGTACTCTGGAGAATCCATTATAGTACATAAATAAAGGCAAATATACATGATAATAGTGGTTAAAATAACAGGAAGAACTAACAGGTATGAGTGAAACTATTGTTTTGATATCCTACTAATATTATAAATGCGAATGTTTGTATTTATGTTTGTTACTCATTCACGCAAAAACTACTGAATGGATTTGATATTGAGTAAAATAGGTTATACATCATAGGCTACAGCAAGGGCAGATTTATGTGGGGGCACGGGGGCATTCCCCCCCTAATTATAGTACATAATTAAAGGCAAATCAGGAACTTAGCATCTTGAAATTTGTAGATAGGTTCTTTATATAGTTTAAGAAAGAAATTTGGATAATTCCACCCCAAGGGTTTCTCCTTTAATATAATAGGAGTTCAAAGGTTGTATAGAATCCATCAGTTTTGAAGTTAGACATCTGAAACTTTGGATGAACGAGTAACTTCTATTTTAAAAAAATAATTAAATTATTTATTTAAAATGATCTTTCACGAAACTTTATGTGGCAGACCAAATTCCACGCGAGCGAAGCCGCGGGCATAAGCTAGTATATATATATATATATATATATATATCTACGTAATACTCATTACTTTCTATTACCCCAAAACATTGTTCATCGTTCAAACCGTTAGAAGGATAACCGTAGTTCTATGAATTCTAAATTTTAAGTTTCAAAACAAAAGGCGCGAGCCAGCCAATATCCAGACTGAAAAATAAAAACCTGCACCACTACCCGTTAACTGGTCTTAGGTTCAGTACATGCTAGAGACTGAACTGTTTCATGGACAACGGTTCTGCAAGGAGGTGACTTGTCCTAGTTCACGCTCAACCACAATATTTTCCCCCTTATTTTGGGTACCCTATTTTTATAATATTTTACAGAGGCTGAGTGAGCCCCAGGAGGGTCCTAGATCCCATATGATCCATTTTCGGCTTCAAACAGATTAAATAAAGGCTTGCCTGCAGCGGGATTTGAACCAGGATTTCTAGCATGGCAACTCAGTGCTCTACCACTGAGCCTAGTATTTCCTACCTTTGCTGCGACTTTATTTTCTCTTTAATTTCGTTTTTTTTTTTTTTCCTGGTTACCATATATCCTATGTATTTAAACTTCTGGGCATATTCAAATTTACTCCCCTATTATTTACTCCTACAACAATATTAACAGAATCACCAACTTCATTTTATTTAGTTTTATAGTTTTTACGTCTTCATCCTACATCCAACAAAACCAGATCATGAACTAATCCAAAACGTTTATTTTATTACCCAGATTCAAATTTAAATCTTTTTCCGGTGTGTAAAACCTTTCTAACAACGATCAAAACTCAAGTGTTAAATAATATAGTAAAGGTGAAAGCGAATCTCTGTATTGAACACGAGTGAACCTCGATCTCCAAAAAATAATTACCGATTTTAACTTAATTGAATGTTTCATTTATTTCCAAAGAGAATATGTACTTCATGGGTATACTTTGTTTAAACAATATATTACACAGCATATGACGGTCGATGGAAGTTTATGCCTTTTAAACTTCATTGCAGTACCAAACTACAATTTTTCAAACTCAATTTCTGTTATAGACTGGAGGCCCATGGCAATAATTACTCTGTGAAATGGCCCTAAGTGAATTGCGTTTAGAAGGCTGCTACCGTATCAGAAAATATCTTTCAGCACTTTGCCGAAGCGATATAGTACATGAAAAAATTGAATTTTCCTGGTGAAAATGAGGAATTGCGACTAATTATTTTTGTATGGCTTTCTTCTAGTTGATAGACCATTAACGAAAAATGGCGAAAAACCTAATGCCGTAAAAATGTAGTTGTGCCAGATGAGAATTAACATATTAATTTCGCTGACAATTATAAAAGCAGTGCAGGTATGAATCTGTATAAGTATAGAAAAGGAATCACACAAATGATGTACAGTAATAAATAAACAATAAGCCTTCTATAATTATCTAAATAAAAATTTGTACAGAGTTCCGGTTTTTCGCTAGTTTTTTCTAGAACTTAAGGAAGCCGAATCGTGTTTTCTTAGTGAATAAGGAACTAAGTCAGGTATTGGCTCTAAATGGAGTAATTGCTTATATTACAACTCCATTTCAAAGTCAAAACCTATGGGAATAGCATGATTTCGCTTTCCTCAATGCAGTAAATTCTCTGTGGGCCAAATTAGAATTAAACACTTATTCACCGGGGCAGCAGATATATGAATTTTTGGTTTTATTTTACAATTTTGTAACAATTATTTAATACATGTTGAAGTAAAACAATTTACACTGCAAGTTGAATAACATAATAAATAAAAGCTGTAATATATTTATAACAGTAGGAAAAAGAAAAAACCTACACAAAATATAAAAATAAAATAAAATAACAGTAAAATAAATAAATAAAAATAAGTATAATATTTGGTAGTAAAAATAAACAATTTTAGTACAATTTTTTTTCCAATTAAGGAATAAATTCGCTTATAATTTATAAATTATTATAATGTAATAAATTAATTATATTTATTCGAATAGTATATTTCTAGTTCGTCTATGTATGTATCGTCTTAAGGCTTGTCTGTTATAATTGCCTATTGATTGCATTAAGGGATTTCCTGAGTTTTTTGTTGAGTTGAAAAACTTCCAAGTCTTAGAGTGAATAAACTGTTTAATTGCTTGTAGGTCTAAATTAGGTATCGTGTCGGTTATTTTTGTGTACCTGTGGTAGTCATTTATGATTCTCATACATAAGTTCTGTATTCTTTCTATTTTTTTATAGTTGGAGTCATAGGTGTAGCTCCATACAGGACAATATATATGAATATTACAGGTAAAAAAACAGGTAACTCGCTTAAATTTGTCAACAGGGGTTTCTGATAAATCTTCTGATGGCGAACACGTGATGTGGTCAAAACAGTTGAAAAGCGAATTCAAGTGGCTGAAAAATTATGTCCTTTAAGGAGAAAACAAGTTCGTCCGAACAGTGATTGGGGAAAAACGAGGTAAGGTGACTTCCACGAATTTTAATGAAAACCTATCAAACATCTTCATTGTTATGCTGGCAGGACCAGTTGTCCGCATGAATTTTTATACAAATAATGAATTTTTCGCGGTAAATTTGCTTTCCTGGACATTTAGGAAGAAGTGAGTTACCTCGTTTTTCTCCTGTAGGCTTCATATATTATGTTGTTTAAGATAGTTTGTTCACCACTCACCTATGAGTATAGCTCCTGCCATCTCGAAGAAGGTAGCGAGGATGCAGGCGGCCCTCACTGAGAGGACTTTGGAACCGACGGAAGTGCCGAAGGAGTTGGCCACGTCGTTGGCTCCGATCCCGAAGGCCAGGACGAAGGCGACCAAGAAGCTGAGGACCACTAACCACACCACATCCCCCGACATCTCCTCCATCTTGTCAGATTTCTTTGGATAACTCTTATAGACTTATAGGTCCGATCCACTCATAACTTATATCTATCACAGCCTAGGCATGGTAAAAAAATATTTTTTTTCGTCTTATTTTTTACTTTTACCGCTTATAATTATAAACTCTTTCATCCGGAGCGCGTGAAATAAAAAAATAAATGTGTGATATTTGTAAGAAGAAAGATGCGGGGTGTTATAATAGGTCGAAGTGTCTCTTCCTGACGTGCTGCTGCACGGAATGGTCGGCCGCCTCTCCTGCCATCTGCCGCCCGCGATCACAACTCCACCATCGGCTCGGGGTAGGGGCAAGATCTCAAACCTGTAAACAATATATTATTTTTATTGATCAGCAAAACATCCACCAAACAATAATTTAAAAATAAGGTAATTATTCCGCAGGTTGCCTCTTCGAGTTGAGCCACAACAAGATTTACCTTTCAATCGTTTCCTTATTAATATTTTCCAAAAATACAAGTTATCATGAGCTTTAGTATGGAAAATGGAATGTAATTATGGGTAATGAGACTTCTGTAATCATTTCAGAAATAAATGTTTCAACTAACATTTCGAACTATATATAATACATCGTATGTTAGTTGAAATTGAAACTCAAGTTCACGATAACTAGTATTTTTTGAAAAAATAGAGAATGAAACGAATAAACATTATATATAAAAACTTGAAGTAACTCAATTCGAAGCGAAAACCTGCGGAACATAAAAAAAAAATAATGTCCTTACATTAAACAAGATTACAACCCAATTTTTATTTTTACTTCATAAATATTTTTTCAGAATGATAACTCAATCACAATGCATTATTTTAAATTAGTGTTTACATAATATTGTTTATATATTTTGAGAGCGGAGTGGTTCAGTGGTTGAGTTCTCAGTTGTTGTTCCGAAGGTATGGGGTTCAAATACCGCTGCTTTGCAGACTTTTATTTCATTTGATATCAGCTGAAGATGGGTCCTAGGAAATCTAGGACCCTCTTGGGGCTCACCCAGCCTCTGTAAAGTGGGTATCCAAAATAGGGCAGGGATCTGGCAGTTGATGATATCGGACAAATCATCGCCCTGCACAACCGTTGTACAAGAAACAGTCCATCAACTGAACTCAAGACTCTTCATCCGGTGTAGTGGAACAAGTATTTATTTGTTAATATGCTTTATGTTATTTATAATTTTTTATTAATTGTTTTAATTTTTAAATATTATTATTTTGAAGAGAAAAGATTTGCCCTGGCCGGGATCTGAACCAGGGTCGTCCGCCTATCCGTGGCAACGCTCTTATCACTTGAGCTACCAGGGGTCGCCTCTCAGTCAGGACAAATCCATCCAGGACACGATGAAGAATGGATTTGTCCATTGCTCATGAACGGATTTGTCCTGACTGAGAGGCGACCCCTAGTAGCTCAAATGGCAAGAGCGCTGCCTCGGAAAGGCGGACGACCCGAGTTCGAATCCCGGCCAGGGCAAATCTTTTCTCTTCAAAATCAAAATACTTAATGTTATTTTGCTCCTGCAGAGTATCGCGTACAGCGATTTGCATTAATTTAATTGAATTAATGGCTTTTGTACCTAGAGACCTGGTCATGAGACCTGGTTTTTTTTTTATTGTTTAGTAAGAAAAACTACATAGAGATAATGATAAGAAGAGGTATTCGGTGATGTTCTGAAGACTGAAATGCTGCGTATTTGCAGTGAATATAGGATTTTACAGTGGAAATGTCCATGCCGTTGTGTAAAGATTATATTTATTAAAAATAAGAACATCAGAAAAAATATTATGTGTAGATCAGTGGTTCCCAACCTTTTTCGTACCGCGCCCCCTTGTTCAAATTAAAGCCTCCCATACCCCCTCTCCTATTTGCCCTGATGAGATGGCCTACAAGGTAGGTCGAAACGTCGGCACACATTAAATATAAGTCTGGTACTTATTTGGTGTTGTTTTGTTTACTGCAACCCCCAACTATCTCCATTCTCCAAAATAATTTATAGCAATTAAATTATAATGCAATTGGGAAAAACCACAATGCAAAGCCTTATGTTTCAAATCCAGTAATACACCCACTTACCGGTCGACGTTTCGCCTATTCAGGCATTATCAAGACATCGAAAACAAAAAAGGGGTCATGTGAATCACATCTTGAAGAAAAAGGTGCAATACATCCCAACGATCAACAGCCCAAACAGGCTCCAAACATGAGACAGCACCCCACCACCAAGACGTTCAACATACAATCAGTTGTTTGGATAATACAATATACATGTTTGCACCTTTTTCTTCGAGATGTGATTCACATAACCCCTTTTTTGTTTTTGATGTCTTGATAATGCCTGAATAGGCGAAACGTCGACCGGTAAGTGGGTGTATTACTGGATTTGAAACATAAGGCTTTGCATTGTGGTTTTTCCCAATTGCATTATAATAAATAATAGTGTTTCTTTTTGAGCTTTTGGCTCTAGTTTAGCAATTGAATTAGTTAAAAATTTCAATTTTTGAAATTTATTTAGTTCATTAGTTAGGTTCTCTGTATCCATCTTTACCGTATATACAATGTTGAATTATTAATGTGGCATATTACAATATACTTAATGCTAAAATATCAAAACAGCAAAATTATTTTATATCTGTTCAAACATAGAATAATATTATTTTATTCTCCTTAAAAAATAAACTTGATACCTCTTTTAATAATTGGATATTATTCGTTAAATTGATTATTCCGTTCATTTTATTTATATTCCAAGAAAAATGTTTTATTAGCGCATTCAATTGTTTTTCTATGAAAAAAAAAATCATAAACGAAAGAGAATTAAGAACCTTGTTCAAATATTTCCAGCGCGACACGTTTCACAATATTCAATTTATTTATGATTACAAAATGCCACGAGTTGTTTTAACCCGCATTCTCCGTTTATTTGCAGTTTTAATTTACCTGACTGAATTAAAATTTAAAAAACCTCATAAACTTAATGCTATGATCAATAAATAGTAACTGAAAATAAATTATCTTTAACTAAGTAATACATATTACTAAGATATATAAAGGTATATAAAAAAGCCTGTACTGCTACAATCTATGAATATTCTTCGGTTCAGTACATCGTAGAGACAGTACTGTTTCTAAGATAACGGTTGCGCACAGAGGTTATTTTTCAACCGCCATTTCAAGCGTTTTTGCCCCAATTTAAGGTATCTTTATAGAGACTCAGTGAGCTCCAGGATATTTTATGGGTCTGTAGATTCAAATCCGTTGATGTTAACAGTTTAAATATTTTATCTGCAGTAGCCGGATTCGAACCTGAACCCTCAGTAAAGTTTTTTTATTATTCAATGAAATTTACAATTATATTATACTAATATAACTAGTAAATAAGATGAATGGTACATATTAGCATGGATAAAGACAAGTAGAGAAACTACCCAGTGGTAGTACTCAAGTAAAAAGTTCAACTTAAAAGGCCATCCTATTTTCAGACACCTCGGAGGATTATCAGGAATTGAAGAAGTAGCTCGATTTAAAACTAGTGGGTTTGGGTGGGAATAAAGTTTGACAGGAAAAGTTTGATATCGGATTCGGGCCAAATCGGCAACAAATAGGACACCAAGGTCATTATGGATTACTTTCGTAACGAAGTAAGGAGCATTGAGGATTTTATGAAGGATTTTGGATTGTAAAGATTGGATACGGGAGGAATTCGATGGCTTAGTGGAGCCCCAAAGCTTTACTCCATAAGTCCAGATGGGTCTAATAATTGTCATGTATATGAGTCTTTTGTAATTAATTGAGAGCTTAGAGCGTTTGTCTACTAAATGTTGAAGTAGCCTGAAACGGCGAGATGTTTCTTGTATGAAGATTCCAAGTTAAGCGTTTGTCAGGTGTAGTCTTAAATACCGGGACTGTTCTACAGGAATCAGTGGGCTATTATTAAACGATACAGGAGGAGAGGAAGTCGTTTACTGCAGATGAGACTTGTTCTCGTGGTAAAAAATATAGTTTCATAGAAAAATGTGTTAATCGTAATTCAGTGCATTTGCTGTAAAAGTCTTAAAATTCAAATATTGGAATAAGATGTTGCCTGTTTCATTTTTGAATCGATGCATACATTTTTTCCAATTTAAATTTTAAAAAACAGTGTTATATTATGTGTATCTGTTTAAATAAGTGGAAGAACTGTGGCTTTGTGATTGTGAATTTTTAAAAATATTTATAATTAAACTGATCGAGCACGACAAAAGACTAAACAAAAGATAGTTCCTTGGTCCGTTGCAAGGCAACCCAAATATATTATTGCATCACTAATTTTTTTTTTATTATAGAGAAAATAAAACAATATAAGTTCAATTAACTCATGTCATCGAACCAGAGGAAATTAATAAATCACTCCTGATAGGAGGAGCTGCAGGTTAAGATCCTTCAACCGAAGCACAAATTCCCTAAGTCTTCAACTTTACTAATTTCACATTCCGACAAGTTGCTCATAAGTTCCGGGTTCAAGAGACAATATAACTAATAATGTAGCAACGGGAGATGTTACAACAATAATCTCTTGCCCAACTCTAACGTAACATTGTTTGTTTATAAAGTTAATTACATAAATATTTATCATCTATTTTAGGATATTTATAATCTTTACGATAATTGTTTGCGTGAAAGGTAAACTGTAGAAAACAACCCGTGAAAGGATATGGGGTTTAATACATGGTAGAGACTGTTTCATGGACAACGATTGTGCAGGGAAGTGATTTATCCTACATCACGCTCAACCGCCAGATTTTTGGGTACCAACTTTATAGAGGGTGGGTGAGCCCCAGGAGGGCTCTAGATCCCATATGATCCATCTCCAACTAAGTGCTCTACCACTGACCCACTCCGCTCGTTAGAGGAGAGAAAAGGAATTACAAAAAAATGGTGCCATAATAACCAATGAAGATTCTTGGGTTCATTGTTTTGTAAATGCTGTACTGTTTCTAAGCCAACGGTTGTGCAGGGAGGTGATTAGGCCTCAAGATTGAGATCGAGCTCAACTGCTAAGTTTTTCTTCCCATTAAGGGTTTTTATAAAGGCTGAATGAGCACCATGTGAATCTCTAGAAACAACAAGGTTGACAGAATAAACAATTTATCTTCCACAACGGTCATCTGTGGTCTAGTGATTAGCGTAACAAACTACTAAGCCCAAGATTGCGGGTTCGGAGCCCGGCAGGTGGCCCTAGGATTTTTTTAAGGGAGTAAAAAATCCTTAGTTACGCCGTCCATCGGAAGGGAAGTTAAATGGAGGTCCCGGGCCTGTACGATGTCAGGTACTCGTTAAAAATCCCTATCCTAATGAAATCTGGTGGGGCAAAATATAGAGCTCCCTCTGTAGCATCGTCCGATTAGTCATAGCAGCATAAAGTGACGTTAAATGAACAAACGACAATTTATCTTCCACAAGCGGTCTCGAACGCAATCCCGAAACCGTATCTAAAAATCACTTACCCATTTTCCATACTTACCACATCCATTTTTTATTTTATAAATTTGGCTTTTTGTTTTAATAAATAATAGTTTGTTAATATAGTAATTTAAAGCTGTTAATATAGTAATTGAAACACTGATTCATACTATAGTATATATAGTAAACTGTTCACTGTATGTGAGTAAATTTTTTTAGGGAGGTGACGTCCTAGATTACGTTCAATCGCTCGGGTACTCTCCCAATAAGGGTACCTTTTATAGAGGCTGGGTGAGCCCCAGGAGATGCAGATTCTACAGTATCTCTATATATGGCTCAATAATTAAGTAGTTTATCTGTTTTAGCCATTTAAATTATTTACGTAATATATTTAATTAATAATAATAATGGCAATGACTAAGGCTTTAAACGATTATTCCCGCATTGAAATAAAGATGAAAAATTAAATATACAACAGCTATTGACAATATAATGAAGCAATAATTATGTAAAAGAATTATAATTAATAAATGTCAAAATATTTGAAAATAAACTGGATAATAAATTAAACCTGTTTATTATGGTGCCAATGGTTGTTAGTTACCAGATGCTGATGAAGATCTCGGCGCTACAAGGGAAATGATCTTGAAATCCGGATAGAAGCGGTTCGATCCGCTCAAAGCAAAACTCCCCATCATCCGGACTGCAGGGACACTTCAAATTAATGACATCTGAACAGATAAATGAACAGATGCCAAGGCTTCCTAATTTATTTTGTTAAATGTTTATTTCAATTAAATTAAAAAACAAAATTATACGAACATACGATTTCATCTATACGATAACAAGATGACTTGAAAAGTTACAACCAGCTAGTAACGACCCAATAACTATTCTCCTGGAAGATCTTACAGGCATAATCAGTTTGGGCTCAGTGAAAGATCACCATAATTGCAATAAAACGTATTGACAAAACTGACTGATCTAAAATGTCCCAAAATAAATTTAAGATTATAATTTATTTTTGAAATGTTTACGGAGTATTTATTGAATTTGCTATATCATTGCCAGCCCATAACACAGGAAATTGCACAGGAGAATTGCAAATACCACGGTTGTTTCTTGAATAATTGTGAATGTTTTAAAATGTATAACACTAATGAAATATTACATTTAGTATGTTTAATAAATGTATTTTTGAGGACACCATGCTAAGAGAATGGCTCAACTCTTGTTCAAGTTTGATGTGAAAAAAAATAAAAGTTTTTGAACAATGAGAGTTCAATATAATAAAAAAATGTTCCATTTAATTAAAGTGTTTTCGAATTTCCTTGAATTTTTTTTTTTTTATCATTTATTACGTATTTATTCCTTTTTTCATAATAGTAATTAAAACAGACTGTAAATTTACTACTACAATTTCATCGCCCTTAGAATAAGACTTAAAAGAAGTTGGGTGAGAGATCTCCTGCTATCCTTCCGAGTGGCTAAAATGCCAAGATTAGTTTTACACAACAACTGTAAAAAAAAATGTTAATTTTTTTTTTTTTGGTTAATTTATTGAAATTTATACCTCTCATATAATATTACAACCAGTAAATCTGCTAATATGAACAAATGACATGAAAAAAACACTTGTGAAGAAACTACCCATAAGTAGCACTCCAATTAAGTTCTATAGTAGAATGTCTCGAGACTTTTCAGACGCTTCAGCTTGCCATGGAAGGATAGGTATCTAGTTTGGGCCAAATCACCAACACATGGGATATTAAGACCATAATGGATGAGTTTGTTTGTGACATAACATTGAGGATTTTACGAAGGATTTTAGATTGTAAGAATTGGATATGAGATGAATTGGATGGTTTAGTAGAGCCCCAAAGCTCAACTCCGTATGTCCAAATAGGTCTGGTAACTGTCATGCAAATGCGTCTTTTGTAATTAATTAGGAGCTTAGAACGTTTGTCCAGTAAATGTTGAAGTAGGCGAAAACGTCGAGCAGTTTCTTGTCTTTTCAGTCTATGTTAAAATTAAATTTAAAAAAAATACTAGGAGATAAACAGTATATGCTATTTACCTCTTTCGCCTTAAGGTTCAGAACTTACTTGCATGTTAACACCACTTGTGGGTTTTTAACGTAACTTAATATTATCAAACATTGAAACGTGGTAGCAGTAGGGTGCTCACACCCAAATTAAAACGAAGACGCTTCCTTATCTAGTACAAACATTAATGTTTATTCTAGGTTGGCCATTTCTACATATTCAACCAGGTTATGCATTAAGTCTGTACTTCTGAGAACACAGATCCAAGGTACAGCTTTGCACTATCATGATCCCGAATACATGGCAAAGATACAATATTCATAGATGTCAACTTCACTAACGATCCACTCATTTGTTTAAGGAAATATGGAAATACATTCCTTGCCTTGGAGGGTCCTAAGATACCAAAGTTACCTCAGTAGTCGAGGTTTCCATTATTTATTAAAATTGATTTTGTATATAGGGAGCGGAGTGGCTCAGTGGTAGAGCACTGAGTTTCCATGCCGGAAATCTTGGTTCAAATCCCGCTGCAGGCAAGACTTTTATTTAGTCTTTTTGCAGCCGGAGATGGATCATATAGGGTCTAGGATCCTCCTGGAACACACCCAGCCTCTATAAAATATTATAAAAATAGGGTACCCAAAATAAGGGGGAAAATCTGACGGTTGAGCGTGACCTAGGACAAGTCACCTCCTTGCGGAAGTCTGTGAAACAGTACAGTCTCTATCTTGTACTGAACCCCAGACCCGTTCGCGGATTGTAGTGGTACAGGTTTTTAATTTTTTTTAAGCAGGCAGTTAAAAATTAAAAGTTTGCTAATTTATATAACGTCACATTATATTGCTATGGCTGATCAGACGATGCTATAGTAGGAGTTTTAATTTGTTCCTATCCATATTCAATTAGGATATGGATCTTTAAGGAGTTCCTGACACCGCACTCAGGAACGCCTAAGGGTACACCTACATTGGATCCGATGCGATGCGACGCGATCCTATTCTATCACATAGGATGGTGGGCTGAAAAAACAAATAACTGCAATACGCAGTGAGTGCCTACACTGGATCAGATCCGACACGATTCTATTCTTTTCAATCCGATAGTGAAACTAGTCACTGCCTTCCGAATAATATACTATTAATTTTATTCTTTTATTTCTTATATTTTATATATATTATAGTAAATAAAAATAAATAATTAATAATAATTAATAATAATTAATTAATAAATAAAATAAAATAATTAATAAATAATCTTAATTTTATAAATTGAAAGAACCAAATGTTATAACAATGAGGTAATATTACTATATTAGGATATTTTTGTCTTGCTGTATGACTATAAATAAATAATTTAGTTGTTTTTAAAAAAAAAATAGAATTTATTGTTTTTATTATATATTCGTGTTTTATATAATGATTTAATTTTCTCGTTTGTGATAATATTTATTTCTTTTGGTATTTTGTTGTTCTTCTTTGCAAACGAGTATAAAAAATCAGAAAAGCCCTTACCACCCAGAGTTGCCAACTGTTTAATAAATAAATTAAACAATACGATAATAATTTTATCAAAAGTTAATGTTTCCAATTTTATTTGACGAATTAAAATTGTATGTAGGTATATTTTTTATGTACATTTCTGATAGATATAATTTTATTCAACGGAAAAATAACCTTCGCTACTATATTTAATGGTTCATGAAGATTAGTAATAAAATATTTTAATGAGAATTGAGAATATTTAATTTTGATTTATGACGGATATTTATATAATAGTTGATTATCAAATTACAATGTACATTTTTGAATAAACATTTTAGACAATAAAGATTAAGTTGGCATACATGGTAACGGCTGGCTTATCGCATTGAAAACTAATGATTTTGAAAAGTGAAAATCGCACCTGATCGTACAGTATCGCATCGGATCCAATGTAGGCGCTTCCGTATAAATGAACTATTTTGATTCCACGAGCGACTAAATCGCTCGGATTAGTCTGATAAAAACGGACGGATCCAATGTAGGCACTCTCGATATATTTCAGTCATTTGGTTTGCTTCCGAATTCTGATCGTATCGCATCGGATCCAATGTAGGTGCAGGATGCCTAAGGGGGCATAACCAAGGATTTTTTTACCGGATTTAAAAATCTCATGACCCCCTGCCAGGCTGTGAACCTACTATGGGAATAGTAGATTGTTTTGCTAACAAGTGATTCAAAATAAAGTAAAGTTACTTAAAAAGTAACCAGTCTGGGAAAAATATATAACATAGAATACATCAAGGCTAAAGGCAATGTAATGTACCAAATAAATACTGAATTTGTAAGGAAATTCTTTTTAATCGAACATTAAGAAAGTCTTAAAAATTTGAAGTTTTACGATTCAATTTGAGTAGAAAGCGTAACGAGAAAAATTTAAATGAAGTTCATTAAGCCCTAGTAAATTGAATTAATTGAATAGATGAAGGCTTCTTGTAGCTTTCGCATTAAAAAACTACAAAATATACAAAGAATTAAATCTTAAAATAAAATATTAATTAATTTAACGACTAATTAAGTTGTAGGGGCGTGAACATCGATATTATGAGCCGTGATTTGACTGGGGCTGTAACTGCAAGGCCTGAGGTCGTCTATATTTAGCGAGCGGCGCCTGCATCAAAGTTGCTAGGCAGAGCCCGCACATCAGCTCTGTTGCGCGGGCAGGCGTTATTAGTATATCCCGCCTGCTTTAAGGCGTCTTAACTCTATCATTAGTTAAAAGGGAATCTCATTCATTAGAAAATACTAAAAAAAAAATACCAAGCAACCTTATAAACCCCCTCCTCTTCCCAAACCTTTGCAGTGCTCTCCTAACGATTAGGCTAGTCAGTTGTAATCGGTAGTAAGTAGTATTCAAGAATTAGAACTAGTATGTTGTAACTTGTACATATTTTACGAATAAAGTTTGGGGTCACATGTGGTCTAGTGGTTAGCGTAACAAACTACTAATCCCAAGATCGCGGGTTCGTAGCCCGGCAGGTGGCCCTAGGATTTTGTAAAGGGAGTAAAAATTCCTTAGTTACGCCGTCCTTCGGAAGGGACGTAAAACGGGGGGTCCCGAGCCTGTACGATGTCAGGTACTCGTTGAAAATCCCTATCCTACTAAAACCTGGATAGGCAAAATTTAGAGCTCCCAATGTAGCATCGTCCGATTAGCCATAGCAGCAAAAAGTGACGTTAAATGAACAAACAAACAACGAATAAAGTATTTTTTTAAGTCCACGATAGATCAAGCTCGTTAACTATTAATAGTATGTGGAATAGAACCCTAAATTATTCTTATAAATTTAGCTTATAAAAATATATACTCGCATTAAAAAAGTTAATAACGTGTAATTTGAATAAACATTTAATTCTTTTCCTTTAAAATGTAAGGAGTATTGCAGTGATGAAGGTCCTCGGTTCATATCCAGTTTTAGCAGATAAACTAATTTAAATCTTTATGGTATATGGACCTTGTGGTTCCTAAACCTGGGGCTCACCCAGTCTCTATCAAGTATGGGTATTATTATCCATCTGCAGTATTTAAACATAGGATTTTCATGAACAAGAGTCAAAAGAAAAAAGTATTGGATGAATACCAACTTGCTAGGTGAAATATCATCGCGTTAGGCCTAGCTCGTCGGTCGCCATCTTGACTACTTGGCCCCTTTCCAATTTCATTTTAATTTCCCCCTTCGACCACACTTGGTGACCGTAATCATAAATATTTATATTGGTTTATAATGTCCTGAATATGTAAATTAAATCAAAGTACCATGTGGTATCGTGACGAGTAGTCGTCAAATTCTTAATAGTTATTTAATTTATAAATTTTGGGAAATTTTCACATTGTTAAACAACAAATTGAAGTTGAAGAGAGACTGGTCAAAATTTGAAAAATGTTTTTTTTTCGAATTATGTTCATACCGTATTATGATATTAATATTTAGTATAGAAACTGCATAAGCATATAATTCTAAAATTGTTTAATAACAACGAAATGCGACCAAATCATCCAATATCTCCCGAGTCCAATCTCTACAACGTCAGGTCGTTAGTGATAGTTACTGTTCAGCCACAAACTGATTCATAATGAACTGGATATTCCCTCCTAATTTCAATATCTGCTTTATAAGTCTTCATCCCTTCATCCCTTAATGATCCCTACTCAATCTTTTCTCATAAAAAGGGAAAAAAATATTACAAATTACAAGAAAAAAAAATTCGCTGCATTATTAATAGTAAACTTAATATTGATAGTGCTGAAGTCTTATTGACTTACATCATATTACTATTTATAATTTTTTATAATTTTTGGTCAATTTTTTTATTTTTAAATATTTTTATTTAAATTAATGTTCAAAGAACTTTTGTTCTAGTGTATTCATCCCAAAAATTGCGAGACCACGAGGACATGGGATCGGATAAGAGAAAAGATTTGTCCTCTGCCAGCAGGCGGCCTATGTGGCTCAAATGGTAGGGCACTGTCACGGAGAGAGAGAGGTTCTGGGTTCGAATCCCGGCCGAGGGCCTATCTTTTCTCTTTAAAAATAAAAATATTTAAAAATAAAAAGATTGACCAACAGTTATTGGTTGATGTGAGTTGGAATGCAACAGTTAATGTTTTAGTACAAATTAAAAAGAAAGATCATTAGATAATCACACCATTATGTAATATAATGTAGCGACATCGAACATCTATCATCGATAAATCGAATATAATGTGATAACAAGAAGATAACCTTCTCATATTGTTTTAACTAACGGAAATTGATATTTATCGAACACCACTGTACGTATTATTTTTTATTCTGTACCTTATGTTATTTTTGTCATAAATAAAGTGATTCAACCTTCAAGAACACGTAGTGTTAAGATCCATCACTATCCCTATAAAATCTTAACACTACAAAATTATAATTTCAGACTTAACTACTTAGTAACTTTACTAAAATTAAAAGGTTATCTTACAAAAGTAATTCGAAAAGATTTTGAATCTTAACTGACAGTAATTCGATAAGATTTTGAATCTTAAGTGGCACAGCAAGAGTTGTTAAGAATTGGTCAAGACGTTGAGAGTGGGAAGTAGTCTCTGACCTTTGGACCAAGTTGCTAAAACTTTGTTATCAACAAAGTTCTTGAGAGCTTAAATCAAATCGAGCTTCACATCTGATTCAGAGAGTGGAGGAAACAATTTACAAAGTATAAATTAAACCTTCCCGCAAATACTGGCTACTAGTGGTTTTTATCTATTAACAAATTTCTCCGCCGCGTCTGTCTGTCTGTTCGCAATAAACTCAAAAACTACTGCCCGGATTTTCATGCGGTTTTCACCAATGAATAGAGTGATTCACCAGGAAGGTTTAGGTATATAATTTGTGGAGGTTTTGTGTAAATGGGTTGGAACATAACTATAATTGTTTGAAGTGTTGGAAAAAGTCAAGCCGAAGCGGAGCTGTCATCAAAGGTGCTGCCTAATCCCTTAGAGATATAACGAAACAATGCATGGTGGAATATTCCTCTTATATAAATCTACAAAAAAATCCGCGACAGCAAATATCTATCTTCCAAGAATAGCTTGCTATACCCATTTTATCTTCTAAGAAGTTGATACAATGCGGTATTTAGAAAGTTATTAAGGTATTAATCCTTATCAACTAAAAGGCATTAGTTACCTTAAGCATTAATACCTCCGAGATCAATACTAAATTAATTCAAACTAATACTTAAAATAAACTTCAGCATAAACTATTACAGGGATAGCAGAGTGCTGAGTTGTTGAGCTGGACGTTCTGAGTTCTAATCCAGCCGTGGCAGATAAATTGTTTGAACTGTTAACAGCAATGATGGACCTTGAGGGATCTGCCGGCCCTCGTAGGGCGCCCCCCCCCCCCACCAGGCCTGTATAATGTGGATACCCTCAATTTGAGTAAAAACCTGGAAGTTGAGCATGATCTCGGAAAAATCACCTCGCAGTCATAGAAATAGCACAGCTTCTAGAACTTTAGACCAAGGCCCTTCATGGGTTACAGTGGTACAATTTTTTAAAATTATCATATTTTATAATCATATCAATATATTATTATATTATTTGTTATTATCATAACAATATCATACATATTATCATATAAAATTATCATGAATTTTCAGTTCAATAATTTGGAAAAATGTATACCTAATATTTTAGGACATATGTGGAAAATTTTCTTATTTAGTTATGCTTTAAAAAAATTGGTTTTAGTTTAAAAATAATAAATCACAGAAATAAATAGTTTAAAATTTAAATTGTGTAATTTCGCTCAGTAAGGCTAAAACTACACCTTCAGAGCAAGTATTTATAAGTAATTTTCTTGTGCAGACTATAACTAATAAAATCTCTCCCTCTCTCTCTCTCTCTCTCTCTCTCTCTCTCTCTCTCTCTCTCTCTCTCTCTCTCTCACACACACACACACACACACACAATTCTCCTCTTTCTAAACGGTATAAAGCCTTTAATTAGTGAGGGACTGTAATGAAGATAGAGAACAATCATGATGAAACCCTAGGAAAACGCAAACGATTATATGTAAAATAACTAGAAAATTAGATATTTTTACACGGCCAGGATTCGAACTCGGGTCTCCCATGTTTCCGTCATGGTGCTCTACCACTTGAGCTGTCCTGGTTCGTAACTCGGTTTGAAAAATCCATTCTCTTCTATTATAATAGATGCAATAATAGAAACACAGTAATAGATGCTTCGATGTACAACAAACCAATAAACCTTCGGATTTCACCAAAATATTTTTCTATGAAAGATTGTTTTAAATACTTCATATTTACAGAGTGAATCTGCTACTTTAAGATTATATCACAGTTTATATTATTTTCTGTTCCCTATGTTTAAATTATTATTAGTTGTGGAAGAAAGTGGTCCGGGTAGAGGTCACAATGAATTTCTCATAGAATGGGAGAAAAACTTTATTGATTAGCCAACGTTTCGACCTACTTTGTAGGCCATCTTCAGGGGGAGTAAGGTCCTCACTAGCTATGAAACGTTGGCTAATCAATAAAGTTTTTCTCCCATTCTACGAGAAATTCATTCTGACCTCTATCCGGACTACTTTCTTCCACATATATTATCAAGGTCAACAATTATCATTCAATATTATCATTATTATTTCTTACTACGAAAAATAATCCTTTAAAGCGGTCTCTACCTGCTTTGTATGCATAGAGTCTTGTGCCGGTTTAGAGAACCCGCCTTCATCGGACTCAGACTATGTAATTACTTAAAATAGCTTCGGGTAGCAAAACTATTGTAATTATTTTGCTGTAATATATATGCTATGTATATTATTATGTACTGTATATATATTGTATTGTAAATATTTTTATTTTAATAAATGGAGATTTGAAACATAACTATGTTGAAAGTTCCAATTTTTAACTTTCTATGTTTATGTACCGCCCTCAGCGGACTCAGCCTGATGTTATGCCTTAAAATACGGAAATGTAATAAAAGACTTTTAGTTTATGTAGCAGTATTGCATATAATTAATATATTCGCATTTGTATGTACTGTAAATAAATCTTGAAGGAATAAAAATATTTTGGAAGTCCTTTCAATCGAAGCTGTCAATACACATCGCTTCCAACTATTTTTCTTCTTCGAAAAAAAGAAAAATCCTTCATAGATTTGAAGCTTTTCCATTTTGAACGCCGAAATGATAAGAGAGAGGCGACAGAACAGATTGGAGTGAATAGCAACGACGATAGTGATTATTTCCCCTCGAATGAGGACAATATCACACATCATTGTCATCCCAGTCAATGGATTCTTTCTTTCTTTTGTCTACAATCTTTGTTAACATACAATTTTCTCTTGCCCCATTTTCTTTTTTCATAAAACGTTAATCTGTGTCACTTGATTCAATATCCTCAGAGTGGAAGTAATACTACTAGATTAAACAGTTTAGCTGGCTAACTACGAAACAAGGCCACGACATGAAAAAGTCCGAAAATTCGGAATAAAATATCTAACCGATTAAAACAAAAAAAAAATCATGAAATCATTTTGAAATATGTGTCCTTGAACATCGGCATAATAAGATCTAACCTAAAAATTATTTTAAATATTCAGAAAGATATTAGTCGTACTAAATAATTGATGAGTGTATCTGAAAATTTAAATAAAACATGATAACATTTAACGTATTTAATATCAGGGCCATTGAAAATAAAACTATCGTCTCTAATGTTTTTTCTATATTAATAACGAAAAATCTCTAAACAAAATCTCTGGTATTTTGTCAACTATTTCCTTCTTTTTTTTAATTTCTCTATTTTGAGGAATAAATCTGTTTTTCTTGAGCACTACTTTGGGGTGGTTTCTCTACTCGCCTATATCTTGGGACATGATTTATCTTTCATTATATTTACTTGATGTATACAGTATACAGTTGTAAACTTCAATAAATACATTTAAAAAAAATCTGTTTTTTATTATTCTTATGAATATTATATCATTATAAACCTAATTTGGTTTAAATATTTCCTCTATTAAAATTCCGTTAAGGATATCACAGAATGTAGCAAAAAAGAAGAGACAGAATACTATTTGAAAATTTAAATTATAAAAAACCAGCGGAAAAGCGCGTGTCTCGTAGATTTTTTTATTATCAGTTATAGCACCGGAATTACTGTATCTATTTATTTATACTATATAATAATTATTTAATAACCAGTAATACTGCATGGTATTGAAACAGTCAGCCTTCCGAGTCTGGAGAAGGTCCTGAAGATTGAGAGAAAAATTCTGAGGAGGATTCACGGACCCAAAGTAACACAAGACGGGTACCGGCGAAAATCCAACGAAGAAATATACTCAAATTTGGAAGATCTTGAAACAGTCATCAGGACCAGGAGACTGAGGTTCTACGACCATATGGTCAGAATGAACAATAAGAGGCTGAACAAAAAAAAAACCTTTGATGAAGTATTAAGGTATAAGAGTATAGGTGGATATGTGAAACAAATAAAAGAGGAGCTGGATAGGCTAAAAGTCAAGTATGAGGACTGCTTGAATAGAGAGTTTTTCGGGAAAAACTAAAGAGGTTGGGGTTCTTGCAGGAAGGAAGGAGAGACGAGGGAGAAAATGGACTAAGGAAGAGCCTGAGGAACAGTCCAGGAAGATGAGAGAGTATTGGAGCAGGCGGAGAGGGTGAAGAAGCTTATTAAGTGATATTCCCGTGGTCCTTGCTGGCCAATTCGTGAACAAAAATAATTAATAATGTACGATATTTATTTAAATTGATATTTTTTTTTATAATTGATCAATCTTGTAAAATAAATATATGTTCACTACTCTTTTCAATATTATTTATAACAAATATAGTATAAATATAAAAGATAAATTAAAGCATATTTTTGTTGTTTATTATAAATAAGCATTGGACATAATGCTATTATGTGAAATAGCGTGGAAGGTTTTTAGAATCAGGCCTGATAGGAATAAAATTATTGTCTCTATAATTTAATTTAAACAATGATTTTTTTTTTAAATAATTTATCTTGTAATCTACAGAAATATCTTTTTCTATCACCAATATTTTTTTTTTTATCTTTAATTACGATAATGCGAAATTAACATTTTTCAGCACCGATGCACCAAAATATCCAAAAAAATTTCAAGCATCCTTTATCATTATCACTGATGAAAGCTAGTAAAATACTAAAGTGATTAAGCCCTAACATTGTTTATTATATCTGAGGAATAACCATTTTTTTTATATTTTTCAAAATTAATGGAATCACTTCACCCAACCACTTTTTTTAATTTTTTCTTGAGAAATGCTCATAAATTGCTCAAGAAAGGAAACATTATGTTGTTTATTCGCTATCACTAGCATTTTATCTTGTCGCATTTAGTTAACTCAGGAGTTCCGCAGTGGTATCGCTCACCCGATCACATAGAATCCTCTAAAAATACCCCTTCTTTAATCCACTATTAAGAGAACATGCCCTGCTCAGAAATTAAGACGCAAGTTCAGGGTTACTGTATATAGGACCCAAATTCAACACCTACTCTAACAGATAAATTATTTATTTAATCATCAAGCTTTTGGGATCTTGAGTAACTAGGATCTGTAAAATGGGTACCTTCAACTAAGGGGAAAACACCTCAGTTCATGGTGGTTTCGGGTATACAACTTCCGTCCCCAACCGTTGGTTTGGAAATAGTAAGGCCCTATCATGTACTTAACCAACGGCCCTATCCAAGACAGTTTCTTGGATAATGGTTATGCAGAGATGCGATTTGACTAATTTTCTCCAAAATGAGTTTCTTGCACTTAAGTAAGCGGAATAGAGTTACTTTAGTAATGAACAAGGGGTTAAGTAAGACATTGGCTTGAATAGGAGTTATTACAATATTACAATTCCATTTAAAGCCAAAAAAACTACGAGAATGATACGATTCCTGTTATCTGAAAGTAGTTAACTCTCTCTGTACAAAACTCGACTTAACCACTTATTCACAGAAGTTGTAGATATAAAACTATTGTAATAACAAAATATTAACTAGAAACTTGTATAATAACTCAATAAACTAAATAACTGTAATAAGAAATTTAAATTCTAATTGAAATTAACAGTTTTTCCATTAATTAATCCCATGATTCCATTCCTTCATACTTCATAGCGTTTCAATCTGATCGCATCTTCTGAATAAAATTCTTAAAAGGTATAAACTAATAACTTGAATAATTGCTTTATAACCGATCGATTTGACACGACTTTCCAGAATATAATTAAATTCCATCAAAAGGCTACTCTTGTACAATACTCTCCTTATTTCTCAGAAGATTCAGGAATTTCATCTTAAGTTTAATAAGTAATAATATTTTATTGCAAGCGAAAAAGTTATTAAATCAATACCCTGATAAATCCATTAATCGATGTCTCATCCGTGTATGTAAATATATTGTAGCAGCCCGCTACCAACATGTGTTTTTAATTTATTATTAATTTTTATATCTGTGTATTCAAAAATATCAATTTGTAATTGAGCATTAAAAAAGTATATTAACGTTTATATAGTGAATATAGTATAACGCGTATATATATTTCAATTATTTATACTTCCGTACACTAAAATATATATCGCATTGTGTGTGTATATATACACTTAAGATTTTTTCAAACAAATTCCTCTTTTCCTCAAAATGAAAGCATTTTATCACAAAAAAGCCAATAATATATATTGTAAATGATTAAACAGCTGAAAAAGTAACTTACGATATGTATTTTGGTATTTAATATCTGAAAATTACGGATTTTTAATCAAATCCCTTAATTACCTTGCATTAGTGTGCATAAATTGATCGGCAAGAGGATGCACTCGTATACTAAACAGCATAATCATTCCCTGGTTTCAAAGTAATACTTTAATTCATGAAAGATCTCTGATCCGGCTTCTTTTCTTTATCATATTCTAGCGGTTATATTAACTGGTTCTATAACCATCATCTAGTGCGTAGGTTCCCGACCTGGGAGGTGGGACGCGAGACAGTTGAAAATGAAAAATTGTCACTTAGTTTAATTTAGTTATTTTCCTGTTACAAGTACTTCATTATCTTAAATTGAAACTTATAATATATTCATCTTGTAAAAGTAAAAGTAAATTTTTTGTTTTCAATGTAATATTTGCTGTTTTTCTGCATATGCTCGTGCAATTTATTGTTCAAGGGGGCGTGGTTTCATTTGAACGGGGGGGCGTGGTAAAAAAAAAGGTTTGGAAACAATGATCTAGTGGTTAACACTAAAACCCATGAAGGGTTAAGGCTACAGTGGGAATCCTAAATTTATCCTATCCAAGTGTAATTTGGGATAGAGATCTTTAACGAGTACTTAGTAGCTAAAAGTTGGGATAACCGTTTTTAGTCCCCTCCGAAGGACGTCTTAACAGATCAAAGGTTTTTTTACTCCCTTTAAAAGTTCTGGGCCGTGAACCCGCGACCTTGGGCACAGTGTTATGCTAACCACTACACCACAGGTGACTCTTATTTTTATGGTCACTAACTAAGAAGGTCAAACATAGAATGAAAAATCTATAATTATTTTTAAAAAATGTAATTGGTTCAAACGATTACATTCTTTAAAAATAATTATTTAAGTCTATTTAAATGAATTAAATATGCCATATTTATGTCATGTGGCTAGAATTGAAGATGAGGCCATACCTAAAAAGGCTTTGACAGAACCTACCTACTGCAGGAGAAGAAGTGGGAGACCGAAGCTGAGGCAGTCGGGTCGGAAGTCAGGAGCTGGATGACGGTGATGGAAAGCAGAGATGGCTGGAAGAAACTGGTAGAGGAGGCAAGGACTCGTCACCGAGTTGTAGCACCGTATAATAATAATAAATATGTCATAGAGTAAAATTAAAAATAGTTCACACTTAAGAAAGTATTTAAAGGATGAGAATAAAACATTCCAAAAGAAAGAGAAGGTTAAATGAAAAATAATTATCTCGGAAGGGAGGAGAAAGGTATCATCGGATAGAAAGAAAGAATATTTGGGATTATATTTACACATACACGTAAAAATTATTGAACTAACACGGGTGATTCGAAAAACAAAAATCTATAAAACTCGAAGTATTGCTTGTTTTATGGTTGAAGGACATAGAAGTTCCCTACTAGCAACAAGCCACCGCAGCCTATTAACGATTTAATTGCCCCGAAGTAGTTCAGAGGCCCAGTTTATTGCTCCTATATCTTTCATAGCTTATTTCTACGATCTATAGCAATCCTTATTGTTCTCCGCCATCTTTGTTATCAGTCAATTTATAGTTTTCAATTTTTTATTACAGGTTTTTATTTCATTGTAAGGAGTTAAAAAAGTATTGTAATTTTAAATTTTAAATTATTACTCTAATAGAGAAGCAATTAGTTGACTGGAACTTCTAATGTAAGGATAGAGATAGTTGGAGGTGCAGTCAATTAAAACACCATAAAAAGTGCATACTTATTTAATGTGTGCTGACGTTTCGACCTACATTGTAGGTCATCTTCAGGGTTGTGAGAGAAAACAGACAAAACAAAATAACTATACAATTACATTACAGTACCAAGAAAATGATGATATAATATAGTATAAGTTACTCTACTATATTCTATCATCATTCCTTGGTACTGTAATGTAATTGTATAGTTATTTTGTTTTGTCTGTTTTCTCTAACAGCCCTGAAGAAGATCTACAATGTAGGTCGAAACGTCGGCACACATTAATAAGTATGCACTTGTTTTAATTGACTGCACCCCCAACTATCTCAATCTTTATATTACTCTAATAATGGGTTGTCCATTATAGTAATGTATAACCTTTCAGAAAGGAGGTATGCAACCTAAATTTCAACATGCAGATTCGAATTAGTGTACTCAGATGTTACTTGTTCTCAGTCAGTCATCGTACGGATCAGAGTTATAGACACCAGTGTGTGTTTCAAGTAAATGTCTGCAAGGTATTATCGGCATATGCTCACAGTTTCATGAGTATACAATATCAGCAAGGACCGCCTACAACGAGTTCAGAATAAGAAGTGGCATAGGTCATTGGCGTAGGGAGTTGGCGGCCTACCTCACCTAGTCATCTTACTGAAATTAGCCACTGATCTTCCAGGTTGGGGAAAACCCGGTGCGTGGAGTATATCCCGGTCAACCTTTCTCCTTTGGGCACAAAAATATTCAGGAGACCAGTTGTCCTGAGGATACGGGCCTCCATCGCTGGACTAATAACCCGCATGGTAAAAAATCTATTCAAAATAAACCAAACAGCCTCAAGACTCCTCAACGCTAGAAATGGCATAAGAGGAAACAAAATAAGAAGAAGATACTTTGGTCGTGTGATACAAAAAGAATGTCCCATTAGTTATAATCCAGGATCCCTGGTACATTTTTGCACTTGATTACTATCAAGCTGAATCTTCATGAATAGCATCGTTTTGATGAGACGACCAACAATTTCCTTTGCGACAATTCTCGATTGTGGTAGCTAACAGAGGTAGCAAGGATAAAATATGTCGATTTGATTATTATGATTATGATTTGGTGATGATATAATATGAGTTTTGATGACCTCGTTATCGATCAACATGTATCGATACTACAAAATACTTAAATGTCATCAAAAATGATTACTAACCAGCTGATTTTTTTTTTTTTACTAGTTAATATTTATATAATTTAACAGTCATATTGTCCTACAAATTGTGTGGTATGTTATCCTTAAATTTTGGGGAATCATCAAATCGACATATTTCATCCTTGCTACCTCTGTTAGCTACCACAATCGAGAATTTTCGCAAAGGAAATTGTTGGGCGTCTCATCAAAACGAAGCTATTCATGAAGATTCAGCTTGATAGTAATCAAGTGCAAAAATGTATCAGGTATCCTGGACTATACTGATTAGGCCCGATCAATTCTTTCATGACAATTTTTATTCCTACTCAAACTCACTAGCTTCAAACCGGTTACAGGTTATTAGTTTCTACCTTTTAAGAATTTTATTCAGAATATGCGATGAAACTGATACGCTATCAAGTATGAAGGAATGGAATCATGGGATTAATTAATGGAAAAACTGTTAATTTCAATTAGAATTTAAATTTCTTATTACAGTTATTTAGTGTAATGAGTTATTAAAGGTCATTATTATACAAGTTTCTAGTTTATATATTATCATCCTTACTTCGATTAGTTTATTAGTTAAGAACAAAGTAATCCATAATGATGGTCCTTAATGTCCCATTTGTTGCTGACCTGGCCCGAATCCTATATCAATCTTTTCATGAAAAACTTTATTTCCACTCAAACTCACTAATCTCAAACCTAGCAACATCTTCAATTCCCGAAAATCTTCCGATGCGTCTGAAAAGAAGATGCCTATCATTCATTCTATTTACTTCTACAATTGTAAATTTGGATAAATAAATATTCAGGTAGGAAATATACATCCTCACTTCAAATTTAAATTGATCTTTCTGCAATTTTTTTTTGTAGTTTAGTAGCATTTTTACATGTTTACACACTTCTATTCTTCACAATACCAAGAATAATTATCTGAATACAAATTAGTAAAGTCAGCTATTAAGGTTCCAAAATGCGACCAATCAAAGAAGGGTAGCATTTTATTCTTGAATAAAAATGTAAAACCATGTTACTGGGTTGAAACAAACTTCCAGGTACGTTACTTAGTTTTGTTTAGAATTACTAGATTAAATATATCTCTACAAAAGAAATAATAGTTAGATGGGATCGAGCCAATCCTTGTATTACTTTTTTTTTTATTCCTGCCTTACCCTGTAGTGGCCTAGGGCACTCGTGTCCTTTGACCCTAGTTAACCCTTACGGGGTGAGGGAGATGGATGATGATCCTTGGAGGAGAGAGATCTCAGGAATAAGTTGGATAGTGGCCAAAGGATAGGATCCAATTTAGCTTAGTTTTCCCAAGAGTACGAGATGGAAAAATCTTATTCAAAGGGATCGAATCTTTTTCTATTACAGCCTAAATATATAAAGGAGTTATTAATTTTGAAAAAGAAGATGGTATATTCGTTTTCATTTTTTTTTTTTTTACATAAATCTGTGGCATGATATAATTGAATATTTTAGTTATTGTATTTTAGTTATTGTTAATATATTTTAGATATTGTAATACTTGTAGGATAATGTTCAATTATATGGAAGTGTCCCAGATTCATTTGGAAAAGATAAGAATTTATATGATTTATATAATACAAATAATATAAATTGAAATGTTCATATATCGACAACATATATATCGCCCTAATATATTCAAATATTGTTTTCCTGTGCTGAATTTTGACCACGAAAGTAATGGTAAATATCTATTTTATCACTCATCAAAACTGTATAAACTTCAGAGCTTGTCAGCAAGATGGCATTTATGTCCCTCTCAGTGCCTAATGCTATTACAAGTTCACTAATAGGAGTCCCGTTTTCCAAAACATGGACTACTGATATTTGGTCAATAATAAATATGTTAAATATTAGTCTTTGTCGCAAAATCTAATTCCTATTCACAAATTGCAATCAGAACGAACCCTGGTGAATGGCTATTTGCAAGGCAAATAATAGCGAATTGATATTCCATTTCATCTTCATTTCTTGAATAATCAACTCCGCCTAAAGGACAAGAGGGCAGGAAATAGTTATATTAATTACCAATGATCGCCCACTCAATCTTCGATGATCCATGGAAAACAGAAACTACGAAAGGCTTAAATTTTATGTTGAGGCAGATCTGTATGTTCATTATAAAATAGAAGTGTATGCTTTGTTTCATCGACTTACCCAAAGCCTACAATATAGGATACAGAACAGACGTTGGAGGTAAAGCAGACACTGAAGATGGTATGCTATAGTCCGGCTGAAGGGGAGAGCGGCAATTTTTTAATAAAAAAAATCACAAGTCTCCGACCCCGTTTCAAGCTGCTCCGAATTCAATAGCTAAGAGCGTAAACCTTATTAAAAAAAATTATTGAAAGCGACATTACACATAATTCAAATCAATGTAATCAATGGTAAATAATAAGACAAAAATACAAAAGAAAAGAAAAAAAAATTTAATTATAGATAAGAAAAACAAAATAAAATAGAATCTTTTTGATAATTAAACATTGAATTATGTTTATGAATTAATGCGATAGAATACAAAAAAAAAAAAATATTAATGTTCAATATTCACTTGTTAGCGATTCTGTGGGGGAATTCCACGAAGTCCAGTTGGTAGAGAAGAAGTCCAGTTGATTCGAACATCGAATGCGTTGAGATCGATGCGGGCGATAAATCGATCAGTGAAGTGCGGGGGCTTGCGTCTATCCAGTTCAACTAACTTTCTTCAACTGAAGCACTAGCGAGATAACAGCCTGCACTTCGGTCACTCACACAAAACAACTAGCCCTAGTTTATTGTCTAATACTATGTATTCTGTACATAAACAGCAATTTCGCATTGCAAATTGTCCTTTCTTATAATTAAATAAAAATTACTATTCTAATAACTAAAATAAAAGAGAATTATATTGTCGCTTCAATAAATTCGAAATAAAAAAAAAATTACTTTTTTAATGTTAAGGGCCTTAACATACCGCCCACCAAATTTTATGTTTAAAATTTCACATAGGGCGAGTCTCCTCCGGTTGGGGAAAGAGAGGTGCTAACTTAGAGACGGGGCGTGTGTATGTCCCACCAGTGGTTTTTATTTTTACCACCCGAACAATTCCGTCATTACCCGGATGACATTCTATGACCCGACCTATTGGCCACGATAGGATAGGTGAATTGGGTTCCTTAACTAGGACCAAGGTTCCAGGAATCAAGTTAGGAATTGGAGTCATCCATTTGGTTCGGTTCTGTAGTCCTGCGATGTAATCGAGTCTCCATTTGTTCCATAAATCTTGGATGCACCTCTTAAGGAATTGCCACCGTGATAGTAGGTGGGGTGTGCGTTCTGAAAAATCGGGTTCTGGATGCGACAATAAAGGTTCCCCTATAAGGAAATGGCCTGGGGTTAAGACTTCAAAGGATTCTGGATCTGATGAAAGAGGAATCAATGGCCGGGAGTTCAAAACAGCTTCGACTCTAATAGCTACCGTGTTCATTTCTTCAAATGTCAAGGGGTGCTCGCTTAAAATTCGAGATAAATGAAACTTTAATGATTTAACCCCTGCTTCCCATAGCCCACCGAAGTGTGGGGCCGAAGGGGGGATAAAACTCCATTCCACTCCACGAGGATGCAAGTGTTGTAATATAGCATTCAATGTAGTAGGGTCTCTCCACCATTGTGCCCATTCTTTCAATCGTCGGTTAGCTCCCACGAAGTTCGTAGCGTTATCGGAATACATTTTGCTTGGTAGTCCTCGCCGAGAAATGAATCTATCCAAAGTAGCAAGAAAGGCGTCGGTGGACAAGTCAGAGACCACCTCAATGTGTACGGCTTTCGTACCAAGACAGACGAACAAACAGTAGTACGCTTTTCGTATGGTCGATTTGCGTCGAGGAGAATCTTTAATCAAAATGGGTCCCGCAAAGTCAACTCCAGTGTTAAGGAAGGCTCTACCTTGCTCAAATCGTGAAACTGGGAGATTCCCCATTAATGGTGTGTAATTCTGAGCACGGATGCGATGGCATTTCAAGCATTGATGAATTCTGTATCGGATAATTTTACGGGCTGATAAAATCCAGTATTGACGCCTGATTAAGGAATGAAGAAGTTGCGGTCCTGCATGTAAATAGGTAATGTGAAGATGATCAATCAACAAGTTAACGAAACTGGATTTGTGGGGTAGCAATATTGGATGTTTCGATTGAAAAGAGAGTAGTGAGTTGTGCAGGCGACCGCCCACCCTGATGACACCATGGGAATCAATGAATGGGCTTAGCTGTTTTAGAGACACGGAAGCCCATTTATTAGATGATATCTCTGAGAACCAGTAATGGTGCTGAATACCTTTTATCAAAGTAACGAGTGCGTGTGATCTTTCTTTCAGACGCAATATTCCAGAGCTTCGCTTCTCCTTTTCCAGTCTGAGGTTTTTCAAAAATCGCCAAACTAGTGCCCATACTCGCACCATTTTATCAAAAGATGAACAATTTTGGGCGAATTCATCAACAAACGAGGATTTTTCCACCGATAACAATGTTGTAACCTTTTTGAGTTCAGGTAGTTCTAGATTCATGATGTCAGAATCCCCAAAAGATTTAATAGGCCATTCGTGAAGGTTTGATAACAGCCATGAAGGACCTTTCCACCAGGATGACTGTTTTGAGAGTTCATGCGGATCGCAACCCCGTGACGCTAAGTCGGCAGCATTATCCTTTGATCCTACATGGTACCAGGATGATGAAGATGATTGATTTAATATTTTTTCCACTCTGTTGGCCACGAAAGTTTGAAGGTTGTGACTGGGGGTTTGAAGCCATGCTAGTACAGTTGAAGAATCAGAAAGAAAAAAACGTTTTTTAATTGAAAAGTCAGAAAAAAAATTGTTCAAGAAATGCACGGTATCCGCTAGTAATAACGCCGCACATAATTCCAACCTAGGAATCGACATATATTTTACAGGCGCTAATCTGGTTTTTGCCATTAGAAGCGGGGTAAAAACATTTCCAGTTTTTAATTCAACACGGAGGTAGACAACAGCGGCATATCCATGACTTGAAGCATCGGCGAATCCAATCACCGTAATCTCGTTAACTGTGTCAGGAACTAGACATCTAGGAATTTGGATGTTTTTTAAATGTGGTAAGTCATTGAAAAATGCTATCCAGAGCTCTGCAATATGTACCGGGACCGGCTCATCCCATTCCCATTTCAATTTCCAGAGTTCCTGTAAAATTAACTTGGCTTTAAATACGGCTGGAGCAAGGTAGCCTAATGGATCATACATGCGAGCAATACAACTCATAATACCTCGTTTTGTGGTGGGGAAATCTTTTAGTTGAACATCATAAGCAAGTAGATCGTGACAAGGTTCCCACTTCATTCCCAAAACTTTTATTACGTTGTCTTCCATGTTAGATAAAGGAACTGAGCTTAATAAGTTATCAGACACTACATTTTTCAAAAGTTCTTTTGTATTGCTACTCCACTTCTTTAACTCAAATCCACCTTTATTGAGTAATGCAATCAATTCCTTTTGTAAATAGAGGGCTTCCTCCCGAGTATCAGCTCCAGTAAGAATGTCGTCGATATAAATATTGCTTTTCAAGGTTTGGACAGCTCGAGGGAAAGGATCTCCTTCGTCTTGTGCCAGCTGAGACAATACTCTAATAGCAATATACGGAGAACACGACAATCCAAAGGGCAAGCGTCTGAATTGATATTCCTTTAAAGCATCGGAGGTATCAAAACGATAAAAGAAATGGAGATAGGCACAATCGTCAGGTGAAACTAAAATTTGTAAGTACATTTGAGTAATGTCGGTGGTCATGGCGTATCGATGGACTCGAAATCGAAGCAAAACTTCTCTTATGTCATTTTGTAGTTTTGGGCCAGTCATTAAATGATCATTTAGGGAACCTGCTATAGTACGAAATGAGCCATCAAAGACTACTCGTAATTTCGACGGACAATTATTTTTTGTTACTCCGTGATGCGGCAAGAAGCAAGATCCAGGATGAATCGCGGGTTCGGCATAATCCTTCTGTAAGTAGTCCTTAATGACCTGATCGTAGGATAATTTCAACTCTTTATTGTTAGAAAATTTGCGCTCTAAGGTTTTAAATCGTTGGATTGCTCCAAATTTGGATTTTTCTAGACCAAGAGGATGTTCTTGAAATGGCAAATTTATTATGTAGCGACCTTGATCATTTCTCTGATGAGTTTCGATGAAATGTGCTTCACATTTTTCAGTTAAAGGATCAATACGAGGAGTAGAGGTGATTTCTTCTATTTCCCAAAATTTAGAAAGAAGATTAGTTAAATCGTTTTCACGTGAACTTGAAGATGAGACCAGAAGAGAAGTGTCATGATGAGATTCCAAAGCCGGTATTTTCCCTACCAGTACCCATCCAAAAATGGTTTTCATAGCGTAAGGCATGCCGTCGGAGAGTTTGACTGATTCCCCTAGAAGAATGTCACCAAATAAATCGGCGCCTAATAAAAAGTCAATAGGTTTTGATTGGTAGAACTCTGGATCAGCAAGATCGTAACCCTGGAGATGTTGATGTATGTCCGGGGTAATTCGACCCGAGGGCATATTGGAACAAATTTTGTCAATCACAATGGCTGATGTACTGATAAATGGTGCATCTATTTCTTTAGGTGCTAAAACACAATGTACCGTGGAACTGCTTTTGACCATGTCTTGATTTCCAAGCCCCATTAAACGATGTTTCTCATAACTAAAAGGTAGGGATAATTTAAGAGCACATTCGGTGGTTATGAAGGAACGTTGCGAGCCACTGTCCAATAAAACACGAAGAGGAATGAATTTTCCGTCCTTAGTTTGAGCATTAGCGATAGCAGTGCCTAATAGCACGTTAGTGCGTTCAAATTTAGAGGACGATAACAAGGCGTGTTCCGTGACTGGGATTTGCGTTGTTGAAACAGCCGGTGCGGGCGATAGAAGAGTTCTTGAATTTCCCTTTGGTTCAGGGGACAAGTTTTTTGGTTGAGGTGATCGAAAATTAAAGCGAGTCTTGCCTGGACCATGATCACTCTGGTTAGAATAGTGTAAAAGCGTATGGTGCTTAATATTACAGCGATAACAAGAATTTTCTGAAGGGCAAACACGCCAGTTATGTCCTGAAGAAAGGCAATTGAAGCAGCGTTTCATGATTTTAATTTTATGGTAGCGTTGTTGAGGAGTTAATTTATGAAATTTAGCGCATTCGAAAATTCTATGGTTAGCTGCACATATTGGACATTTAACTACTCTGTCTGGAGATGGTCCAACGGCCATTAAAACGTGTCTAGTTGGCGTAGGTTTGAAGTTCGTGTTTGCATTCGGATTCATCATTGCGTTTGATTGTAACTGTAAATATTGCGTTTGTATAAACTCAGTCAAATCGGTGAGTCCAGGAAGTTTTGTGGGATTTGAAAATTTTGCTTCAAATCTTTCCGTTGTTTTTGAATCCAAGAGTCTCAGTCCTAAAATGCATAAAATAAATTCTGCGGGATTAAATAAATTTAAATTTAAAAATGCTTGAGCATTCTCAAGTACCACAGCCGAAAACTGTTCCAACGACGATAGGTTGTTCCTTGCGATGGGCTTGAAATTTAAAATCTTCATCAAATGGTTAGTGGCTAAAATTCTTTTGTTGTCAAAGCGCTTGATGAGCAGTTGCCATGCCTGACCATATCCGGTGGAGGAAACTTCAATGGCCCCTATAGCCTGTGCTGCTGTACCTGTTAAAGAAGTCTTCAGATAATGAAATTTATGGATTGAATCCAGATCTGGATTCGAATGGATCAAGGACTCAAAAGTGTCCTTGAAAGTCGGCCATTTGGTAATATCGCCGTCAAAAGTCGGAATGTTAATGGGAGGCAGTTTTCGAAAATTAGCGTGTTTCTGCGATTCTGTGCTAATGGTTTCATTACTCTCAAGAGTTTTATCTATGGTTGGTGGCATTCCCATAGCAATGGTTTCATAATATAAAGTGTAGGTTTTTTCTTTTAAAGTTTGATAAGTAGCAAAATTTAACGATAGTTTCCTACTTAACGTTTTTAATTCCAATGTACGGGCCACAAACTTTTCGAAGCACATATCGAGTCTAGAAAGATGAGCCCGAAATATTTTATCCTGTGACGTATCGTTGAGCGCTTCTTGTCCCACTTGATGGGACCTGTCGATTTCCTCGGCTAAGTCTTCAACCTCTAAAAGTACCTCTTCATATCGCGCCGTGTCTTTACATGGGTCACCCTTAGCCGGCATGATGTTTAAATTAAATGAAAAAATACAAAAAAAAATATAAGCCAATGAGGAAGGTTCAATACGAAACGAAAAAAAAAAAAAAAAAAAAACAAGATCCTTTAAATACGATGATCTTTTAAATCTAAGCTACTGATCCGGCCCGCGGAGGACCAATATGAAGGGGAGAGCGGCAATTTTTTAATAAAAAAAATCACAAGTCTCCGACCCCGTTTCAAGCTGCTCCGAATTCAATAGCTAAGAGCGTAAACCTTATTAAAAAAAATTATTGAAAGCGACATTACACATAATTCAAATCAATGTAATCAATGGTAAATAATAAGACAAAAATACAAAAGAAAAGAAAAAAAAATTTAATTATAGATAAGAAAAACAAAATAAAATAGAATCTTTTTGATAATTAAACATTGAATTATGTTTATGAATTAATGCGATAGAATACAAAAAAAAAAAAATATTAATGTTCAATATTCACTTGTTAGCGATTCTGTGGGGGAATTCCACGAAGTCCAGTTGGTAGAGAAGAAGTCCAGTTGATTCGAACATCGAATGCGTTGAGATCGATGCGGGCGATAAATCGATCAGTGAAGTGCGGGGGCTTGCGTCTATCCAGTTCAACTAACTTTCTTCAACTGAAGCACTAGCGAGATAACAGCCTGCACTTCGGTCACTCACACAAAACAACTAGCCCTAGTTTATTGTCTAATACTATGTATTCTGTACATAAACAGCAATTTCGCATTGCAAATTGTCCTTTCTTATAATTAAATAAAAATTACTATTCTAATAACTAAAATAAAAGAGAATTATATTGTCGCTTCAATAAATTCGAAATAAAAAAAAAATTACTTTTTTAATGTTAAGGGCCTTAACACCGGCAATTTAATAAACGACTTGCAGATCGGAAGTGGGGCTGCAGAGATGTGGTAGTTCCCCATCACAACTCAATTGGAAACAGAGTTCAAAGTAAGCCGAGTCTAAAACCAGATAATAAGTAACCGACCCAAAATGAAGTCCAACGCAAAACAACAATAATTACTCCAAGACAATGCAAAGGTATTACAATATGAGAAAACTATGCGCGGCCGATCTTTTGCGCAGGTCGTTTAATAAATCGTACTGTTGTTCCTTAAACGTTCTTTTCCCTTTTAAATTCCTCGAATCTACCTCAGTAGCTATTTGATGCGCAGAAATACTTCAAGATATCTTCCTTGAATCCTCCTTCAATTGAGAATCAAAGGAGAGATAAAGTTCAAGAAATAAAACATAAAACAAAGGCAAAGACCCGATCATCCAGGGCAGGGCTCCACTTCCCGTCGTATCCACAGTCTTCTCAGGAAAGATAAAACATAGCTTAAACCCTCCTTACCGTCGATATAACAGTGTGGTTTGCTTAAGCACAATTTTGGTTGCTAGTGGTAGCAGAATAAGTAATTTATTTGTGACATAGAGTCTCGAACCCAGGACCTACAGATCAGGAGCTCTGTGCCCTACTCAGCTATCTCCCTCATAATGCGAAATACGACTATTCGCTAGAAGGAAAGTTAATGGAAAACAATCTAAGTGATAATGGACAGAACGCTAGATCTAGTTCAAAATCATTTTCTCTAAGGTCGGAGGATATTGAGCTCAATCTAACTTCAAATGGCCTTCCGATGGTGAAGGAATGTTTTGTCAAAATTCTATATAAATTTTCAAAACTTTTCTTGTCCCTGAAGGATCCACAATTGACTTGTTCATTAGTCAATGAAAAATTCGGTTGTCGATTGTTTTTTATTAACAATATAGATCAAAATTTCAACAAAACCATGGATGTATCGAAGTAATTAGTCTGTGGCAATTACATTTCAATAAAAATGTCAATTGCTCTCTCCATGCCCTTTCGTTTTTATGTGTTATTATTTTATTTTCATGATAATTTTGTATTATTTTGCTTCAGGGGAAACAGTTAGGCTTCAATCACTTAGCTAAAACAAACAAGTTAATAAGCGCTTTGCCTTTTGGGAAGCGTCTTAGGGGGTAGACCGAGACGTAGGTGGGAAGATTGCGTTATGAGTGATCTAGCGAATTAGGGTTTTGGGTAGTGGTCCGAAAGTTTTAAGCAGAGGCTATGGGAATCGACATTGATCTGGTATGCTAAGCTTTATACTATTTTTATTTTGGATTTCTTGGCTTATTGTGGATAAATACACCATCCCGGAGCAAGGCCAAGGATATGGTTCATTTTATAATAAATTTTGAATGTTGAATATTCAACACATTTTACATTGTAATATTCAATACATTTTATAATTAACTTTCTGACAATGCTGGCAGTTCCCAACATAACCGCTTTGTGCACTTCTTGAAGTCCCCAGCTTATTTCAAGTGCCTTCATAGATTTAATTGTTTCTTTTGGAATTTATCCATTGCTGTATAGAATAATCGGCATTACTTTTACTTCCACTGGTCGGTAAAGAAGCCTTAATTCCTCGCAAAGCTATGGTACTTACGGATTTTTTCGTTCAATGTTCTAGAAACATTATCATTGGAAGGCACACCGACATCGATGATGGTGACCTTTTTTACTTTTTGCCTATGAGGTGTATATCAGGTCTGTTGTGGGGGATATTATTTTAAAGGAGCTAGATTCCAGTGAATAAGTCTATTTCTTTTAAATATTTAATTTAAATCCAATTGCAGGCCCAGGTCGATATCAGTTTAAAAATATGCAATAATCGAACGTAGAAAAAAAACAATAGGTCTTAACTATACTCCGCAAGCAACACAACAGGACAGGACAGCTGGGGCAGGTAAGGCATGAATTTTCCACTGTAATATAAATAAATATAAACTGTACAATAATGAAATAAAAAAAAATAGAAATTAATGAATGCGTAGGTAATAAATATTGAATGAAATAAAATAAATCAATTTATTTTTATTTTACTGTTAGATGTTTTAATTTATTTATTTTTTTTTTAATTTTAATTTTTTTTATATTTTTAAACATTTTATTTGAAGAGAAAAATATGACCAGGACCGGGACTTGAACCCGGGTCTCCTGCGTATCCGTCGTGGTGTACTGAGGAGAATCCATTAGAGTACATACCTACTTATAGGCAAATCATGTGATGTTATAACAGAAATAACATGACTGAAACTATTGCTTAGATATTTTAATAAACCTTTGAAACCTTTCTATAAGTACAACAAGTTTATTTCTAAGTTATTGCTGATTTTTTTGCCCGTCTGCCCGGTGTGCTCCCTCCCCAGAAAAAAATCCTGGATCCGCCCTTAACCGCACTCCTGTCACATTATGATCAGTCATCACAGCTTGATCTCAATATAGTTTGATGTCTGTTTTTTTCTAATATTGCCTGTGACTGATATCTATAAAACGATAAACGAACTATGCACCATTATTATTACTATTAACTCACATGGGACTTTCAAATACCTCTGTTGAAAAATTACGTTTCTTCAACTATGATATTATCCTTTTAAAAGAGCTATATTAAAACAATTGAATTACATTTATTTATTACTCAATTGTTCAAAAATACTTATTTCTATTATTTATTAAGTAATAATACAAATAAAATAATAAGTTATATTCAACTAGAATAAATATAATTATATTTCACAAAAGTACCAGACCATCTAAATCAGACCGAGGTGTATTTTAATGGCCCCGGAAAAGGGAAGAAATAATTTTAATGATTTGGCGAGGCACGAACCGGGATCCTATTGACCTCTCTCGAGTGTTCAATTCAACGTTTTCCTCCCTCGTTCCTCCACCACCTCCAAGTGCCGGGTTTTACTTTTGCAAGACAAAATCGTGCTGAGGGAAATAATCAATGGGATCCGCTGGCGCCGGGAGATCGATCGACTGTTAGCACACTTCCCAGCCCTCCTTACTTACTCCATGCACCTCCCTCCTTCACTATCGCACAAGGATAGGGGAATTCCTCGATCTCGTAAGAACATTCTTCGGTTCATAGCCACATAGGGAAAGAATTTCATTACCGGATAGTATTGCTAGTATTGAGGAGAGATGTACAAATAAGAAAGGGAATTTTGATTTTCCCTACTTCCTCTACTAGAAGAAAACTATCGAATCTCTTATCCGTTTATTGGAATTCCCCAAACCTATAGAAAAGGTAAATAATTTAATTGATTGTAATTGCTGGCTAAACGTACATTTAGTAAATGTATGTTTAGCCAGGGTTTCCATCTCGAAAATTTGAAAATATATATTATCTATAATCGAGAAAAAAAACTATATATATGATCTAATGTAAAGGAGATAGTTGGGGGGTGCTGTCAAAAAGAACACTGAATAAGTAATAAACTTATAATTGTGTGCCGACGTTTCATCTCATATATATATATATGATCGTTTTACTCTATATGTAGGGCAGTTTCTTATGAAATGTCAGTTTTTATTATTTTTTTATTTTTAAGTTATTTATTGAAATTTAAAACTGTACAATAGAATAGATCCAGTAAATAAAATGAAAGATGAACAAACACGAGACAAAGGCAACTACAGAAACTACCCAATGGTAGTACTCAAATAGCAAGTTCAACTTAGTAGATCACGAGGCCATCTTCTTTTGTTATTTTTAAAATTCAAAGTAGAATTAGTGGACTTCTGTTTTTTACTGTGTTCATGAGGATAAATTGTTCGGATGGAGGTCAGAAAAAATCTCATTAATAACGAGAGCTGTTTATTAATGAATATTTATTTCTAAGTGAGTGGTATTCGAAACAGTGGAAGAGTAATAAAATAATGATAATACTAATAATGGTAATATAGTACAAATTAATCTAATGAATCGATATTGGTATGGAAAGACATTAATGTCAAATTTACTATATTTATTTTTAAATATTTTTGTTATGAAGAGAAAAGATTTGTCCTACGACCCCCGGTAACTCAGTAGTTTAGAGCGCTGCATCGGATGTGTAGACGTCCCGGGTTCGAATTCCGGACAGGACAAATATTTTCTCTTCAAAACAAAAATATTTAAAAATAATTACCATCAAAATGTACTATACTCGTATTTATGTTTACAGATTGTAATGTAGTGTTATTATTGTAAGGAAGAAATAGTTGGGGGGGTGCAGTCAATAAAAACACCGTAATAAGTGTATACTTATTTATTGTGTGCCGACGGCCTACAATGTAGGCTATCTTCAGGGCTAAGAGAGAGAAACAAAAAAAAAAAATATATATAAAAAACGTTTCAGTAACAAGAATATGGTGACATGTAGTGTGGAAATTAAAATAGTGACTAGATATGATGAAATAGTGAATAGATATGATAATTAAAGATAACGAATATTAAAGCGGTTACAGAATATAATAAAATTAAAGTAGTGACAGATATAATAAAATTACTGATGATGAACAGAAATTAAAATAGTGACAGATGTAATAATTAAAGAAAACGAATATAAAATACAGAAAATAAATGTACGGAAAGGATAAAAATTAAACATAGTATAAAGGGAAAGAAAAATGAGGAGGTAAACGGAAAGATACAAAATGAGAAGATAAAAATATAGAAAAAGGGAGTGGAATATGAAGGATTTAGAAAAAACTACACGTAGTTTAATTATAGATATAAATGGTATGATACCAGATCTACATCTAGAGGTTACATAGGTAAAATGTAATAAATGTACATAAGTAAAATGTAATGAATGTAATAAATGTAATGTAATGTAACCAACGGACCATTCGCTTTTAGTTTGAGTAATTTTTAGCTAGTGAAACATATTAATTTCATAATAAGTAATTCATCAAATGAAACGACCTTCATATGGACAAACTACAGTAAGAAATCTACCTCTGGAAGCACTCTATGACCTAAAGGGACCCTAAGGGGGAATTCAACTTAAAAAGTTACGAGACCGTCCTCCTTTCTGACGATTATCAGATATTGAAAAGTTTGCTAGATTTGAAGCTATTTGGTTTGAATGGAAATAAATTTTGTAATGAAAGTATTGCAATGGGGTTCGGGCCAAATCAAAAACAAATAGGACATAGAAGTCATTATAGATTACTTTATTCGAAAAAAGTAAGGACTATTGAGGATTTTACGAAGGATTTTGGATTGTAAGGATTGGATACGAAAGGAATTCGACGGCTCAGTAGAGCCCCAAAGATCTACTCCTAGTACGTATATTAAAATTCAATTTCAAAAATCCAAATTACCAAGGCTTCAGTTCCTAAAACAATTAAAACCCCATAAGGACACACACAAATCCACTCAAAAACTTTCAATGCATCACGTAATATTCTATAGAACACAATGCCTATAAATAAAATACAAAGGAATGACAGAGAATAAGGATCAATATAAAATAAATCAATACAATGATGATGAATACATTAATCATACCTGTACAGGTGCAACAAGGATTGGATCATTTGATAGAGAATTTGGTTGACCTGGTTTCTGTAAGTACCTAGAGATCCTAGGACTTGATAGAACCTTCCTTGTTACAATAGAATTAAGTTAAATAAGGCTGAGTAAACAGAGGGACTTAGCTTGATTCCATTTTGACTCGTTAGGAGAGCTATTGTTCCGGGATCACAATCGGCTCTGGAGGCTGATTTCTCGGCAGGAGTTACTCTAAATATAATAACGTTGTCTTTACTCCAATCCGTTACATTAATTAATTTAATTGTTAATAATTAAAATGAGAAATAATATAAAATATTTGGGTTTTTAGGGTTTCGAGTAACAATTCATCATTTAAATTAAATAATTAAAACGGAACCTCCTAAAAAGTGCGTTCTGGGGAACGCATAAGAAACGGACAATGCATATTTGTTTTCATGATTGATATTTTAAATGTTACGGGTTTCCGGGAGTATTATCAAACATCAAGTGCATATATTTTAAAGAAAATATTGACTTTATGGCTTTTCAATGTTATTAGAAGATAACAATAATTTTCAAACCCTTAAGCTGTCTAAACGCCTGTGAATACGCCTAAGCTCCATAATAATACAGTGTCACACATCTATGACGAGTTAAAGTTGTTCTTCCCAACAATCTCAATGATGAGATTGATGAAATCCCATCAATCACCTTCACCCTTCGTCGTAAACCTACGAATTCCTCCCCTACTGTATCCTTTCATATTCCACTGATCCCTGTCGAACAGATACGTTACCTAGGACTCCATCTGGACAGACGTATTTGGAATCCTCATACAAGACTGAAATAACAAGAAACTGCTTGAAGTTTTCGCCTACATCAACATTTACTGGACAAACGCTCTAAGCTCCCAATTAATTACAAAAGACTCATTTCCATGACAGTTGTCAGACCTATTTGGACATACGGAGTTGAGCTTTGGGGCTCTACTAAACCATTCAATTCATCTCGTATCCAATCCTTACAATCCAAAATCCTTCGTAAAATCCTCAATGCTCCTTATTATGTCACAAACAAACTCATCCATCATGATCTTAATCCCATATGTTGCTGATTTGGCTCAAACTAGATATCCATCCTTCCATGACATGCTCCATACACACTTGAATCCGCTCTAAACTTGCTTCCCATACTATTCCTGATAACCCTCAGAGCCGTCTGAAAAGAAGATGGCCTCGATACCTTCTACTATAGAATTTTATTGGAGTGCTACCGATGGGCAGTTTCTCCACAAGTGTTTTTTTTTTCATGTCATTTGTTCATATTATCAGATTTACTCGTTGTAATATTAGTACAATTGTAAATATCAAATTAATCTAAAAAAACAAAATGGCTTATTTAATAAGAATTTTTTAAAAGATAAATACTATAAATTTTACTTTTAGAGTGAGCTTTCCCATAACCAACCTTGACCACTCCACGAGTTTCCCCACCCAGACTCTACAAGATCGATTCGCTGCTGTTAACAGAATTAATAAATTATCAGCCACACCCGGTCACTAATTCGGCTTAGGTATCAATGACCCAGCACTATAGGTACCGAAGAGCTCCTATTTACAATAAATTATATGAAAAATATATTATTGAATATAATTACGGAATATTTAATAAGGCTTCTGACTCGGTAGGCTAGGAAACACTGATAAAGATACGGAGAGAAGGTCTCCTGTGGTCTAGTGGTTAGCGTAACAAACTATTAAGCCCAAGATCGCGGGTTCGTAGCCCGGCAGGTGGCCCTAGGATTTTTTTAAGGGAGTAAAAATCCTTAGTTACGCCGTCCTTCGGAAGGGACGTTAAACGGGGGTCCCGAGCCTGTACGATTTCAGGTACTCGTTAAAAATCCCTATCCTAATTAAACCTGGATAGGCAAAATTTAGAGCTCCCACTGTAGCATCGTCCGATTAGCCATAGCAGCATAAAGTGACGTTAAATTAACTAACAAGATATGGAGAGAATATGAAGTTGACCAAAATACGCTATACCTAACCAAACTGACATTAACCAAAACCACATCAAAAGTAAAATAAGAATGATCAGCAAACCATTCCAGATGTAATACACCAAAGATTAAATACGGGTAGATAAAAGTCACAAAACAATTGTTCAAAACAATAATCAGTGGAAATGGTTCGAGCAGGCCTGCTATGGAAGATCATGGTCTCAAATTAGAAAAACTGAATTTCGTCATAAAAGACATCTATAATGAAAACGATCTGTCCACCAATACGAAAATAAGGCACTGCAATGCTGTAGTAAGTCCAGTGATTTTGGATGGCGAATCTTTCAAGTATGGGAAAGCTCTAGAAGATCTAAGTGCTAGAATAATATCACAAGGTAGCTACAGATTGAGATCGATTTAAGAAATATACGAAAGTACGAAGGAATTAGAAAAAGTATGAGAAAAATACGGAGTTCTACGGGAAAATTGTCAGGATGGATCCCTAATGAATATTTTGCTATGTATCGTACCGGCGGCATTATAAAAATAAATATGTTTTTGCACAAAGAGTAAAATAAATTAATAATATAAATTCTTATGTTGTTTTGCGAGTAGTAGGTCGGTTTGCCCACATAGTCAAGGTGGGTGAAGAGATAACAAAAAGAGGGGGTCGAAGACTCCACTTGTAGAAGGACTCTCTGAGAACATCCCGAGAGGAAGCAGCGAAGACGCGGAAGATGGAGGCCGGCGAAGGATTCTGGGCGCGGAGTATCCGGAGACCTACCTATAGACCCAATCTACCCCTGTTTCACAGATAAGTGTAATTTAATTCCTGTTATGTATTTTATGGCAATCCTCTATATATATATATATATATATATATATATATATATATATATATATCTATATCTGAATCACTAACTGTACTTATCAATGTATAACTAAATCATTAATTTGTATTCCAAGTTGTATAAAAAAAGTATATTTATTATATGGTGAACTGTTTTGATTTTTAAATATTTTTATTTTAATGATAAAAGATATGCCTCCGGCCGGGATTCGAACCCTGATACTCTGTCTTTCCGTGACAGCGCTCTAAACATTTGAGCCACCGGAGTCACCTGTCGGCATTCTCTTTTAATTTATCATTAAAATAAAAATATTTAAAAATCAAAACAGTTGAGCAAATATTATAAATAGTAATATGATGTTAGTCAAGAAGATCCTAAAATTAAAGTAATGTTCAAAGAACAATCGTTGTCATGTATACATCACAAAAAATTGTGAAAACACGGAGAAATCGGATCGGATAAGAGAATAGATTTGTCCCCTACCGGCAGTTGACTCCGGTGGCTCAAATGGCTAGAGCGCTGTCACGGAGAGACAGAGGATCCGGGTTCGAATCCCGGCCGGGGGCATATCTTTTATCTTTAAAATAAATATATTTATTATAATTCCTTTGGTGCTTACTTACCCTGACGCACAATATATTTATGAATAATATATTTAGGGTTTAGAAATTAGTAAATTGGTAAACATAAGAACAGACCTCTGGAAAATAATCAAATTAAGACTAAAGTTAGAAATAATAATTTGAGTAGTTATCTAAATGATTACTCTAGCATACAAAAATCAATTAGAATATTTAAAATACATTTAAGCATAAACAACATAGCAATATGATATAAATATTTAGCCTGAAAATCCACAGTGGTTATGCTATGAGGATGAAAGAAGAATTTGAAAGTCTTGGAATCACTGATGACACTCATGAATCACTGCCCGGACAGAGACAGATTTAGGAGTCGACTCCAAAACATCAGGGTTGTTATGGAGGAGGAACGAGGCAAGGATACGTGGGTTGGATGGAGGAGAAAAGAAGGCAACATTCGGAGAGAATGAAGTATTATTGGAGGAGAATGAATGAACGTAAAAAGCATGATGTCTGCCTGGTCCTTAGTAGGTTCGCAAAAAAAAAAAAAAAAAAAATCAGAATGATGCCGCCGAATCAAACGTACGTAATTTTTGTAAGTTTCTCTTTACCAGATCCGTAGGTTACAAGTTTTAACTTCATCCGTTCCCTTTTTGGTATTCTCAAAAATAAAAACAATCGTGAGGTCTAGTAAGAAAAACGAGTATACTAATGAGAAATGTGTATGTTCCGGTAATTATTTCATCAAGAAATAAACGCTTCAAGAAACCTTCCGATGTATAAATTTATGTCGAATCTATTTATTTATGTGTAATGTATTTATGTTCGTTGAAACGTTCATTTCTTGATGAAGTGACTACCAAAATATACACATTTCTCATAATTACACTCTTTTTTCATACTACACCTCACGATTATTTTTATTTTTGAGAATACCAAATAGGAAACGGATGAAGTTAAAGCTTATTGAGACAACCAGCGGAACTGATGCCTGTAGGCTTAATCTTTTCTTGCAAATAAATCTACCATAAATAAATTTAATTAAATTAAAACTACAGCTGTATATTTAAATTGTTCTTCTTAGAAACGTCAGTTTATGTTCCTATAAGGTTAGTGTACGGTCGGTTAGGAAAATATAGAATGACGGGGGCAACGGATACTGAAGAAGTAAGCCTCACCTCAGTAATTTCGGTCTGTGCCTGCAGGATATGCCAGACTGCAAAGAGCAGGGAAGAACTGATATCGCCCTGCAACTGCAAAGGTAACTACTTCCGTAACATACATTATCATACATAATATACAATATTATATATCTAAAATATACATGTATTCCAAAGTAACGATACATAATCCCTAAGAGAAAAAAAAATTACTATAATCACTATGCACATAAATTACAAGTGTAACCTTCCCGGAATTCCGTATGTTTACTCATACCAACAATGTATTACCAAATTAGTTAACCTCATGTTCGGTTAGTTTGTTTATTTAACAAAGTTACGATAAATTAGCCGCTGCTATGGCTAATCGAACGATGCTACAGCGAAAGTCCTAAATTTTGACAATCCAAGTATAACCAGGATAGGGACGTGTGCCCGGCACATTACAGGCTCAGGGTCTCCATTTTACGTTATTTCCGAAGGGCTGCATAACTAAGGATTTTTACACATTTTTAAAAAAATCTAAGACCTCCTAAGAATGTTTTGTCATCATAGTGCATCCTTCATCCTTCATGCCGCTCATGCAGTGTGATGTTTATTCGTACCAAAATTACTTCCATATTAACAAGTTTGTTTGACTCACAAATTTGGCATAAATTTACATGTTGTTTTTGTAATACTTCAGTAAATGAGTTATTAGCAAGCAACACTTTAAAATATCCCATTTTATTAACGGATCAGCAGCAACCATATTCCTGACACATAATTGGTAATAATTTATTTATTATTGAAATGTTTTGTATATAGTTAGCACGCTTCCGTTTTCAGGAAGTTGCCATGATGAACGCAAGATAGTGTAAGCCCCTCGCCATTCTATACACCTTTATCTGCTTGAACGTTGTACGAATAAAAAGGATATCGTATAATGGAGGATGGAGATAGTTGGGGGTGCAGTAAAAAAAAAAACACCAAATAAGTCAAGACTTATTTTTTATTTTTGCCGACTTTGTAGGTCATCTTCAGGGCTAATGGGAAAGGTGGCTGGGTTAACTGGTATCGTTTAATGTTGCGAAAGGAAAGAAAAAAAACTTACTCTTATACCAGACATTTATTTTTTAACTGAACTGTACATCGTATTCCTAAACATTTTGTTAATTATTGTTACTTTTCTTGAAATAAATCTAGTATTCTAATCACTGGTCTAATTTTATTTGTCCCTTGAAAAAAAGAGGAATAAGAAAAAAATAAATAAATTGGCTGAAATAAAACAATTTATTTTTTGTCAATACAACATTTAACTAAAAATCATCTACATCGATGTAGCAATAGGATTTAAATTTTTAAAACGGGCGTGCGTACAAAAGACATTTTGAAACCTGTAATATTAGAGTTTTAATAAAAGTAACTTTAAACTATATCCCCCGCATGCTATAAATTGTTCGTTTTTTCAAAAAACTATCCTTTGAAAAAGAATTTTAAATTCGCCACTTCTAAATTGATGAATGTCATTCCAAGCCTTTATTGATACCTGTTTCATCTATATCCATCATCGCTAAATGACGGAAACGGATCTACAGTATCGCATTAGTGTGAAGTATCGATCCCTTTCAATAAGGAATCTTAGCGATGGTGGATTTTGATGAAGGAGGCCCTAAGGGCACAAAGAACTTTAATGAAGAAATGATGAATTTTAAATTAGATTCATAAATTCTAACTAGAGCTTAAATACAAGCAGTGAAAAAACCAGAAGAAGTTTTCAGAAATCTTGCATTCTTTGGTTGAAATTAAGATGTCGAGATTTCGACGTATTGGGGAGTGGATTGGCTCAGTGGTAGAGTGCTCAGTTGCCGTGCTTGGGTTCATATCAAGTTGATGGTTGATAAATTATATCCCAGTACAACTGTTTTCCAAGAAACAATAAAGTCTCTACCATGTAGAGAACCCCAGACCCTTCTATGAGCCCCTTGGGTCGTAGTGTAGTAGGTTTCAGAAGAACGTATTGATTCTGCGTTTTTAAGCAGAGCAGAAAGACTAGTGCAATGTAGTCCAAATCGTCATGGCAACTATTAAATTAAGTGGAAACGCATTTGTTTACTTATTTATTTAACGCCAATTTATATTGCTATGGATAATCGGACGTTGCTACAGAAGGAGCTCTAAATTTTGTCTATCCAGTTATAATTAGGACGAGTACAAAATTCCGAAAAGGTTCCGGAACGCCATTTCACGTCCCCACTTAAGAGCGGCATAACCAAGGATTTCTTACTCCCTTTGAAAAATCTTAAGGCCATTTGTCGGGCTGCGAACCCACGCCCTTAATACCCCTAACTGAATCAATTGGTATCTGATTCTTTTAGTTAGGATTTTTTTAAGTTAGGTATTATGGCAAGTTCATTATCTCGTTGTTTTTTACATATTCTACCTAATCAAAACATTAAATGGCAACTTTATGGGCTCAAAATAGAAAACCCATTTTACTGTGATGAGAGCACGAATATCAAACGCTTATGATCCATACGTTTCCGTTTCATTTCGCTGTAACCTCTTTTGAACGGATTAAAAAAGCTATGCACTAAATCTTTAAAAAATCCAAATTATAATGCTTTGAAAGGGGATGTAAATCCCATAGTTTGTGATAAAGTATTATACAGGGACTTGTACGCCTTAAAGCAATGGTTACTAACCTTTTTTGTACCAATAACCCCATCCCCATTGATAGAGAAGCTTTCAACAGCCCCCATTCATGATAAACTAAAGTGCATTTGAAAAAACAAGACAAGTATTGAAAAAAGCATAACAGTTAGTATTACTGTCACAAGGTTAAGTTTCATTTTATTTAAGTTTAAAGAAGATGACCATCATACGACCTATTTGGAGCTATGGGGCTTCACTAAGCCATCGAATTCCTCTCGTATCCAATCCCTACAATCCAAAATCCTTCGTAAAATCCTCAATGCTCCTTATTTTGTTAAGAATAAAGTCATCCATAACGATCTTAATGTCCCTTTTGTTGCTGATTTGGCCCGAACCCGGTATCTATCCTTTCATAGCAAACTTCATTCCCACTCAAACCCTCTAGTTTCAAACCTACCTTCCTTTTCAATTCCCGATAATCCTCCGAGGCGTCTGAAAAGAAGATGGCCACGTGACCTTCTTATTTGAGCTTATTTGAGTACTACCAGTGGGTAGTTTCTCTAATTGTCATTCTCATGTCATTATGTAACACGCATTCTATTTACTTGTTGTATAATTGTAATACAGTTGTAAATATCAATAAATAAATTTTTAAACAAAAATGATAAAGAAGTACTGTTAAGAGAAAAATAACTAAAATTACGTGAGAATTTTCTTATTCTCAACCCCCTGACTTGCATTCACTGCAGTATTGTTGGGAAACACTTCCGTAAAAATAAAGATAAAAGATTTTTAAAATTTTTTATTCAAACATGTTTTTGAGCACTCTGCATAAACTTAATAAACACAATAAGTAGTTCTATCTCAAAGGAAAATAACATTCCATGTTTTATATTCAATTATTTTTTTTTATTCAAGATGTCTTTCGTTTTTTGATTATTTTTTTATTTCGGGTTTCTTTATGTTATCAGTTTTCCTCAATCAACTTCTTCCTGCCAATTTTCCCCTCTTCTCTTTATCCAAGACCTGTTTTCCTCGATTTCATTTTTCAATTGTATTCGACCTCTTGGTCCCTTTCACCTACCTTCTACTTCCCATTGCAGTGTCAATTATGATATTCTATTCGAATCCATCTGTTTCTCTTTTCTTTAGAAATACAGTTCTTCTTTCTTTTTTATGTTGTTATTTTTCCTGGCATGTTCTTAGAAACTCGGGAAGAGCTGAAGGCTTTTTACTTTGAGGATGTCGAATAGCAATACAGCATTATATTCTCAATAAAACAACATTACAAAACAGCAACTATCCATTAGATGTTTAGCCTTGCTAAGGATATTTGATATTGCTGCTGAAGATGAGAAAATAGTCTTTCGATCTATCATGATCATCCTTTATGTTAGTCACCCTCTTTCACACTTTCTGATATTGAACCTAGAATATGGAGAAGTCTAATTCCTAAACAGATTAGGTATCAATCTTTATCTTTATCGTATTTATAAAACAGTATAAAAACATAAATAACAGTGTTATAAATATGGGATTAATTGTAAAATATTGGCATAATCGCTTAAAGAGTTTGTAAATGGCAAAATGATGGCCATTAAAACATAAATCATGAAAAAGCAAGCTTCAAAAACAAGATTTAAAATTTTGTGGAACCATTTATAAACCCAGCATTTTATTTATATATTTCGATTTCCTTGGTTCTTGCTTATATCAAACCATCAACTCACAACATCCATCTTATATCTATAGTCTCCTACAATTCAAATCCTCTATCCAATCCCAGGGCACAAGATCTCGCCCTTCCGATCTTTATACCCGTTCCCATAGAACCAAAACTTTTCTGGGCGAGAAAGGAACGCTCAAAAGGAACGGGCGGTTCTATCTCTCTTTGGAACTCACTCCCACTCGACATCCGTCATGCGTCTTCTTTCACCTCATTTAAATCCAAACTTTTCCTACATCTTCTAAATTCCCAATCAGATGCTTTATAACCAATAAATAATTTATAGATATTTTCAACTTTATCGATTGATGAACTACTGTAAATATTCCTCACTCATAATGAAATCTTTTTTTTTTTGTTACTAGATGCTATCATGTATTTACTGTTTTTTTCAATAAGCCTAGTTCTTTTTATTGTAAATTTGTCTGTTTTTTTATTTTAATTTTGCATTACATTTTCTGATTATCTACCAAAACATACCTGTTTAGTTATTTACTTTCAAGATATTTTGTAAATATTGTTATATTCAGATGTAGGCCTTTGGCTAGATAAATATTTACTTAAATATTCTCTATATGTTCATCTCTGTTAGTCTAAAGGTACCTGGTCCCAGAATAAAACTATTTTTGTTATTTTTCTATTCTATTTTATATATATATATATATGTGTGTACATATATATATATATATGTATATACGTGTGTGTGTGTGTGTGTGGAATAGATTAGAACGCAATAAGAAATCAAAAATAGCAAAATCTTAAGTCTCTAAAATACATTTAAAAAGTTTCGCCAATTTAGACATCATTAGAAAATACGCCAAAAAAAAAATCACATCGACAGGCTAAACAGGCACATCAAATATAAACAACAACATCACTCCAAAACGTTTCAAAAACAACTGACACAAAGATGTTGAAGAGGTTATAATAAGAGATGATCATCAGGAACAAAAAAAAAATAACAGATATAATATAGAAAAACTTACTACAAATAATTAATGTTTTAAAATAAAATTTGCTTTAAGTTTTACTGTTTTACAGAGTTTTAAAAAATCTGTTAATCATAAAATGGATATGTTCGAAACTTGAATTCACACATATCAGAATTGTGAGGTTGAATGTAATTTTGTAATATATTCGTTTAATGAACATAAATTTAAAGAAAAACACTACGGGAAATCTTGCTTTGAAAGTTTCAAATTATATAAGACTCTAAATTATTTTACATATTTGTTTCTTCCAACATGTCTACATATTTTATGAAGGGAAAATTTTTCAGTTTTCATAATTTTTTCTTATTTTTCAGGCCGATTTGACGACCATAATAATCATATCAAAAAGATAATGGTAGACATTATTAACAAATTCCTCACGGTTAGAGGAAATGGAATAGAACAATTGAAAACTCTCTACCTTCCAAAGGGAAGGCAATTGATGATCGCTCTGTTGGAAAGGCGAAAAGATCAGACAGTAGTCAAAATGTTTTGCGATACTCATACTCAGTTTCCAACAGGTACCATTTTACGATCCCTTCATCACAGTTTCCTCAATAATACAAGGGTCGGCTGATATATCCTCTATTCGGAATTATTTAAAAATAAATAATTTTATAGTTTTCAATTAATATTCCAAGCTCTCGAATACCGTGATGAATTTGTAAATCTTATCAATTAACACCCTTTATTGTATAAAATGAGGTTGTATTTTCATTGCTGGTGACATAAAATTTCCATAGTTCCGGTATAATGACACAGCCTACCCTCGTATTGTTGAAACATCAAAGTATCATTAATGCATATTGATCAATAACCATTAAGTAAACAAATAAAAGTTAAATTTAGTTAATTATTAAATTGAGAACATGTATTTTGATACGAAGTTAGGCTGAACAATGGTTAACACCTTTTTTTAATAGCTTGTTTTAGATTTGTTTTATTACTAACAATTTAAGATAATAATGGGCTTAATTAGTTGAAATCCAGTAATATATAAGATTTATAATTTCGAAATATATATACATAATGTGTCGGGTATCAATAGCTATTATTTTGCTATTTTGCTTTGATTTTGTTTTGTTTTTTTTAATGAAAACAGGTCGAACAAACAGATTCTCAACCAAGTGATGGAATTAAGAAACATGAGAGGATAGCCAAGTAATGTGAAAGAGGAAAAACAGGACTTGGTTTACAGAAAAACAATACATTAAGGATCTTAAACTTGAAAAACAGAGGAAAAAGAGATGGATGAGCGAAGGGAAGAAATGAGAGAGAGAGAAGATGAAGATAATGTGGGCTGATAGGAAACCAAAGGAGCGTTTAAGTACCGGCATTAGGCGCTCATTATCATAAATATGTGTGTGTGTGTGTGTGTGTTTGTATATTATGTATTATATATTAAGACCGAGGAAAAATTCCAACGAAAAGCTCTTAAGTCTCCAAACTAAAACAGAGAAATTATCCAATATAATAATTATAAAAATCTGCAATTCCGCGTTGTGCAATCTCCTAAATTCTCCAGTGTTCTCATCTTTTTTTGTACCGAATATTCTACGCAACACCTTATTTTCGAATTCCTCAAGAAGTTGTTCATCCTTCAGCGTTAGCGGCCACATTTCACACCCGTAAAGAAGAGTTGGAAGGAAGATGGTATTAAGAATTCTGATTTTTATATTTCGGGACAAAATACGCGAGCTTAGTATGTCAAGTCCGAATAATAACAAGAATTTACTGCATTTAATTGCGCTTTTATTTTCTCTTGAATTTCGTTTTTTTCTAATTACCTTAGAGGCTAAGTACTTAAATTTCTCCACATGTTCGAACTTATTCATATAACGTCACTTTATGCTGCAATGGCTTATCGGACGATGCTACAGTAGAAGTCCTAAATTTTGCATATCCAGGGATAATCAGGATAGGGATTTTTAACGAGTACATGACCGCACAGGCTAGGGGCCACCAGTTAAGGTCCTTCCGAAGGATACGGAATACGATAGGTCTATTGCTTAAGCATACATATTATTACAACCACAACTCACAGCTCCTCCAGATTTTTTTTTATTAATATATATCTTTTAGAACACTAGAGTTAAAAGGAAAAATAAAAAAGTTCAATAATTGAAATTGATGTAATATATCATAAGAGAAGAGAAAATTTGAGATAAAGCAGGCCTTAGATTGGATCACACAGTTAGCAATTCTCTCTGTGTTTGCTAGCAACTTGCCAGAAGCTCCAACAAAAACTTTACCCTCACAGTAAGCTCACTCTTATAAACAATAAGTGCCGAGTAAGTAAGAGAGCTTTAGAACTTAATTCCAGGTTGGCTTTGGAAGGTGCAACTTTCAAATAGTAACTATTAGTTCGAATTTACGAAAGTTTGTCTATTTCAATTCCTATTTATTCTGCGTGAAATTTCACTAGGAGCAATTAGTGGGAAGTAATTGCCTGATGATTATGTACTGAGTATAAGCCAGACTATAGTAATGTAAATTTTTATACATATTCTTACTTTAAGTAATAATAATTTTTAAATTATAAAAAAAAATCTTAGAGAATTTATGTTAAAAATATAATAACTGATGTTTACAATCATTCTGAAGGAATAATACTGTTAATAATATTTTAAAATCTACCATTATAACCCATCAAGGGCCATGGATTGAATGGATGGTATGGTTTCTCAGGCAACTGTTGTGGAAGGAGATGATATGACCAAGATTACACTCAACGTGCTTTCAGTTTGTTATTGTTGGCTAAATACAGCCAGGTTTTTCTCCAATTAAGGATAACAACTTTATAGAACCAGGTTGTGCTCCAAGAAGGTCTGCAATTCTATCAGGATCCATCAATTGCCGTTCACAGTTTAAATAATTTATCTTTCGCAGTCGGATTTGAACTCGGCAGCACAGCACCTCAACGCTCCACCACGATCTCACATGAATAAATACTCTTTAAAAACCTATATCGCCACAACCTTGAACTTAAGTAGGCGTTTCTTGCTTTAGAGAATGCTCGACGGCGTATAGTTCTTCAAGTGAACCAGGCAAAGACCAAATACACGTTGGCTAACCCTTCAAGGTAATCAGTACCCTCCATTCACATTTGGCGCCTACACTTTTGAAAGTCAATGTATCATAGCTCAATCGGTCCAGAAGTTCAAAGAAGAACCTTGGCCGCAAATAAATGTTGTTTTGGGATGTCAACGACTTTAAGAACCAAGAAGAGGTCGTGCTGTACAAAACAATTATGAGGCCTGTTTTAACATATGGATCGGAAACCTGGCGCATGTCCAGGCCGGATGCCAACAGTTTATTGCTCTTTGAAAGGAAAATATTAAGAAGGATGTTTGGAGCTGTAAGAGTTGGCCATCAGTTTATACTGAGGCAAAATTCAGAGCTATATCAGAAGTAACAGGAACCGGACATGGTGCAGCATATATGATCAGGTAGGCTAAGATGGCCTGATCATGTTGCTGGGATGGAGGACAGCCCTCTAAAAGAGACAACTAAGATGAGCAGACGAGGTCGAGAAGGATGCAGGTAGTGGGCTGTGAACCATGGTTGGTTCCAAACCTTAGAGGACCATAGCACAGCGCAGAGAAGAGTGGAGGCGACGCCGTGCTGACACCAAGACACTTACTGGGTTGTAGAGCCTGTGTGTCTTGGATTCTGTACATTCTGGGTACTGTACTGTTTCTATGATAAAGGCTTTGCAGGGGGGTGAGGGAAGAGCTGTGAGTGATTTGTCCGAGTCACGCCCCCAAATTAAGGGTACTCAATTTATAAAGAACAGGGGACCCCCTGGAGGGTCCGCAGCTCTCACAGTGTCCATCCGTGGCTGTGAACTTATTAAATAATTTATCCGCCAGATATGAATTTGAACCTTCAGCATAACAACTCAGCGCTCTACACACTGAGCTAACCCGCTCCGAAAAATATTATATCTATCGAAAATGTCACAGTCACAGAGAAAATTGAAAAAATAAACGTACTATTTTTAAAACTCCTTATTTTCTTGATTCATTTATCATAAAAGGAAATGGATTTGGAGATTTTAAACAAACCCACACCCCTAGGAACATTGTTTGACACTCGAATAAATTTCTGATATTCAACAATCACGAATTCATAAGCCATGCGATTAACAACTAAGCAAACAGGATGCCCTGATCAAATAAAACGCTTGCTATTTAAACAATTAATGTTTGTTCTGCCGAATCATTTCGACCATTATATGAGGATTTTCAAGCAGCTCGTATTGGTTTTGTATTATTAATTTACTAAAAAATTTTTTTATTTATTTACAACTGTATAACAATATTTCAACAAGTAAATAGGCTAAGTGATACATAATGACATGAGATAATGACAAGTAGAGAAATTACCCACTGGTAGTGCTCAAATCGCAAGTTGAACTAAGAAGGTCCGTCTTCTTTTCAGACGCCCCGGAGGATTATCGGGAATTGAAGAGGAAGCTAGGAATGAAACTAGAGGGTTTGATTGGGAATGAAGTTTGTTATGAAAGGATTGATACCGGGTTCGGGCAAAATCAGCAACAAATGGGACATTAAGGTGTTTATGGATGAAGTCCAAATAGGTCGTAGCATGGTCATGTAGTTGGGTCTTTTCTAGTTAATTGGGAGCTTAGAGCGTTGTTGAAGCGATTGTCTAGTAAGTTTTGAAGTAGCCTGAAACTAGGTTTACTAAACTTAAAATAAATTTGAACTTTTATTTAACACGTTTGTAATGCAATACTTTAAATGAAAATATACTAGAAATTACTACATGTTTGTTTATAATTAGTTATTTTTATTTATGAGTTCTGGATTAAGAAGAAGCTTGTCTAATTTTTTAATCAATGCATTACAGGAAAAATAACTAAATGAAAAGCAGTTTCTCTCGATCCGTTGCTAGGGTTATTACAACGCCGATAAAAATAATACACCACTAAAATCTTATTTATATTATATAGAGTTGTTCTGAATGTTAATGGAGAATTACAAAATATTAACAACAATTAATTATTGATTATTTCGAGAATACAGTTGTTACTTCCAACAAAAGTTCCAACATGAATACCTGACTGCCTCAAAGCATACCATATGCCAGCATATCGATCCGACCTCAGCACGTTTCCTTTGCAAAACTGGTTTATGAAAAGTTCAGAAAATTAATTCAATATTACAATCTCAACCTTAATTAAGGAATAATGTCGTTAAATATGATGGAATCTCTTTTTAAATGTAAAGAATAAATTATTTATTGATTTTATCCCGATATTGTATCGTTTTAAAATAAAAACTAATATAGATACAATTAAGTCATAGAAAAATAATGATTCTCAAGAAGATATTTAATTAAATATATGTTAGCTTTTAAATTATTATTCTAACAGATGAATATTATTAGCCAAGTTGAGGCAATTATTAAACATGGAATGAAAAAAGCAATAATAGGATTCGGATAGGCTTTGATTTATATTTCAATACTGTAGAGGTGGTTTGAATAGTAGCTGCTATTTGCTTTGGCAAACCGTTGAGAACTCATCTCAACGGCTTGGTAAATATTATCCCTAACTTTATTGCAATTCAGTCTCCTATTATATGCAAAGGTATGGTTTTGTTTTGTATTTATATATATATTATTATATTTAATATTTATAAAATATATATGTAAAAAAATAATAATAATTTTTGTGTGATGACTCATGAACTCTATCCACTTGCAATATTAACTTGACATTTTCCAGAGATGTTAATAAGTTTTACAGCCGCCCGTGCATGAAATGCGTTGCACAGGTAGCCTAGGAAAAAAAAGTTTTTGAACTGATTGACCTTTTATAGTCGGAGTTTTTTCTTTGTTCGAAAATAATGTGATATTGATGAACTGCAGAGCTATATATCAGAGGGCATTGAGAAGTTTTATGTACACTTCAGAAACATTCTATGTAGATTATGAAATTCTCAATTTTTCTGTTTTTATTTTTATATGGTATTGATATTGGCTGCATTTTTATATATATTCTATGATTTTTATATTCTATTATTTTATATAGAATCCGCATCGGCAACAGTTACTTTTATGAAGATAAAGAGAGCGTTTTGGAGTAGAGAACTCGCGTCTGACTTGAAAATAAGATTACTAAGATGCTTGTGTTCTCACTGCTTATTTATGCAGTAAAATGCTGAATCCTAAAGAAAACAGAAATACAAAAACTACATAATTTAGAGATATTGTTGTACCGATGGATTCATAGAATAAGTTGGATGGATAGAGTTACATACAAGACTGATGAAGACGAAGAAACGCAAACTGTAATACCTGGGGCACATAATGCGTGGAAATAAAAATCTAAATCATTGGAGTTAATAATGCTGGGAAAGTTTCGCGAAGGTTGGTGTAGGCTTGTAAAGTTTTTAAGTGTTGGGAAGTTTTTAAACAGGCATCGTGTCTTCGGATTCGTTAAGCATTTTTTTATTATTATTATTTTTTACGTCTTTGTCGCCTGATTGTTAACAAATCGACTATAGTGATGGAGAAAATTAAAGATAAATTATTTCAGGTACCCTGGGTAAGGTGCACCTTAGCTGCTTGGAGAGATGGCTCAACATGTGCGGGCGCCAATATTGCGAAATATGCAGATTTCAATTCCAAGCAGTGAGGAAGAGGCGCTACGGGATCTGCCAATCGATAAGGTAACAATATTTAACAAAATATAAATATTAAAAAATAAAAGTACTAAAATAAAAAAATATTCACAATTAGAAATGTATCACATATTAAGGGATCCGTCTACGCAATGAAATGCCAATTTTCTATTAAAATATAAACAACATATATATTATAACAAACAACAACAAACAACATATATATTATATACAACCTTAAATTTGTATTAAAAAAAAAAAAAGATTTAAACCTAAAAGCTATTAGGGGTAAACTTTTGTATAGTATTTAGCTTAACAACTTTCTATGGTCAAGATCGTGGGTTCGAAGCCCTGCAGGATTTTTTAAAGGGATTAAAAAATACTTAATTGTGCCGTTCTTCGGAAGGGTCCAGTACGGTGTCTGATACTCGTTAACGATTCCAATCCTAATGTACCTTTTTAGGCAAAATTGATGACTACCACTGTAGCATTAGATATGTCACCATAAACGTGACACTAAATGAATAAATCTAAATCCCGTTAAAAATTATTACAACTTTCATCGATAAATAGCCATAAAAACCTATAGCACTATAGCCCGTGAAGGCTCTTGGGTTTATTACACGGTAGAGACTATGCTGTTTCTAAACCAACTTTTGAACAGGGAAGTGGTTTCCTTAGGGTTAAACTTAACCGCCTGGTTTTCCCATATTAAGGCTAGACTTTATAGAGCACAGGTGAACCCATAAAGGGTGCATCTATAGCTTAACAGATCACATAACTTACTTCCACGATCTAATTAGGCGTAAGGACCCTACACACTGAACTATTTCGCTCCCTTAAATACCCTTAACGTCACTTGTCATTGAATAAGTAATTCATATATAACTAAATAAAAATATATGTAAAACGATAAAATAATATTTACAAACAGAAATGTAATACGTATTAGCGAACTTAATTATCTAACTGCGTACGTTCCATCTACCCAATGAGAAAGTTCTATAAATAAAAAATATCTATAAATACAAAATAGAAGAGAATTTCTATGTTTATGCTGAGTTACATCGGATCCAGAAAAATTTGATGGTTTAGAGGAATATTGATTTTTTTTACTTAATATTTAATTAGAATCGTCTGGCAGATGATGATGTGTAAGCAACCGTGTATTAAAAAGCTGGACACGCAATGCCGATATATCTCAGAGCGTCACAGGCCTAAAATAGAATTTTATTTTTATACCTCAGTTAAATATCTAAAGATATTTTACAAACTTATATTTAACCTAAGAATTGTGCATATACTTATATAGGTTGGGGGAAAAGAAATATATTATTTTCTCGGTAGATATCTGTAGTGATCGATATCTCGTAAAGTATCGATCATACAATTGCAAGTTTATCCTGGTAGTCAAGGTGACATTTCATACTAAAAAAATTCTTTGGCTGTTTTTTTTTTGTTCCATTCAGTTGTGAGTTACAGGGTGTTATCAATGGAAGCTAACAAAGAGAAAATTCGGTACATTTTGCAGTTTTTCTTTTAAAAAGGCGAAAATGCAAGCCAGGACGCTGAATGGTGTTTATGGTGCCGATACTGTAACAGCTAATTACGTGCAATATCGGTTTCGTCGATTCCGTTCAGGCATTTTTTACGTTAAAGATGCACTTCGCACAGGCAGGCCCGTCGTCGAAAATGTCGATAAAATCACAGAAATAATCAAAGTTGACCGGCATGTTAGTAGTCGTAACATTGCCCAGGAGCTAAAGATCGACCATAAAACAGTTTGAAACCTTGGCCAAACAGAGTGAAATCGACCCATTTCTTAAACGGATGGTGACTGGGGATGAGAAATGGGTCACACTCGACAATATTGTGCGAAAGCGATCGTGATGAAGCAGCTCAAACGGTGGCCAAACCAGGACTAACAGCCTTGAAGGTTCTACTGTGTCTTTGGTGGGACTTAAAAGGAATCATTTATTATGAGTTGCTTCCACATGGCCAAAAACTAAATTCAGATCTCTACTGTCCACAACTGGACGTTTGAAGTTAGCGATTGACCAGAAACGGCCAGAATTGGCCAACAGAAGAGGTGTTGTGTTCCATCAGGACAACGCAAGGCCACACACGTCTGTAGTGAGTCGACAGAAACTCCGGGAGCTTGGTTGAAAAGTTTTAATGCATCCATCATATAGTCTGGACGTGGCACGAAGCGATTACCACCTTATTCTCGCATTGCAAAACTTCCTGAGGCATTATGAAGCTACCTTTAAAATTGCAACAAATTATACAACCAAACGGTGCATATTTGACCCAAATTGTACAATCCGAAAGATCATATATTAACAAAACTTCAGTGGTTTCTGGTTTAGACCATGTTGTTAAATTTTTCTTCGCCAACGTTTTGTCAGACATACTGCCAGCTTTTTCAAGGCTGGATCGAGAATCTCTCTGTGCTGATTCTCGATCCAACCTTGAAAAAGCTAGCAGTATGTCTGGCGAAACGTTGGCGAAGAAAAATTCAACATGGCCTAAACCAGAAACCACTGAAGTTTTGTGTATAAATAATGAACCTGAAAGAGTATCATAAATAAATTTTTGAATTTCACGCAAAAATAATGGATTTCTTTTTCCCCAATGTGTGTGTGTAATATATTCATAAGCAAGGTACTCACCCTGTAATCAGGTTCTTATGCACCAGCACTAGGTGGGCTCTCAACTAAAAATCATAAACAATATTAATTAGAAAACATTGCAGCAAAATATAGATGTATTGTACTCTATAGGCACTGTAGATAGGTTTTAAAATGTATGTAAACATGTAATATTTCAACAAGTTATAGCTTTATTTAATTAACGTATTCAGTAATAACATAATTAAATATGTTTTGATATCATAAAGTGTTTTCTTCATGATTGAGCATAGAATATTATATTAAGGCCAGGATTGTTGTTGCATTGGATGTCACTCGTATTTGTCTGACCCAGAACTTCAACTTGGCTAGCTACTTTTTAGTTTTTTATTTTGCTTTTTTTTTTTCCTTACTTCGTCTTGATGTCAACAGTACACATTTTAAATAGATTGCACCAAACCTTTTTCCCTTTCTCTTATTTCCAGTTTCGTTTGAATTTATGAATTAAAATATAGAATAGAATCTTGGATATATACTTATCATTAAAATTATGCAATATGCTTCTAAATGTAAATATCTTCCTTACTATATAATATAATTATAAAAAATCAAAGGTAATAAATTTATAAAAGTCATGAGGGATGGTTCAACCTCTGCGCCGTGTAGGCTCTGATAAATTGTTTTTAGGAAAATGTCACAGAGTTTCCCTCTTGCTATCATTTCAATCCATTCCCTTTTATGTTGTTTATATTTTTAAGGAGTTACAAGTTATTTTTATTTGTCCACATTTATTTTATTTCTGAAATGTTTAAGTATAAATTAAATATATAACACTATATAAAACGAACACCAAAATATACAAAAGACATTGCCTTATGCGAATATTTATTAAGTTAAAGAGGCATTATTCCATTTATATGCACCATCTTTTCGTTCTATTTATTCATGTATATTGTACTTTGGTTTCTTTTTTCTGACTTCTATATTTTTTTTACCAAACCTGTAGGTAGAAGATTGTTGCCTGGCGTTTGTGGTGTCTAAAAAGATCTATTACATGTAAAAAAAAAAAAGAAAGTTTCAGAAGTTTAATAAATTAATAACAGCAACTGTGAACAGGCTGGCGTTCAGTGCATATGTACAGTTCATAGGACAACGGATAATTAGGGAGATGATTTGTCCGAAACCATGCCGAACCGCCAATTTTTTCCAACATTAAAGAGGCTTACTGAGCCCCAGAAGGATCCTACATCCCACAGGATCCATCTCCGGCTGACACAACAGATAAGATAAAATTCTGTCAAACAGCGGGTTTTGAACCTTCGGCACGGCTACTCAGCGTAAGGGTGAATGGCACAACCACAGAAAAATTTAAGATTAGTACATGACTTAGGCAAGGAGACTCGCTGGCACCTCTACTATTCAATATTGTAATGCAAAGTGTCATTAAAAGGGTTTATTTAGGATTACTGATGGAGGGAACCATCTTTGACCGTAGTCAGGGTATTCTTGCTGATACCTTGTATTGAAAAAACTGAATAGATTCGAAAGGAGTGTTCTACGGCAAATATTCGACCAAGTTCGAGAAAACGACTAACTCAGGATCAGAAGGAACAAGGAGCTGAGTGAGTTATATGGAGACCTAACGTTATCGAGCTTCATCAGTATTCAACTCATTAAGTGGCTGGGCCATGTATATAGGATGGACGAAGAAAGAACAGCTAAAAAGCTGTATAAAGGTAATCCTGATAGAGTATGACCTCGAGGAAGGCCCAAAGCTAGATGGAAGGATGCCATCTGTGAAGATCTGAGGCTGAGCAAGGCCTCCATCACTCGAGCAGGCGAACGGGACGATTGGGGAAGAGTGGTTGAGCAGGCCAAGGACTTCTTTATGAGTCTGTCACGCCAATAGATAAATAAAATTTATATTATTAGAAAGAATCCTTTCTAAATATATTTCTGCGAGGTAAGGTATTATTAAAGTGAAACATTTTACTCTATAATATCATCTGATACTGCATTAGTAATTAGTAATTGCCATGCATCCACTTTCAGGGTATGGATCCGACACCCGCGGCACGGCATGCTCCTTCGATCGGACCTCATCGTCGCCACCATTCTCACCATGGTCACCCTCGGGTTGGGCACAGTCTGCCTCCTTGGGATGAGGTATTTCGTCACCGAAGGTCTCAAGTTGGGAGTACCCGCGCTGTACTCTCAGGTAAGCTATATCCTTCAATGCTGATATTATTAAAGACAAAACCTCCCGAATAGTGGAGAAGATTGTGAGGTACGATCCAGGTCTCGAGGGAGAAGACGCTCCAAGTCAATGTAATTTTAATTGCAGCCGGACAAATTGCGTTGCCGTTTAGAAAAGACAGAGATGGGAGACTTCATGGATTCGGAGGAACAGTGCAGAGGGCGCCTCCTTCAAATGTGGGGAGTTCCCGTCTACTTTTGGCCTGTAGGTTTAGTTATCTTACTTGTTAGTCTTCTTCATATTTTTGTTTTCAGATTCTTTTTAAACTTATTTGTATGATTAATTTTAAAAAATTAATTCTTATGCAAGAAAATTTGAAATTTTTAGGATAATTCAAATCCAAGCCCATCGTAGAAGAAACAAAAATAATAATGAATCTATTCATCAAGTATTCGGTCTGTTTCGACTGTATGGTCGTATTCTTTGCCAACGTTTCGCTAAGCATACTTCTAGCTTCCTCAGGGCTTAATCTGAGACTGAAAATGTACTGTTATACTGCGGTATTTATACCTGTGCGGGTCCGAAGGCGGAGCCTATTTTTCCAGTATTCTGTGTGTGGGCCTCACGACTGTCTCGCTTCTGATTGGCTCATCTTCTCCTTCATGTTTTTCTTTTGTTGTTTGTTCATTTAACGTCACTTTTTGCTGATATGGCTAATCGGACGATGCTGCCTAGGGAGCTCTAAATTTTGTCTATCCAGCATATTTTCTGTTAGTGGTGTAAGTTGCTCTCATTTTGAACTTCTTATTTTTTCGTCTCATATTAAGCTCTGAGGAAGCTAGGGGTATGCTTAGCGAAACGTAGGCAAAGAATTTGACGACACGGTCGAAAACAGAAGGAAGACTAGATGAATGGATTCGAAATATTGGCCATGGCAATTTAAGGGAGTATTTAAAAATAATAATTTTCAATACAACCTTTACTTGTCTTTCCAGACATCATATGCGGTTTATCCTATTTCCAAATAGTTATAAAACATCATCTGGACCAAAAAAAAAAAAAAAGAAAAAACGTCAAATAAGTTAAGATGAATGGATTTCCAAAAGATTTGTTAAAAATTTTGAGTGAATTATTTATTTTTTGACTTAACACTAGAAACTGTTAAATAAAAACAGGGACTTAAATATCGATAGATTGCAGAAAATTATTGGTTATAAGTTATTTGGGAATTTGGTGAATATTTCGATAGATCAAGAATATGAGCAATAGAATTCAGTATAAAAATAGTTAACAAGATATTTATGTCATCTATATGAAAGAAATAAAGCTAACTCTTTCAGCTTTAATTCTTATGGTGTTTGATTATACGGCAAACAAATGTTTTTTTCATAAAAAAAAGCCTGTACTACTACAACCCGTGAACGGGTCTGGGGTTCAGTTCATGGTAGAGACTGTACTGTTTCATGGGCAACGGTTCTGCAAGGAGGTGACTTGCCCTAGTTCACGCTCAACCGGCAGATTTTCCCCCTTATTTTGGGTACCCCATTTTTATAATATTTTATAGAGACTGGATGAGCCCCAGGAGGGCCCTAGGTCTATATTATCCATCTGCGGCTACCAATGAACTAAATAAGAATCATAGCCTACTGCGGGATTTGAACCAGGAGCATGGCAACTCATTGCTCTACCACTGAGCCACTCCCGCCCCCTTGTTTATTAAATACAGTATTGAAAATTGAAAAATATCAGAAAATATATAAATTAAATCAAAACACCAGTTGGAAAACGAGGTATATATTCTCTCCACCTCTTTAGCTTGTCTCCTTTTTCTGTCACTTCATAGAGAGGTTGAAATTGACATTTTTCCTTTGTAATATTCTTTTTTCCAGACTTTTTTTTTTTAACCATTCCTTCTTTGCTTTTTTATTTCCTTTGATTATTTTTCTATATTTCAATATTCTTTGATTTTTATATTTCTTTATAATATTCTTTGTATTTCTCGGTATCTCTGTTGTTATATTTCCTCCTCTGTTCAATCAGATCTAATATACTCTGTCATCCATAGCTACTTGATGTTTCTATCCTTTTCGAGTGCTTCTGTGTTGTTGAGACTAGTGTTTCATATATTTGACCACATTTCGGGAAAGGCTGTTTTCTATAATTTCATTCTTCAGTCTTAATTTAGATCAGTTTGATTTATTTTGGGATTTATATTTTTTATGTTAATCACGTTTCTGGATTTCCATCATGTACACTATCAACTCAGAAAGTATGTGATTTAGGTTAATTTCGGCCCCGGAGTTCTTGTTCACCGATGTAACAGGATTACGAAATCTACGACTAACAATCGCATAATCTGTATGAATGATTATTATATTATCGTTGCCATACATATGCATGGGAAATCTCCATGCATATAACCTTTTATTTGGTAGTTTAAACTGATTTTTTCATGAGGGTTCAAATTATTTTACTTAAGATAAAATAAAAGCAGAGATTTCAAATTAAATTTGCATGAAAAAGAAGTAGGTTGGAGAAATTTTCAATAAAAAAAAAAAAAACTGTACATCTGTAACTTACGAAGAATCTTGGGTTCAAAACCTGCTAGAAACTGTATAGCTTTAGCTTACCAACCATTATTTTAGCTTATTGTAGTTTTATCATATATAATAAAGTTTATTATTGGAATTTTATTAAGGCTGGATGATCCCCGGGAGTGTCTCAAGATTCCACAGGGCCCATATATTGCTGTGGGATCACCTGTAGTGTAGTTGTTAGCATACCAACCTACGACGATACCAATAACGTGGGTTGCCAAGGATTATTCGATGGTTATTCCGCCCTTCGGAAGGTGCGTAAAATAGGGGTCTGGGTCTATCCAGGGTCAGGTACACGTTAAAGATACCTATACTAATTATACCTAAATAGGAAAAATTTAGGGCTTCCGCTATAGAAGCGTCCGACTAACCATAAAAAGCAAAAAGTGGCGTTAGATAAATAGCCAAACACATATCGTTCAAAAGAACCAAAAACCAAAATTGGGACCAAAAAGCTAAATTTTAGCTGGCCTTTAGAAGCCATTGTATTGGTTGAAGGTTTTTAATTCAGGAACGACCGATCTGATATTCCATATCCAACATTTTTTTTTCAACAAAATAATATTTTGTATTGTAATCATGTTTGAACTTTTTTTGAACTTTTTTTGAAAAAAGTTTTAAGGGACTAATGATATAAGTTAAAATCAAATGAGTTTCAAGCTTTTAAAAATTTTCTAATAACTAATAAATGAATTTCAATACCATCATTAAAATAGGAATGCTGTGCTTTGCCACTATCCAAATTTGTATTTCTTTAACTCACATGGGAACTTCAAATACCTCTACTGAAAAATTAGATTTTATGAGTCATGATGTTTTTTTGAAGGAGCGATATAGCTGTAAACATGTTAAAAAATGTTATATTATATTTATTATTACATGTTATATAGTTACACCTCATTAATCTATTATATATAATCTATAATGCATAATAATATCGGAATAATAAAATTATTTTATATTGCCCTAGGGAGTGATCCTCATGTTCTTGACGGTAATCGTCCTCGGGTACCTGGCGACGCTGTACCTGATGGCGAAGGACCACGTACTTCCCTGGTACCGCTGGTGGTCGAGGTGCATGATCATCAGCATCATCGTGACGCCGACTCACGGGACGGAAGACATCCTTGAAGAGGACGACCATGAAACCTGCGAAGAGAGGGTATGACGTTCGCATCCCGACGTACGCTTTTAGACCATCGGAGGTCCCGATTTCTTAGGAGTCTCAAAATAAAGCATAATATCTTTCTTTTAATCGTTGAGATTATTAATAATTCATGATTATTTTAAGACTGATGAGTTAAGGAAATCTGTCTTAAAATTTTACAATTATCTTTTTCATCAAGTAGATTTTCCGTTACTGTAAAAGGTATATTGAAGTTCAGCCAGCACATCTGAACATTATTTAGCAAGATTTCTGACGCAGATAACATACGACTTGTTAACACTCTTGATAGTCCTATCATATGAATCAATTAACTAAGTGGTTCAAAATCGTATTCAGTATAACTTAACCCGAAGGCACGATGCCGATGATACCAATCTATGCTTGCACACTTCAGTCCTGGGACAATTACCTAAACCTAAATCCGCTAGATCACTCTTAACGCAATCCTCTCAATTACGCTCCGATCTACTACTAAACCCAGCAACATAACAGGCACATTTTAATCTTCGTGAATCTATCACTTGAATAATATTAATCGGGTGCATGCTTTGCAATTCTGCGTTGTGTAATCTCCTAAATTATCCAGTGTTCTTTTTGAAAGAATATTCATCGCAATACCCCATTTTCGTTGCCGTCATTCAGCGTTAGCGGCTCTCCAAAATATATTTAAAAATTTATTAAAAAAAAAACCTGTGCCACTATAACCCATGAAGAGACCTGGGTGCAGTACCTGGTTGAGACTGTACAGCGTCTTACATAAAAATTATCCAGGGAAATGATTGGTCCGAGATCATGCCCAACGCCCAGGTTTATCCACCAATTAAGGGTGGAGGATTTCCAGATCGTTCAGGATGCATCCCTTTAAATAGGGTCAATACAAAAAATTAAGCAATTTATCTACCACGGCTGAAGGCTGCAACACGGTCAATGTTATAGCAGAGATAGCGTTACGAAAATTAAGATGGGCTTGTAAGTAGCTGGACTCAGTAATTGAACGAATTGCTAAAAAGTTATTGAAAGCGGTGGAAGAGTAGACCGAGGCGTAGGTGGGAGGATTGCGTGTAGATTGACCTGGAGGATTCGGGTTTGGATAGTGGTTCGTGGATGGAAGATTGTAAGCATAGATTGGTGGTATCGGGAACGAACCTTTTGATTCATTTTTAATATTGTCTGCCATAGCCGAATTCGAACCTGAAAACTTCAGCACAGCACCTCAGCACACTACACACTGAACGACCCCCTGCCCTCACAGTAATATAAATTATTAAAAGTAATTTATAAATAATAAGCCGTAGTTACGCTTAAAATACAAAAAACAGTGTTTTTTCCCAATATCCAGAGCCTAGGAGGAAACCAGAAGATGATCATTTATTTTTCACTCCTTTTTCCCAGTTCTTTTTTTTTTCCATTTGCCTTTCATTATTTTATAAGTGAGCCTTTTTTTCAACCATTTCAGTCGATTTTCCTTATTTCTCACAAAAACAAATAATTGTTAATTTATTTCCTGTCTGTTGTCTCAATTGCCATTTTTTAGAGTCCTCCAAATTATTTGAGATGTCCTCATGTAAATATTTTTACAAAAATTGGCTTGTTAAACCTGGAAGAATTCATTTTTATTCTGTGTTCGAAGAATTTTAATGGATTCTTCTCAATTATTATATTTAGAACCTTTCGACTAGATTTTCTAAATACAGCATATTTGTTGTTTTTGGAAAAATATACGAATACTGATTTGTCGCGGAGTTGTAATGTTTTGGCTCACATGGACAAGTTATTATTATTATTTTTTTTTTTTGCGAATCGTCCAAAAATGAACCACAAAAATATGATGTTACATCTCATTCCTTCTTCTCCTACAATAACTTTCCATTCTTTCCCTCTGCGTTACCTTCTGTTTGCAAGCCTCTCTCTATCACTCATCAATACTCTATCAACCTAGCTTCAGAGCTTGTCTGCTAGAACACACTTATGTCACTCTTAGTGCCCTAATGCTATTCCCACAAAGATCCCAAGAGTGACATTTTGTCACTCGAGTCTTGAATCTTGAGAGGAAACAATGTTTAAAAATGCATTGATTCGAGTATCGAATAATGCAGTGAAATACATTGTTACTGTTTCAGAGTCCGAGAAGACGTAGATTTTTCACTTGTACAAAAAACTTGTACCACTACAACCCATGAACGGGTCTGGGGTTCAGTACATGGTAAAGACTGTACTGTTTCATGAACAACGGTTCTGCAAGGAGGTGACTTGTCCTAGGTCACGCTCAATCGCCAGATTTTTCCCCCTTATTTTGGGTACCATATTTTTATAATATTTTATAGAGGCTGGGTGAGCCCCAGGAGTGTCCTAGATCACATTTGATCCATCTCCGGCTGCAAACAGACTAAATAAAAGTCTTGGCGTGAAGCTGGATTTGAACCAGGATTTCCGGCATGGCAACTCAGTGCTATACCACTGAGCCAATCCGCTCCCCTCACTTGTACTACTTTTGAAATAATAGTGCGATATTAACAAATATTTGCTTCTTCAACATTTTGGAATCCATCCTGAGCGTGTCCCATAGAAATTTAGCCTTTGTTTTTCTCATAGTTGTTTCCAAGTTCTCTTTTTTGCTACAGTATATGAGGCGTTGAGATGCAAAAGGGGGTAAATCCAAATTTGAAAATTTTCCAGGAAACAAATATATGAATAATTCAGGTTATTATGAAATGATTATTTATTCGAGACAATTTTTTTTAGAAAATTTAAATTGGCTTTGGCATGGACCACCGGATAGAGGACGCTAAATTTGTGAAAAACATTAAAAAAATTAAAAATGATTAAATAAGGATTTATCCCGTTTTGCATCTCCACACCTCATATTATACATTTTGTTTGTCATGTAAATTGCTTTAATAAATATGTTATGTTAAATAAATTTATTTATGTTATGTTTTATTATATTATTATTATTATGCGTTTTGTTTTATTAAATTATAGTATACTTACATATTTTATATTTTGAATAATATTAGACTACCTTATAATAATATAAAAAATAATAGAATAATATCCTTGAACCAATTATAAGCCCTGAAGAAGACCAGCATTATGGGTCGAAATGTTGGCTTTAAAATGAATAGTTCTCCTAATTTATGAGAATTTTTTCTGACTTCCACCCGGACCATATTCTTCCATCCATATATTCATCCAATTTATATATTTTAATATAGTAAATTGTTTTCCGATTTAAACAATATTTAATTTATATATTCATAAAATTATTTATTTTTATTAAGTATTTCACGAGGATGGATTGAAACCCAGCAGAGTTTGCCGGAGAGATATCTCGTGGATTGATCTGTTTGGGTTGAGCGGACGTCACGTGGCTAAACAAATCGCCCGGTTCGATTGTAATAACAGGCATTAGCCATAAAGCACGGCAATAAAACCAAACAACTTTATTAGTAATAAATATTAACTTATGATATGGAAAGTATATTATAAGCGAATGGCCGGGTTGTATTTCTTAAAACATGTTGAAATACATCATCTTAAGAATGTTATTACAATTGTATCCGGAAGAATCATGTTAATATTTATCGACGTTGCCTAGTATTTTGCCTTGTTCGATCAGCTGAATTATAAATATTTTTAAAAATCCGGCAAATCACAAAGCCACTATTTCTGACTTATTTAGTCCGTTGAATAAAATATAGATTATATTTGATTAAAAAAAATATATGTTTACTATGTTTTGAAAAACTAGAAATACCAGCGCGATGTTAGCTTCGTTGTCACAAGTGGCTTCGATAAATTTTTGGCTAGTTCTATTTTATTCATTTTTGACAGGTAATAATTACATTTTTTTCCAAAATATGCTAAACTGTTAAAATGGCGAAACAATATTGGCATGACGGTGGGAGCGGGTTTTTAATAATATATGAATGATTGAGCCGAGTGTGACTGAAGTCTCAAGCGGGCCAGGGCAACCTGCTCTGTACGGCTGCAGCGTAGGATGTAGACCAGCCCTCTGTTTATTTAATACTTAATTTACTAGGATGTCTTTTTTCCAACGTGGCTTGCCATCTCTCTGAAGTTTTCATTTTAAGAGCTCTACTTACTTCTGATGGAGTGACAACTGAGATACTTTAAAATAGTATTTTCCAAATATCAATATTTTAATAGAAAATACACTGATATTTTTGTCGGATTGTTTCAACTCATTCACTATTTAAATATATCAATATAAACCTTTATTGATGGAAAATTTTATAATAAGAATTAAATTTTTAAACAAGTAAACATATTAGGATGTAAAAGTTTTTATAAGTTTCGGCCATTATTAATTCAATTGTTATTTCGACATTTAAATCTGTCAGTATTTATTTTATTTCATTTTATGTAACTTAATTTTAACTAGACTGCGATATAGGAAAAGTCTAAAAAAATTCGCCTATTCAGCATATCTCACATCAACTTCCCAAACATACTCGTACCTATCAATACACCAACCTCACTCCAACACGTTCAATAATAAACAAAGTTTGTTTTATGGATTTTTCCAATTACATTCCAATACTCTTTCAAGTTTCCACGGTCACTATTTATACAAAATAGTGGTATCTTCTGGTTTAGATGGTGTGGCTAAACTTTTCGCCAACGTTTCGCCAGACATGCTGCTGACTTCATCAGGGCAGAAAAGAGAATGAATGGTTCATGTCTGGCGAAACTTTGGTGAAAAGTTTAGCAACACGGTCTAAACCAGAAGATACCACTGAAGTATTTTGTACATTCCAATAATTTCATGTCTATTTTTAAGTTGTTGCTCATTTTTATCGATTTAATTTTAATTATTGGACGTGGATCAGTCTAATGATATTATAAGACCTTTCTTAGGTTCACCTAGTCTCTCTAAAGCGAATATCCTAAACTGGAAGGCATAGTTGATAGCTTAAAACAGTCCTAACGAAGTAATGAACAGTCAGCATATTGTTACTTGTAATTGATAAGAATATAAGATTGGGTAGATGACCTAAGGTTATTGTATATACTTATTGGCTCCTAACCCCTAAGTTGTGAAATATCTTCCGTGTCGTCAGCAATGTAACTTCCTTGACCTCCCCATTTCTTTTACATGTATAAATGCTCTAAGATTATGATATTGAAGAGAGAGACATTATAAAGTAGAGAGGAAATGGTATGCTTAGGCTATAGTGTGTAAAGATTTAGTAAAGTCAATAAGTTATGATGTTAATCTACTTAGCCAGTTACTATAAGAAAGCATCTTGAATATTCATGTTAAAACTGTTTTCTATCACTATAAATCCATATATTTCTTACAAGTCACCCACCGTTTCTCAACTCAACCCTTTCACGGGTTGTACAAATAGTAGCACAATTTCTTTAATATGCTTTTATATTTGAATAATATACCATGAGAATTGTTCGCACGAGCGAACTGTTTTAATTATAAATACTTAATTATGCAATAAGCAATTAACTATCTAAGGCTTCGAGACTCAATTTAAGGTCAAGGCCGATAACAAATAAATGTGGCAGTCTCTCGAGGAACAAATTAGCGATATCAGCTTAACACAGTTGGTTAGAGTTTTATAGCTCTTTCCAGCGGAGAGCCTTAGAGCCCTTATAAGGGTTTACTCCATTGGCCCTTGAGTGTCTTGTATACTTCGAGAATGTTTCTACTTTATAGGTCTGGTTTAATAATTTATAAATACATAGGCTATACATCTTAATTCAACAATGTTACCAGTAACTATATATTTTCTTATCTTTAATTTATTTTTATTTATTGTTCTTTTGATGGTGAATATTTTTAATTATTTTTATTTTGAAGAGAAAAGATTTGTCCTGGCCGGAATTCGAATCCGCCTGCATGCCGACCCGGGTTCGAATCCCAGCCAGGACAAATCTTTTCTCTTCAAAATAAAAATAATTAAAAATATGTTCTTATCAGTTATCATTAAACTATTAAACACTTGTCCAGATTGCTCCGGCTATCGTACCTTTTAAGAATCGAAAAATATTTCGTAAAAACTCAAATCAGACAGGATGAGAGCCATTAAAATAACTGTCATTACCTGAGGAAAACTTCGACAGAAAATTTAGTATTGTCGTTACTAAACTGAGTCATAATTCTGTCTTCGAAAAATGGCGCCCAAACAAGCATTCTAACCAATTAAAATAGAAAAATTGTGCATGTAATAATAAAAATAATTTTTAGGTAATAAACTTTTGTTAAATATCCTCATTGGTAGAGCGCTGAGTCGCCGTGCCGAGGGTCCTGGATTCCAATTCCTCTGCAGGCAGACTTTTATTTAATCTGTTAGCGGCCAGTGATGGATCCTGTAGAATCTAGATCCGCCCTGAGGCACGCAGCCTCTGTAAAGTAGGTACCCAAAACAAGGGGAGGGGATCTGGCGGTGGAGCGTGATCTAGAACAAATCAACTCTCCGCAAAACCGTTGTCCAAGAAACAGTACAGTCTCTGGCACGTACTGAACCCAAGACTATTCATGGGTATTAGTGGCACAGAATATATCAATCCAACATCTGTTAGGCAGCGTATATCTCTTGTAATAAAGTATATCCATCGCAATTGTAAGTCGGGGGGTTAGAAAATCCCTCCTCAAATAAATTGTTTTCCTAAATTAAAAGAGGCACCTCTATATAAGTTTTTTATATAGTGAATTAGTTGCACAATATAATATACACCTATCCATACTTATGTTAATACTTAATACATAATACTAAAAAATTCTTTTGAAAAATAAATACACGAAAATTTTAAATTGTTCAACATGATTCACCCGGCTCTATTACATTTATTTTCTTTCCACTGAAATGCCAAACAGTTGAGATATAAGCGTGATGTATTGGCCTAAAAGGTGAGGCAGGGAAATCAGAGAGCACACAATGCAGAGAAGAGACAGCGGCTGACGGAAACTGATTGTGTAGACTATCAGCGCTGGCCCACCCACCTCCCTTGTTCACTGTCATCCGTATCCCTCCTCTTCTACATTCTTCTATTTCCATGCCACTTCTATACAAACTATAGTTTCCAAAGAGTATAGAGTGCAGGCTATAGAGTACTCTATCTGAGTGAAAAGTGGCCCTGATTCATTAACCACCTGTACGAGTCTATGGGATGTACACGTAACATGGGATCAAATTCAATCAAAAACAAATGTCAAAGGTTACATACTGGTTACCAATATAGTTTTTATTCCCTTGAGAGCAGCAAAGAAAAGAAAGTAATCAAGAAATGTTATCGGTTTTCAGATTTTCAGAGAAATAAAAAAATTTACTGTACCTGAATTGATTTTGATTACGTTATGCAATGAACTGTATACATACAGTCGTTCGTATCTCCCTCAACTCAAAAACATTTCTAGAAAGTTAGGTACTTATTCCGCAGGTTGCCAGCTCGGTGGTATGGGTAGCTAAAGTCCCGTCAAGTTAAAGTCACATAACATCATTTTTATGTCATGATCTTATCTGTATCATTCCACATCATTTCTTCTCATTAAATAAGTAAAAAAAAAAAACCAAACCTAAGATATTTAAGCCAATATAACTTCCTATTCCTTTACATATAAACAAGTTTTTTATTAGCCTTCTCACTTTACAACAGTACTCAGTAGTAGAGTGCTGAGCTGCCCTCCCTAAAAGATCCCTGTTTTAAGTTCCGCTGTATCAGATAATTTATTTATTCTGTTAATTGATGAGAATGGATCCTGTGGGATCTGAAGACTCTGCTGGGGCTCACCCAGCCTCTATAAAGTAAATCCACCCTTAACTGGGGGGACCTGGGGATTGAGCGTGATCTATAACCAAACATCTCCATGCTCAATCGGTGTCCTAGTAACAGTAGTGTCTCTACCATGTACTGAACCCAGACCCCACCATGGGTTGTAGTGATAAAGGGTTTTTTTATTACATATTGGAAGGGTTCAAAAGCTTTCTCATATAGAAGGAAATTGTGCCAGTTAAAATTACCCATTACTCGTTGAGTTAGTCATTCTCAAATAATCTGCCAGTTTGTCATATTGAGGTATATTTTCAAGAATTTTTTTTTTTTTAACCATGCTTATGTTATAGATTACAGAACTATTAAGATAGTGACCTAGAAATGACATTCAGTAATGTCACGTGACGGGACTTTAACCAGGGTGGCAAACTTTGGAAAGTTAAAATATTTGATTTGGGATTTTAGTCTTACTAATATTATAAATGCTAAAGTTTGTATGTTTGTCTCTCTTTCACGCAAAAACTACTGAAAGGATTTGGATGAAACTTTAAAGTAATATAGGTTATACATCAGAATAACACATAGGCTATAGCAAGCGCGGATTTAGGAGGGGGATGCCCCCCACAGCTTTTTAGGTACTGTGGAGAATCCATTATAGTACATAATTAAAGGGAAATCACATGATAATAGTTGTTAAAATAAAAGAAAGAACATGAGTGAAACTATTGTTTTGATATCTTACTAATATTATAAATGCGAATGTTTTTATTTATGTTTGTTACCCATTCACGCAAAAACTACTGAACAGATTTGGATGAAACTTATTGAGTAAAATAAATAGGTTACAATTATCAAGGGCAGATTTATGTGAGGGCACGGGGGCATGTGCTCCCCCCCCCGTAATAGTACATAATTAAAGGCAAATCAGGAACTTACCATCTTGAAATTTGTAGATAGGTTCTTTGTATAGTTTAAGAAAGAAATTTGGATAATTCCACCTCCAAGGGCTTCCCCCTTAATATCATATGGGTTCAAAAATTGTATGGAATCCGTCAGTCTTTAAGTTAGAGATCTGAAATTTTGGATGTACGAGTAACTTATATTTTAAAAACATAATTAAATTATTTATTTAAAATGATCTTTCACGAAACTTTATGTGGTAGACCAAATTCCATGCGAGCGAAGCCGCGGCCATAAGCTTGTAAAATATATTTATGAAAGCTCTGAAAGTGGTAGGTTATTTGAAGCAAAGTTAATGCCAATATATGTTGTTGTTTTTTTAAATTCAATATTTTGTTAAGTGTTCGTTGCGGAGGGTGAATATATTCGCCAGCAACAAAACCAGGGCTGTTAAACACTATAATATTCAGAGGGGTGTCCATGGGAGAGAAGTTTCACTGAAGTGGGGGAAAGTATACACCACAAGTATTTCTACCACAACAGAGATCTGCACTTACCGCTTCTGCATTAAAACCTCAACTCAACGAACTCTAAGCGACCAGAAAATCAACAGTTCTATATGACGAAGTTCGTAACATTTGTTTCAAATAAAAAATGTTAGTGATATATGTAAGAGAGAAAAATAGTTGACTGGATGATAAAATAGAGAACGGAGATAGTTGGGGGGTGCAGTCATAAGAACGCCAAATAAGTACTAGACTTATATTTAGCTAGTGCCGACGTTTCGACCTACCATGTAGGCCATCTTCAGGGCTATGAGAGAAAACCAAACAGAACAAAAAATATATATATAAAAACGTTACAGTAACAAGAATATAGTGACATGTAATGTAGAAAATTAAAATATTGACAGGTATGAAAATTAAAGATACCGAATATTACAATAGTGACAGAATATAATAAAATTAAAATATTGACAGATATACTAAAATTAAAAATAATGAACAGAAATTAAAATAGTGACAGATATAATAATTAAAGATAACGAATATAAAATAAAATACAGAAACTAAAAGTACAGAAAGGATAAAAAAGTAAACCTAATAAAAAGGGAAATAAAAATGAGGAGGTAAACCGAAAGATCAATACTATCTCCGTTCTCGGTTAGTAATATAGATAATGTTTTTGACAACGCAATACATGTACTTACAAAATGAGTCCTTACCGATCAGGCCATTCTAATATTTTTTAAACAGGATTGATAGTTCGCATAATTAACTCGTTTAAACGTACAAACAATTTATGTAATAATATATAAATTATGCATAGATACCAATATACTAAATTATATTTTTTATAAAAAATAAAAAAGGCATCACTACGATCCCTCAAAACCAACGGTTGTGCAATAAGGTGATAGCCTGGATCACACTTTGCCACCCGGTTTTCCCTTTATTAAAGATACCCAAAATATAGGCGCTGGGTAGGCCCCAGGAGGGTCTCAAAATGCCATAGGGGTAATTCAAGGCTTTAGACAGAATAAATAATTAATCTGCCAAAGATCCGGGGATTTACAGATCAACAGCGCAGCACCCTACGTACTATGATACCCAATTCCATATAATTTATTAACAATTTTTGATCAATCATATTATTATTTGGTATGTACGAGGTGTGGCTATTAAATAACGAAGCTGACGTTGCTTTCGATATTCACTGGGTTCCTGAAGGTCAAACTATTATCAATACTACTACCTTGAGGTACTTACAAAACTACGTGAAAGAGTAGGGAAAAAACAACCCGAAATGTGGAAGGACAAATCATGGGTTCTCCACCAAGACAATGCGCCACCTCATTCCGCTTTATCTGTCAAGAGGTTCCTTGCCCAGTGTTAGAACATCCACCTTATTGAATAGAATAGAAAAGTAACTTTATTCTGGGACTATGTTCCTTTAGAATAACAAATATGAACAGAAAAAGAAACATAATGTTTATCTGGCCAGAAGGATAAGTGTTACAAATCATAAAGCGTGTAAAAAATGACAAAAAACAATTTTATACCAACAATTCACCAGATCTTGCACCATGTGACTTCTATCTGTTCCCTAAGGTGAAATCTTCATTAAAAGGGACGAGGTTTGAGTCCGTGGAAACTGTAAAAGAGAAAGCGACACGCGTCCTGAAGGAGCTGACAGAAGATGACTTCCAGCACTGTTTCCAACAATGGAAAATTCGCATGGAGCGTTGTAGGGATAGAGAAGGGGTGTATATTGAAGGTGATAGTAAGTAATTATGTATAAAATAAAAATAAATTTTATTACGTCAGTCTCGTTGTTTAATAGCCACACCTCGTATAATAACATGATCAATAGGTGTTTAATAAATCATAATCATAAGTAATGCAATACAATAATGAATACAATTGTTTATTTAATTGTACTATGGTAAATACTTAAAGTTTTAACAGAGTTACCCCGATATTACTCAAGGAATTTCAGTTACAATATGAATGAATGATTGAATTAAGCCTGCATTATAGAGAGAAATATAAAAAAAAAAAATGGTCTACAAAAAACTACTAATATTTACAAAAATATATTATTGCAATAATATAATTCTCTTTATAGGCCTTCCCCTAACTTGCCGAAGTGGCCAGCTCCATTCGGAAGTGAAGTTTGACATTAATTCCTGCCACTTAACTTTCCAAGGGCTATTCTGTGATTAATTGCTTTAAATCCTAAAATATTTCCTTTTAGTGTTTTCGATATCAAAAATCCCACTCCATATTGGCCATTTTCAGAAGAGATGTGCATAAGTATCCCACAGTCTATTTCTATAATCGTGATATTTTCCTTCTTATTTCTGAAATCCCTATTATGCCCCAATTGATTTTATTTAAGACATTTTCTAATTCCATTAATCTGTCTTCACTTAAGGGTCCTCGCATTGATCGTCCCTATAAAGAGTGAGCTCTCTGCTTTCCTTGCGCTGTCGTTCCTGACTACTGTTTAAACTATCTCTACTGTTATCCTTTGAAGAGTTGTTTGCATTTTGATTCTTTTTGGGGTAGAATCTATCCGTTTTTTTTTTCAGGTTTTTCCTTACCATTTAAATTACAGATTATTAAACCAAATATTACAAAATAAGTACATTTTTAATCCTAGAAACTAAATTTTATTACTTATTTTGTATCCTCTAGCGATCCCATTAAACTATGAGTAACCACCTAGTATTTTCTTGAGATATCGAGTATTTTTTAATTCAGGTTTGCTTTATAGATAAAAAAATGAGTAGTACAAATAGGCGGGTTGAGCCGGAGCCGTGACCTTGAGGTCATTGTCTGCTGTAGCAGGGTCGTGTGCGTGACCTTGAGATGACCTTGAGGGTGGGAGGGGTGTAAGGCAGGACGAGGGGGTGTTGACCTTGAGGTAGGTCGAGGTGTGCAAATTAAGATTTGGCAACGTCGCATATGAGATGTGGCAACAGCGCAGTAGAAACTAGGTCATGGTTTGTTCTGAATGGATGTTGGTCATTTTATGAATGGAAGTGTTGAATGGGCGTGTGACGTCATCTTATGAATGGAAGAACTGAATGGGAGCGTGACGTAATTTGTCTTTGTGAATGGGATAAGAGTTATGAATGAACCACAGTAGTACAAATAGGCGGGTTGAGCCGGAGCCGTGACCTTGAGGTCATTGTCTGCTGTAGCAGGGTCGTGGTCGTGACCTTGAGATGACCTTGAGGGTGGGAGGGGTGTAAGGCAGGACGAGGGGGTGTTGACCTTGAGGTAGGTCCAGGTGTGCAAATTAAGATTTGGCAACGTCGCAGATGAGATGTGGCAACAGCGCAGTAGAAACTAGGTCATGGTTTGTTCTGAATGGATGACGCATGTGACGTCATTTTATGAATGGAAGTGTTGAATGGGCGTGTGACGTCATCTTATGAATGGGAGCGTGACGTAATTTGTCTTTGTGAATGGGATAAGAGTTATGAATGAACCACAGTAGTACAAATAGGCGGGTTGAGCCGGAGCCGTGACCTTGAGGTCATTGTCTGCTGTAGCAGGGTCGTGGTCGTGACCTTGAGATGACCTTGAGGGTGGGAGGGGTGTAAGGCAGGACGAGGGGGTGTTGACCTTGAGGTAGGTCCAGGTGTGCAAATTAAGATTTGGCAACGTCGCAGATGAGATGTGGCAACAGCGCAGTAGAAACTAGGTCATGGTTTGTTCTGAATGGATGTTGGTCGTTTTATGAATGGAATAGTTGAATGGGCGTGTGACGTCATCTTATGAATGGATGAACTGAATGGGAGCGTGACGTAATTTGTCTTTGTGAATGGGATAAGAGTTATGAATGAAGCACGTTGTTGCTTCCTTTATCAGTTAGTTTAGTATGGGTCGGCTAAGGAGCAAGAACCTGAGGTACGAAGAAGGAAGGTTGTCGACATTCGTCGGCTGGTCGTCACCGGTGAGTCCATTGAAACTAGCGGCTGCTGGGTTGTATTACTTGAAAGTGTCTGATAGGACAAGATGTCCATTTTGCGGAGTAGTCTTGCATGAATGGAAGGAGTATGACGACCCTTTAATACCTACCATAAAAAATGGTCTAAAAACTGTTCGTTTATAGAGTATTGTGAACAATTGAATGAGCTGCAAATCATAGTGTCTGACGAGAATGATAGCGAAGAGACGGTATGTTGTTAAAAGGCTTCACAATTTTCTACATCGACTCAAAGATTTGCAATTATGCATTTCCTTGTATGAACTAAAAAGAAGGGAAATAAATGATGTGATAAAAAAACTAGAACAGCTGCAGCTTTCTCCCCTCCACTCCGTTATACCACACAGTCTTGTCGTTGATGATACGCGAGATGGATCGTCGAATGGACCTTGTGACCGAGTACCCACTCACCAACAGTAAATGTTTTCGAATCGGTTTGTGTAACTTTGTGCCGACTATCGCCATTAGCGAAAAGAAGAAAACTGTCATTTACATGAATGTTGAGGAATGGACATATATTACCACCCGAGCTCCGAAAATTTTGTTATTGCTGCAGAAACGAAAAAAATCCTATGAAAAAGACCGATCAAGATGTCAAAACGTGATTTGTGAACTTACTACAAGAGGACGCACTAGGGTGATGCGGATAGAGCAGGTAACGCAATGTTTAATCATGAGACCCTTCCACCATCGTCTGCATCTGCATGTTTCAACAGGAACGAGACGGTCAAACTTTGCGCAAATATAGAAAAAATCAACGATTCACTAGCATTGATAACAAAGATGGTTGAACTTTATAATAAGAATGAAGCAAGTGTAGTTAGCGAACCAATTGATTTTAGCATAAATACAAATACACTGTTTTACAACTTAAATGAATTGAATTGTGATGATAATCAATAAAATAAGTTTCCTTTAATATGTTGTATTTTTTATTTGTCCCTTGAAAAATAAAATAGGAAGAAGGAAAAAAAAAAAAAAAACAAATACAAATTTACTGAAATCAAATATTTTTATTTTATGTAAATATAAAATTTAATTAAAAAAAAAAATTTAATAAATCTGAATCAAATACTGATAAGGTAAATATAAAAATTTTAACAATTAACAATCTTGTAATGTTTCTGATAAACAGCTGATCTGTGGGTTGATTCCAGGATAGGACTCAGTATCTTGGAAATATGTTGAATCCTGTTTTCAAATCTTACTCTGTCCCTCGCATATGTTTCCCATGGACTAATACGTGCTGCACGATGAGCATAATTCCATGTTACAAGAGTACGAGTTTCAACAAGGTCCTCATCAGGCTTGAAAGATACCTAAATAAAAGATATTATTACTCGATATTTTGTATTTTCCGAATCGAGTTCTAATTCGTTTATTTTTTTTGGTTGTACGTTCATTTTACATATACTTGTAAAATAAAAAGAAATTAGTATACTCCTCTTCTAACAACCACAAAAAAACAAACAGAGAGTCAGTACAATTTACGGACCAAACCCGTTCCCATTTCATATTCTATTATTTTATCATGTAAAATGAGACAGTAAGCTTTAGTATTGGCTGGAAAGTTTTCTTTCGCCTCTAATAGTACTCTGATATCGATAGTCGCACTTTTGATTGCTTCAGATTGCTTAGAACAATCTATAATCACTAGAGGCGCTAGTTTCTCGAAATCGGATCTTGAAAGCAGGGGCTGAGAATGTCTAACGCCATAATAACTCGTTTGAAATTCGTTATACATTTCATACAACAATGCTACTTTTCCTTGCTCAAAATCTAAATTTAAGTCATCGTACGGATATTGTTCACTATTCAAATAAAGTTTCAAATTTTTTAATTTGCAACTATCGAACAGACTGCTATCTTTGTTAGAGGTTCTATTTCGATCACTTTGAAATGCAAAAATGAGATAGCGCGGTTTTTCTAAATTTGTTGAAGTTTTGACCGACCAATTTTCCTGCTGCGTCGCAGGTACATTGGGATATTCGTAAAGATCCCATGATCTGAATGGAATAGAAACGACCTTGTTCTTGTCTACTAGTTTTAATAACCTCAGACGTTCATAATCTGAAACACGAACATGAGGCATTCTCCACACCAATTTGTCAAGTTTTATTTGTACATCATCGTCACCTAGCACGCAGTTTAGGTCAGTACTTGATCTGATCAAAACGAGCTCTTGCTTCAGATTGATTAAAATTTTACGATAGTCCTCGCAAATCCCAAAAAGAATATCAAGTGGTAGGCATACGCTAAAAACGCCGTTTTTATCCAAAGAAAGAGTTTTACCGGGCACTGGCCACCCCGCATTTTCTAATCCCATTACTCGATTAGGCGAAAATGATGCATGCCCTTTAAGAGTAGTAGTTATCCCCGGATTTCGTACTCGATCGACTTCTATACCGTTTAGTTCATATCTAATTTCGTCAAACAAAAACGCGAATGCGTTATTAGTCAACTTTGGAGTGGCACCGATAGTGCCATCACTTTTTAAGATCCTCCCTTCGAGATAAATAAAACTTTGAGAAGGAAAGGTATAAATATCTTGTTGATGAATAGGAATTCTAATCTCGTCGGATTTGTTAAAGGTATTTCCCGTATAAGGCTGGTGCGAGTGATATTCAAATTGTGTAAGAGAATCGACGAATTTTATATCCGTCGTAACGTCTAGTATGTCATTCATAATGTTTGTTTAACCGAAAACCACACTGTTTTAAAAATATAGCGTTCGCAGTTGTTAGCGCTCTTGTTGATTTAGGTTTACTGGTTTTAACCGTTGTTTGACATCTCCTTTTATAATAATCGATGCAACTATCTCTAGAACAAAAATCAATCCCCATTCTTTTTTAAATGTAATCTCAATGTAACCGTTTCTCCTCTAAAGTCGATAAGCTCTCCGTTCTGATCTACTAATCGAACGATGATATTGTCTACAGTCCTCACGTTGGTTGGAAAGTAAATGACCGGATTCGTGATTTCTATTATTTTATATCCTGGGTCTACACGCGGAAAGAATTGATGAATATTATGATCCGGTTCTCCGTTCACATAAGACCCCGATGCGATGTTACATTGAATTGAAATAATGTTTACGCTGAGAATTTTAACAATGTCATTTGATTCAGTATAGGAGCGATTCGGAGGAATGACATGATCGGATCGTGTAAAACCCAAAAGAGGACCAATAGAGTGAGGCTTCTCGGAATAGTTAAAGTATACTGCATGAGTTGTTTTAATTTCCGTTTTTAGCGTGTTGGAATTTCCTCTTATTATCACTACAGCGGTAGGGTCAAGATGAGAAATTTTTTCACGTAAAAAGGAGGCTATAGCATCGATATCGTACGATTCTTCAGGTATTTGGATCGAAAAATCACCAAAATAAAACATATCATTAGCGCCCTTTTTTATATTCGGAATAGTATTATATGTCTCAAATGATAACAACCCAACAGTATATATTGACCCCAATTCTAACGGTGGTAAAAAGTTTGCGGAAAGTACGCTAGAATTGCCCGTAAGCGTTACTGTATAGCTCATGATTAACAATGCTCAAACGCTTTGAGAAGCATCGACTAAATACTGTAAGCAGAGATGTCCACAAACCGACGTATTCCACTCCTGATAACGCTCTCTATTATAAGTTATTTTTAGCCCCTTAAAGTACTCGAGCAACTGTGGTGGTGGTTTTAAGTTTCCAAAGGAATCAAAGTATTTCACAAAATTATTTTGTTTTACATAACAGACCCAATGTGAACCAAGTTCTGAGCTCGGCTCTAAATTTACAATAGCAGACTCGTGTTTGTTTGGATATCTAGGAAGTTTATCAATCATAAACACTCCTCGAAAATGTTGGATATTTAAAACTTTGACCAAATAATTTAATTCTAAATCCGTCAATGGCTTATTCGGTAGTCAGATCTTTCCAGATTTGTTTTTTTGTCGAGTTATAAACAGGCCGTAGCCTTTCCGATATGGTTTCAAATAAAGTCCATTTCCGATTTTCTGACTTTCCATCGCTAAATTATGCCTCTTTTGCTCATCTAATTTATGTTTAGCTTCTTTCGCCTCGTAGATAGCTTTAGCCACACTCGACGCTCCTCCCGCTAAAGATCCCACTGCAGAAAGCCCCGCCATTAACGGCACAAGAAATGGAAGAAATCCTCCCTCTTTTGGCAAAGGAAGAACTCTGGGAGGCAAAGGTTTTGTCTTACCACGTAAATGCATTTTAGCCTTTTTGTATGCCATTTTTGAAGCTTCGAGGATCGATGATACGTTAGCAACCTTTAGCGATTTAACTAATTCTTTGAAACTAATCTTTTTATTTTTCTTCTTCTTCTTAATACCGGCACCAATTTTACCTTTCGCTTTCATAGTATTTGTAACTAACCAAGCCGCAGCTTTTTCTCCCAATGATGAATCCGAAGCTTTAACTCGTTTCCAAGCGTTTTCAACCAAAATCTTGTCCGCTTTTCTACGACTTTGCATATCCTTATCTTTGCTATAAGCAATATCGTGTTCTTTACAAGCTTTATCAAGCTGGTTTATTCCACTATCTCCTCTATTTAGTCGTTTTTCAAGGTTTGTACCGGGGCCACAATACTGGTATCCTGGCAGGTGTAATTCAAACGGTAACTTATTTATGAGACTGTTTATCAAGCCTCTTCCTTTGCGAGTCTTACGAATCATACTGTAGTGAAAAATGACAATCGGCGATATATATATATACAGGAAATGAATGATTTTGTCTGCATTCAAAATGAAATTAGTCCAACAAGAACAACGTTTTTCTACTTTGAAGTGTTTGCCTGACGAATCTACTGAGGTGAAACATAGCACATTATTACCAAACACCATACGAGCGTCGATATGCGGATCAAGCGGATGTGGAAAGACGAATATTATGATTGGACTTTTATTAAATCCAAATGGTTTAAAATTTAAAAATGTATATCTATTCGGAAAAACTTTACACCAGCTCAAATACCAGTATTTAAAAAATGTTTTAAATATGGTTCCTGAAATAGGATTTTACGATTTTGAAGATGCAAAAGATATGCCTCACCAAGTTGAATCTAATTCAGTCTGTATATTCGATGATGTTACGATGGAGGATCAAAATATAATTAAACGATATTTCAGTTATGGAAGACATATGAATCTAGATTGTTTTTACTTAACACAAAGTTATGTATGCATTCCTAGACATCTGATCAGGTGTAATTTTAACTTTTTAATAATATTTCCTCAGGACGAATTGAGTTTAAAACATATTTACGATGAACATGTGAGCACTCCTGCTATCGGTTTCCAACTTTTTAAAGACATGTGTTCATTATGTTGGAAAGAGCCTTTCGGTTATCTCGTTATTGACAAAAGTAGGGATTTAAACAATGGTCGTTTTAGAAAAGGAATCGATACATTTATTGTAGATATATAAAGGGTTTCCAGTCGTGGACGGAGCTCAGTCATGGACCCTAAAGTCACCCGTGAGATTATAAAAACTAGCGAAATTTTAAAAAATAAATTTCGGACATTGAAACGCGGTCTTCAGGATGTTGATGAGGTTCGTCAAGCATTCTTTACACCTGTATCACAACCTTTAGAAGATATTAAAGAGTCGTTAAAGTTGCAAAAAGAAACCAAATCGGAGCCGTCAAGTAAAAAGATTAGAAACAAAAATGATGAGATTGAGTTTACAAAAGATATTTACAAAAGAGCAACATTGACACCAGAGTTAGCCCATTCGACTCATCCGACAACTCCAATACTTTCATCATCTAGATTGGCGTTTCCTGAAATTAAAGTAGAAAATGAACATCATGAAACTGAAGATTCACTAGTAGAAACAATTAAACAGTTTGGAAACCAACAAAGAAAAGATTTGGAGAAATTGTTGAGAGGCGATAATAAAACCTTCGATTCACGTTATGGCATTAGAGTCATGCCCGATGGAGGATTCGCAATAGGTGACTCTACTGATATTCAACTACATACAAACAGCGATGACATAACAATTAACGGGGTAACTTATGAAGGCACAGAGGGATTGTTGCAGTTACTTTACTTGAAAAATCCCGAAAAGTATGAAAAAAAAGACTTGGAAATGTATAAAAACATTTTAATCTCGACCAATGCTCACAAAAAAGGCTATAGTGAAGAACGAGGGAGACAAGGAATCAGATCAGAAAAATATAGAAAAGTAATAGCGATGCTTTTCACACCTCGTCATACCACACCCCCTCCTAGTAAAATAGCCACACTTCGTTCGCACAAAGGCACTGGTCTCATGAGAGCCGATAAACCCATTTATGAGTATTGGGATGATCCTAATGAGCTAGTTGATCGGCTGAGGTTGCTAATATCTTCGGCGAATGCAGGTCACGAAGGACATGAAAACGAAATAGAATCGATAATTGAAGAGCTACGAGAAATAAATATATTATATTAAGTGAATATCTTTTCACTGTGTGTGTGTATCTCGGTGATGCTAATAACGCTCGGTTATCTTAAAAGATGAATGCATCGTTGTTAAAAAGTGCTGTCGTAAATGAATTGCACAAACCAGCTCGAAGAAAATATCCACGTCGGAAAACTGTTTTGAAAGGAATTAACGATTTATGGCAAATAGACCTTGTGGAAATGATACCTTATTCTGGAGAAAATAAAGGAAATAAATATTTGTTAACGGTCATAGACTGCTTTTCGAAATTTGCTTGGGCTGTGCCATTAAAACAGAAAACAGCGGACAACGTGAGCAAAGCAATGGAGAGTGTGTTTTTATCGAGTAAATCAACTCCAAAACATATTCAAAGTGATCAAGGAAAAGAATTTTACAATTCAAAGTTTAATTCTCTAATGAAACAATACAATGTTAATCATTATTCAACTTTTTCTAATATAAAAGCTTCCATTGTAGAGAGGTTCAATAGAACATTAAAAGAAAAAATTTGGAGAGCATTCAGCCTGCGAGGAAATTATAAATTTTTAGATATATTACCCCAAATTCTACAAGAGTATAATTCATCATTTCATAGGACTATAGGTATGAAACCAATCGATGCTCGGCATAAAAAGATGGAGAGATACTTGCTAAAAAATGTGTATTCTACAGTGACTAAATCGAAAGTACGAAAGCAGAAATTTATAGAAGACGATTTTGTAAGAATATCTAAACAAAAAACAAGTTTTTCAAAAGGCTATAAGCCTAATTGGTCAAGTGAAATTTTTAAGGTAGTCAAGATTCAGAAGACATATCCGTACACATATTTGCTAGAAGATCTAAAAGGGCAACCGATCAGTGGTGCATTTTATGAAGAAGAGCTACAACAGGCTAAATATCCAAATATATACCTGGTAGAAAAGGTTTTAAAAAGGAAAGGCAATCAATTATATGTCAAGTGGTTCGGTGTTAATGAACGCAGCTGGGTTAATAAAAAGGATATCGTATAATGTTGAAGAAGAAGAAAAAAAAACTTATACTAGACATTTATTTTATACGTACATCATATACTTAAAATTTTTTGTTAATTATTGTTACTTTTCTTGAAAAAATAAAATCTAATAATCTGTTCACTGGTCTAATTTTCTAACCTATTTATTAATTTAAGTAAGTGCGACGTATTTTATTTGTCCTTGAAAAAAAAAAAGAGGAATAAGAAAAAAACAAATTAACTGAAAACATTTATTTTTTTTTATAAATGAAAAATTTAATTAAAAATCATCTACATCAATATGTAGCAATTATAAGAAAAACATATTACAAAATAAATCTAAATGAAATACTGATTTAGTAAATACAATATTTAACATATTTTAATTAAAAAGACTCCTCCTCAAACCATAAACAATGTGGGCTACACGCTCTATGGTAATTGAGAGGGTTTATTAATGAATCGGTGTCATACAACAGTCCACAGTATACACATTTAACACTATTTTCGATTCCACGTATAAAACCAGCAAATGACAGCATATGATGAGGAGAAGAAGAATTGTCTCTATACGTTCGTTTACGAACGTCTCTTTTAGTGAAATCTACAGCTTCACTATTTTTATTTACCCATGCAGCCAGACGATGAGCTTGATTTAAAGAGCAAACGAATGAAGTGTCTAAATGATAATGACATGCTATCTTATCATATTCCAACTGTTTCAGATTGGGACATCCAAAGTCGTGCAAATCATAAACAGGTTTATCAATAAGGTCTTCTATAAACTTACACTTTTCTATTCCTTTTCCCCATAATACGTCATAGTTTTCTGCAACGGATAGTAAAACATTTTTCAAAGATTCATAATTTACATCACCATAGTCCCATTCCAGACCATGAAGATGTTTTTTTACCCAGAGATTTGTCTTTAGCCGATCAGCATTTTCGGCTTCTTGAGGCGGTTTAAAAATCCAATGACTAGAGTGCTCGTAATTTAAGCTAACTACTGACAGTTCTTTCACTATCAGCTTTTTCGTATCCAAACGATAAGCCTGTAAATCAAGAACTGCTGACGACATGTCTGGAATAAGTCTACTGACTCACACTCTACTGAAAGCGGGCCCAAATACCGACTGACCTGATCAGCATCTGACGCAGCACCTTATCCAACTTATAAGCCAAGGCGTGGGGGCTATCTCCTCACAGTCCATCAGTCAGCCACTATGCTAGTATAAGTTCATTGTCTCAACGTCTTCAATTTTCATTACAACTGCAGTAAAGTAAGTTTTTTTTTTTTTAATTTTACTCGAATATCTGTTTACTAACTAAGTATATGATTTTAATTTTTTTTTTTTTTAGATGTCACTCCTGAAAAAATTAAATGAAATTAAACCCGCATATAAAAATATTGGAGAATTAATTATAGGACGGACGTATCAAATTCTACAACTTTCGAAGAAGGAGACGGAGTATGGCCCATCAATTGAAGCAATATTATTAGATGAAGGAGAAAAAGAAAAAATAAGAATCTTTCTACCTAAAAGATATGTCTACGCATTTACAGAAGAAGAAATATTCAACTATGAAGGTACATTCTTACATTTTAAACATATAAAGAAAAAAAAGTTATATATTTTTTTTTTTTTTACTTAGCCAAGTGATTATTTTCTGTTTTAGGACAGCTAAAAATTCAATATATGGGAAAGAAGAAAAATGCTTATGACATAAAGTTTATGTAAAAAAAAAAAAAAAAAGGTTGAATCAGATTAGGCTACAATTGTTTTTGTTTTTTTAATATTACTTTTAGGGGGTAGTGTATATATATTTTAGTATTTGTTTGACCAAGTATGTTTTTAGATTAAAAATGAATAATAAAAGTAACGGAAATAATTATTTATGTGCTCATTGTGGATTATTGCTTACAAACTGGCGACATAGATGTCAATCGTTGTTTTACTATTGTCGAGGCTGTAGGAAAGAATTTAGCAAAAAGTTTAACTTTGAACGGCATAAATTAACTTGTCAATTTGGGGTTAGTAGTAATAATACACCCGACGTGAACACAATGGAGATACCAATGAAAAAAAGAAAATATAGCATTTTTAGTAGACAGATGCGAGGGAATACGGTAGCTCAAGAAAATGGGATTATTAAAGCTTCCTTAGGAAATGCGGTTGAAGATGTTTACATTCCTAACGATAATAAAAAATTATTAGCTTCAGAATTTTTTAATAAGAAAAAAGAGGTTTTAGTAAAGTTACTAAATAGTTATGTAGATGAATGGAAAAATCTAAAATTAAACATAATGTTAGAATGTACATATATTAAGAAAAACGAAAATACTATTAGTGAAAGAACAGATTTTAATTTTAAATCGAAAGTTAGTACGATAGATGTTTCTATAAACCTCGAAAATTACATTGAAACAATTTTTGATAAAATTTTAGAGGAACAGGATGAGTTTGAAAAAAAAGGTTCCGGTTGGATGTATACCTCTGCAAACTATATCTGCCTACATTTAACTAAATTTAAGCCTTTCGGAGGGTCTCAATATATTGAATTACCTAAAAAAATACGAGACAAACGTTGTGTTATAAATGTAAAAAATAATACTAACGATTGCTTTCGTTTAGCTTTACTTAGTGATAATATTAGATCAAATGACTTTAACGCGTACAAAAATATTCATACTCCATATTCTTTTGATTCTATATCGTTCCCGACTCCAATTAGCGATATCAATCGATTCGAAAATTTAAATAACCTGTCTATTAATGTTTATGGCTTAGATGATAAAAATAATGTTTATCCAATTAGAATCAGTAAAAAGGATAATTATGATAAAACGTTTGATCTGTTGTATTTACAAAATGGAGAAAATTTTCACTATTGTTTGATCACAAATCTTTCACGATTAGTAAGTTCTCAAATATCTTTGTCAAAACGCGCTTATTCAATCTGTCGTAGATGTCTGACCGTATTTCCAAGGACGTACGTAAACAAGTATGGGAAAAAAGGCGATGAGCGAAAAGACGAACACGAATTATTTTGCCGTGATCACAAACCAATTCGATCTGACTTTCCGAAAGAAGAAAAAATTGAATTTAAACATGTGGAATATACACAATCCATTCCAATCGTAGTTTATGCAGATATTGAATCTCTTTTGATACCAATTTCGGGGCCTATTCCTAATCCGTCAACATCTTGGAACAAAGCTGTTCATGAGCATCGTGCTTTTTCAGTTTCACTTCTGGTCAAGTCAAAAATGTTTGAATGTAAACCGTTTGTTTATACGGGAGAAAACTGTATGCTAGCGTTTTTAGAAAAACTCGAATCTATAGTTGTTGAAGCGGATAAAATATACGGTAATACTATGCGAATGGAAGAAATGAGCAAAGGGGAAAGTAAAATATTTTATTCTGCTAAAGATTGCATCTTATGTCAATACCCTTTAGACGAACACGATCGAGTACGACATCACTGTCACTTATCAGGAAAATTTGTTGGAGCAGCACATAATGCTTGTAATTTAAGAGCAAAAAAGCCCGATTTTATACCTGTTTTTATGCACAACTTACAGGGTTACGATTCTCATTTTATAATCCCTTTCTTGGGCCGTTGTGAAAATATCAGCGTAATTCCTAGTAATTCTGAAAAATATATAAGTTTCAGCATAAAATTTAAAGGATGTAGTACAAAAATACGATTTGTTGACTCGTTTAAATTTCTATCATCAAGTTTGGAAACATTAGTGAACAATTTGCAAAATAAATCTAAATCAATTACTGATATATTTCCACATATGGCAAATATTATTAATGATGAAAACCAAATTAAATTATTGACAAGGAAAGGCATATTTCCGTACAATTATTTTAATTCTTTTGATCATCTAAACGAAACTCGACTACCTTCCAAAAATTCATTTTTTAATGATTTAACAAAAACATCAATTAGCGACGTGGACTATGAGCACGCGAAAAGTGTCTGGAAAGTCTTCAACATCCAAACACTAAAAGATTATGCGGAATTGTATATACAAACAGATGTAATTTTGTTGTGCGAAGTTTTTGAAGCCTTTCGACTTCTCTGTCAACAAATTTATCGACTAGATCCTGCATGGTTTTTTACTTTGCCACAGTTATCTTGGAATGCAATGTTGAAATACACAAAAATAAAATTAGATGTAATAAAAGATATTGATATGGTTCAGTTTTTTGAAAAGGGAATAAGTTGTTTGCCAAGTTGTTTCTCGGTATGCGAAAGCTAACAATAAATATCTAAATGAATATGACTCGACTAAACCCAGTAATTATTTACTTTACGTAGATGTCAACAATCTTTACGGTTATGCCATGAACCTTCCCTTGCCGTATACAGATTTTGAGTGGGTTGATGAAAAATTAAATGTATTAGATGTTGAAAATGAATCAGAAACCGGTTATGTGCTAGACGTTGATGTTGAATACCCCAAAGAAATTCATGATAATCTTTCTCAATTACCTTTTTTACCCGAAAAAAATAATCCACCTAATACTAAAACAGTTAAACTATTGACGACTTTGATGCCCAAAACACGTTACATAGTACATTATGTGAATTTAAAACAAGCCCTACAACTCGGGGTAAAGATTTCAAAAATTCATAGAGTGTTGAAGTTTAAACAAAAAAATTGGTTGGCTCCATACATAGAAATTAATTCAATGATGAGAGCATCAGCAAAAAATACATTCGAGTCAGATTTTTACAAATTGATGAATAACAGCTGCTTCGGCAAATTTATGGAAAACGTGCGCAACAGAATCGATTTAAAAATAGTAACAAATGAAAAATCATTATTTCGTCAAGTCAATAAACCAAATTTTAAAGGCAGGAATTATATTTATATTATATTTGCAGATAATGTTACAGCGGTTCAGCTGGAAAAAGAAAGCATTATTTTTGATAAACCCTTGTACGTGGGATTTGCAGTGTTGGACTTGAGCAAAGTTTTGATGTATCATTACCACTACAATGTGTTTTTGAAAAAATATGGTGTAGAAAATGTTACTTTATGTTATACCGACACCGATTCATTTTTATACAATATTAGGACTGAAGATATTTATTCCGATATTTCTGGAGAGTTAAATAAATATTTTGATACAAGCAATTTTCCCACTTCTCATTTCTGTTATTCTGAAAAAAATAAAAAAGTCGTAGGTTTGTTGAAAGATGAAACTTTTGGAGATCCTATAGTAGAGTTTGTCGGATTGAGGCCCAAAATGTATTCGTACATAACAAAGAATGATATAACGGTTAAAAAGTCAAAGGGAATAAAAAAATCGGCAGTTAACGATTTTACTTTTAGCGATTACCTAAACACATTTAAAGACAGCAAAAGTCTATATTCTTCATTTTATACAATTCAATCTAAAAAGCATAACGTTCAAACCACACTGATAAATAAAAAGTCATTATGCTCATTTGATAATAAAAGATATACATTACACGATGAAACCACTCTCCCTTATGGCCACTATAGCCTCAATGAAACAACGAATCTAACATTGTAAATGTATAAGAACCAATTAATGATTGTATACTAGTATTATTATTGTTTACTTAAATTTATATTTAGTTAGAAAAGACCTGTAATTAGAGTACTAGATTTATTTCAAGAATGTCTACTTGTAGTATTATTATTGTTTACTTAAATGAGAAAATTAGAGTACATGAAAAGTAACAAAAAATATGCGTCACACGCCCATTCAACTATTCCATTCATAAAATGACCAACATCCATTCAGAACAAACCATGACCTAGTTTCTACTGCGCTGTTGCCACATCTCATATGCGACGTTGCCAAATCTTAATTTGCACACCTCGACCTACCTCAAGGTCAACACCCCCTCGTCCTGCCTTACACCCCTCCCACCCTCAAGGTCATCTCAAGGTCACGACCACGACCCTGCTACAGCAGACAATGACCTCAAGGTCACGGCTCCGGCTCAACCCGCCTATTTGTACTACTGTGGTTCATTCATAACTCTTATCCCATTCACAAAGACAAATTACGTCACGCTCCCATTCATAAGATGACGTCACACGCCCATTCAACACTTCCATTCATAAAATGATGTCACATGCGTCATCCATTCAGAACAAACCATGACCTAGTTTCTACTGCGCTGTTGCCACATCTCATCTGCGACGTTGCCAAATCTTAATTTGCACACCTGGACCTACCTCAAGGTCAACACCCCCTCGTCCTGCCTTACACCCCTCCCACCCTCAAGGTCATCTCAAGGTCACGACCACGACCCTGCTACAGCAGACAATGACCTCAAGGTCACGGCTCCGGCTCAACCCGCCTATTTGTACTACTGTGGTTCATTCATAACTCTTATCCCATTCACAAAGACAAATTACGTCACGCTCCCATTCATAAGATGACGTCACACGCCCATTCAACACTTCCATTCATAAAATGACCAACATCCATTCAGAACAAACCATGACCTAGTTTCTACTGCGCTGTTGCCACATCTCATCTGCGACGTTGCCAAATCTTAATTTGCACACCTGGACCTACCTCAAGGTCAACACCCTCTCGTCCTGCCTTACACCCCTCCCACACTCAAGTTCATCTCAAGGTCACGACCACGACCCTGCTACAGCAGACAATGACCTCAAGGTCACGGCTCCGGCTCAACCCGCCTATTTGTACTACTAAAATGATTTATAGTTTATATGAAAAATGTTTTAACCCATTCGAGATGACGATTTTTTTCGAAAACGGTCTCCAGGAGTGATTTTTTTTTCTTTATATTGTTCATTTAATAAAAAAAAACATGCTTACTATGGAAATCAACCAATTCGTAAGTTCATTAATAAGATCATTGCACATCGGGTGTGCAGCTTAGGAAAATCTTTATTGCGACGAGCGGATTGAACACCCAGTATGAAATGTAAATCATTAAAAAATTAAAAAAAAATTTATTCCAAAAATATTTAAATAAGATAAAATCGTTATTTTAATTTCAATAATGAAGTACAGAATATAATGCAAAGAAAATTTTTAAAAAGTAGTAAAAAGTTATTTAGGTTTTTGGTACATTTTTAATCCTATAAACTAAATTTTATTACTTATTTTGTGTCCTCTAGCGAGCCCATTAAACTATGAGTAACCACTTAGTATTTTCTTGAGATATCGAGTATTTTTTAATTCAGGTTTGCTTTATAGATAAAAAATGATTTATAGTGATAAAATAAGTTTTTAGGTTTTTGGTAAACAGCAAAACCAATGCAAAATTTTCCTGTACTTTAGAGATTTCATTAGTTCAAGAAAAATCTAATTTCGACGACTAGTTTATTCACAATAACTGATAATTGCAGATTGCTGTTACTGCACCGGAAATCGGTCTTGAATGGGTTACTGTTATTTCACTACATTCTCTGTATTGCAATAACTGCACTAAAATCGAAATATTGGAGTAACATGTAGTTCATTTTTTCTGTTTGAATTAAAAAAAAACAGTGTTATATTTTATGTAACAGTTTAAAAACTCAGTAACAGTAGTCCATCGATCCGTTGCTAGGCGACGCCGATCATATATTACATCGCTATTTTCTTAATAATTTATTCAATGTAATTTACAACTGTATTATATTAATAGAAAAAGTAAATGACAAGTAGAGAAACTACCCCGTCGTAGTGCTCAAATATCAAGTTCAACTCTGTAGATGACGAGGCCATCTTCTTTTCAGACGCCTAGCAGCATTATCAGGAATTGAAATGGTTGCTAGGTTTGAAACTAGTGGGTTTGAGTGGGAATGAAGTTTGTCATGAAAAGATTGATATCGGATTCGGGCTAGATCAGCAACAAATGTAACATTAAGGTCATTATGGATTACTTTGTTCGTAACAAAGTAAAGGGCATTGGAGGATTTTACGAAGGATTTTGGATTGTAAGGATTGAATACGAGAGGAATTTGATGGCTTAGTGGAGCCCCAAACCTCTATATTACATCACTAAAATCTTTTTTACATAAGAGAGAGAGATTTTTACGTTCCCTTACTCCATCCTTACAGAGCGCCAACTCACGTCATCTCAATACACAATGGGCCAGCCTAAAAACTGGATTGCGCAATACGAAGGGTTCCTATAGAATTCATTGACTGCCCTTACTACTTGCTATACAGCCCTTCGCAATGCGCAAGAGTGTTGGAATACGTTATTCTTATGCGAGAAGTAATTCAAAACATTATACCACTCATGTTTTGGATTGATCCCGTTTTCGTGAATTCTGCGATCCTTAAGTAGTTCAAGGTTGCAGATACTTAAATATAGATCGCGTGGCTTGAATGTTCCCCTTCGTCAAGACAGAGATCTACTTACATAGTAGGGGTGTTGTAACAACATTCCCTGTGATATAAAACGATGTATACTATATCATTAAATACATATTCTATACATAGGTATAGTTTATTTTATATATTTATCGGATCTTTAAGTGATATTAGGAAAAAACACGTTAATTCGTTAAACAATATATGGTAAAGGTCCGAAGATGGTCGCTTCAGTTAAATCAGAACAACTTTTAGATTTTAGCTCGTTTCCTTTTTAATATTCTCGAAAACAGAAATATCCTTGAGTGTAATTATAGTAAATTTGCATTTTTTTTTTAGTTTTAATTCAAAATCAAATCAGAGGAAGTCGCGGGCAAAAGGTAGTTTGAAAATAATTTCACACTAACTAAAATGTGTGTATATACAGTCATTACTTTTCCATGGTTACTGAATTGCCATGACGATGACACCAAGAGGCCATTGTGCTCCATCGACAATAAATCTTTAGTTATCACGATTGGTTTTGTAGCGTTAAATTGCTAAGTGGAATATTGATTCTTCCATCAAAATCAACAGAATGCGACCCTTCTCATTTCGAAACATGCAGTAAAGTCCATCAAAACTGAACATTCCCTTTTTATTTTGCCAATTTTGATCAAACTCTATTAAGTTCCTAGTATTAATTACAGGGTATCTGAAAAGAAAGTATATATTTGTTGAGGTTTCTGCGTGAACGCAACGAATCTGAAGGGGGGGTTTGTCAATCGGTAGCCTTTACATTTGGCTTTTATTTGACATTTTATTTGGCTCTTGGGAATTCAGTCACTATGGACACCTGTATGCATGCCCTGTATAATTATAAATATTCCGAAATCTTCCGAAGGTCTCTAGATTCCACAGGCACAATTCTCATCAACCATTAACTCAAGGATGGCCAACCCGCTTCCTAGAGATTAATCACGCTTTCACAAAATATGTCTATTTTATAATGACCAACAAAAAAAATAACCGGTGTATCAATAAAAGACATCAAGAGTGCCTCAATATATAGAAAAGTAACTGTTGAAATTATCGGATAAAATCATTGTAACGATTACAAAGTGTTTGAGTGGAAAATACAAAATGTATTTAATATCAGTATGAATATATTATCTATGTTCACGTGTAAGAATAAAATGCAAGATTATAGAAATAAATAATTATATTCCAATTTTTCACTCCTAAAAAATATCCGTAATTGGTGTAAAGCTAATATGTGAATAATTAATTTTATACGGGTCCCGCGAAGTATGTAGCATTTTCCAAATGGCCAGCAAGATTATTTGGGTTGGCCACCCCTGTGATTAAAGAAGATATATAAATAATTTTTCTCGAAGACGGGACATTGAAACAGCAACTTAGCCCTGTATTTTTTTAAGATTATTTCAGATAGGGTGAATATGTTGCCTTGCTGACTGGAAGAAGGGAGGAGCTAGACAGTTCGATAGCGGAGCGGCTGGTACCAGCTTCGGGGCTCTTTCATCTTCACTGTATTGTCTCTTATATTTAATTTTCGATCGAATTTTGAAATAATTATGTATATACACATATTGTATGTATACATAATTTATATGCATACAATGATAATAAATTTATATCAGCAATAAATTATAAAATTTATGCTGAATGATAATTGTTGACCTTGATAATATATGTGGAAGAAAGTGGTCCGGGTAGAGGTCACAATGAATTTCTCGTAGAATTGGAGAAAAACTTTATTGATAGCCAACGTTTCGACCTAATTTGTAGGTCTTCTTCAGGGCTGTGGGGAGAGCTGGGGGTTAGTTCCTCACTGGCTTAAAACGCAACTGTTTTTTTTTTGTTTTAATTTTTTAAGAAAAAAACAGTTGTGTTTCAAGCCAGTGAGGACCTAACACCCCCAACCCTCGTCCCACAGCCCTGAAGAAGATCTACAAAGTAGGTAGAAACGTTGGCTTATCAATAAAGTTTTTCTCCAATTCTACGAGAAATTGATTGTGACCTCTACCCGGACCACTTTCTCCCACATATAAAATTTATCATGTGCTTGTTCACATCCGATTTTATCCGTTAGTTTAAAAAATTTAATGATTTGCATTCTATAATACACACGACTTGCGTTCTTATTTCTTAACAAATTACTAAATAAGCAAAATATATATTTGATTAAATGTTAGGGCAGTTTCAACTAATATTACTTCCAAAATAAAAATGATTTCGGGGATATTAGTCCATCCTCAAGACATTAGTCTAAAACTTAACAATAATTAAGATAAAAATAAAAAAAATGTTCATTAACAATACACCAAACGTCAACCATATGACAATTAATAATTCAAATATAATATTTCAAATTACAAAAATGGTGTGAATCTATACTATTATTGTAAAGTACAACATCTACGTGTATATAACAAGAACAATAAGACAGCGAACCCGAAGTTGCTGATACCACTAGTCTCTGCTTATAAATCTCCGTGCATAGACCACCACCCAAACCCAAATCTGTCAGATTAATCCTCCCAACTACGCCTCGGCCTACCCCTCGGACAATTGCCATTCGGTACAACGCTTATTCACTTTGTAGGAATTGGTTCGTTATTCATCCCAACAAATTTATAAGCCCATCTTAATCTTCACGACAGTATCACTTCAATTATATTAACATCCAATCAGAAACAAAGGGATATTGAGGGTATTATGTACGACTTTACTCGTAAAAAAATAAGGAACATTAAGGATTTTACGAAGGAATTTGGATTTTAAGGATTGGATGCGAAAGGAATTCTATGGCTTAGTGGAGCCCAAAGCTATACTCCAAATGTCAAAAAATAACAGTTATTACAAAGTTTGAATTTTCACTTCTGCTTATTTTAATTTTTTTATTTATAGTATGTGCACTGGGCACATGGTGAATGGGCAAAACCACGCATGATTTGTACTTGACCTAGAACGTTAGCGACATGATCGGACCTTAATACCGCATGCCACGTGGTGTGGACCAGTCTAGGATGCAGCCACCCCTCCCCGGAGGTGGAGGCGAGACAATGGCGTTGACAAACCGGTTGGTTGGAGCACGTGTTGATCCCGCCTATCCGCTCCAGTTCTCCGACCAATCAGCCAGTCCGTATTGTCCCTGCTAAATTCCCGTCTAATATCTATAGATGTTCTAAATTTAGCTACTGTATACGGTACTAAGGATATTTTGTAATGGTAGGAATTATATTTTCCAATAAAGGGTAGCTCAGTGAGTTGATGAGCTGTAGCTCTCGGGTTCGAATCCGACTACGGCAGTTAAATATTTAATCTGTTAAAAACCCCATAACCATCCTGGGGGACTGGTTATGGGGAAGACTGAACTGCAGAACTTTCTAGGGCTTACCCAGCAAAGCTCCTTGTAAAATTAATGGCACTTCTCTTTCAAAAGCGGGAATAGCTCAATGTGTAGTGTGCTGAGTTGCTATACTGAAGGTCCGGGTTCAAATCTGACTGTAGGAGATGAATTATTAAACCTTTAACAATCACGGAAGGATCATGTAAGATCTGCAGGCCCTACTTGTGCTCACCTAACCACTAAAAGGTGGATCCCCTTAATTGGTGGACCAACACATTGATCATGTTATTATATAATACATTTATATATATATATATATATATATATATATATATATATATATATATATATATATATATATATATATTGATAAGTAACTGATAAATTACAGGGAACGGGGTAGGTCAGTAACTAGTGTACTGCTTTAACAATATGTAAATCCCGAGTTCAAGACCTGCTATGACAGATAAATTATTTATTCTGTTAACAGCACTGAATCCATTCTTGGGACCTAGAGACCCTCCTGTGGCCCACTCAGCCTCTATAGTGGGTATCATTAATTATGTGATAACTTGGCCAAATAACCATGTAATGAGCCCTAGTCCCTTTATGGGTTATAGATTTTTTTTTAAAATACACAGCTCAACTGTTTCTAAAAATAAAAAATAGCTACAGTCCCTGGCCACATTAATGTGACCACTGGATAGATTCATTCTTGTTACATGTTTGCATTCTCTTTTTGTATGCGCAATGATGTAAATCGAGTTTAAATATTAGTTTTATGGGTAAGTTAGTTATCTGATAATAATATGAAATTGAAAAAAAAAATAGTTTCGAAAATAAATCTTTATTTTTTTTTAATATTTAGCGGTGTCACCCTTTTTACACCCTATTTTACTTAATGATGAAAAATAAACTATCAAAATAGTTAAAATATATGATACAAATAATAAATCAATAAAAAACTTACCGAATCCGACTTCTATTTAATGAAAAAGAAACAATAAATCCACAAAAATTTCAAATACAAATTATGCACGCCGACACTCGTAAAACAAAATGGCTGTACTAAAACCAATGCTGCCATTACTAAAAAAAATACTTTAAAAAACTATAACAGTGTTGCCATTACTTAAAACAGCAAAAGGAAAAAACAAAAAGAAAATAAACTTTCTTGGTGGTCGCATTAATATGGCCAGAGACTGTATATTTTAGTTTCAGACTATTTACCAGGAAGTATAGTTTATCTGGTTTATCTAACACCAGATGGGCTTTTATCATTATATGACCGAATGATCATTTATCGGTATTTTTAATTAAGTTGAATATTGATTTTCGTGTATTAAATCCTCAAATATCTCATACAGACTCCCATAACGTCCTCGAACACTTTGCATTACAAATCTGAGGCTCTAAAATGATCCCGAACCGATTAAAGAATTTAAAATTAAAACGTGCTTGTACCCTATTAAATATTTTTTAAATGATGTCTTTTGAATTTTATTTTTATGCGAGTTCGTTGGACCATTTAATCTTCGGAAAATAAAACAAGAAAAGGGCAACAGAAATGGAGATAAGATAAAAAGAAAGTTCTATTAATACACAAATAAAAAAGTTAGTGTATATATTTAAGGTAATTTATGTTATACGTTCAAACAGATTATATATAAAGCAAAATTGAATTAAACTACCATTTTCCCCATCCCAATCTAAAAATGCATAGTGTACGTAGGGGCCACAGATTGATTTTCCCAAATTAAAACCCCTCAAACACCAAAGTTATAAAAAAAAATATCCACTTTAAAATTGCGAGATATATGATGATTCGTTCCATGAACTACTATAGTTCTCATTCTATGAACTAGTTCTTCGTTCTATGCATCTTTCTTATATGTCGATACAGAATAACGTTTATTAATAAATAAATACCTAAACTAATAGTTATTAAAATAATGTCAATAGCATCATTACAATAGGAATGTTTTGTTTTACCAATAACCGAATTTCTATTTTCTTAATCTCAAAGAATTTTTAAATACCTCAATTGAAAAATTAGATTTTGATTCCTAGTTATGCCGTCCTTTGGAGAGGGCGTAAAATGGTGGTATCTAGTGTGGTTGAAAAATGTCTTGTGATGGTATGTAAAAGAGCTTCGGTTACGCAACTTCATTTTCTAACTTAATTTTGGTAGAGCAAAAGCAAAAATATTTCTTTTTCTTTTCGGCTGATAACCATATAAATAATTTAGTATCAAATAATCTTTAGTTTTTAAAAACATAAATACCAAGAAGGAGGTTGCAGTGAGGTTACATCCCTCTGTTGTTAATTTGCAGGTTTTAACCAGTTTAAGTTATTTGTTATTACTTCATCGATATCGATTCATCATTCAGTGGATAAGTATGAGACTAGAATGAGAAACATGGGCAATAAAATTTAAAGTTTTCGTTAAAGTCCATAATAAGCCCATCAACAGGACATTCATAATCCATATGTTCTATTAAACAATTATATGCCGAAGTATTATATAATCAGAATTAATTTTAGAGATTATGATTTAAAAAATTAGATAAAATAAAACAAAAAGTAAGTCCATCCTGAATAAATAAAACATAAGTAAACTGACGACGCAAGATTTCATTCAAATTTGAGAAGAAAAAAATGACAGATTGTACTATTGTATCTATTTAGCCAAGATGCAATAGTACTTCAAGCAACCCTTTCATGATCCTGAATAGAGCGTTACAAGTCATAAAGGCTGAATACTCTTTACATCTCTATAGCTTCCTCAGATTAAATAAATTATATTAAATAAAACTATAAGATTCCTATTCCATTCATTATTTTTATGATTTCAATGGCCTTATTATGTAACAAGATGTTCTTTTGACTTTTTTCATAAGTTTTTATTTCAAATTAAGATAGTAACTGATTCAATAATTTGTTGCATTAACTGTATAGTCAAAAATGTAAAGTATCTAATTCTAAAACTGGCATTTCTAGTATACAAAAACTTGCAACGGAATAATATTAATGATAATAATAAAATATGGGAGGCTTTTAAAAAAATAATATATAGAGATAAAAAAAATAGTAATATTAGCTGGTGACACGATGTACGCATGCGCTTCACTAAATGCCCATTAACCCCTAAAGTAATAACTCCTAGGGCAATTACTCCATCTAGTTTATTTTTACGTTAAGAAAATTTTCGTCATCAATTTCAAGTGTTGAAATGCTGAAGTCCACTAAAACTAGAAAAATGGGGTATGTTTCGGAAAACGCATGCAAATTATTTTTTAAATATTTGTTATTTTGTATCAGTTACTTTTATTGATAACTGTTATAACCTAATAGAAATAAAAATATAAATAAAGATAAAATCACGTAGTTTGCTCATAGTACATATGATTTACTCAGTCATTAAAATGAATTTCTTAGAATTGGCGAAAATAGTTAAAAATCAAGAATCAAGCATAAATATGCTCAGGATAAGGGTAGTATACATCAAAAAGAGACTGTTCCAAAGGGCATGAAATGAAAAAAGCTCAGGAGCTCATACTCAAAGAATCGAATCTCTATGGTCATTTCTCAAGAGAAAGAACAAGAGAGAAGGCAGTACCCACCGGACGATATTTGGGGAAGGAGGTACGAAAACAGGGATTTATTTGAGCAGATCCTGAAGAATATTGTGGATTTTTGCCCTCCAAATTGAAAATGTATATCTATAATTGTCTTGGTTATTTGTTGTGTTTTAAATCATCTATTAATACAAACATGTGTTCTTTTATTTCTATTAGGTTATAACAGTTATCAATAAAAGTTATAACTGTTACAAAGTTATAACTGCATTTATAATTAGGTTACATGTTAAATTTCTGAAAAATATGGAGTTATTTCTTGTAAGCAATCATAATTACCGAATGCATTCGTTTTCCGAAACAGGCCCGAAAAATGAAACAGTTCTATGGAAGATCGAAGGATCTATTTTTAAATAATATTATAATATAAATAATAAGCTAAGGCTCGATGTCGATGAATTGATAATCTCTGATTACAATCTTCCGCCCACAAACTGCAATCCAAACCCAAACCCGTAAGATCGCCTATATTGCAATCCTCCCACTTACGCCTTGGTCTACCTTTCAAAAATTGAAATCATCTTTTCAATAATTCGTTCGTTACTAAGTCCAACAACTTTTACAAGCCTATCTTGGTATTCATTATGCTTCAAGTATTCCATTATGGGTTGTGTAACCTCCTAAATTCTCCAATATACACTCCCTTTTTTCTCACGGAATATTCAACCCAATACCATATTTTCAGATACCTTAAGATGTTGTCCACCCTTTAAAGTAAGTGGCCACGTTTCAAACCCATAAAGAACAGATGGAAGGATTATAGTTTTATAAATTTCAATTTTCAAATTTCGTGACAATATGAGCAAGTTTAGTAATATCGACACTGAAAATTAACAAGCATTGAGCACAGTAATAAATATTTCCGCATTTTTTTTCTTGAATTTTGTCTTTTTTTATGTTATCATGGACTCCTCCATAATAAGTGCATAAATTCCTCTACAAGTTCAAACTTATTCCCCCTGGTATCAATATCACCAAAATTAACACCGTTTCTGCTACTCACCATTTACTTAGTATACAACACCATCTCCATTACCAGCTTTCTTAACAATTGTCGTGAAAACTTATATATATTATAGTTTAACTTAAACTCTATAAATTATACATATGAAAACGCAAATATATAACTGCAAAATCACAAAAAAAAAGACATAAAATACTTATTAAGTCCCCAAATAATTGTGGGAAAATTGCAACCAAAAAAGCCTTAAGTGTTCAAACTAAAAACAAGAAACGAAATGACCTGTCAACAATATTGTAAGTCAAATGTTGTAAGGAATATTTGTTTCCTGTTTTTAGTGTAGAAACTTCAAGATTTTTTTTATTGGAATTTTTGCACTAATGCCCTAACATATCGATATGTTTTACGGTATTGATAATTCAAATTCCAATAACACTTTATTTACTGCCGAACAATTTATTTCATTATAACTATTACTACAGCAGAATGCGAAAACTGGGCAGTTCAGTTTACCACGCTCACGATCCGTTGGAGTGTTTAAAATTCCAATCACCGCTCCGAATACTACAACCACTCCACGTAGGATTTCACTCACGGTTGTTCCATAATCCATTTGGCTCGTAGTGAATGGATCGTAGTGATTTTTTTATTTTAAGATGAAGCAATCGTCAGTAAAAGACTTTAAGATTGCTCAATGAAAACATGGACTCCACTTTTTGTACAGAAGCCAAGTAGATTTGTCCGAATCTGATTGCAAGTATAAATACATATGATTTATAATTGAGGAACGCGTATATTTGGTATTATGTAAATGTATATATTTAACTCCTCCCAGGGGGTTCAAGGTTTATCTATTTATATACTTCGAGTTCTGTTCCTCTACCTCTGGAATCTATGGCCAAACAACATATTACAATGTTGTGAAAATATTTCAGCAAACCAGAACCAACTATTTTATTTTTAAATATTTATTTACTTATTTTCTAATCTTATAAAACAGTTATACTTGAGTGGTAAGATATTTGGCAAAGTGAAGTAGACACTCGATAACTAGAAACTACACTTCTACATTCTGTTACTAGACCGAAACCCAAGTTGGGCAAACCTTTAAGTTCTCCAGATTTAAGTTTAGTAAGCCTGGCTTTAAAACTTCCTCAGTGTGGAATCGAAAATCAAACTATGCAATCTACCATTCTTTATCTAGTTCTGATAGAAGCAGCTTAGCAGCACTAAGTTCCACAATAAAATATTCTTTGTTTATAGGGGAAAAAAATTAATTCTATATGAGCCGGCTGATAAAGCCAAATTTAATGATTTATTTACTAAATATGTGGTAATTGTAGCGGAGTAGCTGATTGTATAGAGTGCTAAGTTGCTACGCAGAAGGTTCCGGATGCATTAATGCAGATTAATTATTTAATCAGTTAAAAGCAACGGATGGATCCAGTGGGAACTGCAGATCCTCCTGGGATTCATCCAGCCGCTTTAAATTGGGCCCCCTCTTATATAGAGTAAAAACCTGTTGGATGTGTGATATTGAACTAATCACCTCTCTGTATAGATGTCCGAGAAACAGTATAGTCTCTGGCATGTACTGAATCCAAGAGCCTTCATGGGTTGTAGCGGTAGAGGTTTTACACATGAATTATAAGCAGGTTCCAAGTGAAAAAAAAAACAATCTTAAATCGATAATCAATGAAATATACAAGGCGACATTTACAAGACATTTTCAGGGTAGAAATTTTGTTTTCAAAACTACTACATTAAATTTAAATAAAAATCTATTTTAAATAAATCTAAAATCTATTTTATCTATTTCCCACCATAAATATCATTTTATGACATTCATCCGGGTCCAACTTCACTCACTATTTTATCTTTACTCTTCCACATAACCTTGCCGTTTTTTATATGTATTTTAGTCCAATATAGCCTGATTGTATTATCACTTACTTTACTTAAAACATACCTATTTTTTTATGCACTTGATATTATTTACACTTATATAAAGTCTCTTTATAAACATTTTCTCTTATGCAATTAATATTCTTTACACTTCTATGAAGTATTTTTACCCATCAATATTAATACTGTATTTTCTAAAAATTTTTTATTTTCATTTTTATTTTATTTTATATAATTTGGTTTCTAGATTTTTATAATTTTAAAATTTGTATTTCTTACTTTTTTATTACCTACAATTTTTAGTTCATAATTCTTATCATTTTCTACATTTACCCATATCATTTCACATTCCTATTATATATTCAGTTTTTATTTTTTATCTGTATTACCTTATTTTTTTACTTTTCAACACTTCCTGTTTTATTATGATTATCTTCATGATGTGGGTTACTACCTTTTTGGCACTTCGTAGTTTATACTATACACTCATACATTTAACCTTCATAATTACCTTACTGTACATCTTTATCATTTTTATTGCCTGTATTCACCTTACTTTTGTTTATTTATATTTAATATGTTTTAATATATTTGTACCATTTTCTTATATTGTCTGTATTTTGCATATAGCCCTGAAGAAGACCTACAAAGTAGGTCAAAACGTTGGCTATCTATAAAGTTTTTCTCAAATTATACGAGAAATTCATTGTGACCTCTACCCGGACCACTTTCTTCCACATATATTATCAAGGTCAACAATTATCATTCAATTTAAATAAAAATCATCTTTTTTTCTTATTTTAAATCAAGAAGACATTTATAGATTTATTATTAAATAACAATTGTATACGTAACAAGTATACAAACAAGTTCAATAAGCGTTGTATTACCAGAGGGTATTTTAAGAACTATGTTTACAGATTCCGTCCTGTTTAGTAGCTACGATTCCGGTTTCACATTTTATTTTATTAAACTACAACGATTTAAGTGGGCGATTTAACGGGATTAAAAACAAACAATAAACAACTAAACAAACTACTAACTATCGATAATTCATATAAAAATATATCCATAGGGCATTTTGTAAATTAAAAATATGGTAATGAAAAATTCCGCCGGTAAAACTTTAACGCGAATCTAAATATTATAACTTGACGAAAGATTTGAGTTTGTTGTAGAACTTTTTTTTTTTTTGTTCTTATAAAAATTTATTTTAAAAAAAATGAACATTTCAAATTATTTGAGAAATCTATATACATAAAAGAGTTCGTCATGACTGAAATGACCATCGCAGAGCCGATATAAGATTCAGACTTGAAATTTGGACAGTAAGTACATTTTATAAAGCACTGAGAAAGGATTTTTAAAAATTCGTCCCTAAGAGGGTGAAAAGGGTGGCAAACGTTCGTAATAAAAAAAAGACGTCATTTTTAAAGCGAGCACCATGAAATTTTAGATTTAGCTTCTACATTAAAAAATAAAGAAATACGTGTTTTTTATTTTTTGAAAATCGACGCCTAAAACTGTAAAATACGAGAAAATATATCAGGCTATCTATATATATCCATATATATATATATATATATATATATATATATATATATATATATATATATATATATATATATATAAATGAGAGGTCCCTGACTGTAAAGACCATCGCAGAGCCAAAACGGCATAAGCTACTGACATGAAATTTGGACAGTACGTACATTGTATAACATGCTAAGTTAGAGATGTAAAAATAAGTAAGCAGCCTTTACATTTTAACATAATAATAATTGTATTCAAGATATGTAAAAATCCGCCCCTAGGTATTACAGTTTTGGATATTACATGGTGGATTTCAATAGAATACATATCCATAGTTTTATAATCATGCCATTTAATATTTAATAGTCCTCATACAAGACTGAAAAGACAAGAAACTGCTCGATGTTTTCGCCTACTTCAACATTTACTGGACAAACGTTCTAAGCTCTCAATTAATTACAAAAGACTCACTTACATGACAGCTATCAGACCTATTTGGACATACGGAGTTGAGCTTTGGGACTCTACTAAACCATCCAATTCATCTCGTATCCAATCCTTACAATCCGAAATACTTCGTAAAATCCTCAATGCTCCTTATTATATCACTAACAAACTCATCCATCATGATCTTAATATCCCGCATGTTGCCGATTTGGCCCAAACTAGATAACTATCCTTCCATGACGAGCTCCATACACACTTGAATCCGCTAGTCTCTCAACTTGCTTCCATACTATTCCTGATAACCCTCCGAGGCGTCTGAAAAGAAGATGGCCTCGGGGCCTTCTACTATAGAACTTTATTGGAGTGCTACCGACGGATAGTTTCTCCACAAGTGTTTATTGTTTTCATGTCATTTGTTCATATCAGCAAATTTACTGAAAAAAAATTTAATAGGACAGATTATTAAAATCTATCAACAAAGGGATAAGCGTTGTTAGGCTGCCTGAATTCACAAATGCTTTAAGTCATTGTTTATAATATGGAGTTCATTTATGGAATTCAAAATTCACTCTCCGTTTAAGCTCAACATAAATTTCTATTTAAAATCAACGCGGACGAAGTCGCGGGCGAAAGCTAGTTTTAAAATGAACTCTCAACACTCTCTGGGTGGGCCCGAGGAGGGTCTCCAGAATCCACAGGATCAATCCTCGGCTCTTAACAGATTAAGTAAGGTATCTATCACAACCTGATTAGAAGATGAGACCTTCGGCATGACAATTTTTGCGAATAAAGTTATCCATGATGACCTTAATAAACCACATGGTACTGACTTGGCCAGGACCCGACATCAATCCTTTCATGACAAACTTTATTCTCACTCAAACCCAATAGTCTCAAACCTAGCTACTTCTTCAATTACCCGATACTCCTCCGTGTCTGGAAAGAAGAAGGCTTCCTGACCAAGTTGAATTTCTTATTTGAGTACTACCACTGGGCGCTTGCCTTTATCCATACCATTATGTATCATTAAATATATTTACGTGTTTTATTAATAAAATACAGTTGTAAATTTCCATTTTATTTACAATATTTTTTTCTAGCTAAAACTTATTGCAAAACCGCTGGCTTGAATACAATAATAATAAAGGAAATTGCTGTTCTGCTGGCTAATTCACTGAGAGACCACAATAGATGATATAGATACCCTTCTTCCTCCAGTCTTCAGGAAAATGAAAAAGGCGCGAACGGGAAAATACTGACAGTTTCCTCTCAGGAAAAGAAATAGCCTTTTATAGTTTGACCCATAAAATGCTGTTAGAGGATCATTTCTTAATTGGTTCTCCTAGTGCTTAACTTCCTTCCTCTAGGAGGGATTAATGTGCTTAAGGACTTAAAAAATAAATTACTTATCTTCCTGTTAACAATATACGAACAGATAAAAATTAACTCCCAGCTTTACTAGATAACTACTAATAATTAAACTAATCAATAATTCATTTTTTTTAAACTAACAAAAAATGGGGGCTTTCCTTAGTGAAAATATTTGAAATTGACTTAGTCCTTCTGAAAGTACACTAGAATATTTTTTATACAGCCACGTACAACGAATAAAAAATGACAATGAGATATATGGTAATAAAAAAATGTTTACGTATATATCTACCGTCTCGGTGAACAAATGGTCAAGTCCAATGTTGGGTCTCCCGTGGTCTAGTGGTTAGCATAACAACCAACTATGCCCCAAGATTCCGCGTAGCCGGAAGGATTTTTTAAAGGAAGTAAAGAATCCTTGATTACACCGTCCTTCGGAAGGGATGCAAAAGGGGAGCCACGAGATTGTACGATGTCAGGTACTCGTTAAAATCTCTATCCTAATTGAACTTGAATTCTAGAAAAATTTCAAGCAATAAAGCTACGGTTTCCTAGCGACGTGTTTTTTGCGTCGTGGTTGACGTGATACGCTGAGCGTTTGAACAAATAAAAAACCGCGCTCGTTTAAAAAATAAACATATTTCATCGAATTTAAATCTTAATATATTTTTGTCTTAGTGACACAAATACGTACCTACGTAATTGTCATTTTTCAGTAAATAATCCAATAGTGTCTTAGGAGTGAAAAAAAAACCTTCACTACAAGACAAGACTAAATTCTAGGTAACATGCATGTGATCTTGAGGCTCTAAAATAGAACATGAAACACATATATGACATATTACATTCACTATTATGTACACCTATTACAATTTTGTAAATATGTTTCATATACGTATAATATTTTTTTAAGATTGGAGTAATGTCACTCGCACATCGTGTATTATTAAGCCCAGATCTAAAGAAGATATACAGTGTTCTTATAAGGTTATAAGTTTCGATAAAATTATTGGCCCGGAATTAACTGATAAACAAATCATACAAATAATAAAAAAGAGTCTTCAAGAAGCAAAAATTTACAGTAGAGGAATTTAAGTAAAAATATATTTATTTATTTTGAAACTATCTACAAAAAAAATTTACACTATTGTGTAGTGAAAACTGTAAAATTGAGTTTGACTGAAAAAGAACTCCAAGAACGCTTTTTGAGAAAGGAAGCAAAATTTATAAACAACAATAGATGTTAGATTGATTTGAACAATTTTAGAATTAAAACGGTGTAAGTTGGTCAGTCCTAAGCTGGACATGGGGTATCCCATTGTTTACACGAAATCAAAGTTATGGCCATTTAAATATTATTTTGAGAAGTATAGTATAGAAATATTCTCAGATGTCTAAAAGAGTCTTAACAATAGAATTATTCGTATTGAACTAGATAGTCAAGTCACATATTGATTGACAAACGAACATGATAAACGTTTTTAAAATATGGAGATATTTTATTAATTTAATAATTTTTAAATATTTTTATAATGAAGTTTTACCAATATAAAGTATGTTTACTTGTTAGAGAGTGATAGAATAGAATTAAGATGCAAAGGTCTCTTTGAGTCATATTTTTTCAACTGTTTTATCATGAGAATTTCCGTTATTATAATAATTTTTAGTTCATATTTCAATTTTAAGAAAGACGTTGAGTTTAAGACTTCAGTATCCTTGAGTTTAAAATCCTTTATTAATAAACTAAGGACAACATTGTAGTAATTCCACTCTAAACAATTAAAATTAATGAATACTCTCCTTAGAAAAGGAATAAAAGATCAACTTGAAAGTTAAATTTAGACATTGAAAAAAATTAGAAACAATTATTTAAATTGTTATAATCAAGATAATTAAAAGTCAACAAAATAGCTAATTACTATTTTTTTGGTTTAGTTGAACAGGTTAAAAACTAAATTGGGCCACCAACGCCATTTCTTTAATTAACCATTTTATCTCTAATTTATATATATATTAATTTAATGGCAGTTGATCAGAATAAAGATTAACATTATTATTATAACACTTTTTTTTTATATCTTTTCTGAGTTTCTTTTTATTTATAAGGAATGTTTATATAAGGGCCCTAATGTATTTAAAATGTGCATACCAATACATTATTAGAATCTAAATGATTTCCCCCAATTAATCTCTTAGCAAAATAATTATTTCTTCCCCCATTAATTGAGGGAGCGGGGTAGCCCAGAGAGGTGCTATGCTGAAGATTCAGGTTACAAATCCTAATTTTGCAGATAAATTATTTTATATGGTAACAGCCAAGGATGGACACAGTGGGATCTACAGACCTTCCTGGTGCTCACCTAGCCTCTATAAATTGGATACCCTTAAAAGAAAAGAAACCTAGGAGTAGCGCGCGATCTCGGGAAAATCACTTCACTGCACAACGTTGTCTTAGAAACTGTACAGTCTCTGAACCCAAGACCCTTCAAGGTGTTGTAGATTACTTGTTGTATAGGTTACTTATTTCATTTTTTTTAAATGAATTTTTTCGAAATACTCAATTATATAGTACATCGCTAGGCCTAGCAAATTAAAATAAAATACCACAAATAACTGGATGTGTATGTAAACGGTTAGACTTTTGGTGTAAGATATGCTACATTTGATCTTTAATAACGAGAATATTTTAGTGTATTGGGAAAATGCTGTCTGGTTATTTATTTTTACAAGTCTCTAAAAGGCTTTAATTTAATTTGATTTTTTTTATTTTCCTGTTGCATTCTAGTATTCTTTTTATGCATCTTTTGCTAATTTTTTTTATCACAATTATAGTTACTAAATGTCAATAATAAAACCCGCCATTGTTATTAGTACAAACTTAATATTTTTTACGGAGTTCAAATAGCATCTTCTGTTCGAACTAGCTATCTAACTGGATACTTGTTCCAATCTCATCACACAATCATCTTGAACTCCTACAACAACTTGCCAAGTACAATGCCTTTATCTCAGTGTGAATGCTGCGACATGTAGGTCAATGACAATACGGCTTGTCTTCTAGCAAAGGGGAGCTTCACAGCTAATGGAACAGCTACTTCTTGAGAGAAATACGAAACCAGTTTGGAAATAATAATTAAAAAAAATGTTTAGGTAAATAATTGTAGGAAATTGTTACTTTATTATATATATTTGTTCGTTATTAATCATTGATTCTTAAATACGGAAGCATTATCTTAGGGAAGGAGTTTTTCCAAGAAGGAAAGAGAGCAGAAAGAGGAAAGTTAAAGAAATTTCCTGAGAGGGAGTAATTTCCGCAACAGACGTCGATAACTGATAATAAGAAGAGAAGAAAATTTCTAAACTTGTTATCAGATGGTAAGTGCAATAAAAGAAAAAAAAACACTAGTGTGAATTACTCGAAAGAACGTATTAAAAATAAAACAAACGACATATGATTGGAAGAAAATGGCGATTCTAGTTTATGATCGAGATCGAACAATACATATAATACAGTAATTAAGTACTTGTTAACATAATTAGATTCAAAATGTAAACTGTTCCTAATGTCAAGAATATATTTATTCTTGCATATATTAGGATTTCCTTTATGCATATGTTATATCTACAGCCCCAGTGAATAAGTATATTTTTTTCCAAAATGAGTTTCCTGTACTTAAGTGGGCGGAATCGAGTTATTGTAGTGAATAAGTGTCTAAGTAAGGCATTGGCTTGAAAATGAATTATTGTTTATATTACAACTCCATTTCAAGCCATAAACTACGAGAATGATACGATTCCAGTTATCTGAAAGCAGTTAACTCTCTCTGGACAAAATTCGACTTATTCACCGGGGCTGTGGATATTAGGATTGGAGAAAAGGTCCAAACAAAAGCCTTAAGTAAAATACAAACAATAGCATAAAACCTGCCGAAGTTTCACAATAAAATATTGGGTTATTTGACATAAAATGTCCGTTTCCGAAGGAAAAGTTATTTAATTTTTTTATTTTTATACGATTCAGCACCATCTTTATAGATATTTAAACAAGATATCCACGAAACTAGCTATAACTAAGTTAATTTTAATGACTTAAAAGTCAGCCTGCCATAGCAGGAACCTAGGTAGAAAGAATTGGGTCATAGAAAACTATTTTGATAAACGAAAAAAGATGATGTTGTAGCTGGGTGGAAGAGAATTATAATTTTTGTTTGGCAGCAAAATGCAGGAGGATAAATGTCAAGATCGCTTCCAGCCTAAATGATAATGTCCCGATGAATATTCAAGGAATACAATTATAATATTTTACAGCAACAACTCGGCGTTTTAAGATGAAGTTGTACAGTTCAAAACTATTAAATTTTCATGTTAAGCAATTAAATATATATATCCGAGGATCCATAATAATTCCATCATCCTAAGAAGAACACTATTTAAAAAAAAAATGGGTAACATATTAAAATATACTAATGAAATATATCATAAATAACATATACCTAATGACTATAAAAGAAAAAATAGTTCTTGTGAAACAATATAAGTGGTTAGTAATAAAATCAATTAATTATTACATATTATTATACAGTATAAAAAATCAGAAGAAAAGGAAGAAAAGAAAATCCATTTCTGATAAAATCTAAACATACAGAATATGTTACAGTCCCTTAGGGGAATAAGAAACAGACTGTAGATGACTTGATGGAAAAAATAAAGCATATATAAATAAAGAATAAAGAACACCACTTGATTTATAAAGCAAAACAATTATATGCAATTGGATAAAGCGTGGTTTTGATTCTGATAGCTATAAACTTATAGTTGTCCAACCTACGATCGTGATTTTGAATGTTGATAAGGAAGACGCATAAATGATTTTAAATGGGAGTAAATTCCTGAAAATAGTGAAACAGGCTATAAAGGAGCGTTGGCTTATCACAGTCGACCAACATATATCAATAATTCATTAAAATAAAGGAAGTTTTCAATTACGAATTTGTTGTTTTTTATTTATTTATTCGGGTTATTTACAATTAATGTATCCCAATAACCAAAATCTTTTCCCCCAAATCCTTCCTATCGGCCTATTCTTCCTCTTCCTCTCGCAGCCCCCTTCCTGCCATTCCTTCTCTTACATCCTTCATCCATGTCTTCTCTCTTTCTTCTATAATTTGGTTTATATAGGGAAAGTTTCTTTGGCTATCTATTGTCATTCATTCTCATCAGGTGGCCAAACCATTGAAGCCTCCTGGTCTCTGTGTCGTATAATATATTATGTTATTGTTTTTCTTATGCTAAATAGTAAGAATTACAACAAATACAATAGGACAGAGCAGCGAAGTAGCTCTGAGTGTAGGACGCTGGCTTGCTGGCCCGAAAGTTACGAATCCTGATCCGGCTGTGACAGATCCAATATTTGCCTTCTGGGGGCTCCTAAAAATTGGGTACTTATAATTGTGAAAAGCTTGAAGTACCTTCCAGCTCTGAGTTGCCATTCCGGAAATCCTGATTCAAATTCCGCTGTGGGCAAGACATTTATTTAGTCTGTTTGCAGCCAGAAATAGATCATATAGGATCTAGGACCCTCCTGGGGTTCACCCAGCCTCCATAAAATATTATAAAAATAGGGTACCCAAAATAAGGAGGGAAAATCTGATGGTTGAGCCTGACCTAGGACAAGTCACCTCCTTGCAGAATCTTTCTTAGGAAGATTACAATCTCTTTACGGTCGGTACGAACTGTAACCAAGGCCCTTCATGATTTCTAGGGGAACATGACTTTTGTAATGGCATTAGAAATATAGAAAGTATATGCTACATGTCAGAAATAATTTCCATGTTTCTTCAAATTATTTTCAAAATTTCTTCACCTATTCAACCTTTTCCTTTAAACCAAGAATCCAGTATGAATTTTTAACGTTCCAAAAGTTCTATGTTGAATTCTAGATAACAATAAAATATATATAAAATAGCCCAAAATATGGAAGAGAGGCTTTATTTAATTGCCAATAAATATTTGTTATACAGAGAACTTGACATTTCTATATAATATGCTTCATTTGGAGTTCACGTTCACGTTGTTAATTAAGGTCGAAGTTGAACCTTCTATATATAAATCGCTAATTGCCTCAACACTTAGCGCTCTTAGGAGTATCTTCTTATGCTCTTCATTCCATGAGCCGAATTGTAATAACGATGTGACATTTGAAGAACGTATTGTACGCCTTTATCTTAATGAGGGTCTCCAAGCGTAGGAATATTCACGTAAGAAGCTCTATAACGCGACAATACGACTGCTAAATACTGAAAATATTTAGTTGAATTCCTTCTAAGATCGTAATAATATATTTTCCAGTGGTTTTTCTTTGTAAGTTGTTTTCAGTTGAAAATGAAGACAGAATTTAAAATGTCAAATGTCTGAGAGCATTTGAAGTTTGGTTTGATTGTTGAAGATATCCTGGATTCCACATAAAGTCATAAGGACAGTACTATTGCCTGTAGCACTACAAACCATGAAGGGTCTTAGGTTCAGTACGTGTTATAAACTGTTGTGTTTCTAGGACAACGGTTGTGCAGGGAGGTGATTTGTCCTGAATCACTCTCCAAAGGATACATCCCCGGCTGCCAAGAGATTAAATAAAAATCTATCACAACCGGATTTGAAGCCGGAAACTTCCGCACAGGAACTCAGCGCTCAACCACTGAGCCACTCTGCTCCTTTCCTAACTAAGAGTACCAACTTTTAGCCGAGCCCAGGAGTGCCTTCGGATCCCAGAGTCAATTCAAGACTGGTAACAGAATGAATGGTTTAATAAGGACAGTAATCGAAATACTTACTTCAGGCCTTTTATAAGAATTGATAAATATCATCGCCTTCAAATGATTATTCAAGGGAAGTTTTCACAAACTTAATAACTAAAAAGCTAAAAGTTCTAGGGAGAAATTGTAATGATGTGTTTATTAGTACAAAAACCATAGGCAGAAATATGGCAGTACGACGATTTAACATCACAAAATATGCATGCAGTGTGGCATCGATTCTATAAAACGTCTAACCATAAATAAAAAAATATAACGGTATACCGATTAAACAAGGCATATGTGTACTTTCCAATAGATTCAATTGACTACAACCATGACTAGAAATATTAGTGTCTATACATATTATCAAACAAAGTGCTCGGTCGCGTATGTTCGCGGTAAACTCAATAACTACTGCGCGGATTTTCATGCGGTTTTCACCAATAGATAGAGTGATTAACCAGGAAGGTGTAGGTATATAATTTGTCGAGGTTTTGTGTAAATGGGTTGGAATATCGATCGGTTTCGCCGAAGACGCTGCCTAATCCCGTGCAATTGTCTTACCTGCAAGATGATAAATTCGTATATAAAGAAATATTTGGTTTTCTAGCCCATAGTTTAACTCGGAATCAAACTAGATCGCCACATGACACTGTCAACCCACTGCTATTCAAAAATCCGCATGGTAAGAAGAAGAACCTATAGACTTCATCACCTACTACTATCTTCAGCCTTATCACTGCGTTTAAAAATCAAAATTTACAAGAGCATCCTAAGGCCTGCACTTCTATACGAAGCCCCGCTATTCACCCACCTCACAATCGGAACGCAGCGCCAATTACAACTGTTTCAGGACACTATACTCCGAAAAATTGTTCGGTCTACATCGCTGAGAAAGCTAAAACCGGAACAATTACACGATCTCTTCAACATACCCACAACAACTGAATTCATAAAGCGAAGACACATAAAATTCTTCGACTCCCTCAAATGCACAACTAACGAAATATTTAAAACTCTGACACCTGCTTCAGCTCCAATAAGGTGGCAACAAGTAATGGAAGAAACTCGTAAGATTGATGAAAGTAGTGTGTAAGATTGTAATTGTAAAAATAAACACAAAAATTAAGTGTGCCCCGGCACTTAAACAAATAAGAAATACAACTAAAACAACAAAAATTCCAACCACCTCAAATCCTTAAAATGTAGTCATACTACAGTAGAAGGAGAAGAACTCAGAAAAATAAATATGCCCATAAGAGAGCACAAAACCCAGTTGCACAAAAAAAACAACACATATTTAGGGGCTATGAAAAAAAAAAAAAAAAATCTAGCCCAATAAATGATATTCGCGTGGTCCTTAGTGGCCGGTACGTGATAAAAAAATACTTTACACAGATAAATTATGTAGGCATAATATGCCTTATTACCCGAGCAAAGCTCGGTAGTGGGGTCGCTAGTACTGAATAAACAAAATATATATGTGAACTGCTACACTATAAAAGATAAAATTTATGAATCCACTAACTGACATGACAAGTATTAAAAAAGACCAAAATAAGCATTGTTATAAACAATGGTCGATTATAATTAATAACTAATCGGTTTGTATTAAATTATATTAAATTTAATACGCATTAAAATGAATACGATTGTTCGATATCCTCTTAATAAGAAACAAAATGAAAAGAAAATTATTTATATTGATGTGGAAATTATTGACCGAATATATCTTAGATCAGTGTGAAGGGATGTAATCAATAAATTTTGCAAACTTACAACTTGCAAATTTAAACTTATTGTGTATTGACTTCACTCCCCGATCATTCACACTCTTTTAAAATAATTTATATTTAGAGGTGATCTAGTATTCGTAGCAGATGAACTTAGTTCATTAATATTGAGTTAGTCTCGCCGGAATACCATGTTGCGATAGGAAGTAATGGCTATTAACATAATGCAGGTATCTCCTACCTGACATATGACCTAGATCCAATGCATACCAAGTTCTGAGTCGGAGTTAAGTTAGTACCTGAATATAACTGTTCTATATATGTATTGCTAAATGAAATAATAATAAAAAAAATAATGCGAATAAATATATACACGAAGGTTATCATTCGTGGTACTTGTTCAGAATCGAGAAAACCTGTCTAATCAAAATTATAATCAACTACTTTATTTTACGCGTAAAGAACGTTGTATACAATAATTGTCCCTTAATAAACAATGTATTAAGGGAGATTAAAGGAGTATGTAAAAATCTAGAAGGGTCGAACATCTGGGAGGCTTAGATACCATGTAGAATAGGGACCATGCTTAATAATTCCCCAATTCAGGCATCATCAAGAAAGAAGGATAATACTATTAAAGATACATAAAAAATAAATAACATAAACCATATACCAACCTCACGGTCCAAAAGGATAAATAGATATAAAAAAAAACAGAAACATCATACTACCACCATCAAGTAAATGCAACTAATGGATCATTATGAAGGTTATAATACAACAGAGTAGTACAAATAGGCGGGTTGAGCCGGAGCCGTGACCTTGAGGTCATTGTCTGCTGTAGCAGGGTCGTGGTCGTGACCTTGAGATGACCTTGAGGGTGGGAGGGGTGTAAGGCAGGGCGAGGGGGTGTTGACCTTGAGGTAGGTCCAGGTGTGCAAATTAAGATTTGGCAACGTCGCAGATGAGATGTGGCAACAGCGCAGTAGAAACTAGGTCACGGTTTGTTCTGAATGGATGACGCATGTGACGTCATTTTTTATGAATGGAAGTGTGACGTCATCTTATGAATGGAAGAGAAACTAGGTCACGGTTTGTTCTGAATGGATGTTGGTCATGTGACGTCATTTTATGAATGGAATAGTTGAATGGGCGTGTGACGTCATCTTATGAATGAGAGCGTGATGTAATTTGTCTTTGTGAATGGGATAAGAGTTATGAATGAACCACAGTAGTACAAATAGGCGGGTTGAGCCGGAGCCGTGACCTTGAGGTCATTGTCTGCTGTAGCAGGGTCGTGGTCGTGACCTTGAGATGACCTTGAGGGTGGGAGGGGTGTAAGGCAGGGCGAGGGGGTGTTGACCTTGAGGTAGGTCCAGGTGTGCAAATTAAGATTTGGCAACGTCGCAGATGAGATGTGGCAACACCGAAACTAGGTCACAGCATAATGAAAGAGAGTATATTGTTTTCCGAATGGGAGAGTGTCATCATTATGTCTTATGAATGAAGCACGTTGTTGTTTCCTCAATCAGTTAGTTTAGTATGGGTCGGCTAAGGAGCAAGAACCTGAGGTACGAAGAAGGAAGGTTGTCGACATTCGTCGGCTGGTCGTCACCGGTGAGTCCATTGAAACTAGCGGCTGCTGGGTTGTATTACTTGAAAGTGTCTGATAGGACAAGATGTCCATTTTGCGGAGTAGTCTTGCATGAATGGAAGGAGTATGACGACCCTTTTGCCGACCACAAAAAATGGTCTAAAAACTGTTCGTTTATAGAGTATTGTGAACAATTGAATGAGCTGCAAATCATAGTGTCTGACGAGAATGATAGCGAAGAGACGGTATGTTGTTAAAAGGCTTCACAATTTTCTACATCGACTCAAAGATTTGCAATTATGCATTTCCTTGTATGAACTAAAAAGAAGGGAAATAAATGATGTGATAAAAAAACTAGAACAGCTGCAGCTTTCTCCCCTCCACTCCGTTATACCACACAGTCTTGTCGTTGATGATACGCGAGATGGATCGTCGAATGGACCTTGTGACCGAGTACCCACTCACCAACAGTAAATGTTTTCGAATCGGTTTGTGTAACTTTGTGCCGACTATCGCCATTAGCGAAAAGAAGAAAACTGTCGTTTACATGAATGTTGAGGAATGGACATATATTACCACCCGAGCTCCGAAAATTTTGTTATTGCTGCAGAAACGAAAAAAATCCTATGAAAAAGACCGATCAAGATGTCAAAACGTGATTTGTGAACTTACTACAAGAGGACGCACTAGGGTGATGCGGATAGAGCAGGTAACGCAATGGTTTGCAATGTCTAATCATGAGACCCTTCCACCATCGTCTGCATCTGCATGTTTCAACAGGAACGAGACGGTCAAACTTTGCGCAAATATAGAAAAAATCAACGATTCACTAGCATTGATAACAAAGATGGTTGAACTTTATAATAAGAATGAAGCAAGTGTAGTTAGCGAACCAATTGATTTTAGCATAAATACAAATACACTGTTTTACAACTTAAATGAATTGAATTGTGATGATAATCAATAAAATAAGTTTCCTTTAATATGTTGTATTTTTTATTTGTCCCTTGAAAAATAAAATAGGAAGAAGGAAAAAAAAAAAAAAAACAAATACAAATTTACTGAAATCAAATATTTTTATTTTATGTAAATATAAAATTTAATTAAAAAAAAAATTAATAAATCTGAATCAAATACTGATAAGGTAAATATAAAAATTTTAACAATTAACAATCTTGTAATGTTTCTGATAAACAGCTGATCTGTGGGTTGATTCCAGGATAGGACTCAGTATCTTGGAAATATGTTGAATCCTGTTTTCGAATCTTACTCTGTCCCTCGCATATGTTTCCCATGGACTGATACGTGCTGCACGATGAGCATAATTCCATGTTACAAGAGTACGAGTTTCAACAAGGTCCTCATCAGGCTTGAAAGATACCTAAATAAAAGATATTATTACTCGATATTTTGTATTTTCCGAATCGAGTTCTAATTCGTTTATATTTTTTTTTTTTGGTTGTACGTTCATTTTACATCTACTTTTAAAATAAAAAGAAATTAGTATACTCCTCTTCTAACAACCACAAAAAAAACAAACAGAGAGTCAGTACAATTTACGGACCAAACCCGTTCCCATTTCATATTCTATTATTTTATCATGTAAAATGAGACAGTAAGCTTTAGTATTGGCTGGAAAGTTTTCTTTCGCCTCTAATAGTACTCTGATATCGATAGTCGCACTTTTGATTGCTTCAGATTGCTTAGAACAATCTATAATCACTAGAGGCGCTAGTTTCTCGAAATCGGATCTTGAAAGCAGGGGCTGAGAATGTCTAACGCCATAATAACTCGTTTGAAATTCGTTATACATTTCATACAACAATGCTACTTTTCCTTGCTCAAAATCTAAATTTAAGTCATCGTACGGATATTGTTCACTATTCAAATAAAGTTTCAAATTTTTTAATTTGCAACTATCGAACAGACTGCTATCTTTGTTAGAGGTTCTATTTCGATCACTTTGAAATGCAAAAATGAGATAGCGCGGTTTTTCTAAATTTGTTGAAGTTTTGACCGACCAATTTTCCTGCTGCGTCGCAGGTACATTGGGATATTCGTAAAGATCCCATGATCTGAATGGAATAGAAACGACCTTGTTCTTGTCTACTAGTTTTAATAACCTCAGACGTTCATAATCTGAAACACGAACATGAGGCATTCTCCACACCAATTTGTCAAGTTTTATTTGTACATCATCGTCACCTAGCACGCAGTTTAGGTCAGTACTTGATCTGATCAAAACGAGCTCTTGCTTCAGATTGATTAAAATTTTACGATAGTCCTCGCAAATCCCAAAAAGAATATCAAGTGGTAGGCATACGCTAAAAACGCCGTTTTTATCCAAAGAAAGAGTTTTACCGGGCATTGTCCACCCCGCATTTTCTAATCCCATTACTCGATTAGGCGAAAATGATGCATGCCCTTTAAGAGTAGTAGTTATCCCCGGATTTCGTACTCGATCGACTTCTATACCGTTTAGTTCATATCTAATTTCGTCAAACAAAAACGCGAATGCGTTATTAGTCAACTTTGGAGTGGCACCGATAGTGCCATCACTTTTTAAGATCCTCCCTTCGAGATAAATAAAACTTTGAGAAGGAAAGGTATAAATATCTTGTTGATGAATAGGAATTCTAATCTCGTCGGATTTGTTAAAGGTATTTCCCGTATAAGGCTGGTGCGAGTGATATTCAAATTGTGTAAGAGAATCGACGAATTTTATATCCGTCGTAACGTCTAGTATGTCATTCATAATGTTTGTTTAACCGAAAACCACACTGTTTTAAAAATATAGCGTTCGCAGTTGTTAGCGCTCTTGTTGATTTAGGTTTACTGGTTTTAACCGTTGTTTGACATCTCCTTTTATAATAATCGATGCAACAACTATCTCTAGAAGAAAAATCAATCCCCATTCTTTTTTAAATGTAATCTCAATGTAACCGTTTCTCCTCTAAAGTCGATAAGCTCTCCGTTCTGATCTACTAATCGAACGATGATATTGTCTACAGTCCTCACGTTGGTTGGAAAGTAAATGACCGGATTCGTGATTTCTATTATTTTATATCCTGGGTCTACACGCGGAAAGAATTGATGAATATTATGATCCGGTTCTCCGTTCACATAAGACCCCGATGCGATGTTACATTGAATTGAAATAATGTTTACGCTGAGAATTTTAACAATGTCATTTGATTCAGTATAGGAGCGATTCGGAGGAATGACATGATCGGATCGTGTAAAACCCAAAAGAGGACCAATAGAGTGAGGCTTCTCGGAATAGTTAAAGTATACTGCATGAGTTGTTTTAATTTCCGTTTTTAGCGTGTTGGAATTTCCTCTTATTATCACTACAGCGGTAGGGTCAAGATGAGAAATTTTTTCACGTAAAAAGGAGGCTATAGCATCGATATCGTACGATCCTTCAGGTATTTGGATCGAAAAATCACCAAAATAAAACATATCATTAGCGCCCTTTTTTATATTCGGAATAGTATTATATGTCTCAAATGATAACAACCCAACAGTATATATTGACCCCAATTCTAACGGTGGTAAAAAGTTTGCGGAAAGTACGCTAGAGTTGCCCGTAAGCGTTACTGTATAGCTCATGATTAACAATGATCAAACGCTTTGAGAAGCATCGACTAAATACTGTAAGCAGAGATGTCCACAAACCGACGTATTCCACTCCTGATAACGCTCTCTATTATAAGTTATTTTTAGCCCCTTAAAGTATTCGAGCAACTGTGGTGGTGGTTTTAAGTTTCCAAAGGAATCAAAGTATTTCACAAAATTATTTTGTTTTACATAACAGACCCAATGTGAACCAAGTTCTGAGCTCGGCTCTAAATTTACAATAGCAGACTCGTGTTTGTTTGGATATCTAGGAAGTTTATCAATCATAAACACTCCTCGAAAATGTTGGATATTTAAAACTTTGGCCAAATAATTTAATTCTAAATCCGTCAATGGCTTATTCGGTAGTCAGATCTTTCCAGATTTGTTTTTTTGTCGAGTTATAAACAGGCCGTAGCCTTTCCGATATGGTTTCAAATAAAGTCCATTTCCGATTTTCTGACTTTCCATCGCTAAATTATGCCTCTTTTGCTCATCTAATTTATGTTTAGCTTCTTTCGCCTCGTAGATAGCTTTAGCCACACTCGACGCTCCTCCCGCTAAAGATCCCACTGCAGAAAGCCCCGCCATTAACGGCACAAGAAATGGAAGAAATCCTCCCTCTTTTGGCAAAGGAAGAACTCTGGGAGGCAAAGGTTTTGTCTTACCACGTAAATGCATTTTAGCCTTTTTGTATGCCATTTTTGACGCTTCGAGGATCGATGATACGTTAGCAACCTTTAGCGATTTAACTAATTTTTTGAAACTAATCTTTTTATTTTTCTTCTTCTTCTTAATACCGGCACCAATTTTACCTTTCGCTTTCATAGTATTTGTAACTAACCAAGCCGCAGCTTTTTCTCCCAATGATGAATCCGAAGCTTTAACTCGTTTCCAAGCGTTTTCAACCAAAATCTTGTCCGCTTTTCTACGACTTTGCATATCCTTATCTTTGCTATAAGCAATATCGTGTTCTTTACAAGCTTTATCAAGCTGGTTTATTCCACTATCTCCTCTATTTAGTCGTTTTTCAAGGTTTGTACCGGGGCCACAATACTGGTATCCTGGCAGGTGTAATTCAAACGGTAACTTATTTATGAGACTGTTTATCAAGCCTCTTCCTTTGCGAGTCTTACGAATCATACTGTAGTGAAAAATGACAATCGGCGATATATATATATATACAGGAAATGAATGATTTTGTCTGCATTCAAAATGAAATTAGTCCAACAAGAACAACGTTTTTCTACTTTGAAGTGTTTGCCTGACGAATCTACTGAGGTGAAACATAGCACATTATTACCAAACACCATACGAGCGTCGATATGCGGATCAAGCGGATGTGGAAAGACGAATATTATGATTGGACTTTTATTAAATCCAAATGGTTTAAAATTTAAAAATGTATATCTATTCGGAAAAACTTTACACCAGCTCAAATACCAGTATTTAAAAAATGTTTTAAATATGGTTCCTGAAATAGGATTTTACGATTTTGAAGATGCAAAAGATATGCCTCACCAAGTTGAATCTAATTCAGTCTGTATATTCGATGATGTTACGATGGAGGATCAAGATATAATTAAACGATATTTCAGTTATGGAAGACATATGAATCTAGATTGTTTTTACTTAACACAAAGTTATGTTTGCATTCCTAGACATCTGATCAGGTGTAATTTTAACTTTTTAATAATATTTCCTCAGGACGAATTGAGTTTAAAACATATTTACGATGAACATGTGAGCACTCCTGCTATCGGTTTCCAACTTTTTAAAGACATGTGTTCATTATGTTGGAAAGAGCCTTTCGGTTATCTGGTTATTGACAAAAGTAGGGATTTAAACAATGGTCGTTTTAGAAAAGGAATCGATACATTTATTGTAGATATATAAAGGGTTTCCAGTCGTTGACGGAGCTCAGTCATGGACCCTAAAGTCACCCGTGAGATTATAAAAACTAGCGAAATTTTAAAAAATAAATTTCGGACATTGAAACGCGGTCTTCAGGATGTAGATGAGGTTCGTCAAGCATTCTTTACACCTGTATCACAACCTTTAGAAGATATTAAAGAGTCGTTAAAGTTGCAAAAAGAAACCAAATCGGAGCCGTCAAGTAAAAAGATTAGAAACAAAAATGATGAGATTGAGTTTACAAAAGATATTTACAAAAGAGCAACATTGACACCAGAGTTAGCTCATTCGACTCATCCGACAACTCCAATAATTTCATCATCTAGATTGGCGTTTCCTGAAATTAAAGTAGAAAATGAACATCATGAAACTGAAGATTCACTAGTAGAAACAATTAAACAGTTTGGAAACCAACAAAGAAAATATTTGGAGAAATTGTTGAGAGGCGATAATAAAACCTTCGATTCACGTTATGGCATTAGAGTCATGCCCGATGGAGGATTCGCAATAGGTGACTCTACTGATATTCAACTACATACAAACAGCGATGACATAACAATTAACGGGGTAACTTATGAAGGCACAGAGGGATTGTTGCAGTTACTTTACTTGAAAAATCCCGAAAAGTATGAAAAAAAAGACTTGGAAATGTATAAAAACATTTTAATCTCGACCAATGCTCACAAAAAAGGCTATAGTGAAGAACGAGGGAGACAAGGAATCAGATCAGAAAAATATAGAAAAGTAATAGCGATGCTTTTCACACCTCGTCATACCACACCCCCTCCTAGTAAAATAGCCACACTTCGTTCGCACAAAGGCACTGGTCTCATGAGAGCCGATAAACCCATTTATGAGTATTGGGATGATCCTAATGAGCTAGTTGATCGGCTGAGGTTGCTAATATCTTCGGCGAATGCAGGTCACGAAGGACATGAAAACGAAATAGGATCGATAATTGAAGAGCTACGAGAAATAAATATATTATATTAAGTGAATATCTTTTCACTGTGTGTGTGTGTATCTCGGTGATGCTAATAACGCTCGGTTATCTTAAAAGATGAATGCATCGTTGTTGAAAAGTGCTGTCGTAAATGAATTGCACAAACCAGCTCGAAGAAAATATCCACGTCGGAAAACTGTTTTGAAAGGAATTAACGATTTATGGCAAATAGACCTTGTGGAAATGATACCTTATTCTGGAGAAAATAAAGGAAATAAATATTTGTTAACGGTCATAGACTGCTTTTCGAAATTTGCTTGGGCTGTGCCATTAAAACAGAAAACAGCGGACAACGTGAGCAAAGCAATGGAGAGTGTGTTTTTATCGAGTAAATCAACTCCAAAACATATTCAAAGTGATCAAGGAAAAGAATTTTACAATTCAAAGTTTAATTCTCTAATGAAACAATACAATGTTAATCATTATTCAACTTTTTCTAATATAAAAGCTTCCATTGTAGAGAGGTTCAATAGAACATTAAAAGAAAAAATTTGGAGAGCATTCAGCCTGCGAGGAAATTATAAATTTTTAGATATATTACCCCAAATTCTACAAGAGTATAATTCATCATTTCATAGGACTATAGGTATGAAACCAATCGATGCTCGGCATAAAAAGATGGAGAGATACTTGCTAAAAAATGTGTATTCTACAGTGACTAAATCGAAAGTACGAAAGCAGAAATTTATAGAAGACGATTTTGTAAGAATATCTAAACAAAAAACAAGTTTTTCAAAAGGCTATAAGCCTAATTGGTCAAGTGAAATTTTTAAGGTAGTCAAGATTCAGGAGACATATCCGTACACATATTTGCTAGAAGATCTAAAAGGGCAACCGATCAGTGGTGCATTTTATGAAGAAGAGCTACAACAGGCTAAATATCCAAATATATACCTGGTAGAAAAGGTTTTAAAAAGGAAAGGCAATCAATTATATGTCAAGTGGTTCGGTGTTAATGAACGCAGCTGGGTTAATAAAAAGGATATCGTATAATGTTGAAGAAGAAGAAAAAAAAAAAAACATATGCTCTTGCACTAGACATTTATTTTTATACATATATCATATGTCATTAAAATTTTTTGTTAATTATTGTTACTTTTCTTGAAAAAATAAAATCTAATAATCTGTTCACTGGTCTAATTTTCTAACCTATTTATTAATTTAAGTAAGTGCGACGTATTTTATTTGTCCTTGAAAAAAAAGAGGAATAAGAAAAAAACAAATTAACTGAAAACATTTATTTTTCTTTATGAATGAAAAATTTAATTAAAAATCATCTACATCAATATGTAGCAATTATAAGAAAAACATATTACAAAATAAATCTAAATGAAATACTGATTTAGTAAATACAATATTTAACATATTTTAATTAAAAAGACTCCTCCTCAAACCATAAACAATGCGGGCTACACGCCCTATGGTAATTGAGAGGGTTTATTAACGAATCGGTGTCATACAACAGTCCACAGTATACACATTTAACACTATTTTTGACTCCACGTATAAATCCAGCAAATGACAGCATATGATGAGGAGAAGAAGAATTGTCTCTATACGTTCGTTTACGAACGTCTCTTTTAGTGAAATCTACAGCCTCGCTATTTTTATTTACCCATGCAGCCAGACGATGAGCTTGATTTAAAGAGCAAACGAATGAAGTGTCTAAATGATAATGACATGCTATCTTATCATATTCCAACTGTTTCAGATTGGGGCATCCAAAGTCGTGCAAATCATAAACAGGTTTATCAATAAGGTCTTCTATAAACTTACACTTTTCTATTCCTTTTCCCCATAATACGTCATAGTTTTCTGCAACGGATAGTAAAACATTTTTCAAAGATTCATAATTTACATCACCATAGTCCCATTCCAGACCATGAAGATGTTTTTTTACCCAGAGATTTGTCTTTAGCCGATCAGCATTTTCGGCTCCTTGAGGCGGTTTAAAAATCCAATGACTAGAGTGCTCGTAATTTAAGCTAACTACTGACAGTTCTTTCACTATCAGCTTGTTCGTTTCCAAACGATAAGCCTGTAAATCAAGAACTGCTGACGACATGTCTGGAATAACTCTACTGAAAGCGGGCCCAAATACCGACTGACCTGATCAGCATCTGACGCAGCACCTTAGCGTACTTATAAGCCCTCGCCTTTTCTATCTCCTGATCAGTCAGCCACTATGCTAGTATAAGTTCATAGTCTCAACGTCTTCAGTTTTCATTACAACTGCAGTAAAGTAAGTTTTTTTTTTTTTTTAATTTTACTCGAATATCTGTTTACTAACTAAGTATATGATTTTAATTTTTTTTTTTTTTAGATGTCACTCCTGAAAAAATTAAATGAAATTAAACCCGCATATAAAAATATTGGAGAATTAATTATAGGACGGACGTATCAAATTCTACAACTTTCGAAGAAGGAGACGGAGTATGGCCCATCAATTGAAGCAATATTATTAGATGAAGGAGAAAAAGAAAAAATAAGAATCTTTCTACCTAAAAGATATGTCTACGCATTTACAGAAGAAGAAATATTCAACTATGAAGGTACATTCTTACATTTTAAACATATAAAGAAAAAAAGTTATATATTTTTTTTTTTTTTACTTAGCCAAGTGATTATTTTCTGTTTTAGGACAGCTAAAAATTCAATATATGGGAAAGAAGAAAAATGCTTATGACATAAAGTTTATGTAAACAAAAAAAAAAAAAAGGTTGAATCAGGTTAGGCTACAATTGTTTTTGTTTTTTTAATATTACTTTTAGGGGGTAGTGTATATATATTTTAGTATTTGTTTGACCAAGTATGTTTTTAGATTAAAAATGAATAATAAAAGTAACGGAAATAATTATTTATGTGCTCATTGTGGATTATTGCTTACAAACTGGCGACATAGATGTCAATCGTTGTTTTACTATTGTCGAGGCTGTAGGAAAGAATTTAGCAAAAAGTTTAACTTTGAACGGCATAAATTAACTTGTCAATTTGGGGTTAGTAGTAATAATACACCCGACGTGAACACAATGGAGATACCAATGAAAAAAAGAAAATATAGCGTTTTTAGTAGACAGATGCGAGGGAATACGGTAGCTCAAGAAAATGGGATTATTAAAGCTTCCTTAGGAAATGCGGTTGAAGATGTTTACATTCCTAACGATAATAAAAAATTATTAGCTTCAGAATTTTTTAATAAGAAAAAAGAGGTTTTAGTAAAGTTACTAAATAGTTATGTAGATGAATGGAAAAATCTAAAATTAAACATAATGTTAGAATGTACATATATTAAGAAAAACGAAAATACTATTAGTGAAAGAACAGATTTTAATTTTAAATCGAAAGTTAGTACGATAGATGTTTCTATAAACCTCGAAAATTACATTGAAACAATTTTTGATAAAATTTTAGAGGAACAGGATGAGTTTGAAAAAAAAGGTTCCGGTTGGATGTATACCTCTGCAAACTATATCTGCCTACATTTAACTAAATTTAAGCCTTTCGGAGGGTCTCAATATATTGAATTACCTAAAAAAATACGAGACAAACGTTGTGTTATAAATGTAAAAAATAATACTAACGATTGCTTTCGTTTAGCTTTACTTAGTGATAATATTAGATCAAATGACTTTAACGCGTACAAAAATATTCATACTCCATATTCTTTTGATTCTATATCGTTCCCGACTCCAATTAGCGATATCAATCGATTCGAAAATTTAAATAACCTGTCTATTAATGTTTATGGCTTAGATGATAAAAATAATGTTTATCCAATTAGAATCAGTAAAAAGGATAATTATGATAAAACGTTTGATCTGTTGTATTTACAAAATGGAGAAAATTTTCACTACTGTTTGATCACAAATCTTTCACGATTAGTAAGTTCTCAAATATCTTTGTCAAAACGCGCTTATTCAATCTGTCGTAGATGTCTGACCGTATTTCCAAGGACGTACGTAAACAAGTATGGGAAAAAAGGCGATGAGCGAAAAGACGAACACGAATTATTTTGCCGTGATCACAAACCAATTCGATCTGACTTTCCGAAAGAAGAAAAAATTGAATTTAAACATGTGGAATATACACAATCCATTCCAATCGTAGTTTATGCAGATATTGAATCTCTTTTGATACCAATTTCGGGGCCTATTCCTAATCCGTCAACATCTTGGAACAAAGCTGTTCATGAGCATCGTGCTTTTTCAGTTTCACTTCTGGTCAAGTCAAAAATGTTTGAATGTAAACCGTTTGTTTATACGGGAGAAAACTGTATGCTAGCGTTTTTAGAAAAACTCGAATCTATAGTTGTTGAAGCGGATAAAATATACGGTAATACTATGCGAATGGAAGAAATGAGCAAAGGGGAAAGTAAAATATTTTATTCTGCTAAAGATTGCATCTTATGTCAATACCCTTTAGACGAACACGATCGAGTACGACATCACTGTCACTTATCAGGAAAATTTGTTGGACCAGCACATAATGCTTGTAATTTAAGAGCAAAAAAGCCCGATTTTATACCTGTTTTTATGCACAACTTACAGGGTTACGATTCTCATTTTATAATCCCTTTCTTGGGCCGTTGTGAAAATATCAGCGTAATTCCTAGTAATTCTGAAAAATATATAAGTTTCAGCATAAAATTTAAAGGATGTAGTACAAAAATACGATTTGTTGACTCGTTTAAATTTCTATCATCAAGTTTGGAAACATTAGTGAACAATTTGCAAAATAAATCTAAATCAATTACTGATATATTTCCACATATGGCAAATATTATTAATGATGAAAACAAAATTAAATTATTGACAAGGAAAGGCATATTTCCGTACAATTATTTTAATTCTTTTGATCGTCTAAACGAAACTCGACTACCTTCCAAAAATTCATTTTTTAATGATTTAACAAAAACATCAATTAGCGACGTGGACTATGAGCACGCGAAAAGTGTCTGGAAAGTCTTCAACATCCAAACACTAAAAGATTATGCGGAATTGTATATACAAACAGATGTAATTTTGTTGTGCGAAGTTTTTGAAGCCTTTCGACTTCTCTGTCAACAAATTTATCGACTAGATCCTGCATGGTTTTTTACTTTGCCACAGTTATCTTGGAATGCAATGTTGAAATACACGAAAATAAAATTAGATGTAATAAAAGATATTGATATGGTTCAGTTTTTTGAAAAGGGAATAAGTTGTTTGCCAAGTTGTTTCTCGGTATGCGAAAGCTAACAATAAATATCTAAATGAATATGACTCGACTAAACCCAGTAATTATTTACTTTACGTAGATGTCAACAATCTTTACGGTTATGCCATGAACCTTCCCTTGCCGTATACAGATTTTGAGTGGGTTGATGAAAAATTAAATGTATTAGATGTTGAAAATGAATCAGAAACCGGTTATGTGCTAGACGTTGATGTTGAATACCCCAAAGAAATTCATGATAATCTTTCTCAATTACCTTTTTTACCCGAAAAAAATAATCCACCTAATACTAAAACAGTTAAACTATTGACGACTTTGATGCCCAAAACACGTTACATAGTACATTATGTGAATTTAAAACAAGCCCTACAACTCGGGGTAAAGATTTCAAAAATTCATAGAGTGTTGAAGTTTAAACAAAAAAAATGGTTGGCTCCATACATAGAAATTAATTCAATGATGAGAGCATCAGCAAAAAATACATTCGAGTCAGATTTTTACAAATTGATGAATAACAGCTGCTTCGGCAAATTTATGGAAAACGTGCGCAACAGAATCGATTTAAAAATAGTAACAAATGAAAAATCATTATTTCGTCAAGTCAATAAACCAAATTTTAAAGGCAGGATTATATTTGCAGATAATGTTACAGCGGTTCAGCTGGAAAAAGAAAGCATTATTTTTGATAAACCCTTGTACGTGGGATTTGCAGTGTTGGACTTGAGCAAAGTTTTGATGTATCATTACCACTACAATGTGTTTTTGAAAAAATATGGTGTAGAAAATGTTACTTTATGTTATACCGACACCGATTCATTTTTATACAATATTAGGACTGAAGATATTTATTCCGATATTTCTGGAGAGTTAAATAAATATTTTGATACAAGCAATTTTCCCACTTCTCATTTCTGTTATTCTGAAAAAAATAAAAAAGTCGTAGGTTTGTTGAAAGATGAAACTTTTGGAGATCCTATAGTAGAGTTTGTCGGATTGAGGCCCAAAATGTATTCGTACATAACAAAGAATGATATAACGGTTAAAAAGTCAAAGGGAATAAAAAAATCGGCAGTTAACGATTTTACTTTTAGCGATTACCTAAACACATTTAAAGACAGCAAAAGTCTATATTCTTCATTTTATACAATTCAATCTAAAAAGCATAACGTTCAAACCACACTGATAAATAAAAAGTCATTATGCTCATTTGATAATAAAAGATATACATTACACGATGAAACCACTCTCCCTTATGGCCACTATAGCCTCAATGAAACAACGAATCTAACATTGTAAATGTATAAGAACCAATTAATGATTGTATACTAGTATTATTATTGTTTACTTAAATTTATATTTAGTTAGTAAAGACCTGTAATTAGAGTACTAGATTTATTTCAAGAATGTCTACTTGTAGTATTATTATTGTTTACTTAAATGAGAAAATTAGAGTACAAGAAAAGTAACAAAAAATATGTTTAAGAATATGATGTATAAAATAAATGTTTTGTACAACTGTATTTTTTTTTCTTTCACATATCCTTTTCCAGCTCCTTCAAAAAAATTTCCTATATATTACTAAAGTTCAGGAGGAACACATACGTCATCCAAGCTCATAAAAAGCTAAATAATCTAAATCAATGAAACGTCATCCAATAGCCTATCTCAAAAGCAAGCCTAATCCCATTCATAAAAGCAACTTCCGTCTCAGTCATAATCTCAAAAGCATCCCATTCATAACTCATTCATAAAGACAAATTACGTCACGCTCCCATTCAATTCATCCATTCATAAGATGACGTCACACGCCCATTCAACTATTCCATTCATAAAATGATCAACATCCATTCAGAACAAACCATGACCTAGTTTCTACTGCGCTGTTGCCACATCTCATCTGCGACGTTGCCAAATCTTAATTTGCACACCTGGACCTACCTCAAGGTCAACACCCCCTCGCCCTGCCTTACACCCCTCCCACCCTCAAGGTCATCTCAAGGTCACGACCACGACCCTGCTACAGCAGACAATGACCTCAAGGTCACGGCTCCGGCTCAACCCGCCTATTTGTACTACTGTGGTTCATTCATAACTCTTATCCCATTCACAAAGACAAATTACATCACGCTCTCATTCATAAGATGACGTCACACGCCCATTCAACTATTCCATTCATAAAATGACGTCACATGACCAACATCCATTCAGAACAAACCGTGACCTAGTTTCTCTTCCATTCATAAGATGACGTCACACTTCCATTCATAAAAAATGACGTCACATGCGTCATCCATTCAGAACAAACCGTGACCTAGTTTCTACTGCGCTGTTGCCACATCTCATCTGCGACGTTGCCAAATCTTAATTTGCACACCTGGACCTACCTCAAGGTCAACACCCCCTCGCCCTGCCTTACACCCCTCCCACCCTCAAGGTCATCTCAAGGTCACGACCACGACCCTGCTACAGCAGACAATGACCTCAAGGTCACGGCTCCGGCTCAACCCGCCTATTTGTACTACTGTGGTTCATTCATAACTCTTATCCCATTCACAAAGACAAATTACATCACGCTCTCATTCATAAGATGACGTCACACGCCCATTCAACTATTCCATTCATAAAATGACGTCACATGACCAACATCCATTCAGAACAAACCGTGACCTAGTTTCTCTTCCATTCATAAGATGACGTCACACTTCCATTCATAAAAAATGACGTCACATGCGTCATCCATTCAGAACAAACCGTGACCTAGTTTCTACTGCGCTGTTGCCACATCTCATCTGCGACGTTGCCAAATCTTAATTTGCACACCTGGACCTACCTCAAGGTCAACACCCCCTCGCCCTGCCTTACACCCCTCCCACCCTCAAGGTCATCTCAAGGTCACGACCACGACCCTGCTACAGCAGACAATGACCTCAAGGTCACGGCTCCGGCTCAACCCGCCTATTTGTACTACTGTGGTTCATTCATAACTCTTATCCCATTCACAAAGACAAATTACATCACGCTCTCATTCATAAGATGACGTCACACGCCCATTCAACTATTCCATTCATAAAATGACGTCACATGACCAACATCCATTCAGAACAAACCGTGACCTAGTTTCTCTTCCATTCATAAGATGACGTCACACTTCCATTCATAAAAAATGACGTCACATGCGTCATCCATTCAGAACAAACCATGACCTAGTTTCTACTGCGCTGTTGCCACATCTCATCTGCGACGTTGCCAAATCTTAATTTGCACACCTGGACCTACCTCAAGGTCAACACCCCCTCGCCCTGCCTTACACCCCTCCCACCCTCAAGGTCATCTCAAGGTCACGACCACGACCCTGCTACAGCAGACAATGACCTCAAGGTCACGGCTCCGGCTCAACCCGCCTATTTGTACTACTCAACAGCTTAGAAAGATTTTTAAAAATGGCGGACTATAATTTAGAAAACAGAAAATATGCAGGCTATACATAAATAAAAAACTGCTAAGGATATAAAATAAAATACATGATACAATTGAAAAACGTAATTTTCCAGAAACCAATGGATACAAGGCTACTCCACAAAATATATAAATATCTTCTAAAAGTGCCTATCATCTTTGGATGCTGACTATTATAACGACACATCTTATCTTACTGAACGCTGCACGAAACAAGTCTATCGATGTTAATCCTGAGGTGCCTCAACCAGGAGTGACGCTGCGACCTGGACATCTCTTTCCTTCAGTCTTGCCCTGTATGATTAACTGCAGCAGGCAAGGGCGAATCCAGGATTTTTTTCTGGGGGGATTAAAGAGCGGACGGGAAAAAAAATCTACAAAAACTTACAAATAAACTAATAGTATCTATAGAAAGATTTCAAAGGTTTATTAAAATATCAAAACAATAGTTTCACTCATGTTCTTTCTGTTATTTTAACAACTATGATCATTTATGTCATCAGCTTATAATTATGTACTGTAATGGATTCTACACATTACAAAAAAACTGTCGGGGGGGCAAGTGCCCCCCCGGAATCCACCCTTGGCAGAAGATTTTCATTTCGCATCACATGACCAAAGTATGCCAATTGCATCTTTTGATGCTGTCTAATATCTCGAGGGGCTTCTGTATTCGTTGTAGTGTGCTTTCGTTGCTGACATGGTGCACCCATGAAACTCTGAGCATACATAGATAGCATCAAACCTCGAATGCTTGTAGACGTTTACTTGAAGGATCCGTAAGTGTCAATGCCTATAATCCGTATGATAATACGGAAAACCGTAATATAAATATAGAAAATGGTAAGGCTCTAAAATTGCAGAAAATATAATTGCGATCTCGTTTAATAGTGATTAAGACGAATTTCGCCCAAATCTGTAATAAGGGATGGAGGATCTTGTCATTCTCGTAGTGCATAAGCGGTACAAGTGGTTATCAGGTCTTGGCTTGAAACGGAATAATTGCTTGTATTATTGTTATTATGTATTAACATTATCCATTTCAAGCCAAAGCTATGACATGACTGCGCTTCCCACAATATAATTAACTGATTCTGGACAAAATCCGATTTAATCACTAATATCTCCAAGGCTGCAGATATAATACAATTTAAATAATTTAAGTAACTATTTTTCTGGATATTTACAGGATTTAGCACTAAAGACTGAACAGGTTCCTATGAAGGGTCAAGATATCAACTGCTATGAAGTTTTGGACAAGGTGAGAGGTAATTCCCCCCTTTTAACTCCCTAGGAGGGTTCATTGCCTCCGCCGCTACAGTAAATTCTTCTTTCCTCGCATCGATTCACCAACCATATTCCTCATACCATTTTCCAAAAATCCAAGAATGGATATATAAAATACATACAGAAAATAAAGAGAAACAGTGAACATGTACGATGGAAAAGGGATGAAAATCAAACTTCACGAACAACAAAAACGGGTATTCAATGCAAGCTTAGATACACAAGGAAGATAGGAGAAAACTGTTTTCAGTATGTGTGGGAATGAGTACTAGCTAAATATGTAAAGTATTGCTAAACAATTCCGTTTTCCTTAACATCCATGTTGTTACAGCACAAACAATAGTCGGAGATAGATCCTAAGGGATCTAGGACCCTCCTGGAGCTCATTCAGCATCTATAAAGTGGAAACCCAAAATAATGGGGGGAGGGGAATCATGAAAGCATGATGTAGGGAAAATGACCTCCCTGCACAAAGGTTGTCCAAGAAACAGTACAGTCTCTACAACGTACTGAACTCCAGAGCCTTCATGGGTTGTAGTGGTACAGGTTTATAAATTAGATTAGTCAATTAATTAAGTAGATTAGCCAAATGTGTAAATAGACCCTTCAAGTTGCCACTCAAACTCTTATAATGTGAGTACTCTCAATAGTGGTAAAAACTTGGCTATTGAACATGATTAAGGGTATTCATCGATGTTATATTGCTTCTAAATAAAAGAATAATCATTTTCAGTTCTAATATAACACATAATAGGTTTTTGAGTAGAGTGGTAATTCAGTTTTTTGAGTGCCGAATGGCTATGCTGCCGGTGACGAATCCCAATCCGGCTATGGAAGATAAATTATTTAATCTGTTTACAGCCACAGTTCTGGGGTCTAGAGACCCTTCTTGGGCACACCCAGCCTCTTTAAAAGGAGTACCTTAATTGGGAGAAGGAACTAGCGGAAGAGTGAGATTATTTAGGTCACAACCGATGTCTTAGAAACATTACAGGCTTTTATTCATGCTAAAATAAATTCAATTAATGCTTTTATGATTTTATTGTTATTATAACTTATCGAAATTTAACTGAATACTAAATTTAAATCTGTCCCCTTCCTCTTTACACTAGTTCTCTACATTCTGGCCAGTAAAGTATTCAATAATGCAAGGGCTTATCGAGCTACTGGTAGGCTACTCCTGCACAGTGGAAGCGCTACAATCTCTAGCCATATAAAGGTTTTATATATATATATATATATATATATATATATATATATATATATATATATATATATACATTGTGTATTTAATTCTATAGGCTAACAATTATAAAATTAAATGCCGAATTTAGTGGAATCAATTGCTCAGATTGTAAAGCGATTACAAGCATCGAAGCTGCATAAGTACCCGCATCGACAATGGACTCATTAACAACTCTCAACTACAATTGACAACACAATCAATACTAAATCATAATTGAACACTGTAACCGATTTAAACGGCATACACTATGACTTTATATTGTGTATCTCACTATTATATAAACAAGTTTTAAGTGAAGTAATGTTTTCTAGACGTTGCATAGCAACTGATTGAATAACTATTTTTCTTAGTCTGTTGTCATGCTCGAAGTTAAATTATAAATGTTCTTAAGAATTGGAAAATCGCAAAGCTATTGTTCCTGACTTCTTAAAGCCGTTACACAAAATATAGACCTGTTTTTTGGATTAATTATGTGGATTTTTTTCTGTTTAGAATTCTATTGTATTTAGAATGAATCGATTTAAAAAATAAAACAAGCTTAATCTTATTCCAATATTTCGATTTTCGAACAGTTATTTCAATACAGAGACATTCTTTTTTTTTTATCATGTTGCGGCCTTTAAGAACCACGCGAATAACATTGGTTAGGCTTCTTTGGGAGTCTTGATTTTCTTTCTTCACATCTCAGTTTCATGATTTTCGACTGCATTTCGTTTCTTTTTTCGGACCACTTTGTACCCCTCATTTTTTCTCTTCCGATTTTGGTGAGATTTTTCAGTGTTTTCCTGTATGTGCCTCTATTTAGGCAGTCGGTATCTGACATTTTAAGATTCTTTAATTCTTTTCTTATTTGCTTCGTGTATCCTCCCACGCTTTTGTAGCTAAAAATTTTGTTAAAGATCTTTTTGTTCGATCTTTCCTCCTTCATCCTTTCCATGTGCCCATAGAACATCAGCATTCTGATTCTTATCTCGTTTTCCAGGTCTTTGATTTCTCTGTAGATCTCTTTGTTAGATCTTCGCCTGTAACTTTTCTGTGTTTTCCTGGGCTCAGAGATTTTTCTTAAAATCCTCCTTTCTATTCGAGAAAAATACAGAAACGATAAGAACTGTTGTAAAATTAAATGAACAGTTTTACAATTCGTAAAATTGCTGTTTGTTTTTAACCTCCGTATTACAGTAAAAACTATTTCTACCATTAATTAAATCAACAAGACATATTAAGTTTATTAAATTATAATAATAAATCTGTTAATTATAATGACAATCTAAAAATTAAAAATAAATATCTTGTACTATTTAGTTCTTGTTGTATTTTTGCTCTTAAAATAAAAAAAAAAATAAAACACATATTTCCGCCAAAAACACCGACTTTAAAAAAACAAAATAAAAAAAAATACGATATAAATAACTTCTGTTATTACATAATTATTTATTATATGTATGTAAAGTGGAAACATAAAATATAATACGAAATACATCTGTAACTCAATGACAAAGCAACGCCCGACCGAGACTATAGCCCGCAATACATTCAAGAAAAACTGGTTTTTATCTTTAAAAGCTATTTTCTACAAACCTTTCAGCAGTTATGAGAGTGCATACAAATAGAAATTGCAAAATATAAATTTGAAAATGGATTAATTATTGCTTTATAATTAGAATATAATGAAAAAATATATAATGAATAATTTGTTTGAAGTTAAATTAAACACACTTTCTCTGTAAGGGAGAAACCTAAAATTTATCGATTTCCAGGCCATCATAATAATTATATTCACAACCAGCAACCCGCCCCGGCTTTGGCTAGTAAAGTATATCTGTACCTCAGAGATAAACTATCGTAACTGACAAATTTAGCATTAAAACTGCACTCCTGTAAAGTTTGAAAAATGTCAGTTACGATAGTTTTCCTCTGAGGTACAGATATTATGCCTGCATGTTTTGTCAGTCTAATTTGTTTTACTATGTAGATATTATAAACATAAAAAAAAATATATTTCTTTATATACGAATTTATTTTTTGCGATAACCCATAAGAAGCTCACTTAAAGTATATGGCATAAAATATTCTAATAATGCGCATGAAATGCTTAAGTATATAAGTTGATAAGGATTAATACTGTACTCATCTTAATACCTTTCGAAATACCGCATTGCACATTATCAATTTTTTAGAGGATAAAATATAGTATTATATAGTAAGCTATCCTTAAAAGATACATATATGCTATCTCTGTCTTTTTTGTTGATTTGTAAAAGAGGAATATACTGCCATGCATTGATTCGTTATATGAAAAAGGGATTAGGGGGCGTCTTCGATGAAACCTCTCTGGAGGCTGTACTTTTTCCTACACTTCCGAGAATTATCGTTAAATTCGAAAAAAATTACACAAAACCTTGACAAATTGTATACCAAAAACTTTTTCGCGAATATTTTGATGAAAACCGCATGAAAATCCGTGCAGTAGTTACTGAGTTTACCGTGAACAGACAGACAGACGCGGCAGAGGACTTTGTTTTATAATGTTTATAGAAGATATAAAAATGTAAAAATATTATATTATATCATTAAAACCTATATCACTGGCCTAAAGCTGAAAAAGAGAAATTTTTATAATTGTAATAAAATGGCTAGAAAGGGTGAGACTGTTCGGGACTATTCAACAAGTGCCAGGTGTCTTCAGTTCATTGAACCTTTACATCCATCCATATATATATATATATATATATATATATATATATATATATATATATATATATATATATATATATATATATATATATATATATTTATAAGCGATTATAAATTTAATCTTCTTTAGATAGACGTTACTAAATATCGTAAATGTAATCTTAATTCTGTTCTAAATATGTCTACATAAACTTTGAGGAACTAATAAATTATAAATAATACATATAAATATCATATACTTAATTAATAATCATTACTTTCTGGGTATGTCGACAGATTTATACATAAGTTATAGTTTAGATAGTAACAAATAAAACAAATCCATAGTTGAAAGTAAAAATTAAAAATGTAAACTAAAAATAAAAATGATATTGAATCAACTCACGTAAATCTAATAATAATAATTATTATCTCACAAACACTAAGCTAACATTTTATTGATTTCATTCAAGTAGCACACTTTATCAATTTTTTTTTTAATCTTATTTATAATTTTAATAGTTGCTACAATGCAATGATTTTCATTCAATTTTACAATATATATCGCATTTTAAATTTGTTAATCTTTTTATTTACTTTATTAGGTGTATGAAAATAAATATATTTAAGCAATGGTGATATAAATCATAATGGTTATATAAATCATATAAAATGGTTATATAGTTCATAATGTACTTCAAAATGGACAGTTGAGAGGCCTCCCAGTATGTGAGGATATTTAATTATGGCAACTTAATTCGATTTGTCTTTCGTTTCTTATCCAAAGAATTATCGATACTGCCCTCTAACTGTTGAAAATATTCGATAATAAGAAAATTCATTTGTTCAAATAATATATATTTCTTATAATTTTAATTGAATCCCAATATTAACTATTTAACAAAGAATATTACATATTCCTAAGTACGCATTAGATAATAACAATATCCCATATAAAAATCTGGAAATCAGTGCTATACATTCCAATCCTTTCATTACTGTCATAATATTGGCATTAAAAATGGCTGGATAGTGCAGAGGAATCTGACATTATTTATTGATTTGTTTTTAAACAGTTAAAACTATAATAAAATATATTATCTTCATTTTAATTGTATAAGATAATGGCATTTGCAGTAATATATTTAAAAAAATTATTTTTGAAGAATGGTCATACGAATTTGAGCAACTAAAACAAAAAAAAAAAGTGGAAGAAATTGGTCCGGGTAGAGGTCACAATGAATTTCTCATATAATTTGAGAAAAACTTTATTGATAGCCAACGTTTCGACCTACTTTGTAGGTCTTCTTAAAAATAAAAAAATAAATAAAAAACGTATGATGCATAGTAATAAATATTATAATAATATGATTGAATTGAAAAACTATTTCAGCATTATTTTACGGTTATGCTGATAATATTTTTTCTGATTGTTAATATAACTTTTTTCTGATAATTTAGGAACTATAGTAGAATATTTATTTTAAATAATATCGTTTCATATATTATTTTTTCTATATAATATTACAAATTGAATACATTGCTATGTTGGAATTCCGTCTATTATATAGCTAACAAAATAATTTGGTTATAAAAATATATAAGGATAACAAAAATAAAATATGCTTTTGGGCATTTTTTCTGGATATGTATTTTTATTAATATTGTTTCACATATTCTTTTTTTCTATATTTCTAACCTTACTAATATAATGAATACAACTGCGGTTTTGCAACTCCTTGTTTTATAATTGGTAATAAAAATATATAAGATAACTAAATGTACATTTAGGAATTATTTTTGGATATGTATTAAAGATTGTCGTTTCGCCGATTTGCTTTTACGAGTATGCTATTATATTATACACAGTGCTATAAAGCTAATGAAATAATATTTGGCTAAAAACGATTAAATTATATTGAGAGTTAATTAATATAAACGGTTGCTAAAGGCCATGCAAATCGGTCGACATAGAACACGTGGTTTGGCTTTAGCTTCACAACTCTAAATATATCAGTAATAAGAGATTGTAATATACAAGATAATTATGTTACTTATACAAATAATTATTATATAAGACATATATATAGACACGAACTCACCAGCCTGTGAGTCCTACGACAGGCTGCCTGCCAGGCAGACGAAGACAACCCCTGTAAGACCTAGCTGGGGACGAAGAGTTGATGCGACTGGAGGCGGAACGGGCCGGGGGCAGAAGTGGGGGCGGCGCGCATGCGCCATCGCAATAAGCGCGCTCAGGATCGATCATAATGCCGCTTTAATTTTGTAGTAAGCACATTTTTTTTCTCGATTCCTTACTCAAATATCCACTCCAATACTTGAATAAATAATCTTATTTTTATCAAAGACATTAAAATGGTTTCAAAAATAATTTTTCATTATATAATAAAATCGAAAATCTTGTCTAGACGTGATTAAGGGCCGAGACAATATGGCGGCTTACTTTGGAAAACGGATTCATTGATTGAAATCGATTTTTTTTTTTTACTTCGAGGTTTTTGTGACGTTCAATTAAGCACCGTTTATAAAACCGATAATTATAAAAGCGATATTTAAGTCGACATAACATTTATTTTTAAAAAATAAATTTGTAGCTGATAGATGTTAATACTAATAGTAAAAAAATAAATAAATAAAATTACAAAAGTCCATAATGGAAGCATGGAAAAAATATATTTTTATTTTTCATTTTTTTTTAATATTACTTTTGACTATGTATTTCATCGTATATTTCGACACGCCCTTTTTTTTTAACCAATTGTTTTTACCTAATCCTTTTTTTAAATTATATTTCGTAAGAATCTATAAATATTCGATTAATAATTTTATTTGTAGGGAATGTTATTTTATATTCTCGTTTTGCTCTTTTAATTTTTTCCTGTAATTTTATGTATAATTTACTAGTATATCTTAAGTGACGCAACTAAACAATCGGTTTTCTTTCGGTGGTGAGTTATGGCCATGAAAGCAACGGGTAAATATCTCTTTATCACTCACCATAACTGTATCAACCTAGCTTCAGAGCTTGTCTGCTTCAAGGCATTTGTGTCACTCTTAGTGTTCTAATGCTAATTCAAGCGCATAAATAGTTTTCTCATTTTACAAAAATGTAAGTTTTTGGCTTATTTAGAATTACATACGCGATTTGTTTAATACATTAAATTAATTAAAAATGTATACCGAAAATGCATAAATATTGATAAACTATCAATCTGAAATATGTTTACTATAATTCTTAAATTACTTAGTAACTAATTAGTAATATAGGGTATAGGGATATCTTTATCCCTATACCAATATTACTGTGTAATATTTCATATTATATAATAATATAATATATATTTTATATAATATTATATGATATTTCATATTATTAACACTCGTCCAAGATCTTGTTAGTGTCTTCAATTTAATGTTACCTAAACGTTGATACCAACTTCTCTCGGAAATGGACCATAGCAAACCGGGAAACACGTATTTGTGTATTAAAAAATATATGAAGAAACCATTTGCTTTTCGTTTGAATCGAAAAAGATATTGCCCTACAAAACTGTCGGGTCATTTGGCGTGACCTCCGTCTCCAATATGGCCAAATCATGAGAGTTAAAAATTTATCAATAACGATTTTCAGGCATTGTTTAGTAAAATGGTCAGATAGAAACAATATATTAAATTTAGATATATTTGATAAAATAGAAGTGATACTCTGAGCTATATACTGATTTTTATCTACCGCCAAATGGTATAGAAGGATTTTTTTTTGTTTAATGTCACTGTGTTCTGCTATGGATAGTCGGACAATAATACAGTGGGTGTCCTAAATCAGTATTAAACCTACTAATCCTAAGATCGTGAGTTCTCAGCGCAGCAAATGGCCATAGAGTTTTTTTAGGGAATAGAACACCCTTAATTGTGTCGTCCTTCAGAGAGGGCGTAAAATGGGGTCCCGTGTCTGTGCGTTTCGGGTACTCGTAAAAGATCCCTATCCTAATTATACTTGGATAGGCAAAATTTAGAGCTCCCACTATAGTATCGTCAGATTAGCCATTGCAGCATAAAGTGACTTTTAATGAATCAAATAAACTAGATAGAAAAACGTTAAGAGAACCAAACTGGCATATAGTTTGGTCAGCTAACTTAGATAACCCTATTTAAGGTTCTGCAAAAAAAAAAAACATTCAAAAGGATGTATTATTGTTATTATTTAATTTTAATAATACGTAACATATTATTTTAATATAAATTAGCAAAAAAAAAAAAATGAATTCTTCTATACCCTTGCGTGTGCTCTCAATTTAAAAGTCTACGTTTCTCCTTAATGTATTGACTGGAACTATACGCAATATAGAAGAAACATATTTATTCCTACAAAAAACAATATAATGATACCAATATAGTTTGATTAAAATATTAGCTTACATTTACTATTTTTTAAGTAACAGTAAACTAATTACGTAATTCTTCCGCCTCGAATCTACACCATCAGTTTAGCAATAATAACAATTTTGTAGGTATTCATAATTAACAATATATTTTATCAAAATAACTTAAATTTGTGAAAATTACAGTGAAAAACGTTTCCATAGTTACGGAGTTGCCATGGCAAAAAAGCTTTCGCATGATGACGTACCACTTGATTGGCATTTAGTAAATTGATAATAAAGCCAATAAGTTCTATTAATCCCTCAATAATCAATAGAATCTTGATATAAGTGCCAGCCATAAGCTATAGTGCGAAAACCGAAAAATTAAATCAGTAATTTGTTCGTCAAATTCCCTGCCTATTGATTGGCTTTCATCAAAATGTTTTAATCCTAATATCCCGAAAAATTAATCTATAATGCCATATTTAATTATGAGTGAATAAACAATATATATATATATATATATATATATATATATATATATATATATATATATATATATATATATATATATATATATATATATATACACAAATATATGATTGTTAATGGTCAATAAACTAGGACTGAATTCAATTCGTAAACCAACTCAACTTTAATTAGTCTTAATAGGCTAATAGGCTAGTGTATTTTACGATTACTTCTTCAGATGCAACTAGGGCACGTGACTACCAAAGGTCAAGTGCGATCCTCGTGACACACCAAGTTCTAATTATTGCCACTAAGTATCAGGAATTAAATTATATTATTGCGAATTATTAGCCTAGATGAGACATACATCACAGTTATTTTAAAAAGAGAGAACATTTTTTTTATAATATATTTTCATGTAGAGACAATTTGAACTAAAATATGATGAAGTGCTGTTAATATTTGTGGATTCAATTCCGATTGAAAAATATTTTATAAATATTTAAAATTTATGGATACATACTTGTAAAAAAATAAATAAATGATCTAAATTCATCATTAGTTGGCGACAATTAAACAATTACAACACAATTATTACACAATATGGCGTGGTTTATTAGGACCTGTACATGTGGAAAAAAAATTAAATAATAATAGTTTTACTAAAATTTAAAAAAATACTATTTTTTACTTCCTTGTACTCAAGAGCGGATCTAGGATTTTTTTTCTGGGGGGGGGCACAACCATAGGCGTAACGGGGGGGGGTTATTGGGGATGTAACCCCTCCCCCATTGCTTAGAAGAAATCAAAAAAAAATTGTAACAATTTAAAAAAAGTTAAAACTGAAGGATTTTACTTTTTCAAAGTTATTATTGTGGAATTACAGAAGTAAGGGTCAATAATGCCAAAAACACAACGAAGAAAGTGCGAGCACAGTTATTTTATGAATAAAAGGTAAAATGACAAACCAAAACGTAGTACTGTTTATTTACAATTAATTATCTTACTAAAGCGGCAGTAGTGGCGTCTAGCGACAACAATAAGGTCGCTACTATGAGATCAGTTAAGATAATTCTTAGAATCTAGAAGTAAAGTCTGGATGGCTCTAGAAAGTTCCCTACGCAATTAAGTACAGTAAGTTATTGTAACCAATAAATAGGGTACTTGTATTTAAAAGCTACTTCTTGATCGCCCTTCCAAAAATAACATTTATAACTTCCAAAATAACATTTATAAAAAATTATAATCTATTTATTTAATTTGAAGCTACATGATTTATATATTATATATATATATATATATATATATATATATATATATATATATATATATATATTATATAGGTATAATATGTAATATATATATATATATATATATATATATATATATATAATATATAATATATATATATATATATATAATATATAATATATATATATATATATATATATATATATATTTATTTATTTTTTTTATTTTTTCCCTTCACGCAGTACCCCTACGCGAAGGACGTTTATTGTTCTGCATGTTCCGTACATTTATAGTACATTACATACAATTGTACTTACATGTTGTTTACATTTTTTTTTTTTTTTTTTTTTTTTTTTTTTTTTTTTTTTTTTTTAATTATTTATATACAAAGCTAAAGGCTAAATTGAAAATACATCATTAAAAAAAAAAAAACGTAAACATAAAAATATTGTTCATAGTACATATTAAGCCATTTGAACAAATAAAAAAAAAGAATTAGGAAAAGCACAAAATTACAACAAAGTAATTGAAAAAAAAACTAAAATTCTTGTTCACCTATAATATTGATTTTGTGTAGTGATGATTAGCCACACTGCTCTAGCAAACACCTTGAATTGCTGAAAATACTTCCAGTACAAGTCCTTAACACTGATTGGCCAGCTGTCCTTCTGCGTCACATGTTTGATAAGTGTAGTCCTTGGTTCGTCGGTTAGTCTGCAGTCACATATTAGATGTAAGTATGTTTGTTCGATAGCAAAGTCACAAGGGCATGTCTTATTATCTGTAAGTTTAAATTTATACAAGTAGGATTTTGTGGGTCCATGTCCTGTCAGCATTTGTGTGAGGTAGAAGTCAGTTGTTATTTTGTTATTCCTAAAATATTCATGTAAATCATTTATGTATTGTTTAAGATGTTGACCTTTAGTTGTCGTATCTCAATGGGGATATATCGTATCCCAATCGTATCCCAATATGGGATATATATATATATATATATATATATATATATATATATATATATATATATATATATATATATATATATATTACATATTATACCTATGTTACCAGACATCTTTTTTGAAGGGAGTAATATGTTTGAATGATTGACTGGTGGGGGTTAATCCCCCCATGAGTCAACTCTAGTTACGCCAATGGGCACAACGAGTAGACGAAAAAAAATCAACAATAACTTACAAATAAACATATTAGTAGTATCTATTGAAAGATTTCAAAGGTTTAATAAAATATAAAAACAATATTTTTTATAATTATTGGTCAATTATTTGAGTTTAAAATATTTTTATTTGGGATCGGATAAGAGAAAAGATTTGTCCTCTGCCGGCAGGCGACCTTGGTGGCTCAGTTGGTGAAGCTCTGTCACGGAAAGCCAAAGGTTCCGGGTTCGAATCCCTGCCGAGGGCCTATCTTTTCTCTTTAAAAATAAAAATGTAAAAACAATAGTTTCACTCATGTTCTTGGAACTGTAGTTACTACTACATACATCCTAAGGTCACCTGTGGTCTAGTGGTTAGCGTAACTAACTACTAAACCCAAGATCGCGGGTTCGTAGCCCGGCAGGTGGCCCTAGGATTTTTTTAAGGGAGTAAAAAATCCTTAGTTACGCCGTTCTTCGGAAGGGACGTTAAACGGGGGTCCCGAGCCTGTACAATGTCAGGTACTCGCTAAAAATCCCTATCCTAATTAAACCTGGATAGGCAAAATTTAGAGCTCCCACTGTAGCATCGTCCGATTAGCCATAGCAGCATAAAGTGACGTTAAATGAACAAACAAACATGTTCTTTCTGTTATTTTAACAACTATGATTGTGTGATTTGCCTATAATTATGTACTATAATGGATTCTCCGCAGTATACAAAAAACTGTCTGGGGAGGGGTGCCCCCCCCTGAATCCGCCCTTGCTTGAACTCTGATGGACTTTTTATTGTAATAAGATATATAATTGTTGTTCAATTTTCATAATAATTCAACACTATTATTAGAAATGCTATTATATAATATTAATTTTTAATTTTAACGGAATACGATATGCACAAAAATAGTAAGAAGAGTATTTGGTTTAGTACGTTGCAGACTGTACTGTTTCTAGGACAACGGTTGGGCAGGGAGGTGATTTGTCCAATTACAGTCTACCGCCAGGTGTTTCTACCAATCAAGGGAAGTTATAAATATTGAGTCAACCCCAGAATAATCTGTATATCCCACCTGGTCAATCCATGGCTATTGACAGGTTAAATAATTTTTATGTCATAACTGGATTTGAACCCTTGACCTTCACCATAGCTAATTAGATATCCGATATGCTCAAAATACACTTTATAATACTTATAACTCAAGACTGCAAGCACTGAGACTACAAATTTGGATGATACTGTTCCAAATTCAATTTTAAGTAATTTTCAATAAGTAATTTTTCGCCTGTTCCGGTAACTAACGTAGTCACGTTTTTTGTTAATTAAAAAAAAAGTCATTCTACCCTCAACCTTATTCAAGGCTGGGAGTAAGGGAGCCACACAAGTACACACAACAGGTAATAACTATGTAAACGAAAACTTGATTAGCCTCAAGGATAATGAAAATGTTTAAGGTAACAATATGAGAGATAATAGAAAAATATACCATTTTTTAAAGTATAGTCCATGGACGCAACTGCAGGCCTCTGTTCACTTCAAAATAATAATGGAGTTGGAACATAACACTACCTTGGTGAGGCCTAGCACTTTTGCCGCCGTTTCACTGAATCAATGTTGCCACCAAATCAACAATTAATGTGATATACAACTAATTGGATAAATTTTTTTTTTTTAAGAATTACATCTTTAACCTTAAAGTAGGATTGCCCCTTTCAAATACTATTATAGCTCTATATTTTCAAAATGAGAAATGATGGCCGGTAAAATTTAAAAGAAAGTTATTTTGAATATTATTATTCCTACATTGTTAAGTAAAAACTACAATGCTGATCAATTCTTAGAAAAACAACTAGGTTTAGCAAAGATATATTTGGTCACTTTTCTATTACCCCCCCCCCCCCAAAAAAAAAAGATTTTTTAACATTACAGCAATCCTAGATTTGGCCAAAGAAGGGGGGGAGGTGCAATCAATAAATTTTATGCAAATAATAAAACTTATTTTATTTGTTCCAACGCTTCGGCCTAATTAAAGGTCATCATCAGGGCTGAGAATAAAACAAAAAATCTTTCATATCAGTTGAATTCCATCCAAGACATTCCAATGTTACCCACAGATTGAGTTGCTTATCATTAACTGTCAATTATTGAGAGTAATCTATGCTTTCATAGAGAAATCTAATATTTCTATAAAACAAAAAACCATAAACCCAGGCTCTACACAGGATTGCGACCTTTGAACCTTATTCCTAATTTCAATTAATTTATGAAGAACAAGTAAAACTAAGAGGGATGTAAATTAATTAATTTTTACCTACTATCTACTTCATTGTAATTTCTTACAATAAAATCACAGTTGCAGCAGACCTTTGGTTGGGGTTGTTACTGTTTTAATAATTTTCCTCTATTAATTATATTTATTTCACCAAATATTCAGTTTTCAAACAGTGATAATTGGGCATCAGATAGAGGAAGATTTGATAATGCTATTACACTTATAAGAGGTCTATAATAATATGTGTTCCATGTAATTTTTGTGTTTATATAAGTTGACTCTTTATGTGGAGATAAAAAATTATTATTATAGAGGGAATATAATATCTATATTTATTATCTTAGTATATAAAGGGCCGGAGATTGCGGGAGGCCGTCTGTCTGGGGGATATGTAGTATGTAAGTATTTGTTCAAGTTGGAAGAATAGTATTAAAGTTACTACCAGAGGTTAGAATATACATAAGTTATGAGTACATACAATAAATAGTTATAACAGTTAAAGATTTGTAGCGAACTCAATGTGAGCTAGGAATAGCATAACTGTTAGTAAATCACATATGGAATCTAGTTACATATGCAACTATACTAGTTATTAGTATCAGATCTAGTCCAGAGGAACTATAAACCGGGGTGAGACCGAATTTCTTGCTGTCCCACTATGGTTTTGCTCATGATTACTTAAACTAACAAGTTCAAACCTAACATATTCCTGAATAATTGTTGGCTGACAAAATAAATTTTAAGTTTAAAAACATCTGTAACACTACAACCCATGAAGGGTCTTGGGTTGAGTACATAGTAGAAGCCGTTCTGTTTCTAAGACAATGGTTGTTCAGGGCGGTGATTTGTCCAAGAACATGCTCTAGATCCAAGTATTCCTCCAATCAAGGGTGCCTACTTCAAAGGCAGGACTAGGAGGCATCTGCAGATCCCACAGGATCTCTGTCACTTTTATTTATCTGACAGTCAGATTTGAACCCAAGAACTCTAGCATTCGACACAATGAACTAACCCACTCCCCAAATTATAAGTTAAAATCCTAGACAATTTTCTCCTACATCTAGCATATTCTCCTATCCTATTAGTCAGTATAGTTATGTATTATAAACTTGTAAATGAAGCATTTATAATCAGAACCGGACTCTGAAATTAAAAAAATTAACTTTTTCGCTAATTAAGTCAACAAGCAATTCCGTCAATTAGCTGTTTTTACTAAACTAGCAAATAATGTGCAAATTTTTGAAACCTCTGAATTATCTGGTTTTGGTCCAAAATACCTCAAATGAACTGTTTTTGAATTAAACTAACTTCAATCCTTTCAATGCCTCCAATTCAAATATACATACAAGATTAACATTACCATTTTAACTCTTGTAACAGTCTTAAACCTTGTTATTAATCCAAATTAACTATGCGTATTTAAGTCTACATGCATTTTTCTTAGCTCCATAACTTGGTTGAACATCTGTTTGTTCATCTTGTTTATTTCATGTGCCGAATAATTTTAATCTCCTTTCCTTAATGCTGTTCCCAAGTCCTCTATTCCCTCATACAGTTGTTATTTTAATGACAGTATACTTCTATCTACTTTTCTTGGTCCACGGATGCATGCTAGGATTTTTCTTTCTATTTTTAGAAATATATTCAACCCTTATAGTATGATCGATCTCAACTGTTTCAATTTAGTGTCTGATTTTAGCCTATATTGAGATTATTTATATATATATATATATATATATATATATATATATATATATATACATATATATTTGTTTTTCTTCCAATTTTGCTGTTCACAAATCCAATTACATAGTTTAAAAAACAGTGTTTATATTAGAATGGTTTTTCTTTCTTATAAAACTTGCATATATCTAAATATTGTTTCCTTTCTATATTTTTTTAATTGAACATTTTCAGAGCGGGGTGGCTCAGTGGTAAAGCGCTCAGTTGCCGCGCCAAAGGTACCATGTTCAATCCAGGTGGGACAGATTTTATTTAATCTGGTAACAGCCATTTCTTTGAGATCTAGAGACCCTACCTATATAAAGGGGGTACCCTAAACAGGGTGGGCCTGGCAATTGAGCATTACCTCGGACAAATCACTTCTATTGTTCTAGAAACAGTACTGTCTCTACCAAGTACTGAACCCAAAACTCTTCATGAGTTGTAGAACTACAGGTTTTTTATTGGGAGCTATCTCATAATTTATTTTCATTTAATTTATTAATGAAATTGTAATTGTATTCAGTTCTAAGGCGTTATAGTTCATATTTTATTTGGCATATTTTTATTCTAAAGGGACCTGTCCCAGAATAAATAAAAACTTTATTATTATTAGATGCCATGGTTGAATCCTTCAAATACCCGGGAACAATCGTTTGATGTACTAAACTCATAGCGCTATACAGATAGAAGTACTTAAGTGGACTTAATATTAAGATTTTTTTTTTGGAAAACTGATGTAAGATTTATCATTAAAAACCAGTAGGCTTCAAATAGTATATCTCGTTAATCAATAATTGGATTATTAAATAATACCTTGAAAAATGTATTAGGATTAGACTAAATTATTACTTTTATGGAATTCAATTAAGGTAACAGAAACATGATTTTAGATTTTTAATCCCAGATTTTGTTTTCTCTATTATGCTTTTCCTCTACTTTATCACAAATGAAAGAAAATATACAAAGTCTAATATTTGGTCAGCCACCCGATTAACTCCTCCGAGTTTAGTGTAAGAAGACATAATATATTAAAAGGATTGGTTAATTCAACTGGAATGAATGGAAGGCCATCATAACATCCAATTTTTACCAACAAAACTCAAGCTTTATTGGAAAACAATAATTCCAATGCAACAAAACCTGAATTAACTTAATGAGTAAACATATTTTATACTCACATCATTTCTTAACTTTTTCAAAGTAAATGTAAGCAGAAATATAAATTCTGCTATTTTACTTATCAAATTAAAAAATAAAAAAACACAGAATTGCTAAGTAATATTTACAAATTAAGACTCAGCTTTTAGATTAATGCAATCTAAAAACTATAGTAAAAGAGAGACATTACAATTAAATTTATAGATTTTTCAATTAATAAAAATAACCAAATGATTTATTAAAAATCAATTTCCTACATGCACCTAAGAAATAGAAATATTTGTTTTTTAATAGATAAATACTAATTAAATCATAAATTAATAAATTAAAGCTCTGTGCCATATAACTAAAAAATAACTGAACTAATATGAATATGGGGAAGTTTCTTAATAAATATTTACACAAGGATAAAACGAAATGAAAAATTTATTTCGCATTTTTTATATTTTATATAAAATCTAAAAGAAAAACCCTAATATTTTGCCTCCCAGATGTTTCCGCCTCGCCTCCTCGTGGTCCATGATGCCACCACTTGTTGTTAAAACAACATATCTAAAAAAAAAAAAGGAAGAAAAAATTATTAACATTAAATTTCATTAATGAATAGCAAAGCAAAAGCTATAAGGTTCAAACCCAAATTAGTATAACAAATGTCCTAGATTAAAATGATTATTTTCCAATAAGGATCACCCCAAATCAAACAAACCTTAAATTAAGACAAATTAAGCATAACATTAAATACCACACATTTGTTAAAACTTTAGTTAATTGTATTCTTAAATATTATGAATAAAAATATGTTTTAATTTCACAACTCATATATAATGAATTAAAACATATTTCATTTCGTAACTCATATATTATGAATTAAAATATATTTTTATAAATTATTTTATTGTTATAAGATATAATTTTTTTAATATTTTATTTGAAAAGAAAAGATATGATCAGGACCGGGACTCCAACCTCTCTGTGGCGGTGCCTTAACCATCTCGGCCATCCTGGTTCACTTCTCGGTCAGTCATATCCCTTACTTATATCTACAAGTATATATTCTTCCCGTGTATACATCGTAAATTGCGAGAACATGGAGATATAGGATCAGTGGAAAGGAGGGATATGACTGACCGAGAAGCAAACCAGGATGGCCGAGATGGTTAAGGCACCCCCACGGAGAGGTGGGAGTCCCAGTCCTCGTCATATCTTTTCTTTTCAAATAAAATATATTTTGTTTCATAGGCCAATCTCTTTTTTTTTTTTGCTTATAGTTTTTAATCGGTTAGTTATAGTAAGCATTCAAAGTTTCTACTACCCTAATTCATGGGTTAGCATAAAAAACTACTAAGCCCAAGATCGCGGGTTCCTAGCCCGGCATGTGGCCCTAGGCTTTCTTAAAGGGAGTAAAAAATCCTTGGCTATGCCGTGCTTCAGAAGGGACATTACCAGGGGATCCCGAGCCTGTACGATGTCAGGTACTCGTTAAAATCCCTATCCTAATTAAACATGGATAGGCAAAATTTAGAGCTCCCAATGTAACATCGTCCGATTAAAATGAACAAACAACAATGACCAGGTGAACAACAGCACAATCTACTCTGCCCAACTGAACTGTTCTATCTTTTCCAGTCAAGCAAATATGACTTCTTCCTGAGTAGTTATGATTTATCTAGGGAAAAAATCTAGTAAGACTAATCAGAGTGAAAGCACTAAAGAAATTCTTGTAGATGTTATAGTAGTTCAGGTTAAAATAAAATATATATTAGTTAAAAGGTTTAAACATAAAATGATATGCTTGTTATATATAAATGAAGTTCACCAACATACCAGCTACATAATTATTATTACTAATATTTTAGACCTATTTAGCAAACAAATTTCAGATTCCAATTCTCAAGAGTTTGGTATTGCCTCATTATTTAATGAGGACTAAATGAAATTGCAATATGGGGGGGGGGTTGGATAATTCAATGAAGACAAAATTTATGCAATAATGTTAATAGATATAAAAACTAGCTATGGTGATTAGAAAGGAATCTGTTTGAATTATGGATCCATCATTATTCACTATTTTTTAAAATTAGAATCTATCATAACTGTATCTAATAATTTCAACCTTCAAGTTTATTGTATAATGTACAATCCAGATTTGATAATGAATTTAAACAATGAAAAATTGTTATTTATCTTCTGTATTAATTAATCACAGCTCAATGCATCACCAATGACAAAAACAAATAATAAAATGTAGTAACAAACAAAACAATTTACTGTGTCTCTCAAATACAACTCAAAATCGGGAATAAATATTGGCTTATGTTATTCAACAAAGCAAAATAACACTTGCTGTTGTGTTTTTTTTAGGTACAATCATGATTGACTTGCAAATAGTTATCACCATTAAAAATGAATGACGAATACTATGAAAAATTTGTTCAGTAAAACAGTATTATGTCCTGTCATTAAATAGTTTATAAAAAAAATTACTAAAAATCCCAACAAAATCAGAACAATTGACTATAATAAAATATATCATAACAACCTTATTATTGGCCTATTCTTGTCTTTCCATTCTTGTTCTTAAGAACATGGGGGAAAAGCAACGGAGGAAGATGAATGTAGATCAGTTATAATTGAAACTTTGAGCAGTTTGAAGCAAATACATTAATAGAGGATTCCATAGCACCACTAGTTTTCTTAGTAAAAAGTAATTCAATCCAGTGAGGTAAGGCAGAACATAGATTGAGGTCTTAAACATTTTTAGACAGAGGGATGAACAAAGTTGGAATAACTAAACTGACACTTGTTGCTTTGTAATGAAAGAAAAATAACATTATTTGACTAAAAACTAAAAGTTCCTGAAGACTGACAGATCATCAAATCCGCTGTTTTTCCCCAAAGCAAAATATCTTTGAGGAATTAAGGGTTGCTGAATATCCTGAATGGACTTCAGCTCATATTATAAATGAACTTCTCTTATACAGTTGATATTTGATCAAGAACGATAAAATAAAAACAAATATGACACTCTGAGATTTGACACAGAACTCATAAAAAAAATTAAAAAAGGTAAGAAGAAGTAGGGGGGTTACTGCCATATCGCAACTAGCACTTGTCACTTCTAGTTTATTCAATTTTTTTTTAAATATTTAACCATAGTTACAACCTGGGGCTAATACTTTCACAATAATCTTTATCCACCTTCATCTGGTGCTGATGAATTAAGATAATTAAAGAATTGCTGATGAACAAAGATAATTAAACTATTGCTAGGAACTTGGAGTGCTGCAAAACTTCAACATGATATAAACATCTTTTAAGATGTGCAGAGTAACAATATATTACTATAGTTTTAATAGTTAAGAGGCAATTGATGACAGTGGCTCAGACTCTGAAGTGCACAAACAACAATACAATAATATGCATACTTCAAGTGATACGACACTATTGGGATTAATGAGCACGTTTAACTGTAGAACATCAACGTTATCCAAAGACTAAAACAGGTCAGAATTTTTTTAATACCACACAAAATCAAGAAGAGCTTACTCTGAAGCATAATACAAAGTAGAGGTTCATGAAAAAGTTGAAATTTCCAGAAAACCTTCTGAAAAATTGTACAACTATTTAATTAATTATTATGTAACCTTTTCTCTGACCATTAATAAAATAATATGAGTAGATGAAACATTGTAGAGCACCTGATTAAACGGAATATCTTAAATTCTTTTAAAATATAAAAATTAGCAAAGAAACGAGTAGTTGCGACATCATCAAACAGACACAACCAACAGAATACTTATTTGAACATTCTGTAATGGAATTGAATACTTTAGTGGGATAATAATAATTAGGAAATATGAAATTTGAAAAAAAATAATAATAAGTTAATAGTCATACTGTAGTAACCTGAATATAGTGGAAGAAAAAAAGGGCAAGATACAAAAATTGTAAACAGAATATACTCTATGAATAACGAAAATAAATGTAAACAAAATATACCCTATGAATAAAGAAAATAAACTTTAAACGAAATACAATAACAGAGTATTGCACTATTAGAATTCAATTACTAACTACACAAATATATATGCAAATCCTAAGTTACTAAACTAATTTCAGGGATGTTACTATTTAACAAAGGGTATACAAAAAACCAAGAAGTATCAGGTTAGCAGTTTACACATGCTTGTTGGACTCTTAAACAAAAGAAAATGCTTGAACAAGTCAAAGGTAGTCAAGAATAATTAGAAGGAACAAAACTCCAAAAAGTAATACTAATTTCCATATTAATCTACAGCTTCGGTAAAAAGAAAACAGTGACTATATAATAGTTTAGTAGCAGGAGAAACTTACCCAAACTGTCTTGAAGGCAGAAGGTTATTCGTCCACTTTTCGATCTGTCCAATTGGAACATCAAACCTTGGGGAAATTACTCCACATTTGTTTAATCTTCCATTGAGATTAACGACTACTTTCCCGGCTCTGTGGTCATCCACAATTTCAAATTCACCAATGTAACCTGATGGTAAATAAAAATTGTAAACATTGGGCATTCATGAAATTTACAACATATTGAACACCAAAATCAATGGAAATATGAACTACTACATACCTTTCTTCATCATAACGGTTAGAAACTTGATTATAACTTTGGAACAAGGCCTAATGAGGACTTGCCTTTTTCCTCGCTTTTCAGCATTATTAATAGATTTCAAAGCATCACTCAACACGTTCATACGCACCATCCTGAAAGCAATAAAAGAAACTTAATGGAAAAGAACATAATGCAGCTCGACTGTTGAGTAAACTGATTTTTAAAAATATCTAGAAAAAACTTTAAACACGACGAAATATTGAAAGAAAATCGTTCAATAAGAGATGAAAAAGGCTGAATATTTAGAAAAATACACTCTAGAAGTATTGAATACATGTAAATAAATAGTAAGTGAAGATATAGGTTAGGGCCACCTTTATCCACATGTTACTGCCTGCCGAAATTAGCACTACTCATAAACTAGATAAACTTTACTAAATTGTACATTAGGACCTAATATAGAAACAATAGTTAATATATAGATATAAAATAGATTACCTTGGATATTAGTTTCAGCAAGCGCGATGGTTAAACACGGCTGTAGAAGGGTAAAAGAAAGGAAGTCACACTACCTGCTTCATCTACCACGGCCAAGGCAATACTGGAGGGGTGACGTCAAGCTTACCATCCTCCTTAATAAAACCGAAATACTTACAAAATGAAGACTTTTTGAAAATAACAACACCTTTATTTTACAAAAATCTTTTATCTTCTATAGTTATAGATCCTACTTGAATATTTTTTTCTTTAAAAAAAATAATTATTTCGTAAACTGTCATATTTGGAAGGTTATATGAGTTCGTGCTGTTACCAACATACCACCTCCCCTGCTAATTTCAGAAATCTATTTACAAATGTGTGTTGGTTTGTTTTTTAGATGGTTTGACTTCAGTAAATAATGATATCATTAGATAAAATACCAGATGCTTTAGGTCATCTGATACTGGCAGAAGATGGCGTCATTTTGTCTGTGAGTGTTAACAGATTTTTAAAAATAAATTGATCTTTCCATAGCTTACTGGCTTTACTACTCATAAATATAGGAAGCTAATAACATTTTTGATCTTGCTATTTTGCTTGTGTTTATCCTTCATGTCATTAATAATGTTGTTCAATGTCTTCACAGTCTGGGGGAGAGCTAGAAAATAGTGAAGATGTTGCAAATGTAGTTTACAATTTGCTTTCCATTACTGATAAATTGGGATCAGATGATGGAGTTTTTAAAAAGATATCAGGTAATTTTAAGTCCTTTGTTAATCACTCATATTACAATCCTATGAGAAGATCTATCTTCCAATACATTATCTTGTTTGTTCTAGTTGTCTGTAAAGAATCGAGCTATGTAATATGTTTGTCGAATAAGAAAATATATATTTTAAAGAAAAAGTTTACATGTCCTGCTCTGGATAGTGAAGAAGAAACTTCTGCATCTTTTAAAAATTCAGTCAATACTTGAATGATGACTGAATAATTAAATTTATGTAATTCCTATTATGTATATAAACCATATTAAGTTTTTTTATGTATACAGTTTTTGTTATCAAAATATTATTATGATATTTTATTAAATTTATAATATTATTACACTTTTTCCGAGGAATGAATTAATAACATATTTTGTTATTACTTTATAACTTGAAAAAAGATGGGGTAACTGTTCCGCAGGTTGTCGCTTCGATTTGAGTTACAATAAGTTTAACTGTTTATTCATTTCATTTTTAATATTTTCCAAAAATACAAGTTATCGTGAGCTTACGGGTAATGATTACCTAAGTACACACATTTCCCATAATTACCTTCGGTTTTCCATACTAAAGCTCACAATAACTTATATTTTTGGAAAATAATAAAAATGAAATGAATAAACAGTTAAAACTTATTGTTACTCAACTCAAAGCGACAATCTGCGGAGCAATTACCAAGTAAGTTAGATTTATATTATATTTAATAATTGCTTTATATTATTAAAATCACAAAGTATCAATTGGATATGTTGACTACTTATATGAATCATTGTATAAATATAATTCAAATGTAAATACAATAGATATCTCTAGTCTGAATAACTAAGTGCAGTTATTTTTGGCCTAACAAATCATCATTTTTTTATTTTGAAGAGAAAAGATTTGTCCAAGCCGGAATTCGAACCCGGGTTCCCCTCATCTCTAGCATGGTGCTCTAACCAACTGAGTTAACCTGGTTCGTAACACAGCCAAACAAATCCATTCTCTTCACCGATCCGATCCTATGTTCCCGCAATTTTTGTGATGTACACAAGGGGAAGAATGTTCATTGAACATTACTTTAATTATTATTATAATAATAAACATTATTTTTAAGTAATATAGCAAAACCCAACATCCATAATAAAAAAAACAAATTATTTTCTTCTGCTATATAATTTAATTCATAATTCTGTCATTTAATATTATAAAGTAATTAACAATAATCAGGCAATAGACTCATTCTTACTATTCATGAATTGGTGGTAGTTAATCAGTAATGGATTGTTTTTTATCTTCCTTCGAACTCAATAATTAATTTTACCTTACTTTTGTGAGGTAGTGTTGATTGTTGTTATTTCAAAGTAATCACATGATCACATTAGTGAAAAAGAATAGATATACTTAAAATTATCTTTGTGCTACAAACTGAATAGTGAAAATATTGGTGAAATTATTAGCCTAATAAAATTTGGAAAAACATGTTTAAATATTGAATAACCAACATACAAGGTTTCGTTTGTTTTTAATTCTAATGATTGATCCTGAATAGTTCTATGAAAATGTTCAGTAACTTTTTTTTTTTATAAATGTCAACTGGACTCAATCATATAATATATTCTTTAAATAGGAGAACAAAAAACCTATTTCCAGTAAATAGAAATTTTTATTCCTTATTTTCGAGATACGTTTCGGCCTAGCCCATTCTCAATCTTCTATTCTAATTGTTTCATTTTTTTACTTATTATATGGTTAACAATTTGACCATAAGTCATTTATCTCAATTTAAGTTGTTTTATACATTTAAAATTTTTTTCAAATTCAGAGGGAACCATATCCTGTACAGTCATTTAATAATAAGGACTTATTATTAAATGACTATAGAGGATATGGTTCTCTCTGAATTTGAAAAAAATTTTGAATGGAATAAAACAACTTAAATTGAGATAAATGACTTATGGTCAAATTGTTAACCATATAATAAGTAAAAAAATGAAACAATTAGAATAGAAGATTGAGAATGGCCTAGGCCGAAACGTATCTCGAAAATAAGGAATAAAAATTTCTTTTTACTGGAAATAGGTTTTTTGTTCTCCTATTTAAATAATTTTTAATTTGCAATCAAAAAAACTTAAAAACAGCAAGTTGTGGTTAAATTGCTTTTCCTCAAGAGAGGTATCTTAATGTATTTATTTATTTAAAATCAATGAATATTTATGAAACTCAGTAATATTTTAGTATAATACTCAGTAAGTGGTGTACTTCTATTATACTGTATAATACTAGTCCTCTTCATGGGTTGTAGTAGTAGTTTTTTATGTTATTAGTTTATTTATCGGGTTTTCCTTATCATCCAAAGACCACACAAAATCAGCACCTTGCACAATCATTGGCCCAGAAACAGTATGTTCTTACTAATTAGGAGAGGATCTCAAGTAGGCCTCCTAGAGTTTGATGAAACTTTTTTAGGCAAATTTAATTCTTGAAAGATGATTACACTGTGTAGATTTGTCTCCCTTAGAGGATGCAATTAGGAAATTGCATGTGCTAAACACATTTTGTTTTGTCTGTTTCTAATTAAAGTAGAAAATAGTAACAACATAATGTCTTAACAGTCAAGTTAGATAAAAAAAATAAGTCTTAAATATTCTAAAACATACATTGTAAGAATACTAAAAGCATTTTGAAAACACCCTAAAAAAGTTACTAAAAGAGAGAAAGAAATTAGTTTTCACAACAACCGAAATCAGATTTGAATTTCCCATCCCAATAATGAGCTTATTTGTAATGTTAAGGAAATCCCAAAATAGTAAGTTTCTAGATAAAAACAGCTTGTGTGGAAATAGAACAGAGAATACATTTTTGAGAATGAAAACCACAAGAAGCTTGGTGATTCTTTTTTATAGTTTAGTTAGCATATAAATTATTACTTCTGATTACAAATATATATTGCCTTAATTTATTTGTTTACTTTTTCGAATACTTGTTTAACCTTTGGAAATCAATCCATTTGAGTTTAGAACATACCAAGTTTCTAAAATCCTGTTCGTTCTTGAATTGATCTTTATATCCCTCTCATATTCAGAGATTATTGCAATTGTTTTAGCAAGAACTTATCAGAGCATTGCATTATATAGCTTTTAAGTAATCAAGCATTGTTTAAATGCCAATTATATTTATTAATTAGATGCTACTATCATCGGTAGTCTCACATCTTCTGTCTTGAAGAAGTTTATGTTAGTTTACTAAGGCACTACCGAAAGGTTACTTCAAATCTATTCTGGTAATATAGGAAAATAATGCAAAACCTTATTTCTAATTGGAAAATATTTTATTTGCCACTAGACAGGAATCGTAAGGAAAAACAGTCAAAGAACAGACAAATGTATATAAAAATGTCGGACCTTTAATATCTGATTTGTATTTACATGGAGGAATAGAATATAAGCAAGGCAGTCCAGAAATAACTTCAGTTCTTAGACACTTCAATAATTTAGTACATTGTTTTTTTTTTTTGTTTTTAACCTTTTAGTTTTACGTAGTTACTAGAGCTTAATAAATATTACTAAGTTACAATCCAAGCATAACATTAATGAAAAAAGGCACTACATTGTATTTTATTTAACTATATGTGTGTAATTCCCCTAAATAAAAAATGATATAATATTTGAGTAACAGATAATATGCTTTCAAATATTATATAAATCATGATTTAAACAAAACAAAAAACGAGATTGAGTTTGTAATCAATTACAAAATAATAATTAAAAATCTTAATAATTAAAATAACAAAACAATTATAACTTGTTTATTTACATGAAAATCGATAATTGTAAACACTGAATATACTTTGCACAAGAAAAGTATATTATAATTTAAAAACATCCAATATTTTGTGATTGATAAAATTTAAAAATTATTAGTTTTACACTTCATGTACAAAAATATGTTATCTAAGCTTCAGTACCTCTTAAAGTATACAATTTATATATACTTATATATTCTTCTAAAATACAAGTTATTCAACAGGAAACATAAATTACACGTAAAGCAAATGGTCATAAAATAATCTTAAAAATCACAGAAAGTAAACGATAATTTCCGGAACAGTACATTTGATGTTTTCATTTATTGCTACTAAGTAAGTCATGTAATGCAACTTGCTGTTCTGAGGATAGTTGGTTTACGCATAACTGAAACATTTCTCCACTTCCCTGAAAACAAAAATTAAAAATATAAATACACATGCATATATTATGTGATAACGGTTAATTTATTTGATTACTTTAAACCTATAACTATTAAAGACATATTTTTATCTTGTAATGCGATAATAACCAAACTAGTACTTAGTGCTATCACCAATAGCATAGGCAATATCAATATTGTTGATATCCATCTGGTCTTGCAGATAACTGATAATCTCATCTCGATAACTGAATCAAGTTGCAAAGGTGAATTACTTCATTAAAATAATAAAATAAGATGGATTAAATATTATTACTTTAAAATTGTCTGCCTAAAGTGTACCAAAATCCATATGATGATTATTGAATGGTGGTACAACAATTTTCCCTTTAACAACTTAATTTACCCCTTGAAAAATTTAAGTCAACAATAGATAATACAGTAAAACCTCTATTAACGGACACTCCTAAATAGCAGTCACTCCCCATTACCGGACGATTTTTTTTGCACCAACATTTTAATACAATGTTTAAGGCATTTGAACCTCTATTTAACGAAACCTCTCATTAACGGTCACAGACAGGCTGTGTTGGTTATAAATCGATTAAAAAAACCTCTAAAAGAAGGACAGAATGACTTTATCCCTTTCCCGTTTCTCGGAAACAATTAGTTGTTTCCGGTCTAAGAAAACAGGGACAGCTGTGTTTACTTTTGAGTAAAGGTTTTCCACATAAATACTTTCTTTTTTATTCTCGAACTTGCTTTATTAAAATTTAGTTCTGTCCTAACCCTCGTGGCAGGCGGCTGAAAATGTCTCCCTCACGTAAGAGACTCACTTTAGAACAAAAAATAAATGTAATCGACGTTTATGACCGTGAAAAGTTAAGTGTATGTGCGCTAGCGGAAAGACTCAATATTGGTAGGACACAAGTTTCGGGAACACTCAAAAACCGTGCGGTGTTTTTTTTATTTTATTCTACTTACCTTTTAAACACATGGGAAATTGAATAAGAGAGAATTAATTTGTACAAATACATATTTATAAAAAAATAAAACCTCCCTATAAAGGACACCTTTAAATAACGGACAAAAATATTTGCACCAGGGCTGTCCGTTAATTCGAGGTTTTACTGTAATTCTGTTCAAAGTTTTATCGAATCCATTCATAATTTTTAAGAATTAATTTGAATCAAATGGAACTTGATAATTATTACTTATGCTAAAAAAATAAAATAAAAATCTTAACGAAAAAGGTCATTTAACCCAATGGGGTCCTACGTACATTAATAATTTTGTTTTCAAGTTAGCAATTTTATTGTACATACTTAAGAAGTAAATAAAGACAAAAGGATAAAATAGAAAAAAAAAACGTACATGCAAATGCATAAAGCTAACTATAGGAGAAAAGTAATAAACTTAGACGGCTACCTTGAAATTTTGGTAACCTTTTTTTATTTGTTTCACACAGCACAGTCACATACCAATTTGAATGGTTGTTTGTTATTGCAATAACTAATGGCTATATTGCTTAGAACAGTGAATCCCAACTTGGGAGGCTGTGTAAAGACAAATCAGAGAGGTGCGAGACCAGTTGAAAATAAAAATTCTCTTAATTAAAGTTATTTTTCTCTTATCAGTGCTTCTTTATCTTCAATTGGAACTAACAATGTTGTTTCTTATGTAAAACTTAATATTTTGTTTACAATGTAATATTTGTTGCTTTTTTTCATATAAGTAAATTGAACAGGGGAGAGAGCATGGCACAAGAAAAAGTTGGGAAACCCTGGCTTAGATACATGTACACCAAAATGTTCTTGATTTATTTTTTATTACCTATACCCCAATCAACTGGATCGAAATTACTTTACAAATATTTTATACAATATGTAATCATCAGAGACTTACCTGAATTTGCCTAACAATATTGGCCAACCTCTGAGAGATAGGATGTTCGTAAGGTAAGGCATCCCTGTTAAAGGCTTCCGCGATTATCGCTATCAGCCTCGGAATGTTGGAACTATTTGGACCTATAACTATTGAATTATTTGTTTCTATGAGTTGGCACAGGTAACCGTATATGTGCGGTGCTTCATCAGGATCCTCCCATACAGGAAGCCAAGATAACCTAAAACAACAAGCATTATTAACATTCAAAATCAATTGAAACATAAGTAATTTCTTACTACTGATAATTTATAAAAAATTAAACCTACCAATGGGGTAAGATTTCGTTAACATTCACATTACTATTATTGTGCTGAAGTATTTTTGTCACAGCTGAGATGGCATTTTCTGTTGAACCAATATTTTCATCTGCTCTCGATTGCGGATCGTTTATCATATCGGCCAGACGAGGGAGTGCTTCGGCGCAGGTACCTAGGCAAGACAATTTCAATGTAGAAATACAGTTCAAAAACTCTAGTAAATAATTTAATGCAGAAATCTTACGAATACAGTTCAAAAACAAACCAACGTAAAAAAATAAATTAGGTAGTTTGTTCCGCAGGTTTTCGCTTCAAGTTGAATTACAAGTTTTAACTGTTTATTCGTTTCATTCTTGATATTTTCCAATGTTTGTTTGTTGAATCGTTAATTTCTGGATGAAATTATTAGGGACAGGCATTATACCATACCAAAAAGAATTCATAATATTGCTACATATGTTAAAGTGAAGAAAGATATAAAAACATTGAAATATATTAGTGTTTTTCACAGCAGCTTTTTTAAAAAATTGTAAACATTGAGTCGGATGAAAGAAACTGATAATTCTTTTTGTTATAAAACTAACAAAATTTAATACTATATAGCATAATTACATCATCAAATATGTAATAGTTACTTCATTTTTTTTCTTTTTGAAAAGGGGTGCTAAGTGTTATGATAACATGAAAGACAAATGTAGATTGAAATTTTGGAAAGTAAAAACACTCAATGAACCAGGATTTCCGGCATGGCAACTCAGTGCTCTACAACTGAGCCACTCCGCTCCCTGCATTGAACATAGTTTAGTAAAACAAGTTAAGCTTACCGGCAAAAGCTGGGCCGCCATTCATAGCTAACGTTCCACAGCCGTACGCCGCTGCCTGCCTAACAGCTGGGTTTTTATCCCTGACTCCTTCGAGAATGGGAGAAAGGAAATACTGTTGATACTTAATACAGGCTGGTCCTCCAAATTCGATAACATCGTCAAAAACACAAAGGCTCCATTGTCGATCAGACCAGGGTTGATCGTTTCCCTGAAAATTTTTAAAAAGCTAATTAGTAAATAATAATAAAAAAATCATTCAATCAAGTAGATGCACCACATTAATTCAAAATTAACTTCCTTCTAAACATTAATATACTTACAATCATTTTAATAAAGTGACCAATGATCATATCAAAATAAGGATAGAAATCTTGTTTGTACGTGAAGAAGAGAGCGTGAAGAATATCCGCAATTTTACCAAGGGTGTAGTTATCATCATTGTCCTCATCTTCCAACTGTTCTTCTACAATCTGAATAATAAAAATCTTGTAAGAAATACAATTTACGTCAAAGTATAATAAATAAAATAAAATCTGAAACAAAGACTAACCTCATCGTAATCTTCATCTTTTCTTTTGTCCAGCCTCTCAACCGCCCTGTCGAAGTGCTGTTTCAGAAGAGCATCTAAAATCCTGAGCAACTCCTTCATCGATTCCTCTGACATACAACCTTTTCCAAGAGTTTCAATGCACTAAAATCAAATAAAATTATTTCTAGACAATTCCACATGTTAATAAAAACCAAAAAAAAAAACAAAACACAGATTATTAATTCAAAAAGTCACTAAATTTAAATGCTGCCTTACAGGAATGGATTATTTATTATTCTTTTCAAAATTTTAACTTAATTAAACATACAAAAATCCTTATTGTCTAGAAAGAAAAGGTCATTAAATACCAAAAAGTTGAATGAAAATGATATTATTGCTCAATTTCCTCACCATGGATAAAGAACGCATATGTTCATGTTTTACTTCAGTTTCTGGTTCTGTTTCAATGGCTTTCAGCAATTCAGGACAAATGTATTCCCACATTCCCTGTATAAAAGCAGTACCTAGAAGAAGAAAAAATGAAATAAATAAAAATATGATAAATTAGAAGATTAAGAATAAAAAGTTGTAGTTTATTGTTTATTCAGTTAATGTCACCACTATATGCTGCAAGGGCTAATTCGAGGATGCAATAATGGGACCTCCAAATTTTGTCTATCCTTTAACTTTTAATTCACGTCACTAAAATTTTTTTTTTTACTTATTCCATGTAGAACTGCAATAGTTATTCTCACCGGGTCAAAGTTGAGGAGGAGGCATCATGGTTTTGGGAGCAATAACAGCTTCCGGAAATTTCTTGATTGAAAGGCTTGTTGGAAGGATTAACAGAAAAAGATAGTAATCATTAATTAGCGAAAAGGTGCAGCCAGGAATGCCTTCTTTATTTACAGACGGATTTTCTATTTTCATTAAAGTATTGATTACTGCCACAAATCAATAACAATGCGGATTTCACGAGATGGGAATCAGGATGTTAGAATGGCCTTCATACGGAGTAGAGCTTTGGGGCTCCACTAAGCCATCAAATTCCTCTCGTACCCAATCTCTACAATCCAAAATCCTTCCTAAAATCCTCAATGCTCCTTATTTTGTTAAGAATAAAGTCATCCATAACGACCTTAATGTCCCTTTTGTTGCTGATTTGGCCCGAGCTCGGTATCTATCCTTTCATAACAAACTTCATTATCACTCAAACCCTCTAGTTTCAAACCTGGTTCCCGCTTCAATTCCCGATAATCCTCCGAGGCGCCTGAAAAGAAGATGGCCACGTGACCTGTGTTGAACTTTCATTAGAGTACCAGTGGGTAGTTTCTCTACTTGTCATTATGTATCACTTAGCCTATTTACTTGTTGTATTATTGTAATACAGTTGTAAATATCAATAAATAAATTAAAAAAAAAAAAAAGTATGGCCTTCTTCCCCAAACCTGGACCCCATCAAGAACTTTTGGAAATCTATCTCAGATACAGTTTACTCGGAGCAAATAATTAGAATAGTTACATAAATAATTAACTAATATACCTTTTGATTTAGCGCAGTCTAGAAGGCAGGGAAGACTCTGGGCAGCAGCTGTACGAACACCATCGTGGAAATAGAACTTCAACATCGGCACCATCAGCTTAACTACAGGTTCCGCGTAATCAGCGAACCCTTCCTTGAGAGCCAAAGCGTAGCATACCAACATGTCGCAAGCTGAAGCTTTGTCTTCAATTCCTAAAAAAAAATCATTGAAGTTTAAAATATGTGAAATAGATAAAATCAAAGATCAAAAACTATATAAAAGCCACATCATTTAACTTAAATCTTCCTCAGAGGCTACTACTTAATGGGACTCTTAAAGAGTCCCTCAGTGCTTACTAAGCCTGAGAGAATTATATTCCCAGGCCAAAACCTCACCACTTTTAGGTTGGCAACTCATAAGTGTTAAGGAACTGACAGCTGATATCAACAATTAGAATGGGAATTCAACTATAAATAAATAAAGTAAATACAGAAATGTTTTTTTAAGTTCTAAAGAAATTATCAGAAAATAGGACCAGTACAATATCCTGAGGTTTACTTATAGGTAGTGCACTGTTTACACACCTGCTGTCCTGATTCCAAAATTCTGTTGTTCGCCAAGGGAAACAAATTGCCAATCATCGTCCCCAGATACTTCGTCCATATCATCATTATCCATAAGGGTAACTTCAGGTTTTAGCGAAGCTGTCCTCATAACTGGTCCAATGACTAATGGCAAATATGGTTGGAATGCCTTTCCTGAATTTAAAAATAATATTAATATTGTTTTTAATTTTTTAAAAATAAATCAGCTTTTAACAGAGGTGATTTTAATTTTTACCTAATATTTTGCATATCCTGGCCCAAGCAGAGATCAAGTAAGATGTTTGAGGGTCGTCATCTGGGAGTTCTCCTTCTCCATGTGTTTTCAGAAGAAGGTCCATAATTTCTGTAGCATCGGGAGCGAACTAAATTCAAAAACTCAGATCAGCGACGATGAACAACGATGGAAAACCGTTATAATTTATAAAATTGAAATAAGGCATACATACTTTTTCTTTACCAACAGCAAGTCCAATTAAACTGACACATTCAATTGTTTTTCCTCGCAGCATTTTCAATTCAGTAGTATTGGCATTTTGAATTATATATTTTAAGCAAGGCATCAGCCTGAAAAAAACATGAGGTAGATATTATAAATATAGATATTATATATTTATTTAATAAACTCATTTATGTAAGAAAATTTATATATATTAAATAATGATAAATAAATAGATATGAAACAAGATATTTAGTGTAAGAATCATATCGTCGCTGTCAAAACAAAACTGCCGATCTACAACTTTTTGTCAAAATGAGCTAGTAACGGTAACGCATTCTACAGGTAGAATTACACACTATTAAAAAAAGTTTTCAAGGTTGAACACAAGGAAGTGCTGTAATTAGCAATTGAAAGATAACCGATATACATAAGATAACATATGGCACAGTTTTGACAGTGACGATATGTATTTATTTAATTAGTTAAATCTTAAGCTCTTCCTGATTTTGTATGTAACATCTGTAATAGCATATGATGAGTTATTTAGGAGTGCAAAAAGAACTGTCAGAAATCACAGTATTGTCTCTTAAGGATAATAGATAGTTAATTAATCTTTTAATTGAAGTAAAGCACATGTTAATTAATAATTTTTTTCTCAAAAAATAGGACCAGAATATCATATTACAACACACGATAGATAACTTCAGGTGTATATAACCATATAAGTTTAACATGGAATTAAAATATTCTTACCTGTCATAATATGCAACAAACTGTTCTTCAGAGGTATCAGCCACTGAAGCAATAGTGGTTACAACTTGTTCTAAAACTAATTTAGTGCCCTTCTCTACAAGCTAAAAAAAAAATAATGTTTAAATGTATTTTCCCACTTAGAGTAAAAATAGATTATTGCTTAGATTAGTACTTTAAAATAAAAAGAGAACAAGTTACATAAATGAACAATTTTAATCAATTTGAAAGAAAACATTAGAATAAAAGTCCTTACTCTTATAGTAAAATTAGTAGTGTTTCAAAATAAATAAAATATTCAAGTTAAGACTGTGGAAAAAATTCCAACGAAAAGCCCTTAAGTCTCTAAACTAAAACAGAAATTGAAATTGTTAGAGAAGAATTGAAAGAAGAAACGTTGGCACATAATAAATAAGTTACACTTATTTAGGTGTTATGATTGACTGCACCCCCAACTATTTCTTCCTTACATTAGAAATTGAAATTATCTGTCCAATATTTCAAAATTATCTATCCTCAGGGTAGATAGAGAAAAAAACAAAACATGAATAATGCACCCAAGAAGCATCCCACCACCTTGAAGGCTCAAATGCAACTAATGAATCATAAGGAAGGTTACTAGACCCCAGATGGATAAGGTTAGAAAGAAACAGCTGATAAATACTAGAGAATTTCAAAATTCAACATACACTCATCAAACTACAAAAAGCACAACAGGAAAAAAATAAATAATTGTAAACAACACCAAAACATAATACAAAAAACATATGAAAAAATGAAAGTAAGATTGCAATAATATATTTTTTTTTCTCTATCATCCTGAGGATGCCTAAATAGGCAAAATATTGGACAGATAATTTCAATTTTTGTTTTAGTTTGGAGACTTAAGGGATTTTTGTTGGAATTTTTTCCACGGTCTTAACATTTATGTAAGGTCTCTTTTTATTTTTCAATATTAAAAAATATTCAAGTTTCAAGTAAAATTAATTTGACAAAAAAATTAATCTATACATACTTCATTGAATTTGGCACTCAAAATTCCTTCTAATTTAGCCATGATTTCATTTAAGTACTGTACTAAAATATTTTTCGGACAGTCTTCACTAAAATTGACCAATGCAGCACCTATAAACATAAAATAGATGAACGAACTTTTGTCATCTGTTATTTCTGTATTAAGTAACTAAACAAATTTTAATATAGTTACCAGCGTGAGCTTGAACTCTTGGATTTTGATTATCATCTAAAACCATCAGTAGACTAGGAATTACTTTGTCGTGAAATTTCTTTTCAAACGTAGGAGCGAAATCGGTGGACATCTGCCCTACAGCATTGCATGCAGCATATCTGACCCGTGGGTGCTGAAATTTATTTAGACATTTATAAAAACAATGAGATGGATATAAATACTCTTAAACAACGATATCAATAAACCAAAATTCTTACAGGGTCACTGAGATATTGAAGCACACCTTCCATGATTTGTGGCAACATCCCCTCCATCTGTTTATAGCACCCTTCTCCCACAGCAGAAATAGCCATTAATGCAGCGTGTCTGAAAATATTTTTAATGAAATCATTATTAATGTTCAATTTAATAGGATTTGTATTTTTTCAATATAATCTAAGATAAACTAGATTAAATAAGGACTATCCCCTCAAAATCATATCACCAATGCCTAACTCTTGTTAATCAGGTAGTAATCAGGAAAAAGATCAGTAGCTAAGCCAGCGGAACCGTTGAAAACTATAATGATTAGGTACAATAGGCCAGCGGCCAGGTACCAAAAAAGGGCTTTAGGTCGCAATAAATTGAAGAGAGCTGCATTTTTTATATGGTGTAAGTGCATGTCTGACCAGTGAAAATCCAAATTTTCTACCGAAAAAATGAATGGAAAAACTTTTGGTGGCCCAAAAACCTCAACATTTTCAGATTTATTCCAATTTTAGGGCCTATATCACCCTAATCGGTGTGTTTTTGATAAAAAAACATAGGTGACCATTTTTAATGTAGATTAACTTTGCTATAATTTGGGCCCAACCGGAGCTCCGTAACTCTAATAGATTCTGAGTTACGTCCTTTGAAAATTGGTAATTTTTTTACAAAAATTAAGTTTTGGCCGACTTTCGTGAGGAACACTGACCGAAGGTGTGATCCTACGATGAAACTGTAGTAAATTTAATTAGCTTCAATATAAGCACAGACCGAGGCCTGTAGGTCTAATAGATTCTGAGTTACTTCTCTTGGTCATTTTTTCCAGTAGTCCACATATAGCCCAGCGACGGGGTCGCAAAAAATCGAAGAATTAAATTTTTTATATGTTGTAAGGGCATGTCTGAGTAGTCTAAATCCAAGTTTTCTACAGAAAAAACGGATGGGAAAACATTAGGTGGCCAAAACACCTCAGGGAGACTGGGTGGCTACCACCCTCAGCATAGTAGTGGTGTACTATAATTACCACTCTACTATTATTACCAATATTTTTGTATAGGTAATTTACAAGTAAATATTTATACTTAACAATAAACAAGCTGTTTTAGATCGATTCGTGGCGTACAAGGACATTTTCTAAAAACACCCACTTTCCCTGATTTTCCTTTATTTTAATTAAAAAGAGAAGTATAATACCTACCTCGTTAGATGCTTAAATTAAAGCTAATTAAATTTACTACAGCTCCAATTCACTTGACTTTCATCGTAGGATCACTCCTTCAGCCGGTGTTCCTCACTAATGTCAGCCAAAACTTAAAATTTGGACTTTTTTAAAAAAAATTACAAACTTTCAAAGAGCTATAACTCAGAATCTCTTACACCAACAGGCCTCGTTTCATTCTGTGCTTAAATTAAAGTTAATTAAATTTACTAAACCTTCATTGCCAATGACTTTCGTCGTAGAATCACAACTTCGGCCAGTGTTGCTCATGAAAGTCTGCTAAAACTTAAAATTTGGACATTTTGGAAAAAATGGCCAATTTTCAACGGAATGGAACTCAGAATCTGTTACACCTACAGGCATCAGTCTGAGGCTTAAATTAAAGCTGATAAAATTTACTACTGTAACTTTTATCTTAGGATCACTCCATCTGCCAGTGTTCCTCATGAAAGTCGGCCAAAACTTAAAATTTGAACTTTTAGGAAAAAAGAACAATTTTCAAAGGGGTGTAACTCACAATCTATTATACCTACAGATCTGAAGTTGGATTCAAATTTGAGCAATTGTAATCTTTTTTAAAAATGGCTACTCATGTTTTTTTTTTTTAAAAACGCACAGATTAGGCGATACAGGCCAAGAACTGAAATAACTACGAAAATTTTGAGGTTTCTCGGCCACCAAAAGTTTTCCCATCCGTTTGTCCGGTTGAAAACTTGGATTTACACTACTCAGACATGCCCTTACAACATATCAATGCAACTTTCTTCGATTTTTAGCAACCCTTAAATACCTGGCCGCTGGCCTATATTTAGACTATTTGGAAAAAATGACAAAAGTAGATAATAAATAAATTTAATAATATGAAAAAAATTACCTATACTTCCAATTTTCATGAGTCAACATAGTAGGAATATTTTGAAGGATTTGAGGAAGAATGGTTTTTCCACCCAATCCACATGCCAGACGATCCAATGCTGATTCAGCCACAACATTATTACTGAAAAAAAAATTAAGTAAACAGTTTATTTTAGTTATATATTTAACAAAAACAAAGATAGGTGATAAAAAAAATAAAAAATAAAACCTTGCATAAAAAAATATTTTCAGATATAAAATTATTGCAGTTACCTATCATTATCATCTTCAACTATTTCATCGGATACGCTCCATTCTGGGTCATCATCTAAATCAGTCATAAGATCAAGTACGATAGGGATAAGGATTGGGATATAGTGGCCAGCTTCCTTGCGCATCATTGCAGGTGCAGTCTCGGAGAGAGTTACAATTGTCTCTAATGCAAGGTGTTTCCATGAATTTTCATCTAAACTATTATTTGATAGGACCTAAAAATTATAAACAACCATAAGCAAAAGAGTTTATATCAAAGGGATTAAAATAATAGATTATAAGAAAAGTTCGTTTAAGTTTTACCTCCAAACACATCTGTAAAATGGTATTTGTTTGAGGTCGAAGGAACTTGGGAGCGCTTTCTGCGAGATCAATAAGGCATTTTAAAAGAGAATCATCCTGATGTTCCTTGATGCTTTCGGCAATAACCTGAAGATGATAAAAACAAAAACATCAGATATTTAATAAAATAAAATAATCTAGATTAATGAATATTTTTTATTTATTTATTTTTGGATTTTACATTAGTAAAATACAGAGTTTGGATGGAAAATGACAAAAATAAAAGTACTTAAGACAAATTAAACATACAGGAAAAAACTTGGAATTCAACTTAAAAAATAATATTACTGTAACGATAAAATTAGAATTATAGCTATGAGTTAATACCAAATCAAACCAGGGAAAATTGGGGTAGCAAAACTGCTATGTAAGAAAATGAAAAATTATATAATTCAAAAGCATTACTATAAGGATTAACAAACATGTCCCAGGGTCAGAGCTATTCTAATACTTAGAACTTTAGATAGAAAATAACAGAGATTAACAATATGATTGTTGTGTTTTGGATTCAATACAATACAAATATCCTGATCATATGAGCTTAAATATTTATTTTAAAGTCCTGCATAAAATGGACAGGCAAAAATTAATCGTTTGCCTAAATTAATGAATATAATATTTTAAATTAAATATGGACATCAATCTAGCAAGATGGTCACTTTCTTTAAGTTCATGAACTGATTAAATTTGATGTTTATTATGTAGGATATATAATGACATTATTTATTTTTAATATGCAATTAATATCCATTCTTATTTTTTATTATAATATGAATTTTTTAAACAATATGGTACTGAAATTGGGAATTTTAATATTAATTAAAGCCTTGGGTCTTTGGCCTTAGATTAAAGCTGCCAGTTACTTTTTGTAACCAAATGATTACTTTAAAAGTAATCACTTTAATTAACATATGATTAGGTAAACAAGAATACAGGTTAATGAAATATTTATTTTGAATTAATACAAAAACAAACTCCTTGTTCCACACTCTTTTCTATTCCTCATTTTGGCTTTTGCCCAGAAAGATTCTATTGATTTTGCGTTGGCTCCTGTTGTAGGGTCGACAACATGTTTTGAATGATTGATAGCAAGATGCACATAATTCAAAGAATATAATGTTTCTCCTAAGCTTTTATATGCCTTCCAGCAATCTGAAATGATTGTTGTTCCTGGCCTTATTGTAGCTTTTATACAATTTAGAAGTTTCTGATGTCCTATCAGGTACTGCATACATAAAATACTCTTTGGTTTCCCTAAATATACCCCAGAAAACCCACTGATGAGGGTATATTCTTCCAACACTATTTTTTCTTTTAATAAAACAAGATTCGTCAATTTCTAGTCATTTTCCCCCCGCCTAATTGATTAGGATTATTTATTTTCGTAGTTGTGTATTTCTGTGTCCAGCAATATACAGGGTGTCCCGAATTTAAATGGCAAAACTTCAGGAACTTATAGGGGACCGAAAAACTAAGACAAAAAGTCCTTTAGAGATTTGCTTGTTTTTGCTTAGTTTTAGAGAAAATCGCAAAAAAAGAAACAAAACAAAAATGTTACAGGTAGTGATTATCACCTTTCAAAGTTCATCAGGCTAGGCAGTGAGATATGTAAACACTTAATGTTATCCTTTACATTCTTTTATTTGTTTACATTTTGGCTTCCTTCTAGGATTATAATTCCTAAATCAGTCTTCAGTCAGTTATTCAGATATTTTTGTGTGAATAGCATCAGCCACAATGTCGCGTACATATTTTAATATTGAATACGCTGATATGATTTTTGTGTATGGTTTCTGTAGCGCTAATGCTTTAGAAGCGGTGCGGGAGTATGTGCACTGATTTCAAAATAGACGAGTCTTTTCATTAACTTTTAATAGACTACAAGAGACTGGGTCATTCTTAATACATAATGAAGGCGACCAATTCCAGACAGCAGTAAGAGCAGATTATCGGAGAAGAAATTGTGTCCAACGCCACTTCGATAACAATCCTGAGACTAGCAACCAAAGAGCATCTGCTGCATTAGCAATATCGCGGCAAGCAATATGGCAAGCTTTGAAAGGTAATAATTGCTACCCATACCATCTTCAAAAAGTTCAGAATTTATTACCTCAAGATTATGTCAAGAGATTGAATTTTAGTAACTGGTTTCTTGAAAAAATTTATTAACGGTGATAATTTATTTCCATTAAAAATTATATGGACCGATGAAGCTACCTTTACAAGAGGAGGAATTGTTAATCAAAGAAATTATCATATATGGGCTCTTGAAAATCCCAGAGCTATCAGAGAGAATAAGTTTCAGCATGAATTTGCTATTAACGTTTGGCTTGGAATTTGGAACGGATTACTGGTAGGATCATATTTTTTACCTGGAAGATTGAATGGTATCACATTTACACATTTTTTTGAAGAACGACTTTTCTAATTATTCAGATGACATTCCCTTACAGCAGCGGATTGAAATGTGGTTCCAACTCGATGGATATCCAGCTCATAATAGCAGAGTTGCTCGAGCTTGGCTGGATATAAATTATCCACAACGATGGATTGGACGTGGAGGAATAGTACCTTGGCCAGCCAGATCACCTGATATGGCACCCATGGATTTCTTCGTATGGAGAACCTTGAAGCAGAAAGTTTATTCGATGTCAATCAACTCAAGAGAGCAATTAAGAGACCGAATCATAGATGCAGTGCACCAAATATCATCAGAACAATGTTTAGCTGCAATTTATCAAGTGAGTGCTAGATGTAATGCTTGCATTGGTGCAAGAGGACAACATTTTGAGCAATATTTACATTAAAAAGAACATAACATAAATATAAATGTAAATAAATAAGTATAAAAATGAAAACTTGTTTTGTTTCTTTTTTTTTTTGCGATTTTCTCCAAAACGTAAACAAAAACAAGCAAATCTCTAAAGGACTTTTTGTCTTAGTTTTTCGTTCCCCTATAAGTTCCTGAAGCTTTGCCATTTAAATTCGGGACACCCTGAATAAATAAAAGAGCTTTACTTGAAGGTAGTCTTAATTCTTCGATACATATTTGAGAATAAACACTTAGAAGTTCTGCAATTTCTCATCGTGGAGGATGTGCAATGCGGCAGCTACTCAAAATTGCAACAAAAAATAATAACTGAGAATAATGTTATTCAAATTTTTTAACACACCCAGTCTTCACAGACTAGGTCACCATTGGCTGGTTAGAAACTGACAGCACTTGCATTTCATAGCCTCCTGAATCAGAAAAACATATTGCTGGCTATTGGTTTTGTGTTTTGCGCATTATTATCGATTTCACAGGCAGACCTATATGACTTCTTGTGTGAAACAAGTGAACAGTGAAAATTTTGTAATTTTTAGATTTCAACAGAAATATCCATTTTTACTAGTACAACAATCGTGTTCAAATATGTTCCATAAAAAAAAAAAAAGGTATCTGTTTAGGTTAACTGTGCTGCAAAAAATGGCACTTCAAGATTTTGATAAAAGATTTTATTCAAGAAGTACGTTCTCCAAAACAAGACAGAAAAAGTTTTGTTTGTATATAATTAGACATTAAGTAAATGTTGCAAGATATTTTGTATTTATATACCTCTAAATAAAATCAATTAGAAATTTATAGTGATTTTACTTATCTACCACTACTATGCAAGAATTGTAATAAGACCAAAAATTTAATTGTTCAGATTCCAAAAGATCTACACATTTCACAGCCGTCTCACATAGTTCAAACAAGGAATATTCCTATTAAACCCGAATTGTATCCCAAGGATTAAAAAGATTAAATGATAAACAATTTACTTAAGGCTTATCAAATTCCTTCAATATTCTACACTTTCATATCACTTTATTTCAAAAATTTAAACTAGATGTAGTAGTTGAAAACCAAAAAATTAATAGCAAGCAAACATAAAAAAATTTAAAATAGAAATAAACAAAAAATAATAATAGATTGATTGAAATCATTGTCATTAAGGTATAATCAAATTCATTATTATATTAAAAACTAATGCTGAAACGTAAGATTGCAATTTCATAATGCCACAATAAGGATTCCTTTACCTTAAATAAATATGTACAAAATAAATTAGTACTCATAACTAAATGCATGTTTTCAAACTTTCATATTTGTAAAGTACTTAGTTCTCCTTTTCAGATACACTAATGGCATTACATTAAAATAGAAAAATAACCTATATCACATGAAAAAAAAAAAAACAGTAGTGTTAATACTGTTTACAATTTTTTATAAACTGATTTTTAATTGTTACAGCCTCAGCACTAGTTTAGTTTTATATCACCATTATATACATTAAATATTCTGTTAAGCAACAAGATATTGAAGATCTCAAATGAAAAACTTAAAACAAGAATCATCTTAATTTAGTTTAATACATCATGATTATACATTACCGCTATGATAGATGGCAGAAGTTCCATGAAATGTTTGTGAATATTGTCTTCTTTTTCGTGAAGCATAATGAATGCACAGACAGCTTTAACAGCTTGAAAACGGACCTAATTTAATAAAAAAAAAGTTTAATCCAAATATTTTGCCATCACTTCCACAATATCTATATTAAATCATGCCTAGAAAATGGGCCTTACATTGTAAGAGGATGCATCAGTCAAAGCTTGCTGAAGCATTTGTTTGATCAGATCTAAATGTTGAACCTGTTGATTCCCAAAAACACCAGGGACAGCACTGTAAAATTACAACTTGTTATTAAAAAATCACAATCAAAATTTAATAATTTCAAGTGTTTCATCATAACAGAAAAGTATAAATGATATGGAATTCCACATACGCAAACATGCGGAGTGATGCTTCTTTTAAAATTGGTGATGTTGAATTGGCACATTGAAACAGGAACTGTAAGAACTCGGGCCAAATATTGTTTCCGTCATCATCGATCAAATTCCTTGCCAATTCAGCAACTACCTCGCATGATTTCCTACGGAGGTTGTCAGACTGTTCGGTATGTAATATGGCCAAAACACGGCTCTTGAGTTCCTGTTGGGCTTCAGGGGGAAGCTAGATGTAAGATAAACTATGATTACAATAAAACCACAATTAACTATTGAAAAAACAATCAAATGAGAATTAAACATACAGTAATGTAAAATTCCCCAAACTCCACAGAGAAAAGTCTCCGCAGGAGTACTGTAGCCATTTGTCTTTCTTCTTCTCTTTGACTTTCATTGTGAACAGTGTTCAGAAGATAAACAACTCTAGTTTTCACGGGAATTTCAAGATAGGTTTTCTACAAAAACAAAGAATAACACAGATAAAAACAATAGCATTGAAGTACCACCATGTTTTAATTACAAAAATAACAAGTGACAGTAAAAGCTAGAATCTTATTTGCTGAGTATTAACATGTAATTGACCGAAAATTTAAGAACTATAATCAGAAGAAAACAATTAAACTGAAATGAATACTTAAAGCAGCATCGCCCATGCGCTCTTAACACATGGATTTCATATACACAAGGATTAAAAAGTACGGAATAATACGCATTGGGGAAAGGTGCACAAAGTTCTTAACACATAAGGAAATGTTTACAGACCTCCGCTTGTGTCCTAACTTCATTTTCCGAGCTTAAAAGAGAAGTTAAAATTTGCTGAAATGTCTCCTGATCTGCCGCCATATTCACTTGACATCCGAAAGGACAATGTTAGGAGGGTAGTCGCAGAATAGCTCATTTTATACCAAATATATAATTTGGCATAATGAAGCTACGGAATGTTACAGAAAAAATGCTATTTAATTATATTACAGAAAGTAATAGTTTCAAGATTATATAGCGAATATTACAATATGAAATTCATTCTCCCCATGTGATCAATACGGTTGCTAAGAATAAACTTGTAGGATAAAATGCCACTTTATACGTAGTTAAAAGTGTATTTTTCTTATTGTTATTCTTCCAAAAGATCTGAAGATCGTTAAGTTTTTAATTGTAAATAAAAGGCGGGACAACTCTGAAATCAAGTAAGCAATGGAAACCGCGAAATTCACTTTTGTTCCACTCAAAGACAAAAAGTCAGTTTTGGAGCAGCCTAAAACTGTCGATAAACTAATGCAGTGGTAATTTATAATTATATTATATAAATTACGTCAAATACTATATATAACTATCACAACTGTGTGGGTTATTTTATAGGTCTATGAAAGAAAACTTGAAACTGAAGTATTACAATTTTAATCAAGAATTTCACCCATATCAGAAACAAGATTTTGTTGAGGTAAGTGAATTTCAAAAATAGTATATAAATAATTTTACTGAAGTTAATATTACTTACATAAGTGTTGGATTGGATTTACTTACATTTGCCACCTTCGGCTGTAATGCAAATGTTTGGGGTGGAATAATAAAATGGGGTAGAAACAGGATTCTGTTGCAGTTTTTAAAAATAACCGGATTTCATTTCCCTGTTACTTTAGTTAAGTAGCAACTTCAAAAAAATAACCTGTTATATAGAAGAATATTTGTAACAAATTGATAACAACCATATTTTGGATGTGTCATTAACCAAATAAACGATTTCCAATTTATAATGGTTAATTATTTTCATCCTAACTGTTTATTTTCCAATGATGTATTTAAAAAAATATTATGTGGAATGTTGGTAACTCAGGATACAGGGTGCTGGGTTACTCGTCTCCAGGTAGTTACTCTCATCCGAAACCGGCTGTAGGAAATTAATTATTTAATTAATCAACAGTAGTCACAAACCTTATGGGATCTAGTCCCTCCTGGGGACCACTCAGCCTCCATAAACCAGGTATTGTTAAAAGGACAAAAAAACGGTATTTCGCAGGTTGTCGCTAAGAGTTGATTTGCTACAAGTTTTGACTGTTTATTCGTTCCCTTTTAATATTATCCAAAAATAAAAGTTATCATGAGCTTTAGTATGGAAATTAGAACGTAATTATGGGAAATGTGTATACTTCGGTGATCATTTCATCTCGAAGCGAACGTTTCTATAAATATATATCATGTATATGTATTATGAAATGTTAGTTGATACATACTACTATTTCTTGATGAAACGATTACAATAGTATACACATTTTCCATAATTTAATTCTCCTTTCCATACTAAAGCTCATGATAAATTGTAGGTTTTGAAAATATTAGAATGAAATGAATAAACAGTTAAAACTCGAAGCGACAACCTGCTGATAAGATGCGGTTAAGCATGATTTTGGCCAAATCATCTCAATGGACATCCGTTGCTTATATACAATAGTCTCTACCTTGTAGTGGGCCTAATACCTTTCATTCGTTGTACTGGTCCATTAGTACTTCAGAACTTTTTTCTATTTTTTAGTTTTTCTGACTTGAAATTAAAAGAAAAAATAGCATTTAAATGATTATGGAATATGTAGGGTTGACAATGTATAATATAGTATAATGGTAAAACGACTAGAGCTGAAATGATACGATGTAGAAAAATAATTTAACACATTAACATCGATTTGTTTGAAATAATAATGGTTTATAGATTAATGGAGGAGAAAATATTCCGGGTGGAGGTCAAAATAAATTATTAAATGGTAAGAAACCATTTATTAGTAACAGCCATTTCGACCCACTTTGTAGGTTTTCTTCAGGGCTTAATCAAGTGTGGGTGTGTGGGAGAAAAAAGGGTTTTTACTCCCACTTACGTCTTCGTTCTTTGTCTCCCCATCTCTCATTGTGACAATTAGGACCAGCAATGTGGGTCGAAATGTTGGTCTCTAGTAGATTGTTTTCTTCCAATTAAAATTAATTTTTGTCTGTACCCATACCATTTTCTCTTCCATAAATTTATGCGGGCAATCAATAATTATTAGTTTATATAAATATAAATATAATTAAAATAAAAATAAATATAATTATATCTTTTATAGTTTATCTTTTTAATCATAGAAAGGAACGTGGTATGTCAGTATGTAGGGCTCTTAGCTACTGATCTATACGCCGTGAGTTCGAAACCTGCGTGTTGGATAAATTATGTATTCTATAGACAACCCTGAATCATTTATGAGATCTATTATATATATATATATATATATATATATATATATATATATATATATATATATATATATATATATATGTTGTACTATAATATGTTTTAAAAATTATTATTAATTCATAAAACTGTAAAATGGGTATAAGTTCCGCAGGTTGTCACTTCCACTGGAGTTACAAGTTTTATCTATTCATTCGTTTCATTTTTAAAATTTTCAAACAATACAAGTTATCTTAAACTTTAGTATGGAAAAGAGAATGTAATTATGGTTAGTGAATAGATTTCGGTAACCATTTCATCCAGAAATAAATGTTTCAACTAACATCTATACATCGAAATGTTTGTTGAATCTTTTATTTCTTGATGAAATGGTTACCGAAATCTACTCATTACCCATAATTACGCTATATTTTCCTTAATAAAGCTCATGATAACTTTATTGTTGGAAAATAATCAAAGAAAAACCAATGAGAAGTTACTTAATACTTGTTGTGAATCAACTCGAAGCGACAACCTGCGGAATAATTACCCAGGGAATCATCAATAACAGGAAGCTGTACATGGAAATAAACAAAAAAGTATTATTATGTAAGATAATACGGTGAGGATTCGTCATCGAGTAAGAAAATTATACTGTCTAGTTGAGTTGATTCTAACCTGACCTTCGTCTTTAATACATTAGATGACATCACCAGGAAGAAATTCCGGAACGCGTCAAGAAACTACACGCCTGAATGATAATGAGCAAGTCAAATTGACAATATCTATTGCTTTCAAGAGAAGATGCATTTTTTTTAAAACAAGAATTGAGTGAATAAGGATTCATTCTCTATTCGAATTGTAAAAATTAATTCGGAATATTTTTATTTGAGATTTGAAAGATGCTAGTTTTTAATTAATGATTCTCAAGAGCATAAACTAATACAATAAAAGTTGTAAAGCATGAAACCCCACGTTCTCTGTGAGCAAAAACAATTTAAAATCTAAAGTGTAGCTCTCGAAATAGTCAATCTTTCGATTTATGGTATTCTCGTTTGAAAAAATTCAATAATTTTAATTTTTGGGTCCATTTTTCCCACCCCATTCTTCCAGTGAATTTTTTTTTGTAATCGTGATATTTTTTTCAGTTTTAACAAAATTAATTGCTTCCAATCCATTTAAGGTTTGTTTGTTTATTCCTTTAATGTCTCTTTTTGGTTCGATAGCTGATCAGAAAATGGTGGGAGTCTTATTTTTTTTACTATCCAGCTATAATTAGGATAGTGATCTTTAACGAATACCTGACACCGCACTTGCTCCTGATCGCCATTTTATGTCCCATCCGAAGGACGTCACACCCCAAGATTTTTTACTCCCAGTAAAAAATCTTATAGCTAAAAAAACATTTTATTACCAATTTTAAATAACGTTAAATTTCTTACAATGTTGTGTATATTTAATATCTTGGAATATTTGCAAAAAAAACTTTATAAATGTCAAAATCGGGAAAAAGTCCGAAAATTGAATGCAATGGATATATCTATAAAATAACACATTCAACTACAAGCATACATGGTAAAGAAATTTGCTAACGTTAGAAAGGAGAAGACTTCAAAATTTTCGACCACCTTGTATAAAAATTAACACATGATTTGTAATTTTTCTTTTACCCTTATCGATAAATGTAATGTAAAATACTAAAATAGAGCCAAAAACTCAAAAGAAACACTATTATTTATTATAATGCAATTGGGAAAAACCACAATGCAAAGCCTTATGTTTCAAAAAATACACCTACTTACCAGTCGACGTTTCGCCTATTCAGGCATTATCAAGACACCAAAATCAAAAAGGGGGTATGTGAATCGCATCTCGAAGAAAAAGGTGCAATACATCCCAAGGATCAAACGATGTTTGGAGCCTGTTTGGGCTGTTGATCGTTGGGATGTATTGCACCTTTTTCTTCGAGATGCGATTCACATACCCCCTTTTTGATTTTGGTGTCTTGATAAATCCTGAATAGGCGAAACGTCGACTGGTAAGTAGGTGTATTTTTTGAAACATAAGGCTTTGCATTGTGGTTTTTCCCAATTGCATTATAAGTAATGTAAAATATAAAATGATTGCTCGCACTTGTCGAATTTATATCATCTGAATCATTGACTATTATTATCATCATACGAATTGTGATGCCTTACATTGTATTAGCTTTTTTTTAAAAAATAAACATTGACCGATGTTTTTTGTTTTTAATCTTTTTTTTATAGCTTAATTATCGCATTAGGATGAAGAATATGTGATAAATGGTGCTATGAATAAGATCTATCTAGAAGTTGACCACATAGAATTTCGATGAATAACTATCTTGTTTATAAAACCATATTTACACATCATTAATCATATCCGGTATAACAAACAAAACAAAATTCTATGAAATTACAGCTTTAATTGACGTAACCTTTTTTACACAGATTTTTTTAATGTGTTTATTACATTTAGTCCATTACCTAACAAGTATATTAATAATTTATTTAAATTAACATTTATATTAATAACTTTATTGCATAACGAAGTATTTTAGAAATTATAATTTGAACTTGGCAAATCTTCCTATGTTATTTATAGATTATTCACATAATCTTAGTGCGTTTTTCTCATCTTGAAGATCTAAGAGGTTGTAGGGATTTATCTATTAACTAGTAAATATCATGATTGAAAAATTAATAAGTTTTTTATTTGAAAAAATTATATCATACAATAAAATAAATTATAAAAATTAATAAGGTTATATAATTGATTTTAAAAAAAGTTGTTAAGTAGCTAAACTTAATTGTGACAAAAGTCCCTTTAGAATAACAAACTTGAACAAAAAAATAAACATAATATATATCTGGCCAGAAGGCTACATAATAATACAAATCATGAAATATTTAAAAGTGACAAAACCATAAGAAAAATAAAAATAGAAATGAAATAACTAAAAAGTACGAAACTTGACAGGATTTTAACCAATTGTAGGGAATAAATATATAGATAACAACCGTTACTAAATAAAATAAATGATTGGGATAACATGCAATAAAGTCTTTACGTAGTTTTAAACTTTATCTTCTTTGGGAAAAATAACAAAAAACGCGTAAGCAGGAAATCGATTAATCAATACTAATTTATTTAAGCAGATGATTGACCTGCTTGGAGGGCATCTTTTTGGGAGGTCAGGAGATGTTGGAAAAGCAAGGATTTAAATGAAGCCAGTGAAGAAGCATGGTGTATGCAAGGAGGGATTGAGTTCCACTCTGTGGTGGAGCGGTCAAGGAAGGAACACTCTAATGCTTTGGTTCTGTGGGAACGAGTGTAGAAGTCGGAATAGCGGGATCTTGTTTTGTGGTGCTGGACTGAGGATTTAAATTGGAGGAGACTGTAAATATATATAAAAGGGTGTTGCGAGTTAATGGATTGGTATAGAAAAGTACTAAGGAAGTATTGTCTACGAATGGGAGGGAAGAGTCTCTTAAATTCATCATAGTGATGTGACACGCGGGATCGCCTCAGGGTACCAAGGCCAAATCTTAGAGAGCAGTTCATTTTAACTGGTTCCCTTAGGCTGAAGCTTCGAAGTTTCCAACATTAATTTGACATACAAAAATGTTATTTCAGTTTTGCATAATATTTAGTTTTTTTGAGATAGACAGACTGTTTACAGATTACAAGGTCACCTGTGGTCTAGTGGTTAGCGTAACAAACTACTAAGCCCAAGATCGCGGGTTCGAAGCCCGGCAGGTGGCCCTAGGATTTTTTTAAGAGAGTAAAAAATCCTTAGTTACGCCGTCCTTCGGAAGGGACCGTTAAACGGGGGTCTCGAGCCTGTACGATGTCAGGTACTCGTTAAAAATCCCAATCCTAATTAAACCTGGATAGGCAAAATTTAGAGCTCCCACTGTAGCATCGTCCGATTAGCCATAGCAGCAAAAAGTGACGTTAAATGAACTAACTAACTAACTGTTTACAGATTAAAATATTAATATTTTATTTTTAATTTAGACAATGATCATTACTTATAATGTTTTCTTTGAATATTTGGTTAATGTTCACCCTATTATTATTACTCCCACACGTCGTCAGTAATTATAAATACTAATTATTTTTCCCGATCATTGTTGTTCCTTTAATATTACTTAATACTGCTATGGCTAATCAAACGATGCTACAGGGGTAGTCCTAAATTTTTGACCTATTCTGGCATAATAGGATCTTTAGCGAGTTTGGGATCGCCATTTTACGTCCTCATTGGAAGGACGGCATAACCAAGGATTTTTTTTCTCCTTTCAAAAAATCCTGAGGCCACCTGCCGGGCTGCGAATACGCAATCTCGAGAAATGAAGTAGTAGTATTGAATTGTAAACAAAAAAGACGAGAAGAAAGCCTGGTGAATTTTTGAATTTTCAGAAGCAACGGAGGCAAAATAAAAACAAGAAATCAATTATAACTTAGGGTTTGTAGACTATTCAGCAGTAAATAAAAATGGCATGGAGACCTTGGGAGTAATTGCTGACAAAAGATTTTTGTTCAACATTCAATAAAGAGTACGAGTCTTTTAGGTTCTTTTAAATTACAAATCGAACGGGACCCAAACTCTGAATAAAGTTGTACTCCATATTTGGTTCAAAATAGATTTTAGATTGTGGCTATTAATGCATGTGCATGGTTCTTATGCGCATCTAAATGAATATTAAAATGAAGTATTTCTAGGCAGCTTTGGCCAAGATCGTAAAGGCGTACCTTAGCAAACTCTTTACTGATACGGCGCCGGTTGGAATATGTCTTGGATGAGTTATAATTTATTTTATCCTGGACCCACGGAATGAATCTCTTCCCACCCTGTTTATACAAATTAGTAACCTGTGATAATAACCCATGTGGTTTGCTTCAGTAAAAATAGTAAAGAAATTAAAAAAAAAAGAAAACTGTACCACTAAAACCCAAGGAGGGTCTTTGATTCAGTGATATGGTCTTTGATGTGGTAGAGACTGTACTGTTTCTTGTACAACGGTTATGCAGGGAAGTAATGTCATTAATCACTATCAACCGCCAGATTTTTTCCCTTCTTTCGGGCTTCCATTTAGAGGCTGGGTGAGCCCCAAGAGGGTCCAAGATCCCATAGGATCCATCTCCGGATGCTGACAAATTAAATAAAAGTCTGGCAGCGATCAGGATTTGAATACAGAACCTTCAGCAAGGCAACTCTTTGCTCTACCACTGAGCCACTCCGCAATGAAACTAGTCAATAGATTTCAGGAATGATTAAAATGGTTAAATAAATTGAATCTGATAACAATACTTGCTTTATTTTCATGAGGAAGTAAAAATGGAGTAGGATTCTTTACGTGTACCTACCAACAATAAATACATAATTTCAGTTTCTTACAATCTTTTGGTTTTTGAGCTGAACTAAAGAAACCAGTACTATCAGAACAACAACTCAGCGCTCTACAAACTGACTTACCTTAGGCAATGATTATTAAATATATAAATCTATCAATTAAAGTGATACATTGTCATTAAAGTATTTATATATATTTCAGGCATTCTTTAAGGACCCTGCTGTCTATTCTTCATTAGAGACCGAAAGTGGTCCTATTGGTAAATATAATTATTTCATTTATAATAGAGAGAGAAATGCATTATTTTCAGCAGTGCTGTTCAACTACATTGGATTGCCATAATACACAGCATACTGATCAATCCATATCGGACATACTGTACATTACAATTTGTTTGTTTTAAATGCATACTTAAAAACTACAGTATGTCCGATATGGATTGATCAGTATTTTTTTTTTTTTTAATTTTTAATAAGCATACCTATTAATGAATGGGACTTGTTTAAACTATCAAAGTACAGTGAAGCCTAATTGAAGTGAACATTGCAGGTAGGAATGATTTGTATGTTCTAAAGATTTGTCTCCTGAGAAGAGGCTTACAAAGCGTTTATTAAGTAAACAAATATATTAATGCAACTTGTTTATTAATTTAAATGAATTAAATAAATTTTTAATTCAGTTCTGTATTTGATTTTTTTATATTAACACAATACTTTTAGAACTTCATATTTATGTAAAATCATAAGATAACCTTGATAGGTACTTAAATAATTATTATAATTTCACTATGAGCCTATAAACCAAGATGGGTTTATAATAAAACATGATGAATAATGGAAAAACCAGCTAGGAAGTGAGTTGTTTTAATTAATAAAACAGCTGATTCCTTTGAATAAAATGCTTTATTAACAAATAATGCTACCCAAATACATTGGGTTACTATACGACAAAGCTTATGTAAAAACCTAAATAATTTTATGTGGAAGAAAATGGTCTGGATGGAGATCATTAAATTTCTCTCAAAAAGGGAGAAATTTGTATTTAATAAACAAAAACTGGCTATTTAATAAACATTTCTCCGTATCTAAGAGAAATTTATTGATCTCCATCCAGACCATTTCCTTCCTCATATATAATCAAGGTCAACTATTATCATTCAATCTAAATAATTTTATTTTGTTTTTTAACTAATCATCTAAACTCTATGATTTTAAATCTGTTTCATTTACTTTTTTCTTTCAATATTTCTAGAGCTGAGTATCTATGCTCGATGTCCCAGACTCAAATCTGGCAATGGCAGATAAATTACTTCATACTATAAACAGGTGTGAAACCACTTCGGGATTTGGTGACCCTCCTGTGGCTCACCAAGCCTCTATAAAATGGGTGCCCATAATTCGAGGGCAGCCTTATGGTCGAGTGCGATCTGAACCAATTACCTTCCTGCACAACCATTCGCAAAGAAACAGTGCAGATTCTACCCTACCATTTACCAACAGCTTTCATGTATTATAGTGGCACAGGCATTTTGTTTTTTAATATTTCAACAGTTCCCTAATTTATCCCACATGCTCTTTTTCAGTAATTCTTAAAAGTATATTAATAAAAGGAAATAAAACATTAAAAAAAAATATAATCTTTAAAAAAAATGTACTGAAGGTCCTATGTTCAAATCCCACTCGCTGACAGAATTTTATTTAACTTGTTAGCGGCTAAAGATGAAGCCTCTTTAAAGTTGGTAACCAAAATAAGAGGGGAAAATCTGGTAGTTGAGCATAATCTAGGACAAATCACCTCTCTGCACAACCATTGTTCAAGAAACAGTAGTCTCTACCATGTACTGAACCCCAGATCCTTCATGGGTTGTAGTGTTGCTGTATTTTTTCTCTTTTTTTTTCATTGCTGTATTTTAAATGACTAGTTTCTATGATAAAATAATAGTTTTTCTTTTCTTCCATATTGTGTACTTTAAATTCATCATTTGAATAACAAATTATTTATTGCAATCTTACTTTATATAAAAGGTGTTCCGGGGAATAAAGTGGAATATGAACCATTGGCAGTGACGCAGACATCGATGGCATTCTTTGATCGTATAATGGACCCGGGTAATAATATGGTCCGAACTAACGGTGAGATACGGCAGTGCTTTGAAGATAAGTGCCAAGGTTTCTACATTGATGACAACATACTAGCTGTAAGTTATTTGAAAAAAAAAAACAAGAGTAAATATATTTTAATTGATTACTTTTATCAGGAGTTTTATGATTTTTTTTTTTTCTTTCTACAGATGCTGTTGGTTGAAGAAAATGATCTGTATAATCAATATTCAAAGAGTGAAAGAAATGAGTTTCTATTCAATATTTTTAAACATATATACATCGGTGGTGAGTGGTGTCAACGGGATTTCAACATTGAGCCGTATTTACAGACCACAAAAGATATTTATAAAGAACTCATGAGGTAAATTTTATCTGAGTTACAACTGCCACAATATCAGCTCACATTATTGCCAAACTAGCACTATCGAACTTTGTAGTAAATAACTGCTTTATATTTAACAGTTAAATTCTTATTCATTTGGTTACTTAAAATAATTACTGCTTTAATTTGGTAATATGTAAAATTATAGTTGCTCCTGGACTTGGTGAGAGCGAAGTGCCTCAGTGGTAGAGCACTGAGTTGCCATGCCGAAAATCCTGGTTCAAATCCCGCTGCAGGTAAGACTTTTATTTAGTCTGTTTGCAGATTTGATTTTATTTAGTCTGTTTAAGATGGATCATATAGGATCAAGGACTCTTCTGGGGCTCACCCAACCTCAAAAAGTGGGTACCCATAATAAAGGGGGAAATCTGGCGGTTTGGCGTGATCTCCCTGCACAACCCTTGACCATAAAACAGTAGTGTCTCTACCATGTACTGAACACCAGGCCCTTCACGGGTTGTAGTGGTACTGGTATTTTTTATTTTTTTCCTGGACTTGGTAAGTTTTGCTTAAATCAGTAAATAATCTATAGTACAGTTAGGGCTCGACGTTTACTGAATAGGACCTCTTAGGGATTTGCCTATTAAGTATAATTAAAGAAGTAATAATTGAAATTACAAATGTTTATAATAAAGGCCCTGACAACTTTAAAAAGATCAGTTGGATTTCTAATGAGTGGAAGTCGACAGCAATAATTTTAAATTAAAGCAGTAATAATTAATACAATGAACAAAAACTTTACAGTTGAATACAAAGCAGTTAGTTAGCAGGAATTTGAGCAGTCGGCACTTGAGAGGCCGTCTGATAACACTGCAGTTACTCTGGATTTGTATCATATTTGATACCTATGTTCCTGTTAATGCTTTATGAATTCCATCATTCTTTTTTTGTTTATAGTGTGGAGAAAATTGAAGGCTCGTCTGAAATAAGGATAAGGTCGGTGGTATTTAAGGTGATTGCATACCAAGAAGACGGGAGACCTCTATGCCCCACCCGACCGGACCATGTTCAAAACTTTGTATATCTAATAGTCGACCCTTTTAAGAGGCAACTTTCTGTTCTGATGAACTATTATTGAGGCTGTTTAGAATGAAATACAATATTTAATTTTAAACTTCTAAAAGTCCATCTAAATGTATTTTCTTGTATTTAAAATTATTATTACTGCCATTTGGTTCATCTATTTGTTCCTATTTCATAAGCATACTGGTATTACACAAAATAGCACTTAAAACATTTCCTTTAAGCTTCAATGACAATGCAGCTATTCTCTCAGTTCACGAAAAAACTGCTATCGCAACTATTGCTCTTCAGAGTCATATAATCATTCAACTTATTTAACCTTGAAAGCGGTTTCATGCATAGAGAACTGTTAGAGTTAGGTCAGCTTCTACTAAGATAATGAGTGCCTCACGACTTATAGTTATTTTATTTTATGATACCAGGGGCTTATCTATACTTATGTATTAAAGCAAATCTGGATACAAGAAGCAGAACTGGGTTCGGGACGTACACATAAACAATGCATTTTAAAGTTGTCGGAAAAAAAGTTTTAGAACACTATATTTTATTCAAATAACACCTTATACAAAAGCATGGATATTCGTAGAGTATATATTAAAAAAAAAGTAATTCATATTACAATCTTCGACTCAACAATCATTACATTTCCTTAAATCTTTTTTAATTACTTTCTAATTGTTGTTAGTTATTCAACACTAGTTAAAAAGAAGAAATAGGTCGTCTGAATAATGTATATTTAAAATCAATAATAATTATGATTCAAGCCAAATTAAGAGTATCTCAATTTGTCAAATTTGTATTTATTATCTCATAAATGATTTATTTCACCTCTGAAATAATAAGAATTGAACTAATAAAATTAATTATTTAAAAATTATAAAATATTAAAGGTTATTAAAGAATAATGACTATATATATGTTCAGCGTAATAGTAGGGTGATCCAAGCTTCGATAGCTGGATGGGTTTAGTTAGGACTCCAGTCTTTTAAATGTCCAGAAATGGAAGGCCACTGCACCAAATAGGGACTGGCAGAAACGTATCTAGGAAGCCAAGACACATTGATTGGCTGTAGACAAAAGAAGATTATATATCTACTTCCCTGTTGTTAAGTGGTTAAGACTGATTTTCTCCAAAATAAGTTTTTTGTATTTAAGTAAGCAGAATTGAGTTATTTTCATAGTAAATAAGGGGCTAAGTAAGGTATTGGCTTAAAAAGGAGTTATTGCTTATATTAAAACTCCACTTAAAGCCAAAAGCCACTAGAATGATACAATTCTGTTTATCTGAAAGCAGTTAACTCCCTCTGGACAAAATCATACTTAACCACTTTTTCACTGAGGCTGTAGATATAGGATGTAATACCTATTATAAATATATATATATATATATATATATATATATATATATATATATATATATATATATATATAAATATATATATATATATATTTTTTTTTTTTATTTATGGTTCTTTTTTAATTATTTAAATATATTTTTTTTTTTTTTTAATTTTGAAGAGAAAAGATTATGTCTTGGCCGGGATTCGAACCCGGGTCGCCCGCATAAATATTTAAAAATAAATTTGCAAGAGGTATTCAGGAAGCTAGGGCTGAAGAGAGCTGGTAGAGAACACTTGATTAAAGCTAGAAAAAGGACACCCTTACACTTCGATGAAGTAAAAAACCAAAAAAGATTAGATTACTATGATGATGATGTAATAAACATAAACATAAATTGAAACATCTTCAAACGGAATAACTATTAGTTCCTGATAACAAAAATTTCTGAAACATTTCTAAGGCTATACTATTAGCAATAATCACTGATGAGAGTTCAAGTGAAAAAAAAATTTAATGAGGATTATCAAAATTAAATAAATTATTCATGTTGAACGATGAGTTTATAGTGGAACATGAATCAATTCGGTTTCATTATTTAGAAATTAATATCTGATAAAAAATGAAAAACATTAGCATTTACATGATAGCTGATGACATGACCTCTTATAGAACAATAGTATTGTCGCTCGATAAAACTTAACGCATTGTATTAATCCATGTTCTGGGAAACAATATTGTTCATATAAAAGAATCTCTGCATATGGAACTTAATTAATTGTAGCACGTCACCAGAACTTTTATTTTACTTTTGGTATAATATTATAATTACATAGTAATAAAAGAAACATATCTATGCTATTAAAAGCAATTAGCCAAAGTAATTGTCATTTGACATTTTGGTATTTCCCTAAAATCTGAATACATGGATTAATTTACACTTGTCTCTGGGTCAAGTAAAATCTGTATAAATATCCAAACAATATATTTATGACCTAAGTCGATCCTGTTCTAAGTTTAATTTTTATATTTTTTCCCTGTTTCTGAATGTATTTCCTTATTAATTAATAATAAGATTATGGAGTGAATTTAATCTATAGTTTTTCAAAATATTCAAGTTACCTCCTTTTCTGTGGAGTTGCTGAATGGACTTCAACTTGGCAACTGATAAACAATTTCTGAAACCATGACTATAATTGAAATTTTTATGGTAAAAGTTTAGCCAAAATTTTTCATTGCTCTTGGATTAATTTTGAATAAAATAGCAGTTACAAAATAATTGGTTATTTATTACTACTGTTTAATCAATCAAAAAATAAATTTAACAATTCCTTAAAGCAAAAGTATTATAATTGGATAATTATTGATGACAAATTTTGAATGCTAAAACAACCATCCATATTAGTTATTGATTATTTACGGTTTATGATAATGAATAATTTAAAGATAAGGATCAATAATATTATTTCTGAACTTTCCATATTAAAAAAAATTAAAACAATATATTTTTTTTTATGGTTCAGTTTTATTCTAAAAGGAAAGTATGTTGATTATTTAATAAAATATTATCCATACATTCTTGTTAAATTAATATTGTTGAACTTGAAGTGAGATTTGAAAAAAATAAAAATTTGTTTTTAATAAAAATGAGAAAATTTTCGTTTATTTAGTATTGGAAGAAGTAAATATTTTCATTTGTGAACATTCACAGTTTATTCATATGTTCAATGGAAAACAGCAGAATAATTAAGCTGTATGTGGAAGAGTTTTTTTTTTAAATAAAGTTTTGAATAGTAAAAAAATTGGTTCAAAATCTAATTCCTTATTCATAACTAGTGTCATAAAGTAAGCAGGAAGTTACTCAAGTATCGTATAGGTAGTAGCACTTCACGGAATTCAAAAACATTATGGGGAGGTTACATAGATAAACGTGGTGATGCTGACATAGATATTGAATAAATGTGATATATTTTATTTAGAGACTTTTGATATACAGTTACTGTTTACGTTAAAACAAGATATGGAAGATTCAATTTCTGCTTCGTATATAAGTTCTGGTTGTAACAGATCCCCTCAAGTATTAGATTGGGGTGAAAATAATCTAATATGTTTCGGTGCTTGTAATGCTGTTTGTGTTTATGATCCTTCAGAATGTAGAATAATTTCAACCTTGTCTGAACATAAAGATAGAGTTATTGCTGTTAAATGGATCAGAGGAAAATATGGTGCTACTATTGAATTAGTCTCTGCTTCTAGAGATTCCAAGGTAATTGTATGGCGTTTCACATGTGAGAAAAAACCCTCTTATAAAGTTAAATCCGTTTTAGTTGGCCATGAAGGATCAGTCCTTTTTGTCGATGGTAGATGCAATCTGAATAGAACAGTAATAGCTTCTGCAGGATCAGACAATACTGTTCGTGTTTGGCAGAGTTGTGATGAAAATACTTTTACATGTTTAAAAGTTATTAACCTTGATAGAAGTTTAATATTTTCCCTGGCGATTCTAGAAATTGAAAATATCAAATCATTTCTTCTTTCTTTTGGAACTGATACCCCAGAGCTTGTGTTTTATTCAGTTGGAGATTCACTAGAAACTACAAAATTCCTTGTAAAAACAAGTGGCCATACAGATTGGATCAGATCAATAGCTATGAAATGTTTGAAGGGTGGGGATATTTTTGTAGCCACTTCTAGCCAAGATAAGACAGTTAGAATTCTAAGACTAAGTAAGGATAATACAGAAAGCAAAAGTGATGAATTTCATGTAAAAAAAAAAGAACTTGTATTAGAAAACAATAAATATTACTTATATTTAGAAACTGTTTTGCTTGGACATGAAGGTTGGGTTTACAGTGTAGATTGGAAGCCAGGACCTGCAAGCGACAATGATTGCCGTCTGTTAACTGCTTCATTTGATAGGACTGCTATTGTCTGGAAATCTTGTCCTTTATCCGGAGTCTGGGTTGAAGAGTCGAGAATGGGTGAAATGGGAGGCGATAATAGCTCAGGATACTATGGAGGTAAGTTTGGTCCAAATGGATCATCTATTATCGTACATTCTTATCTAGGAAGTTTTCATATATGGAAGAAGCAGGGAGACAACTGGGTAGCAGGTTTTACAATAGGGGGCCATAGCGATGCAGTGATGGATTTGAGTTGGGAAGAAAATGGTTATTATCTTTTGTCAGTGAGTTCAGATAAAACTACTCGTCTTCACGCACCTGGCCTTAAAAGAGAAAACAGTTCTATAAATTTGTGGTGTGAAATATCTCGACCTCAGATACATGGACATCCATTGTCATCGATTGCGTCCCTAAAAAATTTAAGTTTTGCATCGTGCTCTGAAGAAAAAGTTGTTCGTGTTTTTGACGTTTCCGATCTAGTGCTAAAGTTGTTAAACAAGTTTTGTGACATAAAAAGGTACAATCAGTCATGCACTTTGCCATCTGCTGGATCTATTACTCCTCTTGATTTATCAAACAAAGCTGTTTCTAACAATGCCGGTGAGGCCTTATCTAACGAAATCTCAAAGATTAGTCTGATCAATGAAGATTTTCTGACACAATTCACTTTGTGGCCTGAAGTGATGAAATTATATGGTCATGGAAATGATGTTTTTACCACAGCAGCTTCCCATGATGGAAAAATCCTAGCTACTGCCGCTAAAGCAAACTGTGCTGATCAGGCTAAAATTTTATTGTGGGATACTGAAACTTGGAAAATTATCAGCACCCTGCAAGCAAATAATTTGACTATTACACAGATGGAGTTTTCTCCGTCAGATTTATATTTGTTATCAGTTTCGAGAGATAGAAAATGGTGTCTTTTCAAAAAGAATGATAATAACCAATTTGTTCTGCAAGGCATTTCCGAAAAAATTCATAACCGAGTTATCTGGTCTTGCAGTTGGTCTCATGATGAAGCTTATTTCGCAACAGGATCTCGTGACTGTAAAGTCGTAATATGGGAAAATGGGAAGCCTGTTGATAACATGGTTTCTGATAAAGGACCTGTAACAGCCGTTGCCTTTGGTCCTGTGAATTATAATAAAGAAAAGTATGTGATAGCTATAGGGTATGAATGCGGTGATATTTCTATTTATCTTTGGTGTTTGAAGGGATGGACTTTTTTTAAATCTGTTCCACAGATGATTAGTCATCATCTATCAATACAAAGATTATCATTTCGTCCTATTAAAAAAGCATTTCGACATAATTATTGTTCTGTATTGCAACTAGCTTCGTGTTCTATTGATTATTCTGTCAGGATATTTGACATATTTATTGGTGAAAAATGATTGTTAAACTTATAGTTTGAATGTTTATTTTTTATTATGTTGTATATATCTGTAAATTTCATTGTAAAATTTGCAATGTAAATAAGCTATTTGAGTATATTCACTAATATATTATTGTACAGTCGATTGAACATTTTATTTTGATACCAGTTTGGTAGTTTATAGAATTATTATATTTGGATAAATACCAGTTTAAACTCTGGATACTTTAAATGGTATTCAATTAGTTTTGGTGCTGTAAATAACAATGAGTTAAATGATAGCTTTACTATTACTAAACCTGTTTACAAAAAAATTTCACAATAAAAGTTTTGCAACTTATATCTCATCTATTCATTATTTAAAAAAAACCATGTAACGCTAGGAATAGCCAATCTGGAAAATAAAGAATATAAAAAAAAAATCTCTCATCTCATTGAGCGTTTCCCTTACAATTATTAAAAGTTTAGTGTGTAACTCATTATTGAATAATCCTTATATTAATGATGTGACAAGAACTTTAAAAGGTAGTAGAGCTCTTTTTTAGTTTTATTTATAATTTTATCATTTATTACTAGGAAAATAATTGTAAAATTAAGTTAAAATAATTTTGTAGAGGGCAATAATTTAATATAAATACAGGAGAGTGAGGAAAACAATCACAAGGCAACTGTTTATTAGAAACAAGACATCTCAGCCAGAATCTAATCACTTCATAAAAAATTATGATTTATATTGAATATAGTTTTTTTTTGAAATGCTAATTTTTATTTATTATAAATATATAGAATAGAAAAATAAGTTTATTCTGGTACCAGGTCCCTTAGGAATAACAAAAATGAACGAAATTTAATAAATATGTATCTGGTCAAAGGGCTACATTATTAGAATAAAACAATATTTACATAATAATTTGAAAATAAATAATAACTAAAAGGTATGTTTTGTTAGAGAAATAGAAAAAGTAATACAAAAAGAAAAAAAAAATCTATTTTTCTTGAAATAAGTTTTTTAATTTAGTTCTTGAGACTCAGTTGTATCTACATCGCATATTCGGCTAAATAAAATTATATAAAAATAATAAAAACACTAATGAATCAATTATAATGATCAAATTATCAAAAATATCTGGTGATTCTAATTTGAACCATCTATAATAAAATAAATCCAACTTAAAACATTTTATCTATCACCAAGTCTTGAACAATATTTACAGGATATATATTAATATTGCATATTGAAAATACATTTTTTTTTCAATTATTATTAAAAGTTTAATATTATTATCACTATATTTGAATTGACGACATGTTAAGTAAACGTAAAAATAAAATTATATAAATACAAATTTTAAGTAGACAGCAACATCATTGCCGTCATACTGAAAAGTCAGATTTAGTTAGTTATTTAATAATTAAAACAATGAATCTAAAATACTTTTAAACAATTTTATGAGGAAATCATATCAATTCTCAGAACATTTATTACAATACAAATCGGTGGTTAAAACATTTTTCCTGAATCAGTATACATTTAAAATCTATTTCAATCCATATCAAGTATTAGATAATAGAATAAAATGTATAAAAGATAAGTATGATTAATATAATAAAAATTTGGTAGTGATATTTAACAGGTTACTTACTATTTGGCAAGTGGTATAATCCAGTTCAGAGGATAAAGTAAAGTATTCCTTCTGGTTGTTTGTTTGTTCATTTAACGTCCCCTTTTGCTATGGCTAATCGGAGGATGCTACAGAGGGAGCTCTAAATTTTGTCTATCCAGGTTTAATTATGATAGAGATTTTTAAGGAGTCCCTGACATCTCACAGGCTCGGAGCGCTTGTTTAACGTCCTTTCCGAAGGACGGCGTAACTAAGGATTTTTTAATCCCTTTAAAAAATCCTAGGGCCACCTGCCAGGCTACAAACCCCATGATTTTGGGCTTAGTAGTTTGTTACACTAACGACTAGACCACAGGTCGCCCCCTTCCTTCTGGTTTATGAATTTTATCTAAAGTTATTTTCAAAGATATGAAATTAAAATATATACATATATAAGAGAGTGGCGTTAGTTACTACGCTTATTACTCAAGAACGCCTGGACCAATTTCAATAATTCGCACCAATTCGGACTGCTCTCCGACCAAAAAAGAAGAATACCCAAGAAAAATCGAAATCGGTCCAGGCGTTCTTGAGTTATTAGCTTAGTAATTAACGTCTCATTCTATCTAAATGCTGGTTTCGGCATTGCCAGTAGATAGCGTTGTGGGCATCAAATGCTGGTTCCAGTATTGCCAGTAGATGGTGTTGTGTGCATTAACTTTTGACAGCTAGTAGAAGATAAAGAATGTATCTGCCACATCTGTTCACGGATCCAGGACGCACACTGGACCAACCCGAATAAAATCACCATTAAATAAATTATATGTAATAACATAATGCAACAATGTACTATTTTATTTTTTATTCCAACTATGTGGTGTTATTTATCGCTAGAAAGAAATTATTAAAAACTTGAACAGTCCATTAATAACTATTTAACAATGTTATTCTAATGGAGAGGAATATAGTTGACTGGAAGATCTAATGTAAGGATGGAGATAGTTGGGGGTGCAGTCAAATTAAACACCAAATAAGTGAATACTTATTTATTAATTGTGCTGACGTTTCGACCTACTTTGTTGGTCATCTTCAAGGCAAATAGAAGGAGCGACTGCTCAGGAACCGTGTAACTATATATTATTATTATTATATTATATTACACTATATTATTCTAATATTTCACATAAACAATTAAGCTGATTTTGAGATGCCCTTAGAATTACCTATGTATGTTATATTTCAGACGTTAGGGTACTGGAATAATGAAACAAGATAGATGTAAAGAAAATTCAATTCATTGTGTAAAGGTTTTTTTTTTTTTAATTTAATTTGATTTTGGATTGCAAGGATTGGATACAAGATGAATTGGATGGTTTAGTAGAGCCCCAAAGCTCAACACCGTATGTCCAAATAGGCCTGATAACTGTCATATAAATGAGTCTTTTGTAATTAATTGGGAGCTTAGAGCGATTGTCCAGTAAATGTTGAAGTAGGCGAAAACGACGAGCAGTTTCTTGTCTTTTCAGTCTAGTATGAGGATTCCAAGTGAGACATTTGTCCAGATGGAGTCCTGGGTAACGTATCTGTTCGACAGGGTTCAGTGGAATATTATTAAAGGATACAGTAGGACAGGAATTTGTAGGATTACGACGAAGGGTGAATGTAATTTGATGGGGTTTGTTAGGATTTATTTTAATTCTCCATTGTGTAAAGGTAATAATAAAAACTTCTGTCGACTCTTTCCTAATTTATTAATGAATTATTTAAAAATGCCTCCATTTTTATTATTTATTTTAGTAGTCTTATCGAACTTTTATTTCTACAACGCAATTCAGCCATAAATGCAACTTCTGGTCACGAAAGATATAAATTTTTAAAACGACCATTATTCGAAACCATTCCTACAGTTACAAAAAAATGAAACAAACAAAAAGAGGGCATCGCTTAATGGAAATTATTAAAATTATATCGAAAATAGAAAAACTAATTGATCAATAAATAAAACTTTAAAATTTGTTGAAGGAATAAATAATTTAAAATTGTACCAGAATAACAAACCTATCAGGTAGTCTTGGGAAGATATATTGGGGTCTGAAAGCTTTGAACAGAAAAGGTCAGTTCAAACTCGGCAATCGGAAGGTTTAGGAAGGTACAGTACTGAATTGCTCAGGTGTAGTTAGTAAACCCTAAGTACAGAACTACCTGAACCGGCAATCGGAAGGTTTAGGAAGGTACAGTACTGAATTGCTCAGGTGTAGTTAGTAAACCCTAAGTACAGAACTACCTGAAGATAGTACGGAACTACTTGAAGATAGCAAGGTAACTATCTGTTAATTAGATATTTGTATGAACTAGAAATAAAGGAATACGTATTTTTTTATTTTTTGAAAATCGACCCTGAAAAGTGTAAAATACGGGAAATCATATCATTTGCAAAATAAACCCCTAGATATTACAGTTTTTGATATATGATGGATTTCAATAGAAACTTATCGATAGTTCTGTAATTATGCCATTTAATATTTAATAGGACAGTTTATTAAAATATATCAACAAAGGGATAATCATTGGTTGACTAGCTCAATTCACAAATGCTCTAAGTCTTTGTTTATAATATGGAGTTTGTTTATGAAATTCAAAATTCACTCCATGTTTAAACTTAACATAGATTTCTATTTAAAATCAACGTGGACGAAGTCTCGGGCAAAAGCTAGTTTAATATATTTTAGAAAATAGATTTCTATTTAAAATCAATGCGGACAAAGTCTCGGGCAAAAGCTAGTTTAATATATTTTAGGCTTGTCGACATTGGGCAGAAATGCCACCTGCTGGCATTGCGTATCAAAATGTAACAATAAATTTTAAAATAATTTGTTTATATTTATGGTAAAAATTTCTGGGATGCTTTAAGTAAAATACTATTTCTGGTATGCCAATTTCCACAAAATATATACTGATATTGTAAGCCTTATATTATGTACCTTCCTTCCACTTTGCTCCACCACAGGTTGGAACTCAATCCCTCCTTTTATGCGCCATGCTTCTTCACTGTCTTCATTTAAATCCTTGCTTCTCCAACATCTCCTGACATCCCAAAAAGATGCTCTTTAAGCAGGTCAATTATTTGCTTAAATAAATCAGTATTGAGTAATTGATTTCGTTACTTAAGGGTTTTTATTTATTTTTCCCAAAGAAGATATAGACTTGTAAAGACTTCATTGCATGCTATCCCAATCATATATTTAATTTTTATTTAGTAACTGTTGTTATGAATATATCTATTCTGTACAATTGTTTAAAATCCTGTCAAGTTTCTTACCTTTTAGTTTCTATTTTTTTAATTTTTATTTCTGATTTTGTCACTTTTAAATACTTCATGATTTGTATTATTATGAAGCCTTCTGGTCAGATATATATTATGCTTATTTTTCTGTTCATGTTTGTTATTCTAAAGGGACTTGGTCCCAGAATAAAGTTTGTATTCAATTCATATTTGAGATGCTTCATCATTAGCATTTGATACAACCTAAAACATAACTAGATGTTTAATATTTTAATGTCAATTAATATGATTTTAATGTGATCAATTGTTGTGGTATGCGAGTCAAGAAATTTCACATCAAGTACTCCAGCTGTTCCTTCTGGATTGATTGTTGGTGGCCACTTAGTTTATAAAATAATTTATAATTTGTGTCTTTATTTTTTAATATGTGTATGTCTTATTTGTTTATATATAATTGCTTCAATATAAAAAATATGAGAAAGAAGTCAAATATTTTAGCTGGAGGGAATGTTGTATTCCTAATTTTGTAATTAAATTACAAAATTTATAATTTCTATTATAAATATATAGCTTAAAGTGAAGAAGATATTTTATAGTGAAGGTAATGTCGACCATACTAGATGGTATTATTGGGTTCTGAAATTAGTAATATTGTGTTAGTCCAGGTGTAATGTATCTTGTCATTTACTATCAATCAAACTATAATTATTCGTGTTCTTTATTTAGTGTTGGAATCTGACAAATTATTAACTCAATTTTCGAGAAAAAAATCTCTCATAATTTGGCAACATACATTTTAAAAGTTTTGGGAAAATAATACTTTATCGTAATCAACATAGTTTAAATGGTATTAATAATTTTTAATACAAAATATTTGTTTGAGATTTATTTAAACTGTTTTACTTTTACATTGATCTGAAAATGAGATTGTGTGTGTTAATAAGATGATGAGTTCACGAATTCTCAGAAAATACAAAATAATATTAATTATTTTACTGTTAAATGTAGAAATATTAAAATGTCGTCTTAAATGATTTTCAATTTTTTTTATTTATGACTGTATAAATATTAAAATTTCATAATTTTCCAATTGTTGATTTATTTTATCTAGATCATTAAAAATATATTCATGAAGAATACTTTAATAAGCAATTAGAAATGTTGAAAATGGCTCGAGTTGCTCTCAATAAATTAAACATAAAATAATTTTTTATAATTATTGGTCATTTTTTATGAGCTATAAATATTTTTCTCTTTAAAAAATAAACATAAAATATGTTATTCATATTGTGTGTAAATATCCAGTCAACCATTTCTACATCAATTTAATGATTATTAAGCTATATTTGAACTATTTCATAGTCTCTATAATTTTCAGTTTAATATAGTTTTTTTTGTAGTCATACTTTTTGGGATGTTTGTTCATAATATGCTATTTATTAATACTTTAGTTCTTATTTATACATAGTTTAATTTGCAGATATTGCTGGAATGTATCTTTTTCACATTAAAAAATTATATATTCATTAGCTGTGGGCTGAATTAAAAAAAAAGAAGATATTTTACTGAAAATTTTCCGGATTTATACTGCGGACAAGAGGCAGTACGATGAAAGAGAACTCTATGAAATATTTTCAGAACTCGATGTTTCATATATTCGCCGCTAGGTAGCTGTACTGTTCCTGGCTATGAATTCCTCGCATAACGGACCTCAGTCCTTTGTCGTACCTCGTATGGTACGTAGTGTCCGTCTGTCCGGGCATTTAGTATTAGTTATAATGTTTTTTATTATTACAAGGGTTATTTTCGACTGCCCTATCGTGGTGTGATGATATAAAACAACGCCTGCGTGTTATTTTTCGGACATGTCACCGAAGTGCATGCATAGTGTTCTGATTGTCAGCGGGTTGTGGCGCTCAGTTTCGTAAGATAGTTTTGGTCTTCTTAAAAAAAAAAATCTTCTTTTCTTTTGTTTTTTTAATAATGGAGAAGAAATACAGAAGCCTGTGGGCTGAAAGTTTCAGCCTGTTGAGAGATAGAAACTCAGAAAGAAATAGTTTTTGTGTTAGAAATATTTTGTGTTTCAAGTTTATACTCACCTGTGTCATCGCCGGGATTTTTGGTGTTTTACCTGCGGCAAATGGAGGTAATAAACTTACAATACTTTTATATCAAATTTTTATTTTAAAATCTGAACAAGCACACGATATTACAGACAAAATTAACGTAAATTAATAATTTTAAAGTTTGATTTTATAATAGATATAAAAATAAATTGATTGATTTATGAAATTAATCAAACTTAACTTTATATCAATGGAATGACTTAAGAATTAAACTATACAGTGACGTAACGACCATTCTTTGACTCACCTGGTAGGTAAGGCAAACGACTTTTACTGAGGTAGGTACCAGACCCACCGTTATACTTACACAAAATAAACACATTGCAGCTTTTAGTTCATATATTATGCAATTAAATAAGAAATAAATATTATTTAATTAGGTTATAATAGTTAAAAACTATTTCTGTATGCCTATTTGGAAAATTACCTGTAATATATACAGTTTTTAATTATCTGAATCTCCTATTGTTGCTATCTTGTGTTTGTCTCAGATTTATTGAATCATTTTTTATTATTTCTTATTAAATTTTGATGATAATTTTATATTTATGATTTACATATTCGTGCATAAATTGCATACGAATATGCGCTTACAATCATTAAAAACATCAGTAAATTACTCACGATACTCACGATTTCTCAAGTAGTTGTTATATTAAAAATCGAGTTTTATTTTTATTTCAATATATGTTTATATAAAATATTTAAAGTTTAACGAATTAAAAAATAAAAGTTTTCTCATCAATACCTTATTCTTATCTATTTTCTTTTCTGATTATTTATCTTAACGGAAAATCTTAAACAAAAAAATAATGTTATCTTAAAATGATATATTTAAAAATTAATTATCACTTTTCGTTTAATTACAAAATATTTAAATAATATCTAACGAATTGATTAGGCTTTATTTTAAAAATAAATAAATATAGTAGTTCCTGTTATCCTTATAGTTTATTTATTATAGTTATTCCTGGTAAATAACATTTAAATGTTTAAACATATGAATAAACGAATTAGGTTTGATATTGTAAATAAATATTAAGTCTTTACTACATAAAAAATATTGAATAAAATATATTTATTTCCTTGGTTCCGGTACTTGCAGGTATGATTTTTTCGATATGTGTAGTTACTTTTAATTTCCGTCCTGGTTAAATGGATTGGTTTACAGGTTGAATAGTACATTAATCAGTCAACCGCGAAAAAAATATGTCTGAGGTGACCTCGTCTTTTTAATACAATTATGGGGATTCTCTAGAAATTTATTTGATTATGCTGATATATCGTAGAGTTTTGACTATCAATATTTTAAAATTCAATTGTTAATTATTGTTATTGTTTAATTGCCAAGTATTTTTTTACTTTCGTTGTTTTACATAAAGTTTATTTCAAACTTCTATTTTACCCTAAATATAGTTGATTATTACTTGTTACTTCAATTACACGGGAAATCTAATTATTTTAATTTAATTTAATTATTTTTTATGTGGGCGGTATTATATTGGAGGTTGTTGTAAATGATATGGAAAAACTATCTTCGGTTGGTATATATTGTAAAATCAAGAAGGCCCATATTAGCTAAAACCATTATCGTAGCCATTTTATTCTTCTTCGATTTGTGTTGTATAAATAATTAAGCAAGTAATAATTTGTTATAATTAAATTATTCAAACTATTCGTGATATCCAAGATATTCCCAGCGGCAGAGCTACGCTTGAGAGAGTAATATAATTAAACACAGTGGTAATAATTTTATTATTTATAAGAATATGAAGTTTACAATTAGAAGGTAGCTGTAGCAGATATATTATTTATTCTGAGAACGTTCTGGGGTTCATCCAGCGTCTATAAAGTGGATTCCTTCCAAGGTAAAAGCATTTGAGCCTGATATGCTTTATCAAATCATCCTCCTGCACAATCGTTGGCTTACGAAGTACAGTCTAACACTCTTTGGTACGAATTATTTAAATTTCTATTAAGATGAAATAGAACGGAAAAATACTATAATTTGATTATAGACATTTATCTATCGCGGGAAATCACAATTAATAATTGTCCTAAAATTATTACCCTAAAAAAATGTATCCTAAATGATCATACACAATCACTAAATAGGAATAAGGAATAAAAAAAGGTATCAGCTCCGCAGGTTATCGCTTCGATTGAAATCACCAGTTTTAACTTTTCATTCATTTTTAATATATTTATAATGGTAAAAATAATTTTATTACTGTATCTCCATAGATCAAAGAACCGACTTACATGTAATGTTTAGGTCAAATCGTCATACATAATTTAAAATGTTGTATTTCGAGTTATAAGTATTTTAAAAGAAAGAGATTGAAAAGTTAAAACTTGCTGTGACTTAACTCTAAGCGACAACCTGCGAAATTGATACCAAATTAAATAGTTGAACAAATTATTAATTGATCCAGAATTATTAAACATTATTGAAAATTTAAGTGGGTACGGTGAACAGTTAGTATTTATTCTACTTTCTGTCCCCAATATTACCCCTAGTCACGACATATGACTATCTGGTAAAAGTGAAATTATTTAAATTATATTTAATCCATGACCTAAAACGGCATAATTATGTAACTAAGTTCTTGTACTTTAAGACTAACTTTGTCTTTTAACACCATTGATTTGGATTTAAATGAAAGTCTATAAAATTATCAAACTATATTAACTTGTACAGTTTGAAACAGAGACTGGCATATAGTAAGTAAATTGAGCCCGCTTTGCTTCGCAAACGCAAACAGAGAAGTATGATTTTTCTAGCAAACGATAACGCAAGAAATACGATAGTTTCAAGCCGATGAATAATGTTATGGTTGTTATTACACAAATGCTAAAACAAAGCCCTCAGCTTCTCAAATATCTGTAAATAACTAACCCACCAACTTTCCGCCTATTCAGGCTTTGTCGGGACGGTGAGAATTTCATCCGAATTCAAACCAGATATAACGCTAGTCTAAACAAATTTACATTTAGTATTTCTTAAATTTTTTTATAAGTACTGTCTCTATTTGATGTTTTTTAATTGGACTGTTGGTGTAAGATGTGCAGTCTCATTTCTGCTTATTTGTGATTTTCTTTTTCCTGATGAAGTTCAAATTGACGAATCGATAATTCGTTGATTCTTTAATGGCAGCTGAAAGACCTCTAGTCATATGTACATACTTATCAATTATTGCAGGGTATTCATTTTAAGTTGGGTGTTGAGCGCTGAGTTGATATATTGAAGATTCCGGGTTCAAATCCTGCTTTGTCAGATAAAATATTTAATCTGTACCCAGCCACGGGTTACCCTTGATAGGAGAGAAGAGTGGCGGTTGAGGGTGATCTCGATCAAACCGCCTCCTTGAGCAACCATTGTCCTAGAAACAGTGCAGTCTCCACCATGTACTGATCCCAAAACCTTCATGGGTTGTACCGGTACAGATTTTTAAATAAAATTTATTTTAACTTTTTATTCATTTTTAATATATTTATTATGATAAAAATAATTATATTACTGCCTCCCTATAGATCAAAAAACCGACTTCCATGTAATTTTTAGGTCAAATCGTCATACATACATTAAAATGTATTTCGAGTTATAAGTATTTAAAAGGAAACGATTGAAAAGTTAAAACTTGCTGTGACTTAACTCTAAGCGACAAACTGCGAAATTGATACCAAATAATTGAAATAGTTGAATAAATTATTAATTAATCCGGAATTATTAAAAATTATTGAAAATTTAAGTGGGTACGCAATTTATGGGAAAAGGATTGATTTGGGAGAGAAAATAAATCAACAGATTGTACAGCGTGATGTCATTTCTTCCAGAACTTATCCATCATGTTAATAAATATTGAAGTTCAATATAATTTAATTTAAGTTGTTTGTTATGTTTGTTAATTTGATGTTTTAATTCTTATTTAATTTGAATTTATAAAAAAACATCCTATCCTTATAGGCTTTTTTAATATATATATATATATATATATATATATATATATATATATATATATATATATATTTATATATTTAAATACGTATACCAGACGCTTATTTGGTGACAAAATACTGGCACAATCATTGTAGTAGGAATATATAAAATGCCACGCCCTACAAAATTTTCTTTCTAGCAGTTTTTTTTTCTGGACAACCAAGCGTTTGAGTTTATCAGTCGCGTTATAGTAGTTCTAAAATTAGCATTACAAAGAATTTATAATGCATTATTATATTTAAAATATATCATACTTTAATTTGTAAAGTGTTGGTAAACTCGACTTTCCAATACTTCCAAGAGTTTTAACGAATTCATTTAAGTAGTTTCTTTTGTTGATATTTATTTCTTTTGTTGTTATTTATTTATTTTTTTTAAATTTTGCAATATTGAAAATTACGAAATGTCGGAGAAGATAAAAAAATGTAAGACCCTCCAAAGTTATGACCTGTGAAATATTTTAAGGTAAGCAAAAATAAGCAAAAACCCTATTTCGTTTCCATCAAATTTCCTCTGATAAAAATATATTGCTCTTTTATAATATATAATAGCTATTTTAACCTTGCGGGAACTCTCCGATTAGAATATTGATGCCTCTAATAATATTGATACCATTAGAATATTGATACCTCTAATAATATTGATACCATTAGAATATTGATACCTCTAATAATATTGATACCATAAGCAATATTAGGGGCAAATGCTTATTTGTACAATCTAACTCTTCAATGAAGTATATATAGGCTTATCAGACACACATGTTTGATAAATCAATATAATTTATAATGACAATGTAGAAGTAACAGTTTACGAAATATGTAATTAGTTTTTCCAACTCGTAAACATCCCTTCGATTTAACAATCACGCAATACAAAACCCATGAGTAGTATTCATATTAAACAATGGCTTCACGCCTGCTAGATGGTTGTTATTTACTCACGACGTTTCCATGGTTACTAAGCTGCTATGACAATGGCGTACTCAATATGTCGTAGGGCCCATGCAACACTATAATTGTTATATGTTAAATTATTGGCTTTTAAGAGCTGAATTCAATATGTCACTCCATGAACTTTTTTTTAATCTCTTGCCAACTTAAAAATCTAAAACAATGTATTATTTCTCCTTTTCTTAGACCGTCAAATTACCGAAACCAAGGTTTTGCTTTGAGTATAAATGACTAAAATCTATGTGGTTCATACATAACTTGGATCAGAAATAATCGATTCATTTTTTTAAAGGAAATCTAGACCTTTCAATATAATTTCATTTCTTGTATCTACACTATAAGGGAGCGGGGTGGCTCAGTGGTAGAGCAGTGAGTTGCCATACCGAAAATCCTGGTTCAAATCCCGCTACAGGCAGTTACTTTTGTTCAGTCTGTTTGCGGCGGGAGATAGATCATATAGGATCCAGGACCCTCCTGGAGCTCACCCAGCCTCTATAAAATATTATAAATATAGGGTACCCAAAATAAGGGGGAAAATCTGGCGGTTGAGCGTGACCTAGGACAAGTCACCTCTTTGCAGAACTGTTGTCTTTGAAACAGTACAGTCTTTACCTTGTACTGTACCCCAGACCCTTCACGCGTTGTAGTGATACAGGTTTTTTTTTTTAGAGTCCCAATGGCCTATTATACATCAATATTACTGTTTAATCGAGCCAAATATTTGTCCATTTTTCTTCTCTACTTCATTATCAAAATCTATCATAATTATCATTTAGCCCTTTTTTATTAAATTTAACTATTTTAACGGTGGGCTTTATTAGAGACCTGGAGGCTGAGAGTGTTCTCGGTGTAATCACATCCCTCCATAACTCTTGGCCAGTACAAATCCTACCCTGTACTAAGTCATATACTTTTCAAGTAGTTTTAAGATTTTTATATACATCCTGCTATCGGATGATACTACAATGGGAGTCCTAAGTTTGCCTATCCAAGTTTATCAATACCAAATTTAACCTGGTATTGTAAAGTTTCGAGACACCCATTTTACGCCCTTTCCGGAAGGGCGGCATTATTTTACTCCCTTTTAAAAATTCTAGGACCACCTGCCAGGCTGCGAACCCTAGATCTTGGGCATAGTTGGTTGATATGTTAACCACTACACCACGGGTCACCCCCATTTTTGATTATGTTTCCATTATTATCTTTTTCATTTAACATTATTAAATGTTATAAAACTTTCATGTTAATTTCAGTAGAGATTAAACATTTAATGAGATCTTCCTCTTCAAGTATACTCTTGACTTGGAAATAGTTTGAACTTGGAAAGGTAATATTGAAATAGAAACTCCACTAAGTTGAGTGTTTTTAATACAATGACCTACTTTGGCCAGAGTTGAGGTGCTGTGTGTGTGTGTTGAGGGTGACGTACTGTTGCCGTATAAATCTTCAAAGCCTCCACCTGTTTGATTAAACCTCATTCTAATACGGTTGAGTAGATTTCGCCATTTTATCTTAAGAGGGAAATCGGTTTGAGGAAAGGAGGAATTTTATTTTCTTGGGGGAATTTTTCAATCCTAGCCGGTTAAAAGTAGATCAAAGGGGATATTAAAACGATCAGGTTAATATGAAAAGATAATTTTCATTATTTTCTTGGAATTATTTGTGATAGAAAATTTAATGTTCTTGTTTATTCATTATTACCAAACTATTTGGCCACTTCGGTTTTAATAAACAAAATATTTCTGCACTCCTTTAATTATATCAGTATATCCACATACTAATTGAAACGACGAGAAATTGCTCTGTTTCAACTACGACTTAAGAATGGTGTCAAAACAAATTCCCACAAATCCTGTCAAATCACCTTTATATTTGGTCGGTAACCAATGACTTTCTGTACTCCAGTATCCTTTAATAACATCCAACTGACTCCTGTAGAACATATCCGATACTTGGGATAACATCTTGAGAAATAAGCCATCGAATTCCTCTTTTATCCGTTCCTTACGAACCTAAATCCCTCACCTCCAATGGTGCTTACTTCTTTACGAATTGAATCGTCGACAATGACTTCAATGTTCCATTTGTTGTTCCATTTATTCTGTATGCCTACGTTTCAGCCCAAACTTTCTGCCATCCTGGTATCCTTTTTTGCTACCAGTGTATCATAGATCCCTTGGTCATTCTTATGTTGCCCGAAACAAGTGGGGCAAATATCGGCCGACGTTTTTGAGTATGGGAAAGTTCTGGACGTGTCAAGATTGTGCAGTTTTTGGATTTAGTGAGAGAAAGAGAAATTTTTTGTACGTGTAATGATTGTTCAGTTTTTGGAGTCAGAGATAGGAAGGGGAAAGCTCTGGACGTTTCATGATAGTTCAGTTTTGAGAAAACTCGCTGAACGCTGTCTAGGTGGTCAAAAAAACACTGAGACTCAAGAAACCTAAAGAAAGAAAATTCGATTACGATCTCAACATTGTCTATCGATTGCTTATTGTCTTTTTAAAATTAATTGTGCTATTTTTAATATTTATTATTTTATCTTAAACTTTTTCAGAGTACCAATCCACTATCATTCCCAAATTAAAATACCAATTTTTCAAAATTTTACAGATACAAAAATCATATAAATTATCCATAGGGTCACCAGTTGTCTAGAGGTCAGCATAAGAACCTACTATGACCAAGATCACGAGTTCACTGCCTGACAGGTACTCTCAAGAATGGGGAGGAAAAAAAATCCTTAGTTACACCGTCCTTCGGAAGAGACATAAAAAGGGAGTCCCGAGCGTGTGTGGTGTTAGATACTCGTTAAAGATCCCTATCCCAATTTTACCTGGATATACAAAATTAAGTGCTCCCACTGTAGCATCTTCCGATTAGCCATTACAGCATAAAGTAACGTTAAATGAATAAGAATAAAACAATACTCATTTATAAAAATATAATTAGGTATAATTATAAAATAATTTTACTGAATTATTTAATACACAATTATTTTCCGTGTTTAATAAATCACCTCATATGAATATGTATAGTTTTTTATTTATTCTTGACATGTGTCATTTATCTTTGTATGCCTCATTTCATATCTATTTAAAGACTCACGTCTATTTGAGTAATATCTACAAATAGCGTTTCTTTATTGTCTTGTTTTTGAAAATCCCTTTTCTTAATCGAAATTCTAGTTGTATCCTTCGAATTATTCTGTTTCTTTTATATATGCATGTGTGTGTGTGTGTGTGTGTGTGTGTAAACATATGTTTATTACCATATGCTGGATTCGCATTTGTTATTCATTTTATTTACCTGTATAAAAAATATTCCAGTTTACTAAAGGATTGTTAATCAATTTCTAATATTTTCATTAAGTATAGGGGGTTAATCGATTTCTAAAAGCAAAATATAACTTTATTAGGTTTGGTTATATTAATCATAATTTCAATAATATTGGTTCAATAACTAAATGTTACATTTGAAATTCACAACTGTATAATAATAGATCAAGTAAATATAATGAAAGATGAATCACGGCGAATAGAGAAACTACACACTATTATTACTCCAATAACAAATTCAACGAAGGTCACAAGGCCATCTTCTTTTGAGACGCCTAGAAGGATTATCTGGAATTGAAGAGGTTGTTACGTCTGAAACTAGTGAGTGAGAATAAAGTTAGTCAAGAAAGAATTATTCAGGTTCTGGCCGAATCAGTAACAAATGGGATATAAGGTCATTACGGATGACTTTATTTTTTGTTTGAGGATTTTTACAAAGAGTTTTGGGTTATATACGAGAGGAATTCGATGGCTTAGTTGAGCCCTCCAAATAAAATGAATAACAAATGACAATCAGTATGTGAGTTAGTCATAAGGCAATGAACATATGTTTACAGATATATATATATATATATATATATATATATATATATATATATATATATATATATATATATATATATATATATATATATATATATATATATATATATATATAATAAAATTAATAACTTTTTTATTAATGATTCATTTTATTGTTCACTTGCTTCTATTACTAAGAACCAGGCTCTGAGAACATTTCATTAACTATTTATAAAATTTATTAATGTTGCATAATTTTTTTTTCTTAATAAAAGTTCATTTTTATTCGGAACTTGTAATTATTACATAATTCGAAGGAATTAATGAATTATTACATTTTTTCCCCTTTGATGTTATGAGGCTAAGTACACAGTGAAAAAAAAAATAATGAAAAATAATTTATATTCAAAGACTTCATTAAAGTTTCTATTTTCTTTTTGTTGTAATGAAGAAAACCTTGCTCCCACCTTTGTTTCATTTGTCAGTTGTCCTTTTGTCAAAGGAGAAAATTATTCATTTCATGCCCCCACCCCCCTCCTGACTACCCCCTCCGTGAAATAAATGAAAAAGTAATCCTTCATGAATACACAAAAAATATATGAATTATCAGTTTTACTTTTAAGAAAGGTAGCGCCTAGGTCAGTGAATGCCTCACTGCATGCCGCCCATGTTCATAGAAAAAAATGATTAGAAATAGTGATATTAGAAGCAATTAACTAAATATCTTTCTTAGATACAAAAAAAGTTTTTATTGGCGTAGTGTTTTATCTGCGTTGTCTAGCAACGGATCGAGGAAATACTTTTTGTTAAGTCTTTTGTCTTGTTCGATCTGTTCTATAATAAATATTTTTTTATTTATAAATTATATTTTATTTTTTTTTTTTTATGGTGATTATTTAGATATTTTTATTTGGAAGAGAAAAGATTTATCCCGGCCGGGATCTGGGTCTTCCGCATCTCTAGTGCGGCACTCTCCCAACTGAGCTACTAGATCTCGTAACCAGGCCAGGCAAATCCTTTCTCTTCACCGATCTCTATCCCCAGTTCTCGAAATTTTTGCGATGTTTATACGGGGACGAATGTTCATTTAATATCACTTTTTTTAATAAGGATCTCGTTGACATACGTCAAATTTTTAAATTATATTTTATTTATAAATATAAAAATTTGATAAGAATAGTACTTAAATGTTTTTTGTTAGCTTTCAAAACAATTGGAATAGACATCGAAAGACAGCTTTAAAGCATGCTATAGTGAAGTACCTGTTCAGGTATGTCCTTAAACCAAAACAACCTAGTGGAGTCTATACCTGAATTTTTGCCCAAACAGGTAGTCTATTGTCACTACCTTGCTCTTCGAATACAATGTCGTCTGTCCCTCTTGATGCCAGAAAAACTTGGTAAAAGTTGCTGACTTTTCGTTCACCAATTGTTTTGTTTTGTGTTTTTTATTATACTTCATTTCAGTGAAATAAATACAGAAAACTCAGAATCTAAATATGAAATAAATATTGAATTTTCTATGACAAAACTATATCTCTTAATATGGCAATGAACCATTCGATAACAATATCTTCACTAGAATATTGAATATGTGGACTCCACCTTCCTGTACTACCTAACCGTTGTTCTAGAAATAGTAAAGTCTCTATCATGTACTAATCCCAATAAATTGGTTATAGTAGTATAGGTTTTTGTTTCTAGTTAGTCAGCTTTTTGTGGGTAAGGGGTTGATTTTACTAGAAGTAAGAAGTTTATAAGATTTTATTTTTCACGAAACACAATTTATTATTTCTATTAAATTGATTTGTTTTATGTTACTTGGTTTCATATTTTGTTTTTCTTGAATTTCGAGGGAGTGTGGACTTGCTCTAAGCGTACGCCACATTATATGGGTCGGGGTTACAATCCGTTGTTACCCAATGGTAATGTACAGTGACTATGTGGCATATAAATAATATAATCTATGTGGCTTTCCATATCTAGAGGTAATACACACTGAACGGTGTTTTGAGGTGTTGTGGCATACCTTCTTCAATTTATATGAAAGGATGCAGTGTACGTTTTACCAATAAATAAAAACTTTTAATATTATGAGGCTGGGTAAACCCATTCTAGGCATTTCCAAATTGCCCTGTCGATCGGAATCTCTGTTTTATACTTCGTTACTAAAATCATTATGTGGAAGCCAGCTGATATGGCCAGGAAGAGAAAATAATAATTCTGACAACAATTAATAGCAGCTTACACTATATTTTTCCAACAAAAACAGAAGAAAACAAAAAACAAACGACACGTTGGGGTGGCATGTGTCTCCTACATCCCCTAGCGGCCTCTTTAATTTTTTATGAAAACCCATTTTTTGTCTTTTCACTTTACTACATTTTGTCTTGGCTTCAGCATTTATATTTATTTAGTTTTTCTGGCAATGTTTCAAAGTCATGATGATGGGTTTTTTTTTTTTTACTTTTCATATCACTTTTCCTTCATTCCTTTATTAAAAAAAAATTCTCGATTGCTTCGTGACAATGATTTAAGAAATAAAATTATTACATTTAAGAAATTTATATTCTAAAACGATTATACCTCCTTACGAATAAGTTTCAAATTGTTCTCTTTACTTATTAACAATTTCTTTAAGCTCATATCTTAAAATAACGTTAATGCAAATGCATATATCATCAAAGAGTTAATTTTTAATAATGTTAAATCGAAGGGATGTTTACGAGTTGGAAAAACTAATTACATATTTCGTAAACTGTTACTTCTACATTGCCTGTATAAAATGGGTACCCTTAATAAAAACCTTGCGGTTGAACATGGTCTCGGACAAATCAGCTCTCTGCACCGACGTTGTCAAAAAAAGAATACAGTTACTACCATGTACTGTATCCAAGACAATGAGTTGTAGTGGTACAGGCTTTTTTATTTATCGATTTATCTAGAGAATAATTAACTGAAATAAAGAATTGGGATATTATAAAGTCTAAAAGGAACGGGACATTTATTGGGTTGTAACATATGAAATGTCAGTGAATGTGTAAATTTAAATTATTAGTAAACAAATTACTAAACAATAATTTTATTAATCAAAATAGGATCCTTCACTTTCAATACACTTCTCCCAACGTGAAGCAAGCGTTTCTATCCCCGCTCTGTAGAAATTAGGTGCCAAGGAAGAAGCGAAGTCTTGGAAGGCCGATTTCAGGGCATTTTCATTGTCAAATTTTTTATTTCTTAAAAAAATATCCAAACAACATAAAAGTAAAAATCAGTTGGAGAAAGGTCCGAAGAATATTGTGCCTGAGGAAGTACCCATTGCTTGACACCTAATTTCTGCAGAGCGGAGATAGAAATGCTCGTTTCACGTTAGGAGAAGTGTATTTAAAGTGAAGGATCCTATTTTGATTAATAAAAGTATTGTTATTAAAATAATTTTTTTGCTTCACTGACATTTCATATGTTACAATCCATTAATATCATAGTGTATGATGTTAATACATAGTATGTTTGCTTGTTCATTTAACTTCACTTTATGCTGCTATGGCTAATCGGACGATGCTACAGTGGGAGCTCTATATTTTGCCTATCCAGGTTTAATTAGGATAGGGATTTTTAACGAGTACCTGACATCGTACAGGCTCGGGACCCCCGTTTAACGTTCCTTCCGAAGGACGGCGTAACTAAGGATTTTTTACTCCCTTAAAAAAATCCTAGGGCCACCTGCCGGGCTACGAACCCGCGATCTTGGGTTTAGTAGTTTGTTACGCTAACCACTAGACCACAGGTGACCGTATACATAGTATGTTAAATTTATATTTATAAAATGATAGAACATTTATAAGGAATATTGAATATTTTTAGTTCAAGATTGAATAGTTTACACTTCACTCATACCTCTTAGTTTAATTCTACAATTTTCTAGATAAATTCAACCTTTTATAGTTGCAATAAATTACAAACATCATCTTTATTTTTTCTTTTATGTCTTATTCGGATCGATTTATTTTAACTTTGTTGATACCCGCTATATTAATAATTATTATAATAAGAAGATATCTTAAATAGCTTAATAGAGGACATCAATAACCATCTATGAACCTCAGAATCGAATAATTAAAAGAAATCGATGCTTAAGTAAGCGATCTTAAAATCTATTTTATTTTCTTAGTAAGAGTTACTCTCGATAACCCAAGAATCGATAGTATTATCATAATAAAGGCCTACGATAATTTAATAATTGACCCCAATATCGAAGTTATACGGAAAGTTAAATAGCTATGTAACGCGTTAGTTGATTGATCTTCAAATCGATTGTTCTTTCAATTTAAGTCTCTCTCCTCCAACTGATAACTAAATAATACGTCTAAATAACGCAGGTATCAGAAAAATGAGAATAAATCAATACGAGTATCTCATAAAAATAAAAGCGTTTTTTTTTTTTTAAAACACTATATATTGACACAGCCATAAAAAATGTAATTGTGTGAATATTTTAATGTATTTTTTTAATTTGAACAATTTTAGTTGACCTTGTATATAGTTTTCTTTGATATGGAAAAGGTTGATTTCTACATGATACAGTTGTAATAAATAGTCGATTATTTAACCCGATATATTTTTCTAAAGAATTTTATTTCTTTAGATATTGCAAATCAGTAGACAATAACTAAATAAATTAGCAAATCGATTTTATTTTATTCAATAATGTTTTTATGGTACTAATATTTTTTAGATTACGATCTCTAAGAATGGTTAATTCAATTCAAACACGGCGCTAAATAAATATTAGTCCAGAATGAGGAGAGTTGTGGAGTTGAGGATGGGTTTATTGGACGTAATCACTCAATTAACTTTTATAGGCTAAATTGTTAATTGCTTTCGTAGGTTCCTGTAGGTAATTGACAGGCAAAAATGACAGGTCTTGAATTGCTTGTTTAGAAATTTCAAGGGGGAGGTATTATTTTCTAGGAGCCTATAATGAGTTAATGTTGTACAAATAAAAAAAAATATTAAAAAAAGTTTTGTAAACAAAAAATCATTTAGCTCTGAATGTCCAGTTGATAAAAAAGGATTATGTACAGGTTGATATGATCTAAGTTGATTCCAGTAGCAAAAAAAATTACTATAAAATAATGTTATAGTGGAGGTAAAAAAAAATTCTTAAAAGGTGAGATGGTATTTAGATATTGTTTATAGAATTTATTTTTGACTTTAATTGGGATAACTTTTTCTCCTTTATATTTATACGGCCAGCAATTGAATATTCAAAATTCAAGAAAGTTTATGTCAATGGTTTAAAAAAACAAAACAAAAAAAACCAGAACGATTTTATCTTCACAAATAATTTAATTTAAATAAAAACGGTATCAGATCCGCAGGTTGTCGCTTCAAGTCACAACTTTTCATTCGCTTCCGTTTTAATATCCTCGAAAATAAATAATGTTATCTAAATAACATTCTATGTTATTCTAAACATTCCATGTATGGCGACCTGTTAAATAAGTACCAACTTTTCTTTCAGAGTGTTGTAAGGAATTTATATTTATACAAAAGCATACTGTGTTTCGGAGAAATACATTATGGTTTCGGCATTACACGGAAGAAATTATCTGAGACCATCTTTGTGGATTCATGCAGACTTTGAATGCTTAACCTTCAATAAATATTAGAAAACAGTTTTAAAACACTAAGGTGTGGCCCTCACAGTTCTACGTCAGTTTAAAAATGGTTTTTAAAATGAGGGGTCACAGTCAAATTATAAGGTCGTAGAAAAATATATTCCTTTGTTTTTTTCTCGATTAACTAAAAGCCTTTTTGTATATTGTTAATATTTTATGATAAATTAAAAAAATTACATTACACTATCTTCCTAAGATTTCGTTACATAAATCTTATTTCTACGAATATATATTCTCCGATTGATAAGAATAAATCTGTATCCTTCCTTATCATTTTCCAGCTCCGATTCATAAAATAAGTCGTTGCATTTTTACAACTCTTGTAGTAAATATTTCATGGACGGACTTTATTGGATTGTTTCTAGCTTTATTCCTTTATTGAGTGACTTAGCTTTCAACATACGATATATTTTTCTCCTTGAAATTTTATCACTTTTTGAGTTTTATTTTAACAAATGACTCTATAAGAAATAGTTTTCCTGTTAAGTTAAATGTTTTTAATTATATTTGACAGAAAATATGTATTTATTGCGTCGCTGCTGCTCTAATTGTTGTGTAGATAAAGTATTAATTAATTTAGCATTTATAAGTATATCCTATTATATTTTATTTTTTATATTATATAAAAGTTGGGAAGGTATTATACTTAGGTTCTTCATATTAAACTATTTTAAGATATCTTCTTATTATAATTATTACCGATATTGCGGATATCCAAAAAGTTTAAACAATGTTTAATTAAAATAAATAAAAACAACAATCTTACATAAATATAAATCTTGTTCATTTATTGAAACTATAAAATATTGTTGTTTAGTAATTTTGCATATCCAGGTATAATTAGGGTTGGGGTACTTAACGAGTACCTGACATTGTATAGGCTCGGGACACCTATTTTACATTCCTTCCGAAAGACGGAATAACAAAGGATTGGTTTGCTCCGTTTAAAAAATCTTAAGGCCAGGCTGCGAACTCGCGATCTTAGGTTTAATAGATTCTTATGCTAACCACTCGACCACAGGTGACCTTATAAAAGGTTGAATTTATAGAAAATGGCAGAAGTAGACGAAAATACATGAATGGAGTGTTATTTATCGATCATCCTTGGTGTCTCATCTTTACTATTCCTTAAAAATTTGCTATTAATGTAAATTTCATCCATATTATGTATCAAATAAAACACTACACCACGATGTAGTAATGCCCTTGTTTAATTCATACTAATAATATGCTTTTCTAGTCATCTAAGAATACAGATACCTATTGATTTTAATTTGATTGAATATATTATTCTTTTTAAATAGATATGTATTTATTATAATGGAATGTTCAGGATCCGATTTTATTTTTTTATTACAGTATATTGATAGACAAGATATCTTGAAAGAGGGCAAGACGAATAAACTCCACATGAGATTGTAGGAAGCTTGAGACCTTCACAGTACTATAAACTTGTCAAAGAAAGCTTAGGATTTATCCGAAGTCCTGGAACTGAAGTAGAACGTATTTTTCTCTAAAACAAATAATTTCTGATGATATAAAATTAATTTTATATTAATTAATATCTTAAATTATACAATAATCATTTTTCTTCCTTGATTTTGTTAAACACAGGTATCGTTATTATTTCACTAAACTTATTGCATTACTAATGGTTGTTTAAATATATACAAATTTTATTTTTATCAATTATGAATTATAGAATAAAAATGGTCAGAGTATTCGTCTACCTAACATTAATTGGATTTTTTAAAATTGGTTTTTGTTTAACGTCCCTTCAACTGAGCCATTAGTGACAATTAATCTTCTTGAATTTCTTGAATTAACTTCTTGGCTTTTGCCATATGTTCTCCAGGTTGTCGCTTTGAAGTGAAGTACAAGGTTTCATTTTTGATATTTTCAAAAAACAAAGATTATCATGAGCTTTAATATGGAAAAGAAGAGGTAATTGTAGGTAATCAGTAGATTTCGATTATCATATAATCAAGAAATAAAAGTATCAATAAATATTTCAAAGTTTAGATGATTGACATAAAAATTCTCACCAACCACCATTTTAAATTCAGTCTAAATTTAGCTCCATCTGCCCGGTTTTTATTTATAATATAAATTTATATTATATTTATAAATTAACAGATGCTTTTATAAAATCCATATTGTGGAAAACAATTCATATATACTTTTAAACCCCAAAAATTTTAGAGCTGTTCGAAGCTCTGTACCCAGCCCAACATTGGCTTTTATTAGTTGCGGTTCAACGCCTCATTTTTTCAGGAGCTAAAGGAAATCAAACCAAGTTAGATATAGTAGAGAGATATTAAATTTGAGGAATAATTTGGTTTGATTTTTGCTGGCACCTGAGGATGGGGTTTTGTCCTATACATTAATAGTTAAAAAGCCAATGGTTCTGATAATTTACATAAATAATTATGTAAGTAAACTTTTTATTATAAAATTATCTACTTTTATTGGCTATATGCCTTTAGTCACTAAATTTTAAAATCGCGATCGAAAAACGAGTTTCGTTTTTAAATTAGTTCTGAACTTTGCAGAAAACTTTGTTTAGATTCTTTAATTCCTGTTAACAACTTCGGCAAGTTGTGCGAAGCTCTTCTTCCTGCACGACTATGACACGAATACTGCTCAGTTGTGACATCGCTTCGATGTCGCGATTCGAGTTACCAAACACGACGAACCGTGGAATACTTCGATCTCCCCTTCCTTCGAATCTCCCATTGCAACGCGACATCACAACGAGTAAACGTAACCTCGACAGATAGGTTCAGTTAGAAGACAGGAAAATCTGGGAAAAGAAGAAAAGAGCCGGGGGGAATAGTCCGCTCGAAGTTGAGGACTTGGAAGATCCCGATGGCCATGGATCTGTTCCGATCTGAGCCGAACCCAGAAGTTCTGGGCTCGCATCCTTTCGACTGCCCTTCAAGACCAAGAACGCCTCACTAACTAGCGAGGGATGAGACGGGCTTCAGGAGATGCCTCACTAGGTCCTCGGATTGTTTCGTCTCCAGGGAGGAGTCTTCTGTTGCCGAGCGAATCGTGGAATCTCTTCGAGTAACCTCCATGGAGCACAGGTCCTTTGTAGTAGAATGAACAGGGTGGAAACTACATATTGGGTGAAAGAAGACACTCGTCACGATGAAAACCAATGGAGCCTTCATCTTGAGCAAACACCCTTGAAGACCTATGCTGCACAAATAAGGTAAGCTATTTACTACACAATTATAGCGAATATTATCATTTTAAAATATTTTTTATAAGCTGCAGTAAATTTTTGATGGTTTCTTTACTAAGCATTAAATCCTAAACGAAATATTTTATTATTAGCTCAGACTGTTGATATGAAAGAGGCACAGGATATATAGAAGAATACTCTGTATTCGTACTGTGGAATGGATATGAAGTATTGGAATCAGTTCCGCTGGTTGTCACTTCGAGTTACTAGATTTAACTGTCATTCATTGCATTTTAAAGATTCTTCAAAAATACAAATTATCATGAGTCTTTAGTTTGGAAAAAATTATGTAATTATGGAAAATGTGTAGATTTCGGTAATCATTTATCAAGAAATGAACGTTTCAATGAACTTTTCGAAGTATAGGTTATCTCATGTTTGTTGAAATGTTCATTTTCGAACTATACACATTACCCATAATTACATTCTCTTTTCCATACTAAAGCTGATGGTAACTTGTATTTTTAGAAAATATTTGAAGGGAAACGAATGAAAAGTTAAATCTTATTGTGATTCAACTTCAAGCGACAATCTGCGGAATAATTACCTTATTCTTTCTATGTGATAATTGTTGCATTCAACTAGATGCTTTGCATTATCACTTTGGCAGGTTGGTTGATACAGCCCTAAAAGTAGATAAAGATGTGTCAGCCTTCTATGACCAAATCTTATGTTGCATTCTTTAGGCCGTTTGGAGAGATCCAAGCAGTTTTTATATTTTATTTGACACAGGTAGTTTTGCGAGTGGCTCTCAATTTTCTTTAATCATATTGGATAACTCTTTTATCCATTCCAACAAGATGTGGATCTTAAGGGAACTTGCTGATGCTGCGGCCTCCTCATAGGGGTTTTTAAAATGTAGTATTGACTGAACCCCCAACTATTTCTTCCTTATATATCATTTTATGTTTTTGTGCCTTATAGATGACTATTGATGAATTTGATATCAAGTATCAATTCTACAGAAATCGCTATAGATCGAAAACGAAAATAGAAAACGAAAAAAAATTTTTAAATTAAAAAAATTAATAAAAAATTATGAAAAATGTTTTTGTTTCATATTCGTTACTTAGCATTTGTATCGACGATATTTTGTATAATGTATTTTATTAGTGGGGAGGGCGCTTTTAATATAGATCACGACCTTGTAGAACACTTGACACATCCATAATAGTGTTGTGAATAGTAATTGAATTTATTATAAAATTTATTAACAGATATTGACAGTAGCAATTCATTTATACTATTTTATTGAGGACTTAGCTAACCAACAATTCACCAGCACAAGAAAATGAACCGTTCACGTAATCAAAGGTTTGGGTTGATGTAAACGTAGGTTCATTGCTAAGGCACGATGTGCCACTGGCACGTATGTTGTAATCTCCAGCGAACATAATGTACAGTAACGTTTTTTTAATGGCACGTTCTTAGCAGGCATTCATTCCCGTTAAACATTAATAAAAAACCAAAAAACTGCTTTTGTTTTCTCAATTTTAAAAACAAAAAAAGTGCTGCCAACTGATCACATGTTTTGAAGTCACTTATCTCTTATTCAAAATTTTTCATATTCCCACTTTTAGTATGGTGAATTTAGTATATATCAAATCGACTATAATAGGTAGGTTATCATCTCTTATTTTATCATATTACTGGATATTATAAATTTTCTATTGTATCAGCTGAAGATCAACCTGGGCCGAGAGAACCTCCTCTCCTGAGGCAAATCCAGTCTCTCTAAACTAGGTAATTGATGTCTTCAACCGTGCCAAATCACCTTATTGTACAACCTTTGGCTACATACTGTGCCTTTTCAATTAATACGGAAGACCAACTTTGATTTGAATATCAATAACCGATATTTTATTTCCAAAACTATGAAAAATTCGGCGGATTCGACTAGCAAGAAACCCTACCGTTAATCCCGCTGTATTCTTAATGATTTTTGATAAGGGGAGATTTTTTGATGCACCCTATGTTTCGGCTCCAGTCTCTATAATATGGGTACCATTAATCAGGAGGAACACATGATGTTACAGCTTAATCACCTACCTCCACAACTCTGTTAGTAATAATTCGGTAAAAACTCAAGAACTCTTCATGGATTATAGAGGTACATATCTTCCATAAAAATGCAAAGTATCGAAAGTGAAAAACACAAGAACTCTTCAGGAGAGTGAAAAAAACTGCTTCAAATTTATATCACCTATATCATTTTATGTTAGAGAAGAATTGGTTGACTGTAACTTCTAATATAAGGAAGAAATAGTTGGGGGTGCAGTCAATAAAAAAACCTTAATAAGTGTAACTTATTTATTGTGTGCCGACGTTTCGGCCTACAATGAAGGCCATCTTCAGGGCTAAGAGAGAGAAACAAACAGAAAATTCACTATTTCATCATATCTAGTCACTATTTTAATTTCCACATTACTACATTACTTGTCACCATATTCTTGTTACTGCAACGTTTCTTATATATTTTTCTGTTTGTTTCTCTCTCTTAGCCCTGAAGATGGCCTACATTGTAGGCCGAAACGTCGGCACACAATAAATAAGTTACACTTATTAAAGTGTTTTTATTGACTGCACCCCCAACTATTTCTTCCTTATATGTATATCATTTTATGTTTTTGTGCCTTATAGATGACTATTGATGAATTTGATATCAAGTATCAATTCTACAGAAATCGCTATAGATCGAAAACGAAAATTTTTTTTTAAATTAATAAAAAATTATGAAAAATGTTTTTGTTTCATATTCGTTACTTAGCATTTGTATCGACGATATTTTGTATAATGTATTTTATTAGGACGTTATTCATTGTTATCCTTTTTTATCATTGTTGATTATATATAAAATCGAATACAATATAATAAATTGTTAACTAGTCGTTATCTAGTGATTGCGTTAGGTCGTTCACAAAATAGCTTTAATACACAATTAAAATTGATCGTTTTATGAATTTAATTTCTGCATCAACTTTTCTTAATCAGTAAATAAGGATATGAGAAAGGACAGTAAATAAATACAAAAAATAAATAAAAAATCATTTATTTTTGTTATGATTTTTTTCATTTTGCTACCATCCTTACAAATATTTTGAAATATATTCAGCTGTTTCTTCTTTCGCCTTATTCTCTTAGGAACACGGCAAATCAATCAATTCCCGCCCTGTTGTTTCTTTCTTCGCCCAATATATCTTCATTCTCTCGCAACTTTTTCTTCCCTCTTTCGAAATGATGGGTATCAGTCTTTCATTTTCATCCTTATAATAATTCATAATTTTCTGAGCTGTTTTATTGAGTGCTCTTCAGTGTTTCGGTTTTGTTTGGCTGCTAAGAAAGAAGTAAAAAAAAAATGTTTAGTTACTCTGCTAGTAAATTCTAAGAAGTAAAAATATAGTATTTGATATGTGGTTAATGTTTTTGTTTAGCGTGACATTACTGATACTAACAAAACGTAAACTATACCTCTCGAGAGTCTCGGGTGCAGTTCACGATAGAGACTCTACTAATTCTGGGTTGTACAGGAATGTGATTAGGTAGATGCATTCCTTAATAACCAATAAAAAAAGGTGACTTGTCCTAGGTCACGCTCAACCGCTAGATTTTTTAGAGGCTGGGTGAGCCCCAGGAGGGTCTGATATCCTATATCATTCATCCCCGGCTGCAAACTGACTAAATAAAAGTCTTTCCCGCTGTGGGATTTCCGGCATGGCAACTCAGTGCTTTACCACTGAGCCACTCCGCTCCAAGACACTATATTATTATAATATTTATATTATTAGCCCCAAAATAGAAATATTGGAATGAGATGAAGCTTGTTAAACTTTTTAAATTGATGCATTATATTTCTTCCAATTGAATTAAAGAAAATATTTTTTACCGGATTAAAGGCATAGAGAAGTGAGGAACAGTGGCTTTATGTTTTTTCATTTTCTAAAAATATTTATGATTTAAACGATCCATCATGACAAGAGACTAAGCTAAATTAAGTTCCTCGACTCGTTGCTAGGCAACGCCGATAAGATTTTACATAAATTAAAAAAAAAAAAAATTGTATTCAAAGAGAGAAAGAAGGAAAATTATTCCGCATGTTGTCGCTTCGAGTTGATTCGTAAGAAGTTTTAATTTATCATTCGTTTCCATGTTCTACAAACATACCAGTTATCATCAAGCAAACAAATTAAAGTTATTAGGACGAAGAGTGGGAGAGGTTTCGGCAAAACTACCTCCGTCAAATAAAAAATAACATACTCATTGGATCCCTCCAACAGGCTTGCAGTCAAAAGAATGTAGCTCAATAAGCTATGAATCGAACACACAAGCAGACTTATCTCCATCTACTTTTAGGCTGCCATCTCCACAACCAATCTGCCAATGTTGTTATAATATAGAACTTATATTGAAGCATCTATTTCAATGTAAAAAGTATCAAGTATAAGGTAATTATTCGGCTAGTTGTCGCTTCGAGTTGAGTCACAACAAGATCTAACTTTTCATCGTTCTCCTTTCAATATTTTCCAAGTATACAAGTGATCAGGAGCTTTAATGTGAAAAAGAGAACGTAATTATGGGAAATGTCTGCACTTCGGTGATCATTTCATGTAGAAATGAACGTTTCTTCAAACATCATCATCTAAATGTGGACGAAAGTGATCCGGGTAGAGATCACAATAAATTTCTCGTAGACTTTGAGAAAAACTTCATTGATTAGCCAACGTTTCTACCTACTTTGTAGGTCTTCTTCAGGGCTATATGCAAAATACAGACAATGTAAGAATAAAAATGGTACAAATATATTAAAACATATTAAGTATAAATAAACAAAAGTAAGGTGAATACAGGCAATAAAAATGATAAAGATGTACAGGTAATTATTAAGGTTAAAATGTATGAGTGTATACTATAAACAAAGAAGTGCCAAAAAGGTAGTAACCCACATCATGAAGAAAATAATAATAGAACAGAAAGTGTTGAAAGGTAAAAAAATAAAGTAATACAGATAAAAAATAAAAACTGAATATAAAATAGGAATGTGAAATGATAAAAATTATAAAGATTTTTTTTTTTTTTTTTTTTTTAAGTTTTATTCCTTTAATTTGATAATTTACAATTTTGTAACAATTATTTAATACATGTTGAAGTATAACGATTTACACTGCAAGTTGAATAACATAATAAATAAAAGCTGTAATATATTTATAGGAGTAGGAAAAAGAAGAAAAAACCTACACAAAATAGAAAAATAAATAAATGAAATAAGTATAATTTGTAGTGAAAATAAACAATTTTAGTACAAAACAATCTTAGTAAAAAATTTTTTTCTACCATTTAAGGAATAAATTCGCTTATGATTGATAACTTATTATAATGTATTAAATTATTTATATTTATTCTAATAGCATATGTCTAGTTCGTCTATGTATGGATCGTCTTAAGGTTTGTTTGTTATAATTGCGTATTGATTGCATTAAAGGATTTCCTAAGTTTTTTGTTAAGTTGAAAAAGTTCCAAGTCTGAGAATGATAAAGATGTACAGTAAGGTAAATATGAAGGTTAAAATGTATGAGTGTATACTATAAACAACGAAGTGCCAAAAAGGCAGTAACCCACATCATGAAGAAAATTCTCAAAGTCTACGAGAAATTCATTGTGACCTCTACCAGGACCACTTTCTTCCATATATATATTATCAAGGTCAACTATTATCATTCAATATCATCACCTAAACTTCGAAATTTTAGTTGGCACTTCCATTTCTTGATTAAATAATTACCGAAATCTACTCATTGCCCTTAATTACATTCTCTTTTCAATACTTAAGATATCTAGTATTTTTGAAAAATATTAATAATGAAACGAACAAAACAGTTAAAACTTGTATCTCAACTCGAAGCGACAACTAGCGGAAAAGATGCCCTCTATTTCAATAAATATAACGATAAAAACAAATTGACAAGTATAACAAGGTTATAAAAAAAATATGCCGTTGTTACAAAATATATACAGAAGACTATTCCCTTTTTGCTGTAGTAGAACTGGCTGGAGAGGAGCTGCTTTCAGGCGCTGGAGAAACTGCTGACTACAGCCACACTATTGTTTCCCTCCTCTCAATTGTCTCTACCTTTCTCATCCCAGCGCTTCTCTTTAAACAGTAATTGCCCACTAACTTTTTAAATTCTACTATTGTTTTCTATTCTGTCAGTGAAATTAATGGCGAGAAAACTTAGGTTAAAATCGCACGAAACATATAAAGTGTAGTTTAGTCTGATGTGAAAGTGCTGAGACGGCGGGTTTGTTCACACTTGGCCACGCCTCGAGCAATGAGTGGAGATTATTGAAGTGTTTTCTTTTTTCCATTTTTTTTTTAATCTTGTAGAAAAATTAGTAAAGGGAATGTTCAAGAAGAATCTTCTTTTCCTATGCGTTTGACTGTTTTTAGGTAAAATATTTTCCTGATGGGTGAACGGGATAGGTAAGTGAGGAGAACGACAAATTTCTGTGCTGTTTATTTTTATATACAACGTGTGTCCGCCTAACGAGAAAAGTATTTTGGGATTGTATACAATAGTATGATCCATTTGTTGCATCCCAATCTCTTCAATACCTTATCTCAAACCTTCAAGAATGGTGTCAAAATTGGAGAATTAAAATAAATCCTAATAAATCCCAACAAATTACCTTCACCCTTCGTTGTAAACCTACAAATTTCTGCCCTACTGCATCCTTTAATAATCTTCCACTGAACCCTGTCGAACACATATGTTGCCTATGACTCCGTCTGGACAAACGCCTCATATGGAATTCTCATACAAGACTGAAAAGGGAAGAAACTGCTCGTCGTTTTCGCCTACTTCAACATTTACTGGACAATCACTCTAAGCTCCCAATGAATTTATTTGTTTCATTTTTAATATTTTCGAAAATAAAAATAATTCTTTCGCTGAATGTATTTATATTAAACGACTGTCTCAATACACACTGTTTAGGTTATATTTCGAAATGTTTGTTGAAACGTTAATTTTTTGATTAAATGATTACCGTAATATAAACATTTCTTATTTTCGTACTAAAACGATTATTTTCATTTTTGAGAATTTTAAAAAGAAAACGAATGTAAAGTTAAAACTTTTTATTAAACTTAAAGCTACAACTTGAGGAGCTAGTACCCTAATCTACCAAATATATTCAAATATATAAGCATCGTATTGCTGTATTGCATCCTTTTGTAAAGTTGTGATGCAAAACCGCAGGGTGTGGGATTCTGTTACTAAAATTCAAAGGAAGGCAAACTGTCCAAAGTTATTCTCCTCTCCTATAAATCATTCTTGGTGTTTCTACTTCCTAATCTTTTCCAAGGTTCTGCAAAACACCTTAAAAGATCCTACAATACTTCTAAAGCCGTCAACAAATAAATATATCGTTCAAAAGCAGATTTGTGTTGTGGATATAGAAATCACGTATCAATATTTTTTTTTTAACTTATCATTGTTTGTTAGTTTCCTTATGGTTTTTTGTATGGTACATAGATCGGGGTAGCTCAGTGTGTTGTAAGCAGAGTTGCTATGCTGAATATTCTGGGTATGTTATTTTTTTGTTCATTTAAATTCACTTTATGCTGCTATGGCTAATCGGGCGATGCTACAGTGGGAGCTCTAAATTTTGCCTATCCAGGTTTAAGTAGGATAGGGATTTTCAACGAGTATCTGACATCGTAAAGGCTCGGGACCCCCGTTTAACGACCCTTCCGAAGGACGGCGTAACTAAGGATTTTTTACTCCCTTAAAAAAATCCTAGTACCACGAATATTCTGGGTAGATACTGTGATCTCCATATAAGACCCTTGTGGGGCTCACCCAGCCTCTATAAAATGGATACCCTTTGTTCGATTCCACTTCTCTTTCTCTAGACCAATGAACTAGGTATCTACCGATTCTCCGATGCTGAAAACTTGATTCAAACCCTCATTATCATACAATACAAGAGACGAATAGCAAACGCCCTCTGGTGTGTTGCAACACGGTTGCAGATGTATTGTGAAAGAATAAATTAAATTAACATCATTGTACGTATGTGGAAGAAAATTGAAGTAAAATTCCATTAAATAATAAGAACCCTTACGTGCGAAACTATCATTAAAAGAAACACATGGCTAAACATTTAGGTCTGATCGTTCTTTTCACACCATCGTGATTAAAGATTAATTTACGGCAATTTTCGGAGTATGTACGTATATATGTACTTGGAAAAGAAGAAATTGATCCGGGTATAGGTAAAAAAATATTTTAATAATATTTGATTGTATAAGGTCAACTGATATTATTCAACATGTACGTTACATATAAAAGTTTAACAAGACAGCTCTTTTTTAAGTTAACATTATATTAAGGTTTTTCATTATTTTTTTAGAAATTTAATTTGTGCAGTTTTTATGAACCGTGATAAACTGTACAGATGTTCGGCGTTCGCTTGTGGTTAGAGGAGTCATGATGGAATGCTGGTGGTTCCGATCGTTTTTCTTCGATGCCATTCACTAGCGAAAACTTCAATATTACTTAATGCTGGGAAAAGTTAGTTATGTGCATAGTATACTTGATATAACCATTATTAATATATATAAAAAATTCTTGAGTCAGTAAAAAATTTACACTTCCTTGAATTCCAGGATGTGATTTCGGCGCCAGAGAAATCTGTCAGGAAATAAAAAAAAATAATAATAAATGCATTGCCGGATGCGGACAATGGATCCCTTATAATCTTATTCGTTCCAAGTTTTCTGTGGATCAACCGTGTGGGATCTGCAGAACCTTTCGGGGCTCATCTAGCCTTTAAACGCGGTTGAAAACCTGGTGGTTAATACTGACATCGGGCAAATCCCCACCCTGCATTATAGAGGGGTTTAGAAAAGTACAGTCATCCGTTGGACAGTTGTGCTTGTTATTTAACGTTTGTTGGGTATATTTTGCGCTTAGTTACCATCCCGAAGGCCCTGGGTCCAAATCCCACTTACTGGCAGACTTTCATTTAATCTGTTAGCGGCCGGAGATGGATCCAATGGGATCTAGGACCATCCTGGGGCTCACCATGTCTCTATAAAGTAAGGGGTAAAATCAGGAGGTTCAGCTTGTTTTAAGACAAATCACCTCCGTGTACAACCGTTGTTCAAGAAAGAGTATAGTCTCTACCATGTACTGAGTTTCAGACCCTTTACGGATACAGATTTTTTTGTTTAGATATATTTAAAATATTGCTCCTTCAAAAGAATAACGATAAAAATTGGCATTTTTTTTAGTTAAATCTTTACTAGCAATTGTGCTGATTGTAGCTTTTTACTTCAGGAACGACATACGAATAACTAATATTCCAATATTATTTCCTAACTAATACGAATCTCGTCTCAGCCCTGAAGAAGTCAGCAGCATGGTTGACCAAACTTTGGCGAAATATTTATCTACACGACCTAAACCAGAAAAAATAAACCTAGTCTTTTGTAACTAATATTCCATTTACAACAAGTTTTTTTTATTATTTAATAATGTAATATTTTGAGTTGTATCATGTTTGAACTTGAAGCTTTATGCGAAGTGAAGTTAAAGTCAAAGAAGTTTAAAAAAATATATAATGGTTAATAAAGGAATTTTAATACCATAGCACTACGAATGCTTAGCTCTTCCAAAATCCAAATTTTTATTTTTTTTAACGCACATGGAACTTTCAAATACCTCTCTTAAAAATAGGTTTTCGAGTTCCGACACTGTTGTTTTGATGGAGTGATGCATAAAATAAATATTGATCTCGACCAAATCATATGGTGTAACCATTGGCTTATAAGTACAATCTCTACTAGGTACTGAAGTTTAGTCATGCTGATATAGATTTTTTATTTTAATCTACCCATTCAATATTTTTTCTAAAAACTAATTGTAAATGAATTAGTGCTGCTTCCAGTTAGCTTATTCAGATCGTAATATTGTATTATGGAAATGTACTTTTTCGTCGTACAATGTATTTCGGGATTGTTTATTTTTTACATTTACTTGCTGTAATAGTATTTTTGCATGTCATTATAACATTCATATACATACGGATCGCTCACCGAATGAACTTGCTCTGTCCGAACAAGACGGAAGTTGCCATTCAAATTTTCAGGTGAAGACTTCTAGAAACACTGGTTTACAAATAAAAAAAAACCTAACTGGACCTTGATAAGGTCATCGGACGTTAACTGTCAACTCGTTTTTCCCGTTCAAAGTGGACGAGTCGCAAGAAAACAGATTGAGGTTTGTCTTTGCTTAGTAACTATGACCGAAGGATGTAACTGTGGTGGCAGGACGAAACTGTGACCGAAGGACCTTCAAAAACGTAATAGAATCAGGACAATTATTTAGTCCTGCGGTTTAATCCTGTCTGCTTTATAGGTTTTTTATTTTTTAAGTCGATGCATTCCATTTCTTTTTCCAGTAGAACTCATAAGCACTACTATATTTTGAGTAACGTCTTAAAGGAATCAGGAAGAGTGGCTTTGTGAATTACCAATATTTATAATTTAACTAAAAGGATTGTAAACAAAGATTGGCGGTGTCGGCATCGAGCCTTCGGGTTTGCTAAGTCTTTCATTTATTTATTTATAACAACTGATCGAGCAAAACAAAAGACTAAATAAAAATTATCTCTTCAATCCGTTGCTAGGCAACGCCGGTATATTACATCACTAAAAAGTGTTTATATCATAGAGGGATTTATATATATGTCTTTGTATTGAGAAAAGTATTTCGGGACTGGGGATAATAATGCAAAAGAGAGTTCTTCTACCCGTACCTTCCAGGTATCTTAAGGCGCCTACAGAAGACTCCTTTTAGAGATTCCAAACCGTACCAATAATCTTGTAGCATGTTGTACTTTACTGGAAACAGATTAATAAAATTCGATTCAACCTTTTTTTTCGGGTCTGTTTCGGAAAACGCATGCAGATTATTTTTTATATCTGTTATTTATGCTATTGAATAAAATAATCATGGCAAAACATGTGTACATTTATAAATTACCTCAAAACAAAACAATTGCAATTAAACTTATGTAAAATCTTTGTAAACAAATATTCTTTCTCGTAGCTTCTCCTCCATATGAATTCGCATAAATATGAATCCAACATATTTTTACTCGTTCCACATCCTTTTTTTTTTCTTCGTTTGACTGAAGCCTAAAGTGATTCCACCCTCTGGGTATGAGCACCTGTGTTTAAGTCAACGAAATATTTGAATGGTTAACAACGTAATGTTTATACCTCATGCCTTCAATTTGCTTTATTCCCTTATAGGCCTTCCAGCAGTCAGAATATAATGTTGTCCCAGGTCGTATTGCAGCTTTAATGCAAGAAGTCAGTATTTCATCTGCTCTACATGGGACAGAATATTGGAAACAGTCTCTAGTTTCCCTGTATACGCCTCCGAACACCCATTGCTGCGGGTATATCCTCCTCACATTATATTTCCTTTAGGAGAAGCAGGACTCATCGATTTCGACACAAGGATTTAGAATTAGGTTACTTGTTATATTTCTCAAGCATATGGAGTTATATATTTATTTATAGTAAGTAATCTGCATGCGTTTTCCGAAACAAACTCTTTTTTTTTCTTACAAAGTGCTTAGGTTTAATTAAAATTAATATCTCTGTTCGTGTGTAGATTGCTGTGTTGCTTTGCTGAAGGTCCCGAGTTCAAATCATTCTGTAACTGTGACAGATACATTATTTAATTTGTTAGCAGTCATAAATGGACCATGTATTTTAAGCAGAATCTCCTAGGGCTTATCAACCCCTATAAACCCTTAATTGGGCAAAAACTGGGTAGTTAAATGCGATTATTCCAAACCACCTCTCTGCGAAACTGTTGCCTTAAAATCAATGCTATATCTACTTTACCCAGAACCCAAAACTAATGGACTTTATTTTTACTATTTTGTTTTTTTTATTAATATTTTAGATCCCTTTTATTCAAATTCCATAAAACGAAAAAAATGCGCTAAATTTATTTAGTTTTTATTTGCTTTAATCAAATTGCCATACTTACTTTTTTATTTAATAAGAATCGTCCATTTTTGGGGGTGTTCAATTTCAATCAGTTGTTAGTGTTCAATTTGCCACATTTGCTTGTCGTCCTATATGTCTCCATCTTCCTCAAAAATTCTAATAAGATAAAGAGGAAAACAAGACGATAACGAATTCGCAACTGGATCATTAGATCAAGTCTCGGAGTGGAACCTGCAAAAAAAGTCATTGAAGTAAACAGTCTAAGATAAGGAAGAAATAGTTGGGGGTGCAGTCAATAAAAACACCTAAATAAGTGTAACTTATTTATTGTGTGCCGACGTTTCAGCCTACAATGTAGGCCATCTTCAGGGCTAAGAGAGAGAGAAACAAACAGAAATATATATAACAACGTTGCAGTAACAAGAATATAGTGACAAGTCATGTAGTAAAGTGGTACAAGTGTGGAAATTAAAATAGTGACTAGGTGTTTTTATTGACTGCACCCCCAACTATTTCTCCTTATATTAGAAGATACAGTCGACCAATTCTTCTCTAACATAAACAGTCTAAGATTGTTTGGACATGTTTTAAGGTTAGAAAACAAACTGGCCAAGATGACGTACGAGGATAAATTTGAAGGAAGAAGGTTCAGAGGAAGTCTTCTCTTTGCGAAGCCTGCAATGGAATAGAAGAAGAGAAATGTTAGAGGATCGTAGGGTCTAGTCCTGGCTGTACAGAAGGATACTTCACTCTGCATCAGCGGTAGAGATGATGGACCTTGATGATGATTGTATTTTTATTTTTTTACTCTAAGGGTTTCCTCTGGTTGAGATTTCCTTCAACCAAAAATTTCCTTTAATTCTTGTTTTCACTTGTTTCTGTCTTCAATATCTTCCTGCCTCAGATCACGGCCGTGGATACTTTCCTCAATGCCTTCTAACCATCTTTTTCTTGATCTTCCTCGTCGTTTCCTCCCTTCGCCACTCCAATTGAAAATTAAATTGGGCAATCTATCTTCCTTCATTCTTCTGAGATGACCATACGTTCTAATATTTTTTTCTCTATATTTTGGAGGACATTTTGTTGAATTTGAATCCGTTCTCTAATTTCGGCATTAGTCCTTCTTTCTAGCCTGGATACCCAGGAAGCTCTCCTCCAATAGTCCATCTCAGTAGCAAGTAGCTTTTTTCCTAGAGCAATGCTTATCGTCCATTCCCCTGCTCCATATAGCAATATGCTTTCAATTACGGACTTGTATATGAGCTTATTGATATCTTTCGTCATACTGTTGCTCCAAAGTACCGAGCTAAGCAAACCAATTGCTTTGCGGGTTGTAATTATGCTTTGTTTTATCTCTTTTTCCGATGCTCCATTCTTTGCCATTACAGAGCCCAAATATTTAAAATTATCCACTCGTTTTATGACATTTCCTTCAACAACGAGGTCTTCCTTCTTTTTTTTTTTAATTATCTATTTTCTGATACTTTCATTTAATCTTTTTTCATCTTTAAAAGTGCTTCTATGAAGTGAATGCGTCACAGCCCTAAAAGTTGTTGCCCATGGATATGGTAGCTTGTATTATTTTTATGTATTTAAAAGAAAAATGTTTTTTAATAGGAATGCATATTTGTTTCCCATGGTTTTTAGACTAACTATATACACGTTAAAAATAAACTTATTTAAAACATATCCTCTGAATATATGCCAGATCAAATTAAGAAATACTGTCTTTAAATCTTTTAAGTGTCTATTTATTAACATTATAATGCTATAACGTTTTATATAGCTTCTTAATGGCAATAACACCAAAAATGTCTCTACTGCTTTCTTTTTTTTAAAGGAAGCGATAGAAAATATTTTCTAGTTCTATTCGAAATATAGAATATTTGTAGCTGAAGGTAGTGTAGAAAGGTGTGTTAAAAGATCTTTTATCTGCGTTATAAAGTTACGTTATCAGCCACTCTTTTCTATTTGTTTTCTTTTTGTCACGCTTCCACCATAGTCCTTCTTATCAGGTGAGAAGTGCAGGTAAAAAATGGAGCTCGTGTAATGGCCTCTTAAATCGAAAGCAGATTCTAAATCTTTAAGATCCTTTACAAATCCGATGTTTTCCATCTTTGTTTCAGTATGTTGTTTTGGTTGGTGGTTAAGTGTTAGGTGTCGGTGTGTTATTTCTGATAGTAGAACTTGAAATTATAAATTGATGACCTGAAGATGACCTACACTCTAGGTCGAAACGTCGGCACTTACTAGTACTTATTTAGTGTTTTTTGACTGCACCCCTCCCCAACTATCTCCGTTCTCCATTGAAATTATAAAATTTGTATTTTAATTACAAACAAAGTTTTGGTTTTTTGTTTAATTAAGAAAATAGTTCGAAAATTAAAATTCAAACCTAAACCAAGGAATTGATGTATATATAATTATCTAATCTGAAATCTGCCTGGGATAGCTCCTGTGCGATCTGCGGACCCTTCTGGTGCTCATCCAGCGTCTATAAATTGGCTAACCGTTGTCCTAGAAATAGTACAGTCTCTACATTTGGGTTGTAGTGGTGAAGGTTTTTCTTTTTAACTAAGGAATTAATGCTATTTAAAAATTTATTATACAACAATAAATATATCTTTCCTCTCACGATTTACTAGAGATATTATTCCATAAATAATTGTTACTGTCCAGTGATATTTCCTCTTTGGATATATCCTTCCTTTGAAGTATATAATTAGACAGAGTGGAACCCTAGTTCTTTATGAATATTTCAAAGACTAATGCCAGAAGAGGTTGGGATCCGAGTCTTAGACGGATCCTAATCTTTTTGAACCAGGAAAAAGGTCCTTACAGAGATCTCTACCTGGACATCTTTTTTCACAAGAAGTATATCTTATTATCACACTGTATCGCATGATATACTATACCTCTAAATCTATTTTGACAGTATTATATTATTGATGTAATAAATATAAGTAATTGAAATATTTCTTTCTAGTCTCATATATATTTTTTGCTATACTTTTTGTAATTATTTATTTTCAATATTTGTTATTAATTCTAAATTAGTCTTTTATATAAATATTAATGATCTGATTGAGATTGATATTTCTGATTGTAAGTAATGTTATAGTAATTTTGATTTTTGTGCATTTTTTCGGCCAGAATCTTATTAATCTATACATTATATTGTGTTTTTTTCTCGGCTGTTTATATTACAAAATATTTTTTTGTACTCTTCCAATCTAACGCCCACCGACCCCAGCGCCCCAAGTGTCAGTTTCCTTAACTACCTGCTACTGTTGCCGTAACCTTTCTTAGTCCTTTGTTATTGTTTGTGTCAAGTGGACGGTTATTTGTTTTCATGTTAATTATACAATATGAGTTGGAATTTAATGAAGATTTTTCGCGAGGTGATTGATCAAAAGTCAGCTGTGCTATTTCTACAGGAGCGGAACGTCATTCCCCGTAAAATGTCTTGTAGAAAGGGACATAATATGAAACTGCAACTGAATATTGTTCTTTTTAATGAACATTGTTTATAATTTTTGTAACATATTGTTCTTTTTAATTGATGTTGTTTATAATTGTTGCTAGATATTGTTGTGTTTAATCAATATTGTTTATAATAAATGTTTTATTATATCTTATTATTTATTTTCTATTTTAAATATTTCAATTTGAAACATAAATAATTATATTTAACTACAATGTGATGTTTTTTGGTTAATTGTTTTTATTGCTCTGTATATACGACACCGTTTTGATGTGATATTGTTATTTTTAATGAATTTTGTTTATAATAAATGTTTTATTTTATCTTCTTATTTATTCAGTAGTTTATATATTTTAAATTTAAAGAGAAATTGTGATATACTACTAAAATATGATATTTTTTTTGTTATTGTTTTTATTTTTATCTATTTTTATTTTAAAGAGCTTGCCCGGGCAAATCGTTTCTCTTTAAATGAAAAATAGATAAAAATAAAAATAATAACAAAAAAATATATTTTAGTTGTATATCATCTCCTATTTCATTTCCTAATAATCCTGTTGTATGATAATGAAAGAATACTATTTCAAATAAATTTCAGGCAGCATAACCTGACAGGGTCCAAATAGTTGAGGTAAGTGCCAGAGGAGCGTGCTGGGGTGGGTGGGCTTCAGATTGGAAAAGTACCTATTTTTTTTTAGATTTTTTAGGTTCAATCAATAAATATAAAACTATTACATCTGCAGCCTCGGTGAATAAGTGGTTAAATCGAAATTTGTCCTGAGACAACAAGACTAACATAAAATAACATGGTTGTTATAAACGATTATTCGAGAAATTTTTAATGCATATGATTCGAGAAGGTACAACGAGTACCATTCATAAAGAGCTAAAACAGTAAAAATAACTATAATGTAAACAGTATTTTCTTATATCTACAGCCTTGATAGTTAAATGGTTAAGTCGAATTTTGTCCAGAGATAGTCAATGTAGGGAACCAGAATCCTATCATTCTCGTGGAAATGGAATATAAGAAATAAATCCTTTTCAAGCCAATACCTGACTTCATTCCTTATTCACTATGTAAATGACAGTAATTTTTACAGTTAATAAAATTAAGTTAGGAATCGTGCAATTTTTATATTCAATAAGCGGCTAAGTCAGGCATTGGCTTGAAATGGAGTTATTGCTTATATTACAACTCTATTTAAAGTCAAAAACTACGAGAATGACAACGATTACGCTTCTCTCAATGGAGTTAACTGGCTCTGGTCAAAATTTGACCTAACCACATATTCTCCGGAGCTGTTGGTGTATCCTTAATAGCTCTTAATGAATTTCTGATTTTATAAGTGTATCGGTGGCAGTAACTTGCGGAGACATTATGATATTATATGAGTGCAAGTGAGATAAGTGTATTCTTGATTCAAAATAACAGCTTTGAAAGTTTGATTCATGCCTTACAATAACAATTGACAGTAACGATTGCCGATTTCGGAAGCTAATAAATGCGAACACTCCTTCGTCTATAGGAACAGAAACCTTTTCATCAATCACTTGAATAGAACCATGGTTTGTTGTGTGGTTGTTGGGACCATATGTGGCTGCTTGATTTGACAAGGACTTGGACTCGAGAGACCACTTCAAAGTGTATTGTGCCTCCTGTGGTACAGTTAGTGTTGTCAAAGCAGTTGTCTTGAAGCAAAAGGCTCTATAAATCAGTCTGTAGGTTAATTATTTTATTGTCCATAAGCATAAGTCTTAAACCGTTATTTGAATTCTTTAATTTAAATTAATCATCAATAATTAATTTAATTTGAGATTGGTGGGCATTATTAATTAGTTTAATCGTTATTTAGACCTTTCTGACAAAAAAATAACTCATTTAACTCTCGCAAGGTTTTACTTAGTTCTAATTTTATTGTTAAGGCTTTATTTTTGTTTGTTCATTTAACGTCACTTCATGCTGCTATGGCTAATCGGACGATGCTACAGTGGGAGCTCTAAACTTTGCCTATCCAGGTTTAATTAGGGTAAGGATTTTTAACGAGTACCTGACATCGTAAAGGCTCGGGACCCCCATTTAACGTCCCTTCCGAAGGACGGCGTAACTAAGGATTTTTTACTCCCTTAAAAAATCCTAGGGCTTTATTTTTGTATCTTTGCTATATAAAGCCCTTATAATATATTATCTATTAAGGGTTCAACAACCTACAATTCTCCTATTATATATGATTATTTATTTTATGTAATAACAATTTAATTTTTTTTTGCAGGTGAGTTCTTTATTATTATTTGGTCTTCAACTCAAAATGTATGTATATTTTTTTATTTTTCTCGAGATCATCAGTATACAAGTAAGGGAAAATTGCTATATAATTTTATTTTTAACTTGAATAATTACATTTTTGTTGTTTTTTTTAAGCCTACATTAGAGCACTTGAATTAATCCACGTACATCATTGCCTTCAAAATATTAACTTTGTGTCCTTCTCTTCTGTTCCCAAAACTTCTTTATTCTTTCAGACCTGGCTGCCATTTTTGCATCTCCAATGGTTTATTGCTTCCGTGCAACAGTCTCGTATCCCTACTCTTACGAATTTAGTACTTATCATAATTATTACTATTGTTATGATGAATACTTTAAAAAATAAAAAACTTAATAGGTTAGTTATGAGTGGAAGAATATAAATGACCAAATTCCAGTAATTAACATTTTTTTTTTGTAATTTTTTGGTTAACCTTTCGAAGTTTGAAAAAAACAAAACGAGAAATCTTGTAAATTCATTTATGTCCGAAGCTGTAAAAAAAAAATTAATTACTTACTTAAATCGACAGATTATTTATTTACTAGTTTTCCAAGTAGTTACTATAAACTTAGAGTTTAATTTAATTTTTTTAAATCGGTATTAAAACTTTAATCATTAAACTTTATAGGTTTTATTATTATTTACAAGTAATTTTTTGACAACAGTAAAAATATTTAACCAATATGAGGAAGTGTAAATTTATGCATTACTGTTTATTAATCTTTATTTGCTTGAGATTAGCTATCTACTGCACATAAGCTAAGTGCTTTTCTTAGAAACATTAAGTAATATGATCAACTGTTTTTATTTACATTATTCGTCCATTTTTTCATTAGGTCTCATACGTAGAGAGAATATATAATAAAAAAATTTAAATAAAATTGTTGGCATTTATTCTGGTATTATATTTAACAGATATAATATGGATGTACAAGAGACATTCTTATGAACTAACTAGATGACTTAATGCTATTGACTTTCATTATAAATTATTGACTGTGGACTATATCTAACTAATATAGACTACTCTCTTACAACTATCTTCTCTATCTCTTAATCTTAGAGCTAGTATATATACATGTTAACGAAGAGGGGAGGACAACGAAGTTTACATTGCTGACAACACGGAACATTGATGAAACTTCCTAGTTACAACTCTATTTTATTAAACTATTTGCTTCATTTTTTTATAAATTTCAACTGGACTCAATCATATAATATATTCTTTAAATAGGAGAACAAAAAACCTATTTCCAGTAAAAAAAATTGTTATTCTTTATTTTCGAGATACGTTTCGGCCTAGGCCATTCTCAATCTTCTATTTTAATTGTTTCATTTTTTTACTTATTATATGGTTAACAATTTGACCATAAGTCATTCATCTGTAAAAACATGCATAAATTCTATAATTATAACAATATAAATAATTCAATAAATAAAACTGTATATAAAATATTTCTATTGTCCAACAAATAACCAAAATAAAGCATAGATACCTCAACATAAGTTGTTTTATTCCATTTAAACTTTTTTTCAAATTCAGAGGGAACCATATCCTCTATAGTCATTTAATAATAAGTCAACCTTTGATCTTAGTCTATTATGATCTTTCATATTATTTTCGAAATTATTTAAATAAATTAATATTAATATTATACCTAAACAACTATTCTCCTATTTAAAGAATAAACTATTTGATTAAAGCCATTGACCGGTAACTCTTGTGTTTTTGGAATATATTAAAAAGGAAACGAATAAACAGTTAAAGAAATCTTTAACGAGTCCTGACACTGTATAAGCTCAGAATCGCCATTTCACATCCCTTCCATTGGGATCTTGGGACTCCCATTTTATGCCCAATCTGTAGGACGGCACAAATAAGATTTTTACACCTGCAAGGCTACGAACCCGCGAACTTGAGCATAGCAGGTTGTTATTCTAAACAGTACACCACAACTGATCTATCGCAATGGAACGCTTACACATGCATTGACGTGACATCAAACGATTGGAAGGATTGGAGGGGAGAACCAGGTATGACTCCTGGGTCCTCCTTATTCTAGGTTGAGCTAATATATATAATAAATAATCTAAGACATAAATTAATGTTAATTGTACTATTAAAAACAATGTTTCCTCGGTTTTATGGGACTATAAATAGCCTTAGCCACCGTTAAGGTATGGCCGACTACTAGAGGGTGATTGACGAGCTTGGAGACCAGGTAAGAGGCGAGTCCTGATTGAGGTGGATCCGGCAACAGCGCCAGGGGTACCACAGCTGGTACAATGCACACGCTCTCCTCGCTCTAGTCTAGTCTGCGGGTACCTCCATCTTGGTTCGGTCAGTCCGCTTCTGGTCCTGTACCGATCTCATGGCTGGGTACTGTAGTCGATGCTCAAGTATTGTACTCTCAATACCATCCTCAGAGATCGAAAGTGAAGTTCTCTGTCCATTTTCCGGATATATAAACGTTTTTGTTTTGTATATATAACGGGCATAAGTTCCGCATGTTGTCGTCTCGAGTTAAGTCACAAGTTCTTACTTCTAATTCGTTTCCTTTTTAATATTTTCCCCAAAATACGAGTTATCATGAGCTTTTGTGTGAAAGTAATTAAGGGTAATGTGTAGATTTCGGTAATCATTTCGTCAAGAAATAAAAGTTTCAACTAATATTTCGAGGTACAGATGATATGTGTTTGTAGAAACGTTCATTTCTAGATGAAATGATTAGCGAAGTATACACATTTCCCATAATTACGTTCTCTTTTCGATATTATAACTAGTATTTTTGAAAAATATTAAACGTAAGGAAAATGAATGAAAAGTTAGAACTTCTGACTCAACTCGAAGCGACAACCTGTGGAATAATTACCTAATATTTTTTTTATGACTGAACGAAATGAGTAAAAGTCACTTTACCATTCATCAAAACTGTATCAAGCTTGCGTCAGAGCTTGTCTGCCAGAGGGCACTTGTGCCACTCTTAATATCCTAATGCTATTTCAAGCTCACTAATAATTTTTCTATTTTTTTCCAAAAATGTAGTTTTTGACTTACTTCACTTAAGAAATACTAGTGAGATATGTTAATAAACACTGGGAATTATTAAATCTTACTCTAACATTATAAAATTAATATATTCAAGCCAGCATATTGGTGATCGGAGTGTGGTAAATAATGGAAAAAATCTAATAAATGTATGCCTTTTTGGTATCTGCTCCTCTGCTCCGCAGGCTGTTGCCGTTTTTTTTTTTAAATGAAAATAATTGTGAGCTTTTGTATGGAAAAAAGAGTGTAATTGTAGAGAAATGTGTATATTTGGTAATAATTTTAACAAGAAATGAACGTTTCAACAAATATACATCATCACCTACACTTCAATGTTAGTTCTAGGCTGAAATCACGCCAAGTGTCTTAATATCAATTAAGGGTACCTACTTTATTGAGACTGGGGAAGCCCTAAGAGGGTCTCTATATCCTGCGGGGTCGATTCATTGCTGTTACAGAATTAACTGTCATTCTGTTACATAATAAGGCTTCTCTTCTGTTATCAATATTTTTTTCATTGATAGTATTCTTACCATCTTCTCTTAGCTAAATCTGCTGTATGAACAAAGGACATGAAAAAAAAAACACTTGTGGAGGAACTACCCATTGATGGCACTCCAACAAAGTTCAATAGTAGAAGGTATCGAGGCCATCTTCTTTTCAGACGCCTCGGAGGGTTGTCAGGAATATTATGGGAAGCAAGTTGAGAGAGTAGCGGATTCAAGTGTGTATGGAGCTTTTCATGGAAGGATAGGTATCTAGTTTGGTCCAAATCAGCAACATATGGGATATTAAGATCATGATGGATGAGTTTGTTTGTGACATAATAAGGAGCATTGAGGATTTTACGAAGAATTTTGGATTGTAAGGATTGGATACGAGATGATTGGATGGTTTAGTAGAGCCCCAAATCTCAACTCCGTATGTCCAAATAGGTCTGATAACTGTCATGTAAATGAGTATTTTGTAATTAATTGGGAGCTTTTAAGGTTTGTCCAGTAAATGTTGAAGTAGGCGAAAACGTCAAGGAGTTTCTTGTCTTTTCAGCCTTGTATGAGGATCCGAATACTTTTAAGATTTAAAAAGCAGAGATATAGTCGCATATACAACACATCCCTAATTAGTCATATTGTTTATCATTATATTGTAAATTTAAAATGAAAATAAACTTTGAATTTAAAATGAAAACTTATTGGTTCAAGCTTGTTGAGTCGCTGATAAATTATTTAATATCATTTCAATAATAATATTCATCATATTTAATTTAGGAGATAAACAATTCTATTTTTATCCAGAGAGATGGTAATTAACAAGAACATGTGTACTATCTGTAATAAAGGTAGCCATCATGCACAATTACCACATCCTTATCTCTAATAGATAATCTCTTATCTTATCTTAGAGAGCAAATGCTCTCGAAAAAACCAAGCGAATAGTAGAGTTTAAAATACATCATTCCCACGAACAGGGGACTCCTTTCCTATATGTGTGTGTATATATATATATATATATATATATATATATATATATATATATCATGAGATTTAAAACTGACGTGTTCGAATAAAAACTAAAATGAGTTGCTCTGTAAAAAAAGGAAATTTATTTTTTATTATAACAGTATTTTACTTGTTTTAATGACTCTCACCAGTAAATAAAAATAAACCACATTAAAGTGAATGTTTCACGCACCATTTACTAAAATGTTCTCCTTAAACTGTTCAACAAAAATGTAACTGAGTGTGACCTTCCCGGTTTCTTTATTCCAGCTGTTGCCATAGTAACCATATCGGTAACATTCTAAAGACGTTTGGTGTACGTATTTTCTATATATATATTTCTTCTAGCAGAAGTAGCCCAACAGCTTATGCATTACCTTATAGGTCATTGAAAAAAAACAAAATTACTGCAATCCACCACTTGTGGTGTAATTTATCCACTCTGGCTATTACTGTAAAGTGTGGAGGTAATTCCCCAGTGTTCCTGTTCAGAGAAGGCCTCCCTGTCATGGAGTGTGGATTCGGATGGCCAAAGCTGGGTTCTACAAAGCAACAAATTAGGATCAACTATAAAGGCATTGCCCGAAAGCTTTAAACAATAATTCACTCAATGGAGCAGTGAAATTCCAACAAGATAATGTTTAATATTCAATCTAAACCTATGAATTGAATCCTGTTATATCAATGAGAATTACAATTATTTGTATTCAATACGATAAAAGAAATATATCTGTATAATGAGCACATTCAATAGTTTTTATTGCCAGTTATGATTATTTTGTTTATATACAAAACTGAAAACAAAGTAAGATATGAAAATCATAATAATTAGCTCCGTATATTTAGAAAAAAAATCAATATTTCAATAAATTTATGATTTTTTAAACTTGTTCCTTTTAAAGGTTTTTAACAAAGATGTCAATGGGGAACACAGGGTTATTTTTTAGGATTCAACTGGATTTAACTTCAATTTTGCAATGAAGGAGTAAATAAAAAAAATTCTGTAAGTTCTAAAGATAGATATAAACATATATAAATAAGATAGATATAAACAATAAACATTAAAGAGGTTAAGCTTCAATTCATAGGATTTTTCAAAAAGAGTTGAATAATCCTTGGTTATGCCGTCAGGGGGAACGTAAAATAGTTGTCCTAAGGTTTGAACGGTGTCAGGTACTCGTCAAAGTCCCATATCCTAATTAAACCTTGATAGGCAAAATTTAGGACTCCCAATATAGCATCTTCCGAATAGCCATAGCAGCATAAATCAAACAAACATTCTATCAAATCCTATTCTGCACGTTTGCTTACGTTTTTTTGTTTGTTAAAACTATATTTTGAATATGACTGGCCCATGAAGCCTAAGTTGGTAAATGTAGGACGCTTATTCTGAATTTAATGGCTTATCCTTTGTGCGTTAACATTACAATTTAATGTTACTTAAGTTTTTTCTTTGTTTTATTTTAGCAATGTTTGTGTAATTAATGGCCCTGGGTTCGTTTTTTTTAAAGCCTTTGTGTATTTCGATTTTTAAAAAAAATTTAATTATTGATATTTACAACTGTATTACAATAATACAACAAGTAAATAGGATACGTGACATATAATGACATGAGAATGACAAGTAGAAAAACTACCCACTGGTAGTACTCAAATCAAAGTTCAACTAAGAAGGTCACGTGGCCATCTTCTTTTCAGACGCCTCGGAGGATTATCGGGAATTGAAGAGGAAGCTAGGTTTGAAACTAGAGGGTTTGAGCGGGAATGAAGTTTGTTATGAAAGGATAGATACCGGGTTCGGGCCAAATCAGCAACAAAAGGGACATTAAGGTCGTTATGGATGACTTTATTCTTAACAAAATAAGGAGCATTGAGGATTTTACGAAGGATTTTGGATTGTAGGGATTGGATACGAGAGGAATTCGATGGCTTAGTGGAGCCCCAATGCTCTACTCCGTAAGTCCAAAAAGGTCGTATGATGGTCATGTAGATGAGTCTTTTGTAGTTAATTTGGGAGCGTTTGTCTAGTAAGTGTTGAAGTAGCCTGAAACGTCGTGCGGTTTCTTGTTTTTTCAGTCTTGTTTGAGGATTCCAGGTTAATCGTTTGTCAAGGTGCAACCCTAAGTATCGGATCTGTTCTACAGGGACTTTCGATTTTTTAAAATCAGATTTTCATTTCGACATACTACTTTTTGTTGGTGTATTTTTTTTTTTAATAACTCTAAATAAAGAAGGTATCTTCGATATAAACTATTCAATGTGGAAAAACCACATTATTTGTTTTCCACCTATAACATTTGCATTAATATTGATAAGTGAAATAAAATCCTTATAGAGCCATCGATAAGGCACAAAACACGTGTAATAATGAAATAAGTAAATAGGATGAGAAAGGTAAATACGAATATGTTTGACGATACGCAGCAAGAATGGGCCTTGAAACAGTTTTTCACTTTCGATACTTTGCATTTGTAGGATAAATAAATTTAAAATCACTTGTATCAACGCTAGGAAATATATTCTTCTCTATTAACATTTTTTAATATCGTCTCTGCCATTTCCAACTATCGAATCTGAAAATCGGTACTTTTGAGGAGAATTAAAAAAAAAACAGTTTCAAGGTTCAATAAAAATTAGTGCCTATAGTAAAATCAACGACATTCGTTTTACATTGGTTTTGTTACTGATAGATGCCTCAATATGAATTTTATATCAATTATCAATCCTAAAGTAACTGCTATAAGTCGAAAACGAAAACTGTGTTTTTTTCACATTCGATACTTGCGATGGCAGGATGATGTTTCATACGTTGCTTACAAGTCGCATCCTAAAAAATAAAAGACAAATATCCAGAAACATAAATTCGAAATATTAATATATTGAGTTAATATTTGTATTTATGTATCCAATATCAATATACTCATATCCTGTATCTTTTTATAAGTGGTACATGCTTTGTCACATCTTTCACTTCCTTTTTTGATTAAGCTAACGGTTTTATAACAATACTTATGGTTAGACATTTCTAAATTTTATCGATTAATTTACTGTTTAAACTATCAATTGACAGTAATAAATAGTTTTTATTAACACTAAAAATATAATTTCCTTCGAAATAGGCCGACCTTAAAATTCTTCCGTTCTGGACAAATGCTTCTCCATCCGGCCTTAGTTCCGGCCCTGTATGGAACCATTTAACTATAGCGAGACCATATAATTGTACATAGTTTAATTACTATTATTATTATTGTATTGCAATAAAAATATTATATAAATACGCTTTACGAATAACTTTTATTTATGATACTCGACCTAAGGAAAAGTTTCCAAGAGTACAAGATGAACTCGGATAATTATCCCACTCATTTTGAATGGAATCCGTTCCCAAGCCGTTTCTCACGCTATCTATAATGTTTCCTTTGTGTTACCTTTTTTCTTATTCTTTTTCCTTTTCTTTACTAGCCATTAACTCTGCACGTCGACTCCTGCGATTGTTGAGAAAACTCGGGAGTAACTTTTTAAAGGGAACTCAAAACTACCTGACCAAGCTATTGTAATCTTCAAAGTTTACGGAGATCTATATTATCTTCCCAAACACGATATCTCTCATTTTAATGTTCTCAGATGGAATGACGTTACATTTTGAATAATATTATTATTATGAATAAATAGGAAATCATTCATTGCAAAGTATAATAAATATAATTATCATCATAAAGTGGTTTATTACCTATAATAATATAGTATGTAGTTCGTTATTCACTTTAAGACAAGAGACAAAGATGCGGTAAATTTACCATCTTTACTGTTTTATAAAATAAAAGATAGCCAGGAAGAATAGGAGTATAAACAATATTATTTAAAGTTATAATATTGACATAAAAATGCCAGAATTCTCTTGAATATCAGCTAATGGCTAAATATTCAACACTTACTCGTTAAGAATCCCTATCCGCTTCCCTATGCATCTTCCGATGGCGCAATTGCATAAAGTGAAGTTCAATAAATAAGCAAAAACTGAAACATATAATAGTTAATATAAATGACCATCCTTAGACCGAAACGTAGCTAGAAGTATAGCCTGTAGGTACAGTGTTATGCCTGTTGATTTTGCAGTCAACAGAATGGGACAACTTATTAATTTAATTATAATTATTTAATTTAATTATATTAATTTAATTTATAATCAACTTATTAATTTAATTTAATTTATTTAAGTATTTAACGCTTTGGTTGAGGTACCTTAGTATTGCTACTAGTCCTCCTCCTTAGATCTTAGAATATGAGTACCTACTTATTCTTTCGCGATGTTGAGTATTTTTCATTATATAAATTAGTGAATTTTTAATTTATTTTAGGCATGTTTTCTTGATAAAATAAATTATTTTCGAGAAGAAAAAAGTCTTAGTCTTATTTCAATGTTTTCTCTAAAATAACAAATCCTAAAATCGAAATATTGGAGTAAGATGTAGCTTGTTTTATTTTTTTAAATCGGTGTATTCCATTTTTATTTTTTATATTTATATTCAAAAACTAATATTTTGTATATATGCCGAATTCCATTTGTATAATTTCTTAAATAAATATTTGTATCTTATTATATTTTGTATAAATGCTTAAAGATGAAAGGAACAGAGACTTTTTGATTTGCCATTTTTAAAAATATTTATACTTTACTTGATCGAGCTTTTAAATTTTTAGAATTTTATTTCTACCATATTTCTGCAATTTTCGTTTCATCTTAGAAAAAACATAAAATGATGAAATGCTATTAAATTTGTAATAATCCAAATCCATCGTGATTTTCTTTTGACCCATATTTAATAGTATAAATTAATAAGGATAATTTTCACTTGATACAATAATCGTGTTCCTAAAATTAAAAAAATAAATAAAATATAGAGTTCTGTCATTAATAGTTTTATTATAATAATTGTAGTTATGGTTACTATTCTTCGAACTTTATGAGCACCAGATAACTTATCAGTTGACCTAGATAACAGAAACAAGATATTATATTTAAAACGGTTGATCAATTTCTTCGTTCGTTTCATCTTTGGGATCCCGAGAGACGCCCGCCGTAAGTATATCCTAGCTTCCTTTCTTTACAAAATTATCCAATCCCGCCGACCATCATACACCTCCAATCTCCTTAAATTCAAAACCTCGGTCCATTCTTGTAACACCCGCTCTCGGCTCTCAGAGCTATATACAGCATCCCACCGAACAACTGCTTTTGACAGAGCTTTCCTTATCCGATCCTCGTTCATTTAAAACTCTATACCTTCTCCCATTCGTCGTTTCCATAATCTTCTAACCTTCAAATCCCCCGTATATTCCAGCACCTATTATCCGAAAATAATAGGGGATCAGTTTTGACTTAATGGTCTCTTTATTCGATGAATGAATGTTTTTTTTGTGTAAATTTATGTGTGTTATTATGTATTTATATATATATATATATATATATATATATATATAAAACCACTTATATATATATATATATATATATATATATATATATATATATATATATAAAACCACTTATATATATATATATATATATATATATATATATATATATATATATATATATATATATATATATACTTATATTATACTTATTTTATATATATATATATTAAACCACGTACATATGTATTATTAACATCATATAGATAGATATTATAAGCGGCAACGAACGAGCTGATGCGGGGGCTAAAGCAGCTGCAAAAAGTGACGTTCCCTTAGTAAGATCCATTTTTTTATCCGAGTGGCTGACAGTGATAAAAAATAAAATTAAAGAAAATTGGGATGAAAAGTGGGAGAGCCTTCCTCAAAACCATCTCCGTCAGATAAAAGGAAAAAACACCGCCTGGATCCCTCCAAACGACCTAACGCCAAAAGAGTGCAGTATTATAAGCAGGTTAAGAATTGGTCATACTAAGCTGACACATCTCCACCTACTTTTAGGGCAGTACCAACCAACCTGCCAAAGCTGCAATAATGTTCAAATTACAGTCGAGCATCTGTTTGAATGCAAGAAACATGTAATAATAAGGAAAAATTTAAAAATTGAAACGTGCCAACCTTTCAAAAATGATAAAGAGCTGCAGAGGACTCTGATGTACCTGAAGCAAACAAAGTTAATCAATGAAATACAATAAGAGCAGTCGTCGCTAATGGCCTCAGAAGTTGAAGCGACGTTAAATAAAAAAAAATATAGATATTAAAAAAGAAAAAAAGGACAAAAGGGATGAAATGTAAATCTCCGATAATATTGTTTAATTTTTCTTCATTTTTTTTTGTTTTTTTTCTTGCATAAATTTGATCAATATAGAACCATAAATTGTTTCTCTTATATAATTATTGTTAAGTTATTTTAATTGTTTTTTCTTTCTTTTCTTCTAATCTGTTCTTAAAATATTGTTATTGTAGGTAGTCCACATTTTTTTTTGTTTGTTCATTTTTTTAATTCTTTCTCACTTACTAAATTACTTGTAATAATTAATTAAATGTAATAATTTTACACTCTAAGGCATAATAGCTTACAATACCTGTATTGTTATTCTATAGGGACTTGTCCCAGAATAAATAAAGACATAATTATTATTAGCTAATTACTGAAACTGATTAAAGGTAGTGGCGCATTCATCCCTAATATACTAAAATATACGGTCTACAATACCCTAATGACTTCTTCAATAGTATTCAATCTAAACTAAAACGGCTAAGGATGAGTGAATGTAAAGCCGAAAGTGGAGACTTTAATGCCGTGACTGAGTCTTCGGCCATGGTGAAATTAAGCGAATCGACTGCAGCGAAGCGTGCAGATTTCTCTCCATCTTGGTCCATCTTACGCAACTCTTTAGTGAGGGATGTAATTCGAATCGATCGCTAATGTCTCTTCGAGGAATCCTAGGGTAGTTAATTGACATCAGTAATGTATTGACGGACGTTAATTACTGTTACGTCTGATAATAATGTTTAGCAATTAACTGTGGAGCTTATCAAGATTATTCTTATCAGATTGGGAATTAGCAAGCCTGTAATTGAAACTAATTAAATTTTAGTTTTAAGTTTAATTAGTTTTAAGCAAATTATATTTAAATATTCAATTAATTTTATAGCACTACTTTGTTACCTACAAATTTATGTGTTTTTGTTTGAAGATGTAAAATTCTTATGGATATATTGATTTATATTTTTTCATGTTAACACATCCTTAGTAAATTACCATAAAAATGTCATTACTATTTTTAACATGGGGAACGAAAGTTTTTCTCTTTTTTAAAAAAAACTAAATAATTAAAAAACACAATAGGTTTAAGGATCTATTTCAAATTTTTAAAAACGCCATACTTGTAGAGATTCGAGAGATAAAATAAAAAATAATGAAAAAATACGGAGAAAAACGAAGAAAAACACCAACACTTTCTAGACATTGGTTGCGTATTAATTGTACAATAAATTATTGTAGAGGAGTAACTGATCGTCTTATGTCTGTGGGATTCACTGATAAAAATTATTTTCACATAATCACGAAAGTATTTGTATTGTAAAGATTTGTATATTGAGTGATTAGGAGGCCACCGATATATTGAAATAAAAAAAAACTGTCGCACTACAATGTATGAAGTGTTTTGGTTTTAGCACATAATAGCGGCTGTACTGTGAGACAGCAGCAACTTTATAGAGGCCGGGTGATCACCAGAAGGGTCTGTGGTTCCCAGAGAGTCCATCCATGGATATCAACATACTTGATGCATAGATGTTGATCAGCTGTTGTGGTCAGGAAATTTCTTACTTGGTCCAAACACACACTCCAGAAATCATAAGAATGTTAAGCACCAAAGAATATGGAAATAGGAATTTTACTAGTTAACCATTCCTTCTTCAAACTGAAAAATTAATGGTGATGAGATTGAGCTAGTTTTAAGGTTTACTTCATTAGTAGAATTGTTTGCTTTCAAATTTTTAGTAATTAATGATGAAGGTCAATTGTTTCCCACGCTTTTGAACTATTATTAAATATAATTTTATTAGTGGGAAAATTGCTTTAGGTTCCATACTGAACATTTCACCGTTCCCAAAGTTAAAGGTGATTACAGGTCACCTGCTTAATCCTATAAATTAGTCATGTAAATCCAATCTTGCGCTTTCACCAGGTCACTTGCCACTTTCTGGAACATTTCCCCATTGTATGCTAAGTGTCGGGCTTGTACCATTTTGGAATTTTTCCCACAGGTCCAGGATAAACGACTTCCTTTAGTAAGGATGCGGTTGCAATGTGAGAATCTCCGGGCGAAAGACCTGCTATTTTTTTTTTACTTCACAAGTGAATGTGCTACATTTGTACATTCGTTTCTTGTTACATTGGAAAATAGTAATGAATTACAGTGTCTAGAATTTTGTACTTTTCAACGTACTATGTTCAACGATCATTATTTATTAATCTCATTTTAGGTCTCGATCTAATAAAAAATTTTCTATGGCTTAGAAAGCAACACGAATGTCCTAGCTTGTACAGTAGCATTAGTAACGAATAATGACTTGCTAAAAAAAAACTAGAGCAACTATCAAGTAAACGTCCGAAGGATAGATCGAGACGCAGATGGGAGGATTACTTAATGTGTAAGCTTACAGTTTTGGTTATGGTTGTTTATCTGTGGATGTACCTTATAAAGATTGGCATCGAACCTTTGGATTCGCTAAGACTTTCACTATAAAAAATATAGGTAACAGGAACCACTAGTGAAACAATACCCTATGTCTGTAAGATTGTATATACATGGAGATTATTATCTATATACATGGAAATTATTATGTATATACATGGAGATGGATAGGAGCAGGCCGGTCAACCAACGTCAAGGCGGTGTTCTGTTCCAACATATCGTTAATGTAAGATTTTTATTTTGGTCTTATGGAGAACTGTGAATTATTTATGACTTACTTTTATTTATAAATGGGGATTGGACTAGCTCGATATAGAATCCTAAGTTGCTGTGCTCCGAGTTCAAATCCAGATAAGAAGATGATTTAATTTATTTGTTTATCTGTAGGATCTATAGACCCTCCTGGGGCTCACCAAGCTATAAAGTGAGCATCTTAAATTAAGGGAAAACCTGGGGGTTGAGTGTGATCTCAGACAAAAATGACTTCCCTGCATAACCGTTATCCAACAAACAGTACAGTCTCTACCATATAATGAAGTTTTTTTAGTCATATACAAACCTTAGTTCAATAAAATATTTTTAATACATTTTGATCGTTCTAGAGAGTCAAAATTTATCATATAGTTCTTATTATAACTATAAATCTCGGTGCTTGAGCTTTGAAGGTATCTCAACCAAGTGTTGCCCTCTTTAGAACTGTATATCGGAGATTTATTTTTGTTGGCTAGGTCTGGAATATTGTTTATTCTCGGATGCCTGGGTTAGCTCGAGAAGCTCCTATATAGATGAGAGAGCACATGGCCTGTGAGGCTCTGTTAGTCAACAAAGACCGATTTACTCTCAACAGAACTCGGTTACTCATCTCGAGTGTTTGAGTACTTAAGAAGCGAGGAGCTTCGGATATTGCGGTCGATGTCTTAAAGAGATGGAAATAAGGAGAGTCCTTGTATGTCAGACTTTTTCGAGGACTAACTATATATATATACATATACTAAAAGAAGAACGAATAATTATGAAAAAGATTTTTGGCCCAAAAATAACTAAAGAATACCGATTACAGTCGAGAAAATATCTCAAACCTGGCAGCAGGCATGACTACCATTAAAATTTTATGGACATATTTTTGACTTCCTCAAATGAGACTTAACAATAAAATGGCTACTTACCCACAAAAAGTCAAGTTTACCACATCATGGATTGGCCAAGTAAAATTAAATCTAGAAAAAGCGAAAATAAAACGTACTGATTTTACTTACAAATAAAAAAAAATGTGGGAACAAGGTACACAGATGGATAATAATATGAAAGAAGAAAGCATTGAAGAGATCAGGAGAAAAAATGATGCATGGACCCTTAATTGAGGGCAAAACCTTGCGGTTGAGTACGAGTTCGACCAAATCACCTCCCTACAAAACCGTGTCGTAGAAACAGTACAGTATATAAAAGATACTGAACTTAAGACCATTCCATATTTGTAGTGGTTTAGAACTTTAAGGTGATAGTTGTAATAACCTTCCAAAAACTATTCCAATCGCGCCTAGTTTACAAGATACATTTTTATATATCGAATATTTGTATAAATTATGTTTAATACATTTAAACTGTAGCAATACAGCTTTGGATTAAGCACATTTATATAGGGCGGCTACAAAACCCATTGCCTGTTCCAACATTCACCCCTGGACCCGGGTCAGACAGATATCGAACCGATTTGGGTCAAGGCCTCCCAAAGGTCTTTCAGGCCACCATATCCTCCAATATCTTCTTCCACTTCTTGTCCGTACCATTATCTTCTCCGATGACCCGTGCCCGTGACTCTTATCTAATTAAAGTTATTTATCCGGAGGTACCGCTGGTTAGAAAATGGCCTAACGGTACTTGGAGAGTGAGCGGTTTATTGCCTAACGAAATACCTCGCAGGTTGTTGCCAATTCCTTAGGAGTAAGATTTATAATGTGCTTAAGTACTTATAGTAAAAACAAAAAAAAACCTTGGTAGTTTTTTTAGTTAAAACAATAAGATTGCCTCATTTAATCAATTATACGATTGAAATATTTAAGGAGTCTTTTGTGGATTTGATATATATTTTTACTATCGTATTTGTAAATTTAACGGGCGAAAATTTTTAGTTATTATTATAATCTCTCTCTCTCTCTCTCTCTCTATATATATATATATATATATATACATATATATATATATATATATATATATATATATATATACACACACATACATATCGTTGTGATTTTGTAACTTTTGAAAACTAAAGCTTCTTATTTCGGGATATTCCATTTATGTCTATGTATATGCACACACATGATAATGTATATGATATACATAAGGGCGAAAAATAAATAATTATTTTCAAATTGAGTACGTATACAAAAAAAAAAATAAAAACCCAATTTTTGTAATAAAAAAATTAATTTAAAAGTGTGATAAATATTTTATTCAACCTATATTGATTCTATTTATTCTCACTAGTAACATGATATAAGTGATATAATTAATACATTATTGAAAATGTAACAATTATAGAAAAACTGATAAATGTTAGGAATGGGAAGCAACTGTGAGTTCATTTCTCATCCAGTGCTACAATTCACAGATCTCACACCCAGCTCTTTTTCATTTCTCTTTCATTCTCTTTTTCAGTTACAAAGAACGAAGTATTTTTTAAGGATTTTTTAGCAAAATTTTCTACTTAAAACCTTCTATGTGTAAAGGATGGCGAGACGTAAGTAGGAGGGTTGTGGTCTTATAGATTTGGTGTAGTTAACCGTAGTTAGATATTTGTTAACAGTAAGACTTAGGAGATATCGGCATCATGCCTTCGGGTCTGCCATATCTTATATTATTATAGTTAAAATTTGTGCTCTATTTTCTTGTACATGAGCCTTCAAAGTAGATAAAAGTTATTATGTATAACAAAATCTATTTGGTGTGACATAAATCTATTTCTTGAACATTTTCGAAAAAAATTGTTGATTTTATAAATTTATTTTTACAATTCGTTTGGTTATATTTCTTTTATTTTATGCCTATTGTTATTAATTTAAAAAAAAAAAAAATTGAAATTTACAACTTCATACAGAATACATTCAGTAAATATAATGAAAGATAAATCATGTCCAGAGACAAAGGCAAGTAGAGAAACTACCCAGTGGTAGTACTCAAATAAAAAGTTCAACTTAGAAGGTCCCGAGGCCATCTTCTTTTCAGACGCCTCGGAGGATTATTAATTTTTAAATTTAAATTTACGCCATGAAACGATCTTGTAGAGTGCTTTCACATTTAATCTACTGTTACTAGAAAATCCTTATCTCTAGACTGTTCCGTGTTAGCTGCTTGTCAAGATAAAGTTCTAGCTAATAGTTCATGTCTCTGGAAGGAAGGAACTGATTATAAAGGAGCAGCATGAATAATATATATGATTAAAGATAATTATATAATTCATTTAACAAATGTATTAAAAATTAATTGAAATAAAACAAATGTTACAAGTGATTATAATTTTTTTTTATTTTTTAAAGAGAAAATATAGGCCCTCGACCGGGATTTGAACCCGGAACCTTTGTCTCACCGTGACATCGCTCTGCCAATTTAGCTATCCAAGGCCCATGCCGGTCGAGGACAAAACTTTTCTCTCCTAGATCCTAAAGCCCCAGTGTGCTCCCGCCATTTTTGCGATGAATACTCTAGAACGAAGTTCTTTGAACATTAATTTTAATTTAGGATCTTATTGACTTACGTCATAATATTATTTATAATTTTTTATAATTATTGGTTATTTTTTATGAGTTATAAATATTTTTATTTTTTAAAGAGAAAAGATTGGCCCTCGACCGGGATTTGAACCCAAACCTTTGTCTCACCGTGACATCGCTCTGCCAATTGAGCTATCCAAGGCCCATGATGACTCAAATTTTAGTTGATAGAATGCTCTATTATTTTTATGTAAACGTTTTACCTATTTTAAGTTTCTATTTTAATGATGTACATGGAGTTATTATGTTGATTATTCTTAAAAAAAAATTCTAAAAGATCTTAACTTATCCAATGTTTTTACTTACTCAATTTGTTTGTGTTTTTTGAACTCGGATTTAAGTAGTTTTTTATGAAGTTAAAATTGTATCTGACCCCTAATCGTTAAAGATATCAATTCTAATTGTAAATAGATAGGCAAAATTTAGGATCACCACTATAGCATCGTTCGATTAGCCATAATTGTAACGTGATGGGATGTTAAATGTATTAACTCCTCATACAAGACTGAAAAGGCAAGAAACTGCTCGACGTTTTCGCCTACTTCAACATTTACTGGACAAGCGTTCTAAGATCCTAATTAATTGCAACAGACTCACTTACATGACAGTTATCAGACCTATTAGGACATACGGAGTTGAGCTTTGGAGCTCTACTAAACCACCCAATTCATCTCGTATTCAATCCTTACAATCCAAAATCCTTCGTAAAATCCTAAATGCTCCTTATTATGTCACAAACAAACTGTTCTTAATACCCCATATGTTGCTGATTTGGCCCAAACTAGATACCTATCCTTCCATGACAAGCTCCATACACAAGTGAATCCGCTGGTCTCTCAACTTGCTTCTTATACTATTCCTGATAACCCTCCGAGGCGTCTGAAAAGAAGATGGCCTCGAGACCTTCTACTATAGAACTTTATTGGAGTGCTACCGATGGGTAGTTCCTCCAGTGTTTTTTTGTTTTCATGTCATTTGTTCATATCAGCAAATTTACTTGATGTAATATTATTACAGTTGTAATTATCAATAAATTAATCTAAAAAAAAAAGGAAAAACAAATCGCATTTTACACTTTTTTAGGATGACTGTCAGTTTTTTAATTATTTTTATAATAAATGTTGAGATTAATAAAATACTTTAAATTAAGAAAATCACTCCGATTTAGGCATTGTCTTGTTGAGGAAATAGAATAAAGAAAGAAGTATATTTTGTTACATCCTGATTACTGTAACCAACCAGGCACATTTCCCATCATGATCCCAATTCTAATCCTGAAATAAAAGTAAAGCAAAAACATCACTAGAAAAAGATTAAATAAAAACAGTTGATGTTATTTAAAATTAAAATAAAACACAGATACTTTTCATTATTTTTATTTAAACTTTCCAATTTGTTGTTTTGTAACCTTCCCGTTGTTTCAATTTATTGTTGCTGTTGTTACGTTTCTGTCTCTAGTCGGTTTCCTTTTGGCATGTGGTTTTAGGATGTTCTGCAGTTTGTTTTTTTTGTTCTGGTAATTTTATTTTATCTTATTTTATTTTTACGCAACTTTGGGTTACTCCGTATCAATCATTAGTGCTTGTTCCGGGAATTTCTCTCAGCATCTCTTCATTCTCTCTGATCTACTACTTTCCTTATCGGAGATTTTGTTCATCCGCTTTGATTTCGCCTCGAATCTCTTCCTCTGGTCTCTGGTTATGCTTTTGGTAGTTCCACCCGTTAGCATATCCTCCATAAATATTATGTTAGGAGTATAAGATTTAACAATTTATGTTTAGTTCTCTAATGCCCCTCTTAGATTCCTTAATCTGCTTCGTTTATCTTCTTTTTTATTTGTAAGGAATTCAAATATTCTTTTCGTTGGCCTATTTGCATTAATTCGGAGGATAAGCCCTTAGAAATTGATTCGTTTGTTCGTAATATACCTCTACTTTTTATAATTGTTTACCTTTCGATTTGATGATATATGAATCAACGAAATATCGAAATTTTTAAAACGATGTTCAAGACTTAGGGATTTTTATTTCGAAGCATTCTATTTATGTCCTAAAATTACGCTGTGAGATATCACTTTAAATTAAATTACCGATTTTGACCTTATTTATTGAAATGCTTATGAGGGTACTATACAGTTGTGGAAAGACTGAATATTATCTTTGAAGGATATGCGTTATAAATTTAAATCAATTTATTTATTTTTTCATCATTAAGTAGTTTCCGTTGTTCGCTGCTTGATATTCTGAGGATGGTGCGAATTTCCATATAATTGAAAGTAATTGTGTGAGACCTTTCCACCAGCAATTTCTCACTTCTCATTGTCTGTAGAGTTTCGATTAATAATACGATGGCCTTCTTGTTTTTTTTTTCGTCCTTCGATTGTTGCAGAAGACACGTACCCGCATCCGGTATGCACCTGATGCCATTTTATAAATTTTTTTATTATTGTCAGTTGATTATATTCATTCCTCTGCATTTGAAGTTGTTATCACTATCTTTTCGATATCATTACGTCAGGAGATTTTTTAACTAGTTAAATTTGACTATATCACTGTATCCAATACTTCCGAGCTCGTATTCGAGATCGGATGTTGCAGATTTTTTTTCTGGTATATCAACTGTGGATCGGCTCTTAAATCCACACATTCTTCTGGCAGCACCCAGTATCTATAAACTAGAAATCTTATCCTTTAACCGATCATGCAAAAAAGCTGGTGGTTGATCGTGGTCAGATCGCTTCTTTGCATAGCCATAGGTTACTGATAAATAAAATCCTTCAATATTATAAATGTTAAAAATTAGTAACGCTTCAAATCTTGGAGGACTTTATGCACTTGTTTTAATTTGTATGCACTTAGTACCTTTTTATGTTTTTAATTACTGAAACGGCTTTAGTTTTCATAAATTTAGTTTCATATTTTCCGCTTATGCTCATTACAAAGAAAATTATACTAGTTTCCGGATAATTTTTATTTTTTAAATTTTCAGAATCATATTGTTTGCCGATCGATGGCTAATCAACTTTATGCTATGGCTAATCAAACGATGCTACAGCGGGAGTCCTAAATTTTGCCTATCCAGGTTTAAAGAGGATAGGGATCTATAGAGTACCTGAATCCACACAGGCTCGCGACCCATTTTACGTATTTTTCGAAGGATGGCATAACCGAGGAATTTTGAATCAGTTTAAAAAATCCTAAGGCTACCTGGGGTCGGGCTAGGAATCCATGATCTTGGGCATGGTTTCATATCAATTAATTTTTATTATTATCCATTTGTATCTATTTATATATTTTATTTGATAAAATATTAGCTTTATTTTTCTTGTGTTTACAATTGTTTTCGGATAATTTTACTCTTTTTATTTCAGAATTGTATTAACTATTATTTTTATTATTATGCATTTGTGTAATATGGTATCGTAAAGCATGGGCGGATCCAGGATTTCTTTCTGGGGGGGGCACAACGTGCTGACGGGCAATAAAATAAACTATAACTTATAAATAAACTTGTAGTATTTATAGAAAGGTTTCAAAGGTTTATTAAAATATCTAAGCAATAGTTGCACTCATGTTATTTCTGTTATTTTATTCATGTATATTAACAACTATCATCACATGATTTGCCTATATAAGTATGTACTGTAATGGACTCTCCACAGTACACAAAAAACCGGCTGGGGGCACGTGCCCTCTTGCTCCCTCCCCCTAGATCCGCCTATGTCGTAAAATTTTTTGGCTGAGTAACGAACGAATTACTGAAAAGTAATTAAGGTCTGTGCCGAATTGTAAACGTCCGAGAGCAAGACCATGGAGTAGGAGGGGGAGGATTGCGTTAAGAGTGATTTGATGGATTTGGGTTCGAGTAGTTTTTAAGCATAGATCGGTAGTAACGGCATCGAACCTTCGGGTTCGCTAAGCCTTATTGTTATTATTTTGTATATGTATCTATTTATATATTTTAGTAGATAAAATATTTGCTTGATGTTTCATATATTTATTGCTAGTTTTATGACATTTTCCACTTATTCTCGCTGCAGTTCCACTCTTTTATAAATAAGCAATGAGCGGGAGACACAGGTAGAGAACGGTGCCTTCATGTAGGACACCTGTGGGAATAGGAGCTAGTAAAGGCTAGCCTTGAAGGCATTTACATAGCGCAATGGTTTACCGTTCACATGACTAGCCTACTCTAGGGAATGTCTCGCCACCGTTAAAAGTTCAGGTTATTTTTCTGCATGCAGGAAGATTCAACCGCCATCTTTCATTTTTGGTTGTTATATAGTTGGATTATATAATAAATTACTTAATATCTTAAAAGCAATAAAAGGATCCGTGGGATTTATTACACCTCAGCCAGCCTCTATTATGTGGGTTACCCTTAATTGGAAGAAAAACCTGGAGTTTGATCGTAATCTCGACCAAATCACTTCCCTGTACAAACGTTTGCTTAATAAAAGTTCAAACTCTACTGTTTACTCAGCCCTTCATTGGTTGTATTGTTACGAGCTTAAACTTGGATTACCGATAATTCACTACAGTTCACTATATCGATCAAAGACTTTTCAGGTTAGTTCAACACTATATACATGAATACCATAAGACCTATTCGCACTTACGGAGTATAGCTTTGGCGCTCCATTAAGCCATCCTTACGATACAAAACTTTCGTAAAATCCTCATTGCATCTTACTTTGTTACGAATAAAGTGATATATAATGACTTTCAATGTCCCATTCGTTGCTTATTTGGCCCGAACATGAAATCCTTTCATGACAGTCTTTATTCCCACTCAACTCCATTAGTTTCAAAACTTTTCTCTTAAATTCCTGATGGTCCTACGTTTAAAAAGAAGATGACCTCTTGAAGTTGAACTTTTTATTTGAATACTACATTCTCTACAATTAACGATTTAGTTGAAATTCGACGGAGTTCGGGCTCACATCCCCTCCCTACGGCATCCCAGAAGATAGCCTACATCTGAGGCCGAATCGTTGGTACAATAAAAAAAGTCTTCCTTATTTAGTGTAATCATTGACTACATCCCCTTAACATTCCATATCATTATTAGAATGATCTAGCCAACTATTTTCCACTTAAATAAGTATAGTATGTATGCATACCTTGGGTATAATTGGTTAAGTCGAGTTGTCTATATTGAATTTGAGTTGTAATATAAGGTATAACTCCTTTTCAAGTTAACGTCTGACATAGACTCTTAAATGAGTAAACGAAACTCCTTTTGGATAAAATTCTGCATTAGCTTAGTCGTAGATAGATCATTAGCTTTGATACCATTTATCTCCTCTTTATTATTATTGTTTTCGTTTAATGTTTACACTACAGTGTTTACTATCGCATTAACTATCCCATTCCTCTGAGACATCCTGGTTCGCCCGTTTTCCACAGACGATGCTCATCGGACGTCAGAAATAACAGCCCAAAGCAATGACTATCCAGAGGGGACTTTAATAATGATAATGTAATACAGCGGATGCAGGTAAAGCGGAAAATAGTGGGCTCTCCCCTACCCCCCTTGCCCTTGCCCTATCCCCCCTCGCCTATCCCCCCCCTACCGGACAGGTGCTCCCGGAGGAAATGCCATGGTCGCGGCTCACTGACCCGCGAAGGGATGCGCCCGCTCTAACCCCGTAGCTATTTTATGTTGCAAGGGTTTTGCAATATATATTTGTCCTTTATATTATTAAACAGTATATATATTTGATTTATTGAATATATATGTAAGGTTCAGTCAATGAATAAAAAGATATATTTGTATTGTAAAGATATATCCAGAAGTATATTTGTATTTAAGTGAAGTTTCGATAGTATCGAATAGAGAATGTAATTATGGGTTTTCCTTACTAAAGCTCACGATAACTTTTTTTGGGGAGGAGGGGAATGCAACGAATAAACACTTAAAACTTGTAACTCAACAGAAGCGACAACTAGCGGAACAGATACCCTGATATAACGACAATATATGTTTGTGAGATCTTGTAGTTTTTCATGGAGCTTGTTAATTGATTTAACGTCACTTCATGTTATGGATAATCGGACGATACTTAAGTGGGAGTCTTAAATTTTGCCTATCATATATATATATATATATATATATATATATATATATATATATATATATATATAATATATCATAATATCATAATTATAATTAGAGATTTTTAACGAGTACCTGACACTTCGTTATGTCCTTTCCGAAGGACGCTATAACCAAGCATTTTTACTCCTTTTTATGAAATCCTAGAACCTGACTGCTATATCTCAAATCAACCTGTGGAACAGATACCTTATAATGTATAGATAATAATTAATTTTATTTTAGGTTTAATCTGTTATCGTTTATTAATTTAACGTCACATTATGCTGCTTTAGCTAAGCGTACATCGCTAGAGAAGTAGTCCAAAATTTAGCCTATCCTTGTATAACTTGGATCTTTAAAGAGTACCTGACATTGTACAGGTTAGGGACCCCTATTTTACGTTGTTTACGAACGACGGCATGACCGAGGATCCTTGTCACCCTTTTAAAAAACACTAGGGCTATACGCAGAGCTGTGAACCCGGACATACTAGGTTGTTATGCTAACCACTACAAAACAGGTGACTCTTCGGTTTTGTCCGTGATCTTAGTGTGTATAACTAGGCACTGGTAATTTTACAATTTCTTTTAATTTCATATTTCTCTCAAACCTTTCTTATTGATTTTCTTATTTTTTGAATTATTTTTTTCCATTTCGTCAATTTTAAAATAAAAATTCCAAGAATTTCGTTTGCCCTATATTTTATATATTAATTTATTTCAGCTATAGAACCGTGGAAATACAAAATTGTCTTTTTTTTGTTGGTAGATTAGTTAACTCCGCCACTAATCAATAATATTATAAAAAAAAACTGTTATTATTATGAAATATAAAGACCGTGGAAAAATTCCAACGAAAAGCCTTAAGTCTCAAAACTAAAACAAAAATAGAAATTATCTGTCCAATATTTCGCCCATTCAGGCATCCTCAGGGTAGAAAGAGAATAACAGCAAAACAAAACATGAATAATGCACCCAAGAAACATCCCACCACCTCCAAGGCTCAAATGCAACTAATGAATCATAAGGAAGGCTACTCGACCCCAGCTGGTTAAGGTTAGATAAAAACAGTTGATAGATACTTCCGAAATTGAAAATTCAATATACACTAACCAAATTTCAAAAAGCACCACAGGAAAAATAAATAATCGCAAACATCACAAATCTTAAGACGAAAGACCATTGAAAAAATGAAATTAAAAATGCAAGAAAAAAAAATTATCATTATCAAGAAACCAGTGGACCTACGGTCCAATTTTTCCACGGTCTTAACATTTATGTAAGACTTAAGGCTTTTCGTTGGAATTTTTCCACGGTCTTAACATTTATGTAAGGTCTCTTTTTTACTTTTCAATATTATTATGAAATATATATATTGTATTTCATTTTATTATATATTCTGTAAAGCATTTTATTATGGCCCTGATTTTGCTATAGCATTATAACTGTGATGTTTAGTATTGTAGGACAATAACATATGGAGAGCACATGTGTGCTACTGACAATTGACTCGAATTGACTTCTCTTTGTAGCAATTAATAAAGAAGACAGATTGATATCAATCAGTAGGCAATTACCAATAGCGGTCTCTGTCGACGTAATGGATAGCAGTTCTAGTGACGTATGGCCATCATTTCAGAAATATATTTATTAATTTAATTTTTAAAAAAAATTGGAACAAATTTCATTGAAATGCCAATATATTTAATTTTCTAGAATATAAAAAAGAAAACGAATGAAAAGTAAAAATTATAGACTTAACCTAGCAACAATCTGAAACTGATACCCAAATTAAAAAGTAGTATATACATTTATTTAAGTATATAAATAAAACATTAAGATTATTTTTAAATGAATAAATCTCTGTTGATCTTGTTTCCTTCAAAAGGTCTTATTGAATAACGGCGAGATGTGAGCTGCAGGTAGAGAGGGATCTGACCTTTCACAAAGAATTCCTAACGCTTACTCAAGCCAGTTTACAAGTTTGCTCTTACAAACTTAAGTTGCCGCTTCCTTTATATTTAATCTTAGCTCTCCAGTTATTATTTTTATTATATAGTGATTATATAAATATTATTCATTATAAATAATTTATGAAAAAAAAATCATGAGTTATTCTGAAATGCTAGTAAGTTCAGAAACAAGAGTTGTGCAACGTTTACATATTCCAATAGCTTGTAATAATTTTTTTTTCAAAATTCAAACGATTAAATTATAATAACAATTATTGTATATAATTTATCGGTACTAGTATGTTTAAGAGCGCGCTTAGGTGTCACTTTTCTTAACCATCTCATACTGTTATAGTAACCTTTCAACTGTTTTGTTATTGTTTATGTGAAGTTGAACGTGAATGTGTTTTTGATTATTTTCTTCATATATGACTTGGAATTTGAAGAAGATTTTTCGCACGGTGAACGATGAAAAATCAGCTGTTAAGTTCCTTCAGGAGCGGAATGTCATTCCGCAGAAAATGCGTTGTGGAAATGGACATGATATGAAACTGCAAGTGGGGAATAAAATTAGATGGAGATGCCAGAAAAAAAGATGCAACAAGACCCTGGGTATTCGATTAAATAGGTGGTTTAGGAATAGTACATTACTTTTGGAGACTATTGTCCATTTTATATAACGAAGTTAGAGGGAAGAGACCCTTTTGATGCAATTTTTGAAGATATTGTTCTTTTTAATGAGCATCGTTTGGAATAAATCTTTCATTGTTTATCATAACATCATATTTTAAATATTTCTATTTTAAAGAGAAAATATTTGCCCGAGAAAATCTTTTCTCTTTAAAATAAAAACATTTAAAAGTTAAAAAAATTATCATATTTTAGTTACAAATTGTTATTTAATGAATATTCCTTGTAATAAATGTTTTATTATTTCTAGTTTAATTTTGTCTAAATGTTTCTCATTTATTTCATTTCCTATAACTTTGTTGTATCATAATGAAAGGCAAGGCCTATTTAAAATTCATGTATAACCTGATAAGGTCCAAATAGTTGAGGTAACTGACACCTGAGCGCGCTGATGTCAGCAGGCCCTTAAACATACTAGTACCAATTTATTTTATTTTAAACACCCATGTATGAAATTGGTGTTCTTTTTAGCCATTATTTAGCAAAAATGTATATATATTTTTTGGAAGAAGGGGTTTTTACATTACTGCAGTGTTTTAAAAGTAATAATTGTTTTAAATATTGTCCCACCTGTGCCATATGTATTATTTTACAAATAATGGCTTAAGTTAATTTTTTCTTTAACAACTGATTTGACCTTAGTTAATGGAACAAAATGCTGTTTTTCTTCGACGCTCAAAATATGTTTCTTATATGCATATTTATAATGAAAGGATCCCTATCTTGAAACTACTGAAACCCACGAAGGGTCTTCAGTTCAGTAAATGATTGAGACTGCACTGTTTCTGAAACGACGGTTGTGCAAGAGGCGATTTGTCCGAGATCATTCTCGATCACCAGATTTCTTATATCTTAGTTGAGATAATCTACAAGAATCTGAATTTTTTCCTGAGTTACTCATATTTAGATAGCGAGGTTGAGATCGGCAGAGACAGATTTGCTTGTTCTGTTAAGAGAGATTAATCGACCCTTTGACATATGGATACGTTCCTTGTATTCCTACCATCCAATCATTATTAAGTGGATAACCTATATTATGAAAAAAATATATGTATTGTATTATTGGCTTAGTCACCTACTTGCACGACCGTTGTTCTAGAAACTGATCATTTAGATTCTAATGTTTTTTTTTGTTATTGAATCGGATAATCGCTGATTTATTTTTTAAATTTATAGTTCTCTATTAATTTTTTTTAGTCATTTTCTAACATTTTTTCTGATTTATAACAAACTAGTCATTTCGTATGTACCCTATAACCTATAAGTTGAAGCCATCTTGTCCCCTGTGGTCTACTATCGGCTGACCTTATTATTAATCGGATCAATAGCTGATTTTATCATAAAATGGTTCTAGCGAAACTTTCTTCCAATCTCTGCCGGAAATCTTCCAATTTTGCGCTTTATCGGGAAGAGTAGAATATTCCCAGGTTAAATTTTATATCTTTCCTTTTGTCGTTATGATAATTAAATAATTTGTGTTAATACTTGTTAATAAATTAATTGTTCACTAAAAAGTGTAATTATAAATCACCTCCCTACACAACCTTTGGCTTAGAAACAGTACAGACGGTACCATTTTCTGACCCTGAACCGTTCATGAGTTATAGTGGTGAATTTTTTTTTACTTAAGTGTAATGATATTAATAAAATATATTGTACACACACATATATACAGGATAAACACACGACACGAAATGAACTATGTTCGCAGATATCTCAAAGTATATCTACAACAGGTGAATCGAATCTGTTTTTGTCTCTGCTAAGAACAGGTCTCTAACTCGGCATGTAATCTGTTATATGGATACAGATAATTGGCAGAAACATTTGACTCAACTAGTGGTTGAGCATCAAATGACTTCCTGGTCTTGATGGTCTTTCCTGAAAACCCGTAGCATTCTGAAGTTGCTTCCTAAGTGAAGAATGTCCTTCAATACCATCGGGAGAGACCTCAAGCTCTTCGATGACATTTTCAGTTTCCTTAATCCACGTATTGAAGATTTTCGGCTTTTTAAGATACGCGAATACCTTTCTGCTCGGGAGCATTCTTTGTAGGTGCCGATATAAATGAGTTTTTTCATTATATCTGTAATTTTCTCTATGTGCTTGTAGAATTCTTGGTTGTAGCTTTAATCGATCCCAAAATTCTTCTTAACATCCTTCTCTCCTCTTCTCGTAATTGCTAGATCACGCATCGATATTTTCTTATTCAGGACCAAACTGACGCATACAGTGACTCTCGGCGGATTACTGTTGAGTAGTGTCTAAGTTTAGCCTTCACGAGTAATAGTTCTTTTTATTTTAATTAATTTTTTTTCCTACATTTGATTTTTATCATATTGACATTAGGATGTATCAAGCTAGAACTATTGGGGAAAATGTTCCTTTCTTTTAGTATCGACATTTTTCTAACATCCCTAAAATGTCTGAAAGAAGGGTTTTAACAAAATTACAGACTCGATTTATTTTTCGATATTCCCATGGTAACTAAAACGGGGGATTTGTGGACCCACACTTTCCTGGAATACATCAATGTATTTTAAACCTTCCTGCTTTTTGTTCGTTGCTGATGGACCATTTAGTATTTGTTATTCTCACATATATACACAATTTTGTAGGTTTTAACATGGAAACAGGGGTTAGAGGTGTAATGTTGGTACTAAGAAAACAATGTATTGTATTCAACATGATTAATATGCATAATAAAGTAATTTCTATGTAAAATTCGACAGTAGTTTTTATGTTAAATAAGACAATATGTTAAATCTATACGCTTAGTAACCTCAATCAAATGTCGTGTTTTGTTTTATCTCGGAGGAACAAAAGAGTTTAAATCAAAGCTTATAAAGGGAATCCAATATTTGAGCAATAAAATAAAAGTGAAAAGACAAAAGAAAAATGACAGGTAATTTAAATGGAATAAAAACTCAACATACACTGTGTGTTTATTCAACTTCACTCTATAAATATATTTATTACTAGCTTTCGCTCGCGTGGAATTTGGTTTGCCACATAAAGTTTCGCAAAAGAACATTTTAAATAAATAATTTAATTTTTTTAAATTATAAGTTACTCGTACATCCACAATTTCAGACGTCTAACTTCAAAACCGACGGATTTTATACAATCGTTGAACCCCTATTATATTAAAGGAGAAACCCTGGGGGGGGGGGTAGGGAGGAATTAGCCGAATTTCTTTCTTAAATTATACAAAGAACCTATCTGCAAATTTCAAGATGCTAAGTTCCTGATTTGCCTTTAATTATGTACTATAATGGATTCTTCAAAGTAGTTAAAAAACTGTCACACTAGCTAAAAAACTGTAAATAAATCGCTTTCTATAGCCTAAGTGTTATTCTGATGTATAACCTATATTACTGTAAAGTTTCATCCAAATCCGTCCTGTAGTTTTTGCGTGAAAGAGAGACAGTCATACCACTTTCACATTTATAATATTAGTAAGACTATAAGGAAGAAATAGTTGGGGGTGCAGCCAATAAAAACATCTTAATAAGTGTAACTTATTTATTGTGTGCCGACGTTTCGGTCTACAATGTAGGCCATCTTCAGGGCTAAGAGAGAGAAACAAACAGAAATATATATAAAACGTTGCAGTAACAAGAATATAGTGACAAGTAATGTAGTAATGTGGTACAGGAGTGGAAATTAAAATAGTGACTAGATATGATGAAATAGTGAATAGATATATGATAAATAAGAATGAATATAAGACTGGTTACAGAATATAATAAAATTAAAATAGTGATAGATAAAAATAAAATTAAAACCATGAATATTAAAAGAACCTATCTGCAAATTTCAAGATGCTAAGTTCCTGATTTGCCTTTAATTTTGTACTATAATGGATTCTCCACAGTAGCTAAAAAACTGTCACACTAGCTAAAAAACTGTAAATAAATCGCTTTCTATAGCCTAAGTGTTAATCTGATGTATAACCTATATTACTGTAAAGTTTCATCCAAATCCGTCCTGTAGTTTTTGCGTGAAAGAGAGACAGTCATACCACTTTCACATTTATAATATTAGTAAGACTATAAGGTAGAAATAGTTGGGGGTGCAGTCAATAAAAACATCTTAATAAGTGTAACTTATTTATTGTGTGCCGACGTTTCGGTCTACAATGTAGGCCTCTTCATGGCTAAGAGAGAGAAACAAACAGAAATATATAAAAAACGTTGCAGTGACAAGAATATAGTGCAAGTAATGTAGTAAAGTGGTACAAGTCTGGAAATTAAAATAGTGACTAGATATGATAATTAAAGATAATGAATATAAAATACAGAAAATAAATGTCCAGAAAGGATAAAATGTAAACATAATATAAAGGGAAAGAAAAATGAGGAGGTAAACGGAAAGATACAAAATGAGAAGATTAAAATATAGAAAAAGGAGTGGAATATGAAGGATTTAGAAAAAACTAGTTTAATTATAGATATGGATATGATACCAGACATCTAGAGGTTAGATAGGTAAAGTGTAATAATACAAGCATATATAGAAAGAAAAGATTGATAAATTTCAATAATTAAAACTTGAAACTATAATTTTATTTTATCTATCACTATTTTAATTTTATTATATTCTGTAATCACTTTTATATTCATTATCTTTAATTATCATATCTATTCACTATTTCATCATATCTAGTCACTATTTTAATTTCTACTTCTGTACCACATTACTACATTACTTGTCACAATATTCTTGTTACTGCAACGTTTTATATATATTTCTGTTTGTTTCTCTCTCTTAGCCCTGAAGATGGCCTACAGTGTAGGCCGAAACGTCGGAACACAATAAATAAGTTACACTTATTAAGGTGTTTTTATTGACTGCACCCCCAACTATTTCTTCCTTACATTAGAAGTTACAGTCAGCCAGTTCTTCTCTAAAATTAGTAAGACTAGTATTGTTAATGATGTCATTCGCATGATGTTCGGGCAAATGGCAAAAGTACTAGTTATCATTAAATACTCTATAGTACAATTATTTTTCTATATTGAAGATTTCTTTCTTTAAATAATTTTTACATCGCAATCTTTCCCAGCCCCTTTACAAAAGTATTTTAGCTACGAGAAAAAGTATTTTTTGAACCACAGAATTTATTTTTCGATCCTCCTGATGTGGATACCGTAGCATCAAATTATGAAGTTTTATCTAAAGTAAACCTCTGCAAGTGAATCCTAAAATTTGATTAGTTTTACTTTTGATCGATCTCTCACCCTCAGTTGTTAATAGATTTAAAGATTTTACAAGGAGTAAATAAACTTTTATATTTTAATTAACTTTTATATCTGAGTTTCACTTCATTCCATTTACGGGCAGTTACATTAGAGGAAACCAGATTTAAGATATCTCTTCCGCAGGTTGTCGCTTCGAGTTGTGTTACAAGTTTTCATTGTTTATTCATTTAATTTTTAAATCTTTTCCAAAATACCAGTTATCACGAGCTTTAGTATGAAAAAGGAGAATGTAATTATAGGTTATAAGTAATAGATTTCCGTAATCATTTCATCAAAAAATAAAAGTTTCAACTAACATTTCGAACTATGGATGCTATAATTTTTTATAATTATTGGTCAATTTTTTGAGTTTTAAATATTTTTATTTTTAAAGAGAAAAGATAGGCCCTCGGCCGGGATTCGAACCCGGAACCTTTGTCTTTCCGTGACAGCGCTCTACTATATGAGCCACCAAGGCCGCCTGCCGGCAGAGGACAAATCTTTTCTCTTATCCGATCCCATGTCCTCGTGTATTCGTAGTGTGTGTGTATTCATCGCAAAAATTGCGAGAAAATGAGGACATGGGATCGGATAAGAGAAAAGATATGTCCTCTACAGGCAGGCGGTCTTGGTAGCTCAATTGGTAGAGCGCTCTCACGGAAAGACAAAGGTTCCGGGTTCGAATCTCGGCCGAGGACCTTATCTTTTCTCTTTAAAAATAAAAATATGGATGATATATGTTTGTTGAAACATTCATTTCTAGATGAAATAGTTACCAAAGTTTACACATTAAACATAATTACATTCTCTGTTCCATACCAAAGCCCACGATAACTTGTAATTTGTAAAATATTAAAAATGAAACGAATACGCAGTTAAAACTTATCGTGACTTAACTCGAAGCGATAATTTGCTGAATAATTACCAAATTTAATTTTTAACTTTCAATATTTTCCTTTCGGATTGAAGCAGTTTACTCCACTTATTTTAAATGTCTGACATTTATGAGCTTTATAATATTATTTTTGCGCTAGAAAAAATGGTTCATTAATTTTATAACAGAAAATAGATGTGTTATCAACTGTTGAATTGAGAATTTTTGAGTTCTTTCTCTGAACTCTGATTAGTCAAATCTTTATTATCTCACCTTAGGCATTCTGTATGCATATTATTGTATGCAATTATTGAATATAGCTAGATGGTATAGTATGGAGTGAGCTATGATGTAAATATGTAAATAGCTATGAGGATTACTTATTCATTGATCATAGCTATTGCAATACAAACATTTTATGCTATTTTGATAGGTAACTGATTAATAAAAACTGATTCATTCTTGGAACTTGTAAGTGCACCCTATCTATTACAACTTACACAGGCCATTTTACATTTATTTTAGTGTGCTATTTAATGTTTTTACTAAAAGCTCATTTTTTCAGTCTCAGGGCATGAGTATGAGACTAACCTAGTCCCGAAACGTCGCCAAAGAAGTTCAACAAAGACTGAAACTCGAGAACTAAAACACAATATAATTTCCATAACATTCAAGATAAGTAGAAACCAATATAGATATAGGCTAAGAATAGCCAATCTGGAAAATAAAGGATATAAAAATATATAGATATATAAATATATTATTATATATGATGTAATAAAATATTGGACGGACTGAGAGAAGACTTAGTGAAGGGAGAGATGCCGTGAAGTGGAGCCTTGTGAAGCGATAACTGGCCAGCTGGGCCCTCTGATACCTTTCATACTCCCTTAACTCCTATTCTCATATTTTCCATCTTCTTTTCTTCCATTTTCCAAATGGAAAATTGAATTAAAAAGGAAATTAAAAGTTATATTACTCCTAAATATACCTAATTTGGTGTAATTTCTAACGTGGCACTGGAAACACTGCATTTTTTTAATAGTATACAATTAGAAATGGGATGGGATCTGTGAGTAAAAATTATGTAATCTATGGATGGACTCAGAGGGATCTTAAGACCCACCTAGGGCTCACCCAGCCTCTATGAAGCAGGTAAACTTAATTGGGTAAAATTCCTGGCGGTTTAGCGTTAACACAGACAAATCCCCTCATTGCACAACCGTTGCTCATGAACCATTACAGTCTGTACCATGTTCTGGGTACCTGTACCTTCATGGGCTTAAAATTTAAAATTATCTACATCACTGCACAGAATCGTTTCATGGATGTTAACAGAGTTAATAATTTATCTGCAAGTCTTTAACCTAGGACCTAGAGATCAATAACGAAGTAACCTTAGAGAATACACATTTTCATTAAGAAAAATGTTAAGCAAACTGTGGAGAGATCAATTCTATGTTAAAAGATACCTCCATCAAGATTTTTTAAATATATGTTTTTCAAGCTAAAGAATTAATACTGATGTAGCTAGTTTTTCGCAATACATATCTCCAGTTATTCCTTCCGATTATTTTTATAAGCGTGAAACGTTGCCATTAATTTTGAAAAATGTTTTTTTCGAAAGCATGTTAATACTTATTCGGATCGAAAAATAAATCCACTGGTGAATACAGTGAGTTACACATCCAAAATCCGTTCAGATCTTCAACAAAATCACGACTTTTGGTTCACGAGTTTTGATGAAAATCTAGCATTATTTCTTTAACTTATAAGTCATACATAAAAAAATTGAGAAGTTTTGAGTACTGTTTTATTAACTTTTTAGCCCTTAAAAGTTTTTGAGTATGCGAGACCTTACCTTACGAACCCCGTCAGTATGAAATATTCATCATGACAATTTCCATTTAAATTCGAAAACCGAAAATCTTCACGACTGCCAAAGTTCCTTTACTTGTGAACAAGGAAATACATGAAGAAGGATTCGTATCAGTCAGCTATAATTAAAAATAAATTTCTAGTACGGTTTTTTCTCGTAATTGCACTGTTACTACACGGTTTTCATAATATTTAATATCTTTTAATTGAGATTTAAATTTTATGAATATTCATTATAATTAATAAGTATTTTTTAAGGGTCAGAAAATATAATTGAATAATTGACTAGGGCCTTAAAACTAAATTTAAATATGAGATAAAGTAACTTCTTAAAATGCAATATTGTATTAAATATTATATTATTTAATATTTAATAATCATTATTGTGTATAAAGGAATTTTAATGATGATAGGAATTTATTACAGGATAAAAGGCGAACGATCCTTAAATAGATATTTAACCTTTAATTATATATATATACTATAAGGTCTTTGACCCATACCTTTACTCCTCTCAAAAGAGTTCTAATAGCATTAATAAACAAGAAGCAGGAATGAACTTTAATGAGAGATTCAGAATAAATAAAATTCTCAATTAAAAAGCATTAATATTTCATTTCCATAACGGTCGAAGTATAGTTGAACGTATACATATCAATGGGAAAAGGTTAGATCTAAATACATAACCGAGAAAACAATTTATTTAGGCACAAAAGTATCTTGTATGTGTGTTTCCTTGGCCTCAGCCTTACAGATTATAACAAAAAACTAAACCAATGGTATAAAATTCACGACTCCCTTGTCGTGACAAAACTACAAATCGATGGCTCTAAAAGAGATCTAGTTCAGGATCTCTGGTACATTTTTGCACTTGTTTACTATGAAGCAGAATATTTGTGAATAGCTTCGTTTTGATGAGACGCCCAACAATTACCTTTGCGAAAATTCTCGATTGTGGTAGCTAACAGAGGTAGCAAGGATAAAATATGTCGATTTGATGATTCTCCAAAATTTAAGGATAACGTACCACGCAATTTGTAGTACAATATGACTGTTAAATTATATAAATATTAACTAAGTAAAAAAAAAAAATCAGCTGGTTAGTAGTCATTTCTGATGACCTCGTTATCGATCAACGTGTATTCCTGGATTCGGAAGAATAAGTTTAAAAATTTAGGATGTAAATAAATATTGATAATTTATATATGAAGAATAAAAAATAAAAAAACCTTTACCACTTCAACTCATGAAGGATCTTAGGTTGAGAAATTGGTAGATACTGTACTGTTTATTGGATAACGGTTGTGCAGCGAGGCGATTTGTCCTAGATCAAGCTCAAGGGCCTGTTTCTCGGTAGCCACTTAATATGGCCTAGGTGAGCCCCAGGAAGGTTTCTAGATTCTGGAGGATCCATCTCCGGCCAATTACGGATTGAATTAAGGTCTGGCAGAGCAGGATTTGAACCCAGAACATTCGGCATGGGAACTCAGCGCTTTGCCTCCCTGTGTAAAAAATGTAATAACAATTATTATTATATACAATAATTTTTATTGTAGATTAATGGATAATTGTGGCTATTTATTAAGATAAGATGTATCTTTACTGATGTCTCGCATTATCACTGATTATTACATCATGCGATTTATACTTATATATTCCTTTACCATTGTAAATACATAATATATGTAATTATGCAATAAACAATATAAGATGGTGGATTAATACCCCATCATTAACAGTTTTTATAGTAAGAAATCAGATAGGAGAAGTTTGTAACTGAATGAATAATTATTATTCTTATTCTTATGTTGTTTAGGTTGCTGAATCCAAATATGATGCTTAAAAAGTTGTATCACCCACCATTTATTCACATTTTATAGTTAAATTCATGAAATAAAGAAATATTTTTAGAATTTAACAGCTTTTTCATAGTTAAGATAACATGAAAAAATAGGTCTAATGAACAAAGATGATGTTGGCAGCACTGCTGAAACACATGCTAAACAGCTGATGTTTTGTTTATTTTCAACATAACCTCACTTTTACGTTTCCTGTACATGTGCTCAGTGCAATGTCTCATCGCGGCTGTAAAAACTCTGCTGACAGTTTTTGTTATATTTGTGGTGAGTTTGTTATTAAAAAGCACCAAAGAAACATTACAGACTTTGTGAAAAAGGTTTATCTAGCATACTTTGGAACCAAACTTGGAGACCAGGATAAACCTTGGGCACCGCATAAGGTATGTTATGTATGTGTTGAAGACCTCAGGAAATGGTCAAAAAAAGAGAAAAAACACTTTAAATTTGCTGTTCCCATGATATGGAGGGAACCAAAAAATCATTCCGATGACTGTTACTTTTGCAGTGTAGATATTACTGGTCATAACTCTAAGAACAAGAAGGTAATAAGCTACCCTAACCTTCCGTCCGCCATCCGACCAGTAGGGCACGGTGTAGATTTGCCAATCCCGGAACCACCAGAGGACTTAAATTCTATTGAAACAGAAGTATTTTCTGATGTACAGTCGGAGTTAGATGAACACGATGAAGAATTCCAATGTGTTACAGAAAATGTAGAGCCTAAATTGTTCACTCAGGTCGAGCTTAATGACTTAGTTAGGGATCTGGGCTTAACAAAAGAAAAAGCTGAACTGCTTGGCTCTAGGCTAAAAGAAAAGAACTTGCTGGCGGCTGGAACCAGCATTCATGTGTATAGGAAGAGAGAACAACAATTTTCGAAGTATTTTGAACAAGAGGGTGATTTGGTGTACTGCTCAGACATTCATGGTTTAATGAATGAGTTTGGAATTGAATACAAAACAGAAGATTGGAGGTTGTTTATTGATTCATCCAAAAATAGTTTGAAGGCAGTTTTAGCACACAACGGTAACATGTATGCCTCTGTACCTGTCGGTCATTCTGTACATATGAAAGAGAGTTACGAAAATCTAGAAATAGTGTTAAATAAAATAGGTTATTCTGCACACGGTTGGATGATATGTGGTGATTTGAAAGTTACGTGCATGCTCCTTGGTCAGCAAGGTGGTTTTACCAAATTTCCATGTTTCTTGTGTGAATGGGACAGTAGAGCTCGGAATCAACATTGGTGCAGAAAGAACTGGCCTGCTAGGGAGTCTTTAAAGCCTGGCGAGAAGAACATTTTACGCAAAAACCTTGTAGATCCAAAAAACGTGCTCCTACCACCACTACATATTAAGTTAGGTCTCATGAAACAGTTTGTAAAGGCTTTGCCTAAAGATGGGCTTTGTTTCAAATATCTCTGTCAGAAGTTTCCACACCTTTCAGAAGCTAAACTGAAAGAAGGCGTCTTTACCGGGCCTGATATTAGAAAAATGATGTTTGACGTTAACTTTGAATCCACAATGACCTCAAATGAAAAGGAAGCATGGGTTTAATTCAAGCAAGTTGTCACCAAGTTTTTGGGAAATGAAAAAGACCCAGAATATAAGGCTATTGTTGCTAACATGTTAAAAAAATTTGAACAGTTAGGATGTTTGATGAGCCTGAAAGTTCACTTTTTGAGCAGCCACCTCGATTACTTCCCGGAAAATTTAGGAGATGTTAGTGAGGAGCAAGGTGAGCGTTTTCACCAGGACGTTAAAGTGATGGAAAAACGTTACCAGGGCCGCTGGAATACCAACATGATGGGGGATTACTGTTGGTCACTTCACCGGGAAGTTCAGCAAGCTATTCATCGCAGGAAAAGCTACACAAGAAGCTTCAAGGAAAAAAGGGAAAGAAAATATAAACCAATTCCAGTTGACAAGTGAACCTTGTATCATCACATAAAATTACTATTCCAAGTATTTTACTGTAAATACAAACCATTTTTACGATTCTACAGTGTTTCATTGATTTCCCTATATACTGTAAATGGGTATTAGACTATATAATAAAATACATTTTGCTTGGAAACTAAGGGTGATACATAAAAACTACGAGCAGATTTGGATTCAGCACATAAAAATCTATCAAGATCAGCTATTAAAATTAAAAAAGTTTTCAAAAAGGTTTTTTTTGTTGGCCTGTGTAATGTACGTTCATCAAATGATATAGAGATATCCCAATATAAACACGTACCGCTACAACCCATGAAGGGTCGAGTACATGAGCGCGATAAAGGCTGTACTGTTCCTAAGCCAACAGTTGTACAGGGAGTCCGTAGTTTTATCCATTTACGTATATGTGTATATATATATATATATATATATATATATATATATATATATATATATATATATATACATAACCACATATAGGTATAATTAGGGTAGGGATAACGAGTACTTGACTTCGTATAGAACTGAAATAATAATGCATAGTTTCCATTTTTAAAGTATGTCCCTTCCAGCTCATTTACAGGACATAAAGAGGATAAATTTACTAGAGCATTAATCACGAAGAGGCTGGCTCATTTTACGCATCTGAAGCAACAAATCGTAAAACTGCCACAAAATGGCCCCGCTCTCGGACAGGGGTCATCATTCAACCGAGTCAACAGGTTGAGCTGCTCTCACAGTTTTTGCACCATCGGCACAAAAGCTGTTGAAGTTTTTATAAAGAGAAAAACATTATTAAGTCATGTCTGCTAGAGAACTAATATAATTATTACTATTATAAAAGCCTTCGTGAACACGAAGGTTCAAATCCGATACTAAATCTATGCTTCACGCGCTAACTGTTCGGCTTAACGCTTATCAACATTTTAGGAATTCGTTATACAGCCAATAACATTGTAAGTCTATGTCAGGCTGCGTCGTAGGAAAACGTAATTATTTTGCTTAGGATCAACAGACAAGACTTTTATCATCCGAAAACATAAAATTATAAAACTATAACATTCGTGATTCATATTGATAATAATTATTGACCTATGATAATTTATGTTGAAGAAATTGGTCCGGGTAGAGGTCACTGAATGAAATTCTCAAGTAATTTCAGAAGATATTTATTGTTAGCCAACGTTTCGACTTACGTTGTAGGTCTTCTTCAGGGCTATAAGCAAAATACAGACAGCAATATAACATTCGTGATATTGCAAAGTAATGATAAATGATAATAAAATGCATGAGGAACCCGAAAATCGATGTCAAATAAGTCTATTTTTAATTAAACAGTCAACTCGTAAATATATATTCAACTATTTTATAAACTATTTGAAATCTGATAATAAAATTTTTAAAAATAATAATAATGCAATTTTTTAGGCTACAAACTTCATCTGATCTCACCTTAAGTATTCACCTTCTTTGTAAACAGGATGAGTTCGTTAAAGTAAAATGTGTGTCTTCATAATGTGATATTTTTTGTAATTAATAGAAAACTTTTATTTTTTATGAAGCAAAAATATGTATCTGGAAATGTGGGGAGCGGAGTGGCTCAGTGGTAGAGCACTGAGTTGCCATGCTGAAAATCCTGGTTCGAAACTGGCAAGGCTTTTATTTAATCTGTTAGCGACTGGAGATGGATCATATGGGATAGGAACTTCTTTGGGCTCACCCAGCCTTTATAAAGTGGTTACCCAAAATAAGGGGGAAATCTGGCTGTTGAGGGTGATCTAGGACAAATCACCCCCTGCACAACCGTCCATGAAACAGTATAGTCTCTACCATGTACTGAACCCCAGACCCATTCATAGGTTGTAGTGGTACAGTTTTTTTTTTATCTGGAAATTTTGAGTTAGAGAGGATTAACATATGAAAATGCTTTTTATGATTATATTTAATTTCTTTTCCTTAACTTTTAAAACCGGTTCCTTTTATAACTGTAAAAGTAAATGACACTTCTCCCAGAAAAAAAAAGAAATACTTATTATTAGCTTCCTTGTTTATTGACATTAGCTGTGTATATAAATGTTATACCTGGCCTTTATTGAAGTTTATCTATCCTTCCATAAGAAAAACAAGCTTCTGGAACTGACCTTTTTAGTCCCTCTAAAGGTTCTAACTTATTTCTACTGTAATCGTCAAAGACTCTGTTCCTCAGAGCCATTCGTCTGTTATAAGAGTCTTTGAACTGCCAGGTCCTACATTCAACTATACCCTCAAACATGTAATTATAAAAAGCCCAATATCAAAATAATTACAAAAACAAAATATATTAATATGATATTTTAATAATTATAGGTTTGATAAAAATACCTATAATATTAATTGATAAAATAAAATAAAATAAAATAAATATTTTATGCCCTCTAACAAGAATTTTCCAGACTTTTAGGCTGAAACATCAAAGTATTGATGTAATTAAAATTGTCTGCTATATATAAAAAACCTGTACCACTACAACCCGTGAACGGTTCTGGAGTAATTTGTAATAGCATTAGGACACAAAGAGTGTCACACACAAGTGCTTCTGGCAGACAATTCTGAAGCTATGTCGATACAGTTTTGATGAGTGATAAAGGTATATTTACCCATTTCTTTCAATGGTAATAACTCACAACCGAAAAAATACCGATCTTTAGATTGTGTCATTTTAGAAATACTAGTGCAATATTTAGCGTAACAAACTACTAATCCCAAGATCGCGGGTTCGTAGTCCGGCAGGTGACCCTAGGATTTTTTAAAGGGAGTAAAAAATCCTTAGTTACGCCGTCCTTCGGAAGGAAACGGGGGTCCCGAGCCTGTACGATGTCAGGTACTCGTTAAAAATCCCTACCCTAATAAAACCTGGATAGGCAAAATTTAGAGCTCCTAATGTAGCATCGCCCGATTAGCCATAGCAGCATAAAGTGACGTTAAATGAACAAACTAGTACAATATATAGAGTGCTGTATGCATGTGAAGGTTATGTATTAGTTATAATGTAACCTATACCTACTAGCTCAGTTGAGTAAAAAAACCTTTAACGTAAATTATTACTAAAATACAAATGTAAAAAAAGTACCTGAATATACTGAATTTAAGATTCTTTAACATTATTCTCCATTGCAATATAATTATAAATGATAAATGATTTGATAATTACATAATTTTTCTTATTTATCAGCGATATGAGAGTTGAAGCATGAGGGAAATATATCGAACTGCTATTTTAACGGTTAGGTAGAGTGTTTATCATAAAACGAATACTTTTCGAGACATGTACAGATAAAATATTCCTTTAGTGGTAACAGTTTTCGCTTACTATTTATAGGGATGTTCTTCGTGTATATTTTCGGGTTTTTAGTCGAATTCGTTAGGTTATTTTAACAAAATCGCTTGAGATGTATTTGGTGTAGTGCATCTTACATCTAACTGAATATATTGTGGATAGTACTTAACCACTATAATGTACCCTACAAAATAAGTTAATATATAAGTAACTAAACACAAGACAATCATATAGAATCAAGAGTCAAAATGGTATCAGTAGACTCAAAAGACAGATTAAAAATGTTTTTCGCCCCGATTACTTTGCATTACTTAATTATATTCTGTATTAAAATGAGAATAAACGTATGTCAAAAGCTAATGGAATAATTATGGTAATTAAGAAGATGTATAACGAAGAAATTAAATTATTAAAACATATATAAAAATAAGGATAAATATAAACAAAATGTATACAATTCGGTTTTTAGTTTCAAATATTTAAAGTCTGAATTGTGAAAGGTATATTGCGAAAATCTATGGTTAGTACTAGGAAAAAAGGGCAAAAACAAATTCTTAAATTCATGGAAATTTTGCTTGGTTGTGGATTTGTAGGGCGACCTGAATTTTCAAGGAAAATCCAGGGGGGAGTAGATTGAAAAAATAAACAGCAGGATATTGAAAAATGATTTGCAATAAGTCGAGTATGGTATTTATATATATATTTCTTGTCTCTGAATGGGATTAGTATTTCCAGAAATATTTCCAGTATTATAAAAGGGGATGAAAATATTATATATGTACCCCTGGACAGATTCCACGCAAAAAAGCTGTGTATAGTAATTCAGTAAATAAATGCTGAAGCTCACATTTTATTTTCTGTGATATTCCAAAGGTTCTTGTCCAGGAATAGTTACAGACGTTATTACTACTATTAAAAGGTTGGAATTTTTATTTTTTTGAATTAGAAGTCATGAACAAAAAATTGTTATTGGTAATTATGTACAAATACATTTTCGTACGCGTTTAAGAAATACGTAAATAAAATAAAATCCCATAAATCCCACGAAATCATCTTTGCTCCTCGTCGTAAACCAATGACTTCCTGTCCTTCAGTACCCTTTGATAATATCCCCCCTGACTCCTGTAGAACAGATACATTCATCTTGACAAATTCAACTTGGAATCCTCATAACAGGCTGAAACAAGAAACTGCTCGCCTTTCAGGCGTACTTAAGCACTTACTAGACAAACCCTCTAGGATCCCAATTATTTAGAAAATACTCTAGCTTATAGGAAAGAAGCTATAAGGCAAATATTAGACCTATTGGGACTTCAGGAGCAGAGCTTTGTGGTTCCACTATGCCATTGAATTTCTCTCGTATCCAACCTTTAAAATCAAAATTCCTTCGTAAAAACCTCAATGCTCCTAACTGTGTTACGAATATGCCATCCATTATAACCTTGTTGCTGATTAGGCCCGAACACGATTTCAAACCTATGAAAAGCTTTATTCCTACTCAAACCCAGTAGTTTCAAACCTAGCGACTTCTTCATTTCCCGGTAATCCTCCGAGGCGCCTGAAATGAAGATGGCCTTCCATTGCCTAGTTTCTCTACTTGCTTTTATGTCGTGTCAGTACATATATTTCATTATATTTACGTGATGTATTATTATAATGCAGTTGTAAATTTCGATAAATAATTATTTTAATAATAAAAGAAATACTATGGGTTACTTATAACAATGACTATGCTGTTGCACAAGTTTTAATAGTAGTATTTTATTTTATTTTATTTTATTTTATTTTACAACAAAGAGGATAAATTTGTTTGTGTAGAATTCTCAGAAGAAGCTATTGAGAATAGAATGGTTTCAGCTCAGTAAGGGAAATAAACGTGTTCGCTGCATTTTCAATAGGAAAAGTAAACAAAACAAAATTATCCGCATTTAATGTTGATCTGCACTAAATTTAAATTAAGATTCTACTAACAATTATTCCTAAAAAGAATAAAAATATATCACCTCCTATCCTCGAAAATGTAAATATCTTAATGAAACTATCTACACCAAGGGCTCCCAAACTTGAACATTTTTCCGCGAGATTCATAAAAATTTGAGAGAAATATTTATTTAATAATTGTGGAAGTAGTGATTTTCAATACATTAAAAAGATACATTATTTGTGCATATTTGGAAATTAACTGTTGGACTTGTGAGATGTAAGTTGTTAAAGTCATTATAACGATTACAATGTGCGTTTAGTATCATTTTTATCATTTATGTTGACGTTCAAGAATATAGTTAACTAAATAATAATAAATCATTATGCTTATATTTTTCAATTGAATAAAACAAAAGTTTCTAGTGATCCTAAATTATAATCTGGCGATTTTTGAAGTTGTCTGCTGTATCATTTGAGTTGCCCCTTTATTCTGGAAACTTTGACTACATATAAAAATGGGGGGAGCGGGGTAGCTCATATAGTAAGTATGAGTTGCCGTGCCCGGGTTCAAATTACAGTACAATCTCTACGAAGTAATGAACTCAAAACCGTTCATAGGTTTAAGTTGTACAGTTTTTTGTAATGCATAGGTTTTTCGGTCCCTTCCCTGATTGAACATTCTGGGACATACGTACATACGTACCTGAATTTAGAAGAAACATCGATTTATCTACACCTAATACAAGCTTTATGGACAAACTTGAATTCCATACATTGACATACTACAGTTTTTCTTTATCAGGGATCAAAACGACTCAGCACATAAAATAAGTGCCGTTCAGAACAAAAGCGAAGACGTTTCCTCCGACATTATTGACCATCTCTTTAAAAATTCAACATATCCCTTCCTGCCTATCTCTTAGGGGGAAGAAGAACAGTACGTGGTAGAAGTTTCGAAGAATAAATTATTTATTACTCAGGCTGTCCCGTTGTTGTCCTGTTTCGAATAAATTAAACAGAAGAAAATAAAGAAAAAGATATTGAGGGAAGGGGAATTGGCCTGGGATCTAGTTAGATAGTGGAGAGAGTTAATTCCCCCGTGGGGTTCGGCTTTGGCTAGTAGGCTTAGTTGAGATTGACTGTGGAAACTAGATTCCCCCATGGGCCCACTTCTTAATATTACATCACTACGGGGGAATGGATGGAAATAGGGGGCTTCCGCTGCTTCCTCTACATCATTCCTCTACGTGCTCCCCCTTCTCGAGCAAGTAAATCACAAATATGTAGCTCGCCTTACCTCGATCTGTTTTGCTTAATCTTTTTAGGGCTAGGGGAGTTGAGAATCTTTCCTGAGGGAAAAAGAAGAAGGGGGTTGTAGCGAGTAAGGGTAACCTCAAGACAGTATCAGAAAAAAAAACTACATGTAAATTTTAATGAAGAAGATATTAACTCATTAAGGTAGAAATCACATTAACTATTTTAGTATGAAGATAATGAATATCTAAGTGGAAAATAATTGAGTGGATAATTCTAAAAGTGTTATGAAATAGTTAAGGGGTGCAGTCAATAATTACACAAAATAAGAATGACTTATTATATTGTACCTACGTTTCGGCCTAAGATGTAGACTATCTTCAGATGACCATCAGCCACTCCTCAACATTTCACAACACTCTCAAAATAATAAATATTCACTCACGATAAAAAATCTTTACTCGTGTTGTTTCTGTTTATAGCTTAATCTATGCACCCCATAGATCTAAGAACCCCATGGGGTTCACCCAGCCAAACTTGGTGGTGAAATGCTATCTCGGCCAAATCATCTTCTTGCAGAACCGTACCAAAACCACGACCGAGCACACATCCGACTGTGGCAAAAAATTATTTAATCTGTTAAAATCCACGTATGGACCCTATGGGATATACAGGGTCTCTTCTGCTCATCAAAGGCTTCATTAAGCGGGTATCCTTAATTGGGGGGAAAATAGCCCCCAATTAAGTATGATCTTGTGATCATGACACGGTACTGAACCCAAGGGGTTGAAATGATACAGATGTTTTTCCCAACTATAAAATCCAAAAATTGACAATCAGCAGATTGCCTTTCGGTAAAATTATTACAGAATGGCACAAGAGACCATTTGAAAAAAAAAGATGGTATAATTTACAGGATGACATAGTTGGCACCTGTTCCTAGCTTGATTTAATTCCTTGTGACAAAAGATCCCTCATCCACGTTCTTTTTAGTCTCCTCGTAGTTTTTCTTGAATATGTTCGTCGAATTTTAGTATATTTAAGTAAGTATTCTAAGTTTTATTTTTAACGTACCAGGATGATTTTGTGGTTAGTGTTGATAGTTTTTAAATAAAAAGTTTTTTGTTGTATTCAGAATAAGTTTGTTTAGCGATGCCGTATATTTGTTATGCTTAGGTCAAGGAAAAAAATTAGTAAATAAACAAAAGGATCATTATAAATTTATTATAATTTAGTATTAAATAAGTACAATGGTAAAATATAAGTGTAAGATATAAATTGAAATATGTTTTTTTCTTAATTCATTTATCAAAAACAGAAATATTGTAAAATAAAAATAAAATAAGTCGAACAAAAATAAAATAATATAATAATAATACGAGTTTATTACAACAATTGTCATATGTCGTAAGCTGACAAAATAAAAAAAAAAAAAATAAAATAAGAATAAAAATAAAATAACTAAAATTTATAAATTATCCACTTGATTTCCAAACATATTCTAATTTTTATTTTTTATTTTCAGGTAAGCAAAGTGGACATTCCTTCATGGACTTCTCTGGTCAGGCATTGTATTAAGAATTAGTATAAAGTTCATTTTTATTTTGTTATAAAATTATGTATTATTAATTTATAATTAATGATAATTATAAATTATAATTGTGATTATTTATAATATTTTTTTCTCTCCTATCCTAGTTCATATTTGTCTATTATTATTGTTTTTTATTTTTTTTGGAGAAATAATTGTCATTTGTAAGAACAATTTCATAATACATATTGAATAATGTGTGTGTAGTTTATTTGCTGTTGCAACGGAATAGAAACGGCTTTATTAAAACTAATTTACATAAATTTAATATATTTTCCCACTTCATGACTTCCGTCGCTCATTCTTCTCACGTTAGTATCTTGCCTTTATTTGGTTTTAAAACGAATAGTTCTTCTTATTAAAAAGAAAATTTTTCTCCGACTATTTTTTTCGTTATTTACTATATTTATGTTTACATATTGCAGTGAGCTGTTATTAATCCTCTCTTTTTAGATTTTAATTATTATTAACGAAACGAATAATCATCTCGAAGTGACAACTCGCGGAACTAATACCTTGTTTTCTGGTCTACTCAGAAAATGTTACTAGCTGTATTAACTTAATAGAGACAGGGAGGAGTGCGCTCGCCCCGGAATAGGCCTGGTTGAAGCCATCTCGGGAGATAAGCTATCAGAAAACAAACGAGGGGCGGTCCAAGCACACGGCTTTCTCTGTCTAAGGCCGAGGGGAAAAAAACTGAACAGGAGGGAAGGAGGGAAAAAAATGGGGATATATGAAGGAAAAGAGAGAAAAAACTGGGGATGTGGGATGGGATTTTTAGAGAGGCTTTTAGAGCCGCTGTCAACGCTAGCCATTCAGTCCTCGTCTCAAATTAACAAGCCTTCTCCCCACAACCTTCTAAGCGGGAAATGAATTTTCGAAAAGCCACGTCTACGATGCTGCTTACGTTGACTCGTTTATTCTCACCACAACACGCACAAGTATGATTTAGTTTAGCTAATAAAGGTATTTTTAGTATCTACAGTTTAATAGTTATATTCCAATAGATTATTTAACATTTCCTTGAACATATATTTCATTTTCAATCTATAAAAAAATTTAATTTTCATCTCCCCAAAGAGATAGTTATTTATTATAAAATATATGAATACCCAATAAAATAATGTTAAATTTATTAGTGACTAGTTTTTGCCAGCGGCTTCGCTCGCGTGGAATTTGGTCTACCAGTTAAAGTATCATGACGATCATTTTAAATAAATAATTTTTTTTTAACTATAAGTTACTCATACGTCCAAAATTTCAGATATCTAACTTCAAAACTGACGGATTCCATACAATCTTTGAACCTCTATTATTTTAAGGGGAAAACCCTTGGGGATCGAATAATCCAAATTTCTTTCTTAAATTATACAAAGAACCTATTTGCTAATTTCAAGATGCTAAGTTCCTGATTTGCCTTTAATTATATACTATAACAGATTCTCCACAGAACACAAAAAACTGTCTGGGGAGCCCGTGCCCCTTCTAAATCTTCCCTTGCTGTAGCCTATGTGTTATTATGATGTATAGCCTACATTACTGTAAAGTTTCATCCAAATCCGTTCTGTAGTTTTTGCGTGAGAGACAAACATACAAACTTTCGCATTTATAATATTAGTAAGATTAGTAGGAAATCAAAACAAACAGTTTCACTCATATTCCTTCTGTTATTTTAACAATTATGATCATGTGATTTGCCTTTAATTATGTACCATAATGGATTCTCCACAGTACCTGTAAAACTGTCGGGGGGGAGGTGCCCCAGTGCTTCCCCCCATAAATCCGCGCTTGCTATGGCCTATGTGTTTTCTGATGTATAACCTATATTACTGTAAAGTTTCATCCAAATCCGTTCAGTAGTGTTTGCGTGAATGTTATGATTATGGTTTGAATTGTTAAAAAAATAAAGCAAAAACACTACACAACCCATCTGTTTCTAGACAATTGCTGTGTAAGGAAGTGATTTGTTGGAGATCGAGCTCAATATCCAGGTTTCTCTCAATTAAGCGTAATCCACATTATAGTGGACGGGTCAGACCCAGGAAGATCAGAAAATCCCATATGTACATCTATGGCTGTAACAGATAAAATAATTTATCTGTCAAAGCCGAAGTATAAAGTGTTCATGGATTTAGTTCCCTCCTAGGGCTCTCCCAGCATCTATAAAGTGGGTACCCAAAATAGACGGCAAATCTATCGGCTGAGCGTGATATAGAACAAATCACCTCCCTGCATAAAAGTTGTCCAAGAAACAGTACAGTCTCTTGAATGTACTGAACCCTATGTTGTTTTGTATTAAACGTTACCACCACATTTGGGGAAGGGTTTTGGAATGACCTGAGGTTTGGAACAGAGCATACGCCGTTGGTTTCAGAAATAGATTAATTCTTAAATAAATAAATAATTCATTACTCTTTCCTACCTTGAAAGATGTAGATTTGATAGTTTTAATACCTACATTAAAACCATCAAATCTACATCCTGTTGCAGGGAAATTGAATTAGTGCAACAAAAACTTATAAATAAACAACCTGCATTGGTTAATCGGAAGAGATCTTACAACCACAAAACAACGGCCGAATTCATATTTCTCCTCAGACAGAGAAGAAACTAAACGAGCTGGGATACAAAGTCCTCCCACACCCAACCTAGAAATTCGAACAATTTTCTTTAGAGTTTTTGGAAATGATTCTCTAGACAAGAACGCGTTTTCAGCATTTATTTCACCCCAAAACCCTGAATTTTTCGGTTCTGGGATTAAAAATTTGATTAACACATTGACAAAATGTGTAGGTAAATATTTTGAATAGAAATATTCTTATTTCATAATGTTGTTTAAATAACTAAATTTTCCTTTGAAACATTTAATGTGAAACGACCCATTATAAGAAACCTTAGAATGCCTAAAATATTAACAAACCACACCCCGATTAATAGTTTGAAAAGGAAGAGGAAGGGAGATCTCTTTTAAATATAAAATAAATCCTTAGCCCGATAGCTATAAAGTAACGAAGACTTAAATATATTATAAGTTCTGTTAAGAGTCAGGAAATTGAATACCTTATGCGCCTTTTATCTTTTTCTCAAAGAAGGTACTTAAAAGAGTTAATTACCTGGAACAGTTAGTTATTTTTTAATCAGTTATTTATGTACCAGTTAATGAGCTAAAGACAGTTGAGACTCGCGGAGAACAGTGTGGTTATGAATTAATTTATTAATTAATTAAATAATTTGGATAGATAACTAAAAAAAGTGATCTTATTGCTCAGAATTTATCATTTTATTTATGTTTAATAAGCTCTAATTAGAAAATGAATAATATCCTTCAAGTAATATTTGCATTACGATACTTGTTGGTATATAATACCACGAAACACACACCCATCTGGTCATAAAGGAGTACATATGGAGGGCCGTATTATATTGGACGTATTGTACTCAACCTTAATGTATTGTACTGTAAAGGAAGCAACAGGTTGACAGTAAAAGTAATTTTCGAAAAGTGCTTTAAGAGATAAGAACTTATTGTACTCAGAGATCGAAAAGAGTACAATTTAGCCTGGAAGACCTTGCCACATGCGACTAATGCTTCCTGTAATATCTCTCTTAATTGCAGATATTATAGCCAATTGATATGTTATTAAACCGTGATGTCGGTAGCGAGGAAGGACCAATTTAGTAATTAGAACTGTTATTTCAAAGGGTTATTGTCGTTTTGTTGACGATACTTTGTCCTTTTTGAAGAAGTAGAACGCATTATGTTTTATTTATAGAAATCAATTTGTTGCAAAGAAGTATTCTTTATTGCGAACTTGTCAGGATAATAATAAAAAAAAGAAACGAAAACCTCAAACACAATAGCGGATATTGTGTTCAAATATGAGAGGGGACGTACTGTTTCCAAGCTAACGGTTGCGCAAGGAAGCAATTTGGACGAGACTGATGGGGTCCTATAAGGACTTGGGCCTCACAAATACAACTATATGTAACAAAAGATGTAATAAATTTCAATAGGTCTTAAGATCCCAAGTTTTCGATTTTTTTTCATGTGTGCTTTTTTCCTTGTTCTCAAAAACCTTTTAGGAAAAGAACTATTTTAGTTTCTTCTCACGAATTTCAGTGTATTTAAGGTAAAAAAGGAGAAGCGGTGTAGCTCAGATAGTAGAGTGCTTAGTTCTATGCGTTCTCCTAGAAACAGTTGAGTCTCTATCATGTAATGAACCCAAGTCTCTTCTAGGTTGTAGAGGTACAGGTCGAAGATAAAAATATATATTAATCAATTTAATATTTTGCAGATTTTGTCAGTATTAGTTTAAAATGTTACTGACTTGAGAATAGTTACCTATCCTTCCCTAATAATCACCGCATTATTTTCTGGGTATGAATGTTTGAGAGCACAAAATTCTTATTCAATTTTTTCATGGATAGTTTGCTGAGAAAAGTAGTCAGTTTCAATATTTACAATATCCCGATATCAGTTACTTGCAGATTAGTGCAGTAGAGATATAATTATTGATTACAAAGGTGGATGAAATTTGATATTTAGCTGTTTTATATATTGATCATATAGCAAAATATCCAAATAAATCAAAAAGTGTGTGTATTTATTTTTTATTTCCCTTTGTTCTGGCAACTCCGTATAACAGTGATGTTAAAGTAATTTACAGAGCAAGGTCGGCAACCTACTTACCAGCAGGAAACAGCTAGAGGATGCCATAATTCCATTTTTTCATGAAAATGGCGCCCAACCTTGGCTATAGCCAGGAATCTAGGACCGCATATCCTCCTTATATTGTTATCCTGGTTCCGATATTTTCTCACACAGGACTAAACTGTTTCAGCAAGGGTTAGAGCGTGACACGCTGAGGATAAGGTTTGATAATCGGGAGGAAAGTGCGCCTCTTCACGATTCCTCTGAATGTGGCCTCTTTACTCCACTTTCCTATATCGGACCTTTCTAGCCTACCCGGGTATCTTTCTACCATACTCATCAAAACCATTCAGCAATGTCGTGGTTTCTATTGGGTTTAAGAAATTTGATAAATTAATATGAGGAAGTAATCAGTAGCGGTTTAGCTTGAAAAACATAAGAGTATAAACCATGTGTACCATTTGACTGAATATCAAACGTTCAGGAGAAGTTTGAATTAAAGTAGCATATTTTAATTAATAATAATAATAATAATAAAGCTTTATTGACATCATATTATAACAAATGGCTCTCCCGTAGGAGGTAAAATGGAGTTCAGCTCCAAAATATAATTTTAAGAATAGTTTTTTTTTTTTAATAAACATTTTATTTAGACATTACAATCTGCCACCTGTGGGCAATAAGTAATGGTGCTATGTAGCTAGAATCATTCTATAACAAAACAAAAAAGTGGTATAAACAAAATAAAATAAGTGAATGTAATAAATATATACACACGCAACATATATAAAATAAAAGGAAATTAAAGCAAAAATGATAATAAAATAATGTTGATAATAAAATAATGTTTAAGAATAGTAATAACATAAAATAAAATTACCAACACTCACCACAAACTACAAAAACAAAACAAAATCACTCTTTTAGAATAAATATAAATAAGTAACAAAACAATACTTACAAATTTCAATATAAAATAAAATAAACGGCAATAACAAAACAAAAAATTCTCTTAAAATAAATGTAAATAAATAAAAAAACTATATTTTTGCCACTTTCAATTTAAAATAAAACAAACAACACTCACTACAAACCACAAAAACAAAACAAAACTTTTTCCCTATTTTATACTCTTCACAATTTAAAAAAAATAAAATATTTTAATTAATATTTATTTAATTTATATAACATTTCTAATGTAGTTTACTTAAGTTAACTCATTTTATTTTATCCAAACTGACAAGATCGTAGAAAAAAGATTGATTAAATAACAAGTTATTACTCGAAAATGGGCACTAAATTTTGGCGTCCCTTCTGGAATGCTCCTTACACATAGTTTCTTTTTTTCGTTCCATTTTTAATTACAATATTCCTATATATTGCCCTATGTATTGATTGGCCTAGCTCCAACAGAACACGACAGGCCTTTTTTTGTTAATCTCTATGTCTGGTCATTTATCCTATTACAAGCCACCATATCGTCCCTACCATTTCCAACTATCGAATGTGAAAAAGACAGTTTTCGTTTTCGACTTATAGCGATCGCTGTAGGATTGATAATTGATATAAAATTCATATAGGGGCACCTATCAGTCACAAAAACAATGTAAAACGAATGACATTGGTTTGAATGTAGGTATTAATTTTTTTGAATTCTCCTCAAAAGTACCGATTTTCACATTCGATAGTTGGAAATTGTAAGACGATGTTGTCTGGGCTATATAATATATATTATGGCTTTAAATGAGAATAACGATTTCACATAAAAGTGTATATTTCAGAAATGATATTAATGCACTCCACATTAGAAATTTTACGTTTCAACAAAATAATAATCACTCTACTTTTAGAGAAAAAAAAATCTAACTAAATATTACTAAAATATTTGAAATAAAGTGAAAAAATTTAAGTAAGTTAATACATTCACTTTGGGCTCTAAGTTGAAGTGGTAAAGGTCGAGGGTTCAAATCCACCTGGTAAATAATTTATTTAACCTGTTAGCTGCCACGGATGTACCCTGTGGGGTCTGCGGACACTCTTGGGACACCCTGCAGTGTGGGTTCTGTAATTGATGGAAAAGCCGAGCGGTTGAGCGTGACCTAGGACAAATCACCTCCCTGCATAACTGTTGTCTACTAATATTTAAACATAATAAAATGGGATACCAACCTGAGATCTTTATACTTCAGATATAGTAATTCAATATCAGTAATGAATAAGATACATATCCCTCTCTTCTCTAAAGTTCGACTGACAAGGAGTTGTTTATTAAATAATAATAATTATTGAATAACGTTATATTTATTGGTGCTGATCTTAGTTGCAAGTTAACTTATAGATCTACTTACAAAGAAAGAAAAGGGAGCTCCTTTCGCTAGATGTGACAGTCGGCCTTCTGAGTTGCCCGCTACTTGGCAAAGACTGACCTGTCATGTCTCTTATAAGTGAAGTTACCGATCCTAAATCGAGAAACTTAAGTTGCCTGCTCAATGCCCCTTACCCTATTTATTTAGGTAGTCCTAATGTTTCAGATAGTGTAACATATTGCGCTGTGTGATTATGAGAGATAAACTATTTATTCTGTTAACTCCAGTTCCCGTGGGATCAAGATTTCTCTCTCACTCTCTCTCTCTCTCTCTCTCTCTCTGTTATTATTAAGCTGATAATTAATAAAACCTATTATTACCTAAAGATAATATAATAAAGAAGACGCGGTTAGGGATTAGCTCAGATGTTCATTATTGGTTTCCTTTTGTTCCAGCTAGGAGCTTCGATAGAAGAAGAGGGGGCGGTGGGAGGGAAGGGGCTTATCAGGACGGCTTCATTACTTTTCTTATTTCTGTTAGTCCACATCGCTGGCCCTTCATAACGCCACATTTTACCGATGGCAGGCCAATTTGGGACTTTCTACCAGTTCGGATATTTTTATAATAAATACATACATACTTACAGATATATATATATATATATATATATATATATATATATATATATATATATATATAGAGAGAGAGAGAGAGAGAGAAGAGGAAATGAATGATTCCCTGTTGCACTGTGCCGTTTCTATGAGGAATGTTTATTTTTTTTTTTAATAATGTTAATATTATGTTATTACCTATTGTATGGCGTCAAGAGCTAGCTTAAAAGACCACTGAAATAAAATATATTTTATCTAAGTATGTAGTGCATAATGTAAGTTATAATGTGATATATTCGTCTAAAAATATTAAATAAAAACAACTGTACTACTATAACCCATAAAAGGTTTTGGGTTGTTCATTACATGATAGAGGCTGTACTGTTTCTAAGGCATTAGGCTAGCGGCCAGGTACCAATAAAGGGCTTTAGATTGCAATAAATTGAAGAGAGCTGAATGTTTGATATGTTCTAAAATCGTCGTAGAATCACTCCTAACTCAGAATCTATTTGACCTACAGGCCTCGGTCTCTGCTTAAATTAAAGCTAATTAAATTTACTACAGCTCCATTTCTCCTGACTTAACGTAGGATCACTCCTTCGACCGGTGTCCCTCACGAAAGTGGGCCAAAACTTAAATTTTGATTTTTTGGAAAAAATTACCAAATTTTCAAAGGGACGTAACTCAGAATCTATTAAAGCTACGGAGCTGCGGTTGGGCTCAAACTATAAAAAAATTAATCTTTTCTAAAAATGAAACTAATATTTTTTTTATCAAAAACGCACCGAATAGGAGATATAGGGCAAAAACTGAAATAACTCCGACAATTTCGAGGTTTTTCGGCCACCAAAAGGTTTCCCATCCGTTTTTTTCGGTTGCGAACTTGGATTTCCACTAGTCAGACCCGCCCTTACAACATATCAAAAATGCAGCTCTCTTCAATTTATTGTGACCTTCAAGTACCTGGCCTCTGGCCTACATCGGCTATATAGGGTGGTGATTTGCCGGAGAAACCTAAAGTATACAAAATTATAGAAAACAGAATAACTTTTTGATGAAAACATAAGTATATAATAAAACCCTGTATTCATACCCTTTTGCTATTTATTCATTTAACGTCACTTTATGCTGCTAAAGCCAATCGGATGCTGTTTCAATAGGAGTCCTAAATTGTACTTATTCGGTATGATTAGGATAGAAATTTTTAGCAAGTGACATTTCTATGGCTAAGGTCGGGACCTCCGTTTTACGTCCATTCTGAAGAACTCTTTAGGTTTGAGAACTCGTGACCTTGTACATAGAAGGTTGTTATTCTAACCAATACACCTGATATTCTCTTTTTTGAAGTAAATATATATCTGATGCTTCTTATATTTGTCATTAAAATAATTAAAAAAATAAACTATAATGAAGTATTATAGTACTAGTTACCTTGTAAATTATGGTCTTCAACGATGGACTATATTTTTAAAGGATACTTGGATATAATATATCGTAGGTTAATGGAATTGTATGCAAGTTAAATACACTCCGCCACTGTATTCTACTCCCCTGTCGGTAATATCGTGAAGGCAGCTGTCCGCTGAGAAGGGTGTCCACAGGGAGGGGTTACGACCGAAGCATAACATCCTTTCACGCTCTCATTTTTTGCCCATTACCTTATTTGCTCTCGAGGTCCCAGTCGGTTAACTCTCGAGCTAAAGGGCTTAAGGACGGTTTTCATCAGGAGTTTATTATATCTCCACAACTTGCGCCCAAACTTTTCTACTTAACTTTTCCTCCTGGGTTAGGCACCCCACTTCAATAACAATTATGATTCTTCTAAGGATCTTCCTGATCCAGGGTCTTTTGTTTCTATCCGCGATGAAAATGTTATTAAGTTTTAATCCACTGATAGCCTTGTGAACGTGAGGAGAACTATTATTAATCTTTCTTTGGAATTTAACAATGTAGCGAATGATATTTTTTTCTAGCTTCATCTAACTCTACACAGTACTATACTGTTAAATAATTTCTTTATGAATAAAATCCTTTCACGAATGCAGTCAAAATATATGTATATTTTGTTTTTATATACAAAGTTTATGGATTTCCTACGAGTTCAGTGCGGATAATTCTTCATTGCCGCAAACAAATGTCTTCCTGTCCTCCAGCACCCTTTAATAATATCCCACTGACTCCTCTAGAATAAAACTGATACTTAGGACTACACCTTGACAAACGTTTAACATGGAATCCTCATAATAAACTGAAACAAGAAACAGCACGCCGTTTGAGGCTACTTCAACACTTACTAGACAAACGCTCTAAGCTCCGAATTAATTACAAAAGACTCATATACATGACTATTATAAGACCTATTTGGACTTATGAAACAGAGCTTCGGGGCTCCACTAAGCAATCGAATTCCTCTCGTATCCAATCCTTACAATCCAAAACCCTTCGTAAATCCTCAATTCTCGTAACTTGGCTACAAATAAAGTCCTCCATAATGACCATAATGTCTCATTTGTTGCTGATTTGACCCGAATCCGATATCAAGCCTTTCATGACAATCTCTATTCCCACTCAAACCGACTAGTTTCAAACCTAGCTACCTCTTCAATTCCTGATAATCCTCGGAGGCGTTAGAAAAGGAAATGGCATTGTGACCTTTTAATTTGAATTTGTTATTTGGGGACTACCACTGGTTTTTCTACTTGCCTTTATTCATGCCATTGTATTTACTTATTGTATTTTTTTGGTAATTTTTGGTTCTTTATCATTCGATATTAATGATTACAAACAAATTGTATCATAAAACAGAAAAAGTCATATCACAAAATGTCCACTGTAATCGGGGAATAAATTTTAAATATCCAAGATCAGCGAAGTTAATGTACATAAAAGTGAAATTTCCACGTGTTGGCAGAACAATTTCTCCCTCTCTCGTGACACTTCATCTGATTAGCGGGAATAAATTATAAAACAGTTGAGGCGGAAAAGTTCCACACAGTCAGTAAGTTCCACACACAGTGATTTTGAAAGGTATATTTCGGTAAATATTTCCCCGAGTCGTGTTACCTCCCAGCGAGCCCTCCATGATCCGAAGGGATATGAAGCTTAATTAGGGAACTGGAAACTAAGGAGCTGTCAGGACGTCAGCCTTTGGGAAGGGCTGTATTAGCATACTCTCATCGTGTTAGGGAGGATGGGGAAGATGTCTAGGATGTTCCTGGGGGCCGCTAGTTCTGCAACTGTTGGGAGCGAGGAGTGTTACAGGGAGTAGGAAGTTGGGAGGGAAACGACTTGGAAAATATAACCTGACTTAACTTAAAGTATTGAACGTCATTTGTCCAATAAAATTTTAAATAAATTATAAAAATAAATTTTATATTGCAAGAAAAACCAAATACATATATAAATCTTGGTGACGAAATATGAATAAATGTAATTGATCGGGGGGGGGGGCAGTAAGTAAATAAATTTTATGCCAAAAAGTATATCATTTGTGGTTTAACTCAGCTGGTAAACTATCATATACTCTGAATAAAAGGTTCCTGAATAGAAGAGAACTATCCAAGGACACAAAGTTGAGGGCGGGTAGATAAATACACTTTTCTCCCCACATTGACATGCTCTTCGGAATCTTGGGCATTAATCACCAAACATAAAAGTAGGATCCAGGCTTCGGAAATGAGATTCCTTTGGAAGATTGAGGAGAAAATGGGAGCGAATTCGCAACTCGATCAATAGATCAAGCCTCGGATTGGAGAAAAAGTCATTGAAGAAAACATTCTAAGATGGTATGGACATGTTTATGGTTAACATAAGAATGTTCAGAGGAAGACCTCGACGTACCTGGGAAGATGGTTTTAAAGAATGCTTCCTGAATGAATAGAAGACGATCGTACGGTGTGGTCAGGGCTGTGCAGAAGGAAACCTCACTCAACATGAGCGGTAGAGAGGATGACTATAATGATGAAGTATAACACTTTTTATTAATTTTGCAGTTATACTCATCTTTTTTGTAAATCGGATTTTGTTTTAGTTCAGGTGATGTCATACAAGACTGAAAAGACAAGAAACTGCTCGACGTTTTCGCCTACTTCAACATTTACTGGACCAACGCCCTACGCTCCCAATTAATTACAAAGGACTCATTTACATGACAGTTATCAGACCTATTTGGACATACGGAGTTGAGCTTTGGGGCTCTACTAAACCATCCAATTCATCTCCTATCCAATCCTTACAATCCAAAATCCTTCGTATAATCATCAATGCTCCTTATTATGTCACAAACAAACTCATCCATCATGATCCCATATGTTGCTGATTTGGCCCAAACTAGATATCTATCCTTCCATGACAAGTTCCATACACACTAGAATCCGCTAGTCTCTCAACTTGCTTCCCATACTATTCCTGATAACCCTCCGAGGCGTCTGAAAAGATGTCATTTGTCATTTGCTCTTCATTTGTTCATCATTTTCATGTGATGTGTTCATATCAGCAAATTTACTTGATGTAATATAAGTACAGTTGTAAATATCAATAAATTAATCTTAAATTAAAAAAGTTCAGGTGATGGTTTAAGTTTTAGCCGAACTGTTTTTTGGCGATTGAGCGTGAAATTACCTCTCTGTACTTCCGTTGTACCAGAATTAGTATAGTTTCTACCATTTTCTGAACCCTAGGCCCTACATGGGTTGTATTGGTGCATGCTTTTTGAAAGTCTGTTGAGTTGTCTAAGACCAAGGCTTATTGCCTGGCAGGTGGCCTTTGCAGTTTTTAATGCTAGAAAAAATCCTGGGTTATGCAATTCATCGGAGAAGACCTAAAATGGCGGTCTCAAGCCTGTGTAGTGTCAAAGAGCCCTATCCTGATTTTACTTAGATAGGTAAAATTTAGGACTCCCATTGTAGCATAGCCCGATTATCCATAGTCACATCAAGTGTAAAGAACAACACTGATAATTATTTCTGTTATTAAACTGTTACGCAACTAATATTTTGGAAGAATCCAGAATTAAAAATATATATTTATTTACATAAGTGTAATCTAATCCTCACTAGTATCGATTACATAAGCCGATAACTCTTAACTAATCGATTAAGGAAATGATCGATTATTAAACATTTTTTTGTTTCAGTAATTAAGGTTATATTTCGCGGTCGGAACGTTTGCCTAACTACAAATTGGGCCGGCTTAATCAGGCTAAATGCAAATGTTATTCTCAAAAATTCAATTAGGGCCTGGGAATTCGCCCCTCTATTAAAACCTAATGTCATTTTTTTTTTTAAACGAAGAAACTCTTAAAAGTTATTTTTAAATGAATTGAAGCCTTGTGTTTATTTTTTTAATGCACCTAATATTTATACTAGTACAATAAAACAAATCTTTAATTTAAAACTTTATAATTAATAAATATAAAAATTAATAGTGTAAATATGAACTGAGTAACAGTTTTATAGTTTATAAAATGATAGCAACAATATTAGTGGTGCCAAGTGATTGATTTATAGTTTTGTTTTTATGTTACTTATAAAAATTATACCTTAATGTTGTTTTCGTCTTGTTATTATGATAGAATAAATACTACATTATGATAAAAGGTAATAAAAGGTAGTTTATACGGATTATATGTTCTAATTTAGGCGTGGAAATGCAAAAGGGGGTAAATCCAAATTTGAATTTTTTTGAAGAAACTCAAAAAATATGCACAATTCAGGTGATTATTTATTTGAGACAATTATTTTTAGAAAAATTAGATTGGATTTAGCATATTTTTTAATTTCCGCAATGATTTTTTAAAAAAGAATTTTACTTATAATATCTATTATAACAGCTGGATCATTTCTATATAAATTTTACTCTCAGTTCTTGAGATTCAGTTCTATTCGTGCCAAAAGGAAGTTAATGCTGTATTTATGTAAGGTTAATGTTAGGTTCGAAACAATAATGCACACAATAGGCTTTTGACCGAGCTTCGAAAGAAATTAATATAGAGCGCTTACCAAAACAACAACTTACAACTAACTATTGAGTATTTTCATTTAAAAAAATTAACATCTCTATATGTACAGCCCTGCTGAATAAGTGGTTAAGTTGCGTTTTGTCCAGAGAGAGTTAACTGCTTTCAGATGACCGGAAACGTATCATTCTCGTAGTTTTTGGCTTTAAATGAGGATATCAGTACATTTTTAAATTTTACTAATAATTGTTCTTTTAAATTTTATTTCACTGTTTATACATCTAACGGTTTAAAAGAAAAAAAAATTGGCAAGGTAAATACCTAAACATTAATTACTCTACTTCCTGTTATTTCGTCCTTTTCTTATTAAAACAAAATCTGTTTATTTCGCCTTAGCTGTAAATAAATAATATAAAAAAGTACTCTTAAGTAATTAAAATTAAGTACTGTAATTTTAAGGTCTATGATTATACAACGCATAATTGACTAATTATATCTTATTTGAAAGTATCTTGTTTCGTGTTATTTCACAAAACAAAATGACTGAAAGAGATTTTATACAACGTAAAGATCAGAAAAGAGGATCCTAAAACTTTGATTTATAAATGATTGGCTACCTGAAGCTGACAAGATCTAGTTAAACAAACAAAATAGTATTTTTTTTTTATTGTTAATTAATTTTTGTTTTCTTTTTTCAGGTATGTTTGCTGAATCCTTCATTGGAAAAAATACTATGTTTGGGTTTCTGTGGTAATTATATGGTATTTATTGTTTAAATATATGCATCATTTTAGGATGTAATTGTAAAAAAAACCTTAAATACAATAATAAATAATTATATGTAAGTATAAAATAACGGAAAATAATCAGCTTTGCTCGGATAATTATTATGGTATATTATGCTACATAATTTGTATGTGTAATGTATTTTTTTTATCACGTACCGGCCACTAAGGACCGCGTGAATATCATTGGTTAGGCTTCTTTGGGAGTCTTGATTTTCTTTCTTCCCATCCTGTTTTTCCAAATAAAATCCTGTACCACCACAACCCGAAGGATCTGTCTGGGTTTCACTACAAGGTAGAGACTGCACTGTTTCATGGACAACGGTTCTGCAAGGAGGTGACTTCTCCTAGGTCACGCTCAATCGTCAGATTTTTCTTCCTTATTTAGTGTACCTACTTGTATAAAATTTTATAGCTGGGTGAGCCCCAGGAGGGTCCTAGATCCTATATGATCCATCTCTGGCTGCAAACAGACTAAATAAAAGTACTGCCTTGCAGCGGGATTTGAACCAGGATTTCCGGCATGGCAACTCAGTGCTCTACCACTGTGCCACTCCGCTTTATCATATAATATGATATGATATAATATCATTGATTAGGCTTCTTCGGGAGTCTTGATTTTCTTTTTCGCTTCTCAGCAAATTTACTTTACTACATAGAAATTATAAAAATAAAAACAGAACCAAATATTTTTTTATATACGAATTTATTATCTTCCACGTTAGATAATTGCACGGGATTAGACAAACAAATTATATACCTAAACCTTCCTGGTGAATCTCTCAATCTATTGGTGAAAACCGCATGAAAATCCGTGCAGTAGTTATTGAGAATTATTACCACGAATTATAATTATGTCTAGATTTAAAAATATTATAATTATTAAATTTAATTTTTTTGTGGCATGCCTTCTAATGTATAGTAATTGTTTATTTTAAATAATTATAAATAAAGAGGTGCAATTGTTTTTTCTGCCCCAATTAATAAATTAACTGAGTCATTTATCTGTGTAATTAACACTCCTGAGTTCACTTTCTAATCCCATTTGATTTATTAATTAAAAGCTCTTCTCTCTCTCCGTTTCTCTATTTCTTTCCCAGTTCTTCTTACTTCTTTTTTTTCTCATCTTGTTTTAAGAGTGAGTGGAAATGAGGAAATATAAGAGAGGAATGGCTCCCTTAAATAATAATATTTTGGGGTTGTTAATTTAACTTTTCTCTTGAAGGAGAATTTATTTTATTTGCTTGCTTTATTTTTTCTCTCTCTTTCTCTTTAAACAGTAAAATACTGGTCGCTTAAGGACGCTTAGTATGATTATTTAGTGGCTGTTATGGCTTCTTTAAGTCCTAAATTAAAAACGGTTTTATGATACTATAATCCTACTTCCTAAATGAACTTAACTGTAAAAAATATTATGAATAGTAACTTGAATGAATACACAATACAACCTGCCATTTCTATAAATTCTTTTTATTCTAAAAAGACACTGATATCGATTTATTTTTTATCATATACTGATAATTTTTTAACCTAATTGGATAAATAATCCATATGCATCGTTTCAAAATTATAGGTTATTTTGATTTTTATTTATTTTTTTTCCAATCTTTGCCTTATTTTTTATTTAGTACCACATTAACAATTTCTTAAAGCACATATATGCATACATTATATATCGGTGCATAAAAATATTAATACATTTCTCTTTGTAGAGAGATAAAATCATTGAGTGAGAGGATTTCAGAGGATGGGGAAAAGCCATCTCTCTCCCTGCGTATTAAAAGTATCGATATTTTTTTTTATTAGCATATATATGTTTTGGCTTTAGGAATACCAGTTACTTTTACTGGTCAATAAGTAAGTGTTTTTAATTATATAGTGATCAATAATGGACAGTATATCATAATATGAGACATATCAATAGGTTGTAGAGGGATTACATTTAGTATAAAGGGACTGAAATGATATATATTATAGGCTAGCATTGGAGGGCAATATTCAAATAGGTCAATAAAGACCCTACATGTTTATCTTAAATCAACGTACTTCTGTTACCATATAGTTATTTCGATATTAAAGTCTTTACTAGATTCAGAGGGATATCGATTTGTATGCTATTGAGTTATAATACTTATTAAACAATAAATTAAATAGAGCTTTTCCATTTCTTTTATAGTTACGGATAATTATTTGGATGATCTATGCAAGTACTAGGAATTTCAACTATACAAATAATAGGATGGTAACAATAATAATATAACAAAATTAATGTTTCGATTCACAACATTTGTCTTAGTAACTTTACTCTTTGTCTATAAATAATCAGTTATTGTATTATATTATATACTGTTTTATTGAAAACTTTCTTCTTTATTCAAATTTAGGAGTGAGGAAGATTATATTAAAACGTTGTGGCGAATATAATTTTGTGCAAAATTAAGGTTATTTTGGATGACTAAATGACCTTATTTTCCCATTTTTTGCCGATTTGACCTGAACACTTACTAGAATAATGTTCCCAGCCTCCTATTAATTACAAAATATTCATATACCTACTTGCTATATTGGCTTTACCGCCCAAGCTATGATCTCAGGGAAAAGTCAGATCCTTTGATCTGAATATAATTAAATACTAAAATGGGATGCCACCCTGAGATCGTTATACTTAATATGTAATAATTTTATGTTATTACTAAATAAGAGACTTATATAGTCTTCTCCAAAGGTTAACGTGGTTGACTGGTCAGGAGTTGTTTATTTAATAAGAATAATTATAGAAGAACATTATATTTTATTTGTGCTGATCATGGTTACAGACTTTATAAATCTTAAAAAGAACTTACAATGAAAAGGGGAAGTTATAGGTGACTTATGATACATGGGGCTTCAGTCTGCATCCTCCTCCTTACGTCTTGACTTGACTGCTGCTTACCGACAACCGCCCCCTCTCTTGAAAGTAAAGTAATGAACCCTAAGGATCATTTTACCCTACCTGGCCTAGGCCCCTTATTGTCACCAATAGCATACTATAAGATCTATTTGGACTTTTTTTTTATCTTATTTACCGAATTTCTCTTGTTTAACTCCTTACTTTGAACCTAAAGTACCATGTGTTATAGATTTGGCCCTAACCCGATATCAATCCTTTCATGACAAACTTTATACTCACTCAAAACCAATAGTTTCAAATCTAGCTACTTTTTCAATTCCCGACAATCCTCCTTGGCATCTGAAAAGAATATTGATAGTATTTACTCGATGTATAATCCAACTGTAAATATTGAAATATAAAAGTGAAATTAAGAATGGATTTTCTCTGTGTCTAATAGAACCTAAGTTATAAATATTATAACATGGATTTAATATTTTTGTGCAGAATAAATTGATATTTTTTATTAAAATTTATTTTAGTTTTTCCTGCTTAATGTCCTTGTCTTTCTACATGGTCCTTTCAAAAGAAAGCTAGGCATACATAAGAAGTAGGAGCCGGGCGAGTAAACTGTAGTGTTGTGCAGAAGAGGACACACGGGGCGATATTTCAAGCTGTCCTAGCCCGGCCTCTAACCCCTCTCGTCTCTCTTACTTGCGGTTTCTTTGAAGAGGAAAGAAATGCCTAAAAACTAGCTAAACAGCCAATTTGTCTTCCTTCTTGAACTTATTTAGGTAACCGTTAGTCTTCGTAAGGTTTTTCCACACTGCCAACGTTGTAGGAGTTCTCCATCAACGGTTTTGCAGGATGGAACTGATGACACTAAGCTAGTACATTTGTTTTTAGATTCTCCTTATTTTTATTACTATCGAATCGATTTTCGAGGTGAAAACTTCTTTAGCCTCATTAAGGGACTTTTTGTACGGAAAAAAATCATAGGTTTGCGTCACCGACATGCTTGTGATGTATTGGCGACGCAGTGCAGTTTGTGCATGAATTATATAATTTGTTATTTGTTTATTGAAAGTCACTTTATGCTCATATGGCTAATCGAACGATGCTAAAGTTGGAGTCCTTCATTTTGCCTATCCAGGTTTAATTAGGATAGGGGTCTTTAAAGAGTTCCTGACATCGCATAGGCTTTGGACTCCCATTCAATGTCCCTTCCAAAGGACGGCATTACTAAGGATATTTTACTCCCTTTTATGTGAATCCTATGAATCCTGGGTTTAGTAGATTGTTATGCTAGCCCCCAGACCACAGGTCGCTCCTGTTTCTATAATTTTTTTTAATAAACTTTAGTTTAAAGGTTAGAAATGCATTGATATAAGAACTCTAATATTTATCTAAAAGTTCTTTTGATAGTTATGCAATTGATAATAATAATAATTTAAAACATCAATAAATGGTTAAACATTTCGTTTCCCCTAAAAGATTTTATTTGTCTTAGTTTAATGTATTGTTTCATAAAATGATATGAAGTGCAAATGCTCTTGTATTGTTGAACTTGAAGATGATAATTGTCCAGGTAACTAAATGTAGGAATGAGAAAGAACAAGAGGATTTTGGTGATGAGTTGACGATTAAAATATTTTGTATCTACTGCCAGCAGATGATTTTACAGTGGGAATGTTCATTTCGTTGTTTTCAGTGTGTGTATCATTCAAAGATATATTTAAACTTTTGTTTAGAATTTTGGATTGCATGGCTTGTATGTTATATAATTGGAAATATGCTGAAACCATAAGTTCTGCTCCATATTCCCAAATAGTCATTTGTTTCAAGCCAAATGATCTGTAGTCCAGAAGATGCGATAGTTGTCAGTTCTTGACTTTTTTATTTTGTTTGCAAGTTACCTGTAAGTCTTTCGTTCAAGTATAGTCCGAGATAATATACATAATTTTTGGAAGGTACTTCGTCATTGTCAATTTTGACTGCTAGACACGAAGCTTAGCGTAGAGAGAAGCTTACATGGCTCGATTTTGAGGCGTTTATTTTGATTTTCCATTTATAGAACTACTTTTCTATATCAAATAAGTGATTATGAAGAGCTACAGATGGTAGGTTTGGGTTTCTGTGAGAAGAAATAATGGCTGTATCGTCAACGAAGGTATTTAGAGTATAATAAAAGTTCATATCTTTTAATAAATTAACTAAAATTTTAAAAACGCCCGTCGTAATAAAACATAAAAAGGTTCAATGGCCTTCATGATTAATATTCGTAAATATAAAATCACATACGTTTCTAAGCGACAGAAAAACAAATGAGCAACGTTAATAAATAAATTTAAAAATAAGCAAGATAAATTCTTTAGCGTTGCCTAACTTCAGATAGAGCTAGCTAATAACTCAATTGTTATCAGTGCTATTCGTTCGCTACAGAACAAAGCCGCTTTATCTACATATTGTTTCACGCATTATTCCATGTTCTCTGTTCCAGTTTTAGTTTGTAACTCACTGAGTATATGTATTTTTATATAAATATATATTTATACTGTATGTGTATATTCATATATCTTTATGTATCAGACACAATTGGTTTTTATTTTTTAGTTCATACTAATTAAATTAAATAATAATATTTTATTTAAGGTTTAGAAAAATGATCATATTCTTGATAATAAAGAGGAAAATGGTTGACTGGAAGATCGTAATGAAGGATACAGTTTGTCTTGGGGTGCAGTCATAAATAACACTGAATAAGGTTTACTTATTTAGTATAAGTGCCGACGTTTCGGACTACAATGAAGGCCATCTTCAGTGTAAAAAAAAGTGATCTGTCAACTACATCTGCTAGCTTAGGCTATAAAAAGTCAGAAAGAAGTTTTCGAATACTTTAAATATCTTTTCCCCGGAAAAAAACTCCTCGACTTCCCAGACGTTAGAGACATAGAGACATCCCGTCTTAAAAATTTGAATTGTTTTTGAAAAATAAATACTTTTTTAAGCAATATCGAAAATAGTCGTTGCATTCAATAAATTTAACCCAAATAAGAAAAAATTATTTTGTTTCGTGCCATCGTTTCAGCTTAATTTTTTAGATCATCATCAAGACTGAGGACAAAACAAATTAGAATAATAATATCAACAGCGCAGTATCAAGGAAAAAATAATAGTTATTTTTTAATAGTTTTAATATAAAAAATTACTTTAGAAATAATTTTACTGTATCATATTATAGATCTGAGTGGAAAATATTTGACTGGATAATTATAATGGTGGATTATCTCCATACTGAATATGTGGTAATAGTGAACAGGTATTTTAATTGAGTGATGTGGTAGTAAACATTGCGTTATCAATGTATAGTAAGTACAATGAGTACTCATCGTACAAGTTTTGATTTTATATTTAGAATTGTGTGTTGTTTAATTTAATTCACTAAAGACCTTTTTCACTATTAGGACATGGTTATGAAAACCACATAGTCCCGAAACATCGGCAAAAGGAAGATTAACGTACAGACTGAACCTCCAGAACTGAAAGTAAAACTTCAGACAGTAATGTCCTAACAATTTTTTAAAAAAAACTTTTAATAAAATTATATATATCAGGGATCATTAACAGGGATCAGTTCAATTCCACTTTCCTCCACCAGAGTGCGGTCGGCCATATCCTGACTTGTTGGAAGAGGACCTTGAGACGTTTGCTCAGAACAAACACTACAAAGCCGGATTATCGGAAGGATAATGGAACAAACGAAAACAGAAAGAGATGATTGATGAGGACGACAAGAAGGTATCCTTTGTGGAATGGAAACGACGCGACAAAGGAGTTGGTGTGAGGTGTGTGAATGGCGTTTGGCCTCTTCGGGCTAATGGATTCACGGCCACAAAGCCGTCTAGTGGAGTCCACTCTCTTTCTCTCTCTATCTCTCTCTCTCTCTCTCTCTCTCTCTCTCTCTCTCGCTCAGAACTTCACTGTTGCTCGCGTGTCCATCACATTTTCACTGGATTCATTGCTTTTATTTTAAGTAGAGAGTATTTCGATTTGGGGGAAATTTAGGAACGTGATTGGATGAAGAAAAAACTGAAAACTTCAAATTTCTACAAAACTATCTTTGTATGTTTGTTTTAAATAATATTCTTCACTCTAGGAAACTTCCTTAAAAGCAATATTATTGTCATGAGAAGTCATGATAGATCTGATGATAGGCGCAATAGAAAATACAATTCAAAAATCTTAATAATTGCAGGTGTGGGAGAGATTAAATGTCAATAAACAAGAGTTTTAAGGGGAAATTGGATGGTGTGACGTTTATATTTAAGCCATTTTATTTAAATTGAATAGCATCGAAATAATTATAATGAAAGTGAAGAAAAGGGAAAAAGTCAGATGCAATGAGCTAAAAAAAGAAACATTGCTCTCAGAGACACACTCTTGCAGATAATAAAAAGCGAATAGAAATGGGCTGGACATCTCCTGCGGTGCAATGACAACAGATGGTCAAAAATAGTGACGGAATGGACACCGTAGGACCAAAAAAGGATGAGAGGCAGACAGTTGAAGAGATGGAGAGATCCATTTAGGCTTTTGGCAGGACCCCTCTGGTGGAGAGCTCCTAAGGATAGAGGTATGTGGAAGAAAAAATGTTAGGTACTTATAAATCTCGCATCCCAGTATAGCTAGTTACCCAGGGTTAAAGTGTTAAAGACTCTTAAAGGAAGGCCTATGCAAGGAAAAAAAAATTGTGTACAAATATTTATATATATAATATCCTCTGTTCAACACCATAAAACAAGATCCCGCCTTTCAGATCTCTATTCGTTCCCACCGAACCATAGCATTCGAACGCTCCTTTCTCGCCCGCTCCACCACAGTATGGAACTCAATCCCTCCTAATATCCGTCATAGTCTCTCACTATCGTAATTTAAATCCTTGCTTTTCCAACATCTCCTAGCTTGCCAAAAAGATGCTCTCTAAGCAGGTCAGTCATTAGCTTTGATTGTAATGTACAGAAATTCATTGTGCTATTTATTTCTTTTAATTTTGTCTTTTAAGAAGCTGTACATCATGTAAAGAATTATTGCATGCTAGCTCATGCATTTAACAAAAGCTATGGATTTATCAATTCTCTTTAATTGCTTAATATCTTGTCAAGATTTGTACTGTTCATTTACTTATTATTATTTTTGTTTAAATATTTCTTTTTAAATTTTTTTTTGTCATTTTCACACGCTTTATGATTTGTAATACTTAGCCTTCTGGCCAGATAAATATTATGTTCCTTTTTCTGTTCATATTTGTTATTCTAAAGGGACATAGTCCCAGAATAAAGTTACTTTTCTATTCTATTCTATAATGTAAAGAATTGTTTTTATATTTTTTGTAAATTTATGTTATAATTTATGTTGTATAATTTACTCATAAATAAAGGCTATTTATTTAGCTACATATATAGATATGTATTATTTTTGTTATATATTTTCTTCCTTCATTTTCCCAATCTTTTTATCATAACATTCCCATTCCCAACATACAATTATAACATTTCCTATTATTTTTGTATTAATTGTCATAATATATCAAAATTACATATTCATCTCAATAGATAACTGATTTCAAACTCATTTGACTTTCACTAATAACCTAATATGATGGATTGAATTGGCCAGGGGATGCAGTCAATGATAACACAAAATATGCGAAATTTATTTTTCAATTGTCCCAACGTTGGTATGCAGGCCTTCTTCAGGGATACCAAACAGTGGGCCAGTTGACAGTTGTTAGCTTGAAGAGATATTGCAGACCAGGCACAGGTCCATATCGGTTTAAGTAGCATATTGTGTACAAAAAGTTTGCTAGTTAGCGATACTTTATATTTTTCGTAAAGTAGTCGTCTTAGGAGTGAGAGGCAGTGATTCGACCTACATCGAAAATATGATACTTTTTTTGTATAAGAGTAAAAAAGTTGTCAGTAATAATTGTAAATATTAGGGCTAGACTTAGTATTGCGTAGAAATGTCTCAGAATCTTTTCTACTAAAAAAACATTGAAGCTGTCTGGGAAATTAGATATTCTAAATCATATATATGTTTTTATAAAATATTTACCTATTTGGAGAATTAATAACAGACCTGGTAAATTACTGTAAGTATTAATCACTAGTTATCAGAAGAGAAGAGATCGGGGATAGGAAGTGATACCCAATTCGTTAGGACAGATCCATCATTTTATCTCCGAGCTCTTCAATGGACCAGATATCCTTCCCAATTAACTCTTTTCAAAGAACTCCTCTTATAGATTAGCCATGTAATTATTACTAATCAATTTTATTTTTTATGTTAGAATACATCTCACAGGCTATATCATATCGCTAATTATATTTACGTTAAGTTGTATGTAATATATAATAAATTAGAAAGTAAAGATGCAGTTAAAGGCTGAGCTCATGTCTTTTGTCTGTAAAAGAACAATCTATTCCTTTCAGAGATGCCTCTATTATTTTCTATAGATTTTTATCTCGAATATATTATTTATGTTAAATTTTATCTATTACATTATCAATTAAGAAATAAAGGCGCTATTAAAAGTAGGAAATTGTCATTATTTTTTCGCTCTTGGCAATGCTAATTTAAAAATCAGTATTCATAAAACTATGATACTTCCAACTGCTGTTTACAAATGTAAAATTTGACCATTTACGTTGAAGGGTCGTAAGGTATTTGAAAGTAGGATTTGCATTAGAATATTCGGTTAAAAATGGAGAATTTGGGATATCACACAACGCAGAATTGAAGAGCATACTTCTGGTTAGTATAATTGAAGTGATGGCGAACATTGAGATGGGCTTGTAAAGTTATAGAATTTAGTAACGAACGAACTCTTAAAAAGCGAATAAGCACTGTACAGACTCGGAACCCCAAGCAAGGCAAACAGAGCAAGGCGTAGGTGGGATGTTGCGTTAAGTCAAATTTGGAGGATTTGAGTTTGGTTTGTAGTTTATGGAAGCAAGTCTCCAAGAAGTGATAGGTCAATCGATTCTTCGGACTTGTTAAACCTGATTATTATATAATTTATCCACAACATCTGAAAACTCATATCAAAGTACCTATACACGTCAAGCATTTGAGTCACCGGTCAGTGAAGTGATAGTGGTCAGTTATCACAACGACCTTTTGAACCTAAGGTTCGTTACCCGACGATTCCTTAAAGGAGTAAAATTATTGAGTTGTGATGTCCTTTGGAAGGGACGTAAGATGAGCCTGTGCGTTGTCAGGTATTCGTTAAAGATCCGTCTTAATTACACCTGGATAGGCAAAATTTACTATTCCTACTGTAGTAACTTGCGACTAGACACACTAGTATAAAGTGACATTAATGTATAAACGACGTCAAACATTATAATATGAAATAAATTATAAAAACATGTATTTTCACGATCAAATGGTGATAATCGGTGAATTTATTTTTTTTCAATCTGCAGTGATAAGCACGCCATTAAGCTGGTATTCCGTCATTATACGCCCACGTCAATTTATTTCGAAATATCGAAGATTGCATTTTGTTTATCAGATGCGATTTTTTACTGAACGATTCGAAACATTTTTAACTGAATATTTTAACAAGAATGTTTATTTAAATTTTATCATCTATGATCCTAATGGCGGACCATTTACCGTTTTACAAATTATACAGCTGTTTTAATTGATCTTCAGTAAGTACTTAACTGTTTAGATACCTAGGTTAAGGTACCCGATATTATTCTGGAAATTGAAGTGCAGTTTAGTATTGTACTTATTGAGTAACCTCTAATGAGCATGTTAATACATGAGTACTTTCTTATTATTGTTTTGATATTGACTTTTAATTAAAATAAAATAATAAATTTCTTTTCATTTTAGGTTTATTTTATTTAGCTGCTGTGTTGTATACTGAAATAACTGTCCTAAAATCAAATATTGGAATAAGCTGAAACTTGTTTTATTTTTTAATTCGAGGCATTCCATTTGTCCATTCTAGGATTAATTATTTATGTTTTTCGATCGGCTGTAATCTATATAATTTAATAAAAAATAAATAATAAAAATAAATATATATATTTTTTGTACTATGCAAACTTAAGTACTGTTATGTGCTGAGTCTTCCTCATGATAGAGCTGTATTAAGTACTCGTTTACTGAAGATAAAACTAATGTGACCTCTCAGGCACGTACCTCAGCTCCATCTCTTGAAACATCTTGTTTCTGGATGCCTCATAGTTTTGGGGTGAAATGTTGGGTAATGATATAGCATGAAACCATTTCATTTTATATTGAATGATAATTGTTGACCTTGATAATATATGTTGAAGAAATCGGTCCGGGTAGAGGTCACTGAATGAATTTCTCGTGTAATTTGAGAAAATCTTTATTGATAGTCAACGTTTCGACCTACGTTGTAGGCCTTCTTCAGGGCTATATGCAAAATACAGACAACATAAGAAAATGGTACAAATATATTAAAACATTTTAAATATAAATAAATTTACTATTTTATATTCAGTTTTCATTTTTTATCTGTAATACTTTATTTTTTTAACTTTCAACACTTTCTGTTTTATTATTATTTTCTTCATGATGTGGGTTACTACCCTTTTGGCACTTCGTAGTTTATAGTATACACTCATACATTTTAACCTTCATAATTACCTTACTGTACATCTTTATAATTTTTTTTGCCTGTATTCACCTTCTTTTGGTTTATTTATATTTAAAATGTTTTAATATATTTGTACCATTTTCTTATGTTGTCTGTATTTTGCATATAGCCCTGAAGAAGACCTACAACGTAGGTCGAAACGTTGGCTATCAATAAAGATTTTCTCAAATTACACGAGAAATTCAATCATTGACCTCTAACCGGACCAATTTCTTCAACTTTTCATTTTATATTTTTTCTAGACGACTATTTCTCCAATATTTTCTTTGAGCTGACAGTTAATTGCATAATAAAATCTAAGAAACTTTACAGGGCTAATAAAGGTACTTTTACATTATAACTTAATATGATACAAAGGATTTCTTCTAAGTAGATCCTTAAGAGCTTCTGATAGAAAGAACACGAGGAGGCTACCAATTGAGTAGACCCGAGCTAGGTGAGTCATCCTGCATAGCGAGCATACCTTTCTGTCTTCTGGTTTCTCTTTGTCTCAAATAAAACTTAGGATATCTTCTCAGGTGTTAAAGTTTTCTTCTTTCTCTACTTCTTCAGCCTCCTTTCGAACCACGTGTGCCTGATGATATAGATCACAAAGGCTTTTACTCCAAATAATTGGTCTAAATAAATTTATAGGATTTAAAAGAAACATTTTTAAAAGAAACTGCTCCACAGCAGTAAGTCTTAGGTTCTGTGCATGGTAAAGATTGTACTGTTTCTAATTTAGCAGGTAAGTGATGGGGGTCGAAATCACGCTCAACCGCCAGATCTCCCCCAATCAAGGGTTCCAACTTTATTTAGGCTTGATGATCCCCAGGAGGGTCTATCAATAGCTTCAGCACCGCAACTCATTACTGTACGCACTAGCTCTATATAATACAATTACGATATATTATTCATTATAGATTTAAACTTATATATATTTTTAAATATTTTTATTTTACATCCTTTCGCAAACCTTTTACTTTCAACTGTTGTACTACTTATATTTTTACACGACAACACCGGACCTCTTGCTTCACGACGGACTATGAACAAACTTGATGAACTGGGTCACGAAGTCCTCTCACACCCACCTTTTTCGCCAGACTACGACAGATCTGTTCAGAATTTTCCTTGATTTTTTTCAGTTCTGGGATTGAAAATTTGATAACATGTATATTAAAAATAAGTGTAAATATTTTGGTCACATAAAGTTGTTTCACTACATTACGTTTCTTTGAAAACGGACATTTCATGTTGCTATATTGCCTTTATTGCCCAAGCTATGGTCTCAGGGATAAGTCAGATCCTTTGATCTGAATATATTTAATTACTAAAATGGGATACCTGAGATCGTTGTAGTTAATATATAGTAATTTTATGTTATTAATAAATAAGAGACATATGTACTCTTCTCCAAAGGTTAACGTGGTTGACTGAGCAGGAGTTATTTATTAAAAAAGAATAATAATTATTGAATCATATTATATTTATTTATGCTGATCATGTTTTCAAAGGTTCAATAAAATTTATTCACTACTTACAACAAAAGGGAGACCCTATATGTGACTTGCTGATTCTCGACCATTTCTCCATCTTGAGTTGACTGCTGCTTACCGACAACTGCCCCACTTGAAAAGTAAATGTAATAAAACTCTAAGGGTCATTTTACTCTACCTGGCCCAGGCCCCCTACCATAATCACTTAAGGATGTCTAATGCTTCAGATCGTCACATATAGCAATATAAAACGACCTCATATATATATATATATATATATATATATATATATATATATATATATATACATACACACACACACACAGTGGCGTAACTAGAGTTGACTCATGGGAGAGTTAACCCCCACCAGTCAACCACTCCAACATATTTCTCCCTTCAAAAAAGATGTCTCGTAATATAGGTATAATATACTATAATCATGTAGCTTCAAATTAAATTAAATTCAAATAATTTTTTATAAATGTTATTTTGGAAGTTTTAAAAGTTATTTTCTTTATAAATGCTATTTTTGGAAGGACAATCAAGAAATAGTTTTTAAATACAAGTAACCCTATTTATTGGTTACAATAACTTACTACACTTAATTGTATATGGAACTTTCTAGACCCATCCAGACTTAACTTCTAGATTCTTAGAATTGTTTAAACTGTTCTTCTCACATTTGCCATCTTATTGTTGCCGCTAGATGCCACTACTGCCGCTATAATTAATTGTAAATAAACAATATTACGTTTTGGATTGTCATTTTAGTGTACCTTTTATTCATTAAAATAACTGTGTTTGCACTTTTTTTGTCGGGTTTTTGGCATTATTGACCCTTACTTCTGTAATCCCACAATAATAACTTTGAAAAAGTAAAATCCTTAAAATTTTTATTTTTTTAAAATTGTTACTTACAATTTTTTTTAAATTTTCTTCTAAGCAATGGGGGAGGTTACATCCCCAATAACCCCCCTCCCTCGTTACGCCTATACATATGTTTGTGTGTAAAATAGTTTATAAATAGTTAGTCTATTTAGGAGTAATGATATGACAACCTACAGCTATTAGCGAAGCACAAGCTTTCTGTTACATATGTTTTATAGTCTTTTGTTTTATGTTGTCAATTGTCACATCGTTACATTCCAACGGTCTAAAAGTCTAAAAGAGAATCATTAATTCAGTTTATTTAGTTATTATTTCTTCTGATTGTATTTATGTATTAATTTTTGTTATTTTTTACTGAGTTTTTGTTTTGACTATTATTTTTTCAGACATTTGGTTGTTTAGGCTGAGATTTCTTCTTCTTTATAAGAATATTAAATAATTCTGTAATTCTATATTCTATATATAAGGTATAGAATATAGAATTACACACGCACAGATGGAGTCCATTTTATTTAATATTTGAAATGTAATATATATATTTCATAATACCATTTACACAGCTATTCGTCTCCATAAACTGGCCGTTCCCTTAAAGCTTATTCTGTATTTATTATACGACTGTTCTGGCTCCCTTTAAATCTCTGGGGAACTAAAGCCATTGCAGCTCGGAGCCATCTCTATGTATCCTCCTTGCAAAGCTTCCCATGTCCTCTTCCTTTTCTTTTACTATCAGATTTGACATACTTTAGTTTTACTGCCCCAGTCCGATACGTCATCCAGATCCACAGGGGAGTATTAATTCCATAGCGTACCTGAAAAGCAAAACAGTTCTCGAGAAATCCGCCTTTTTTTATTTTTAGTTTTTGCTTTATTATAAGAAGAAGGACCGTTCTGAATAAGTCGGTCTTCATTTTCCTCTCAAAATCCCTCTCTGAAATGTTATTTATGTTGCTCATAATTCTGGTTTATTTCTTTCTAGTGGAGAAGAAGAAGAAAATTCCCCCGTCTCCTACGAATTCTATTTCAATTATGTCGGGAACGGAGTTTATATTTTATAGCCAAGAATGCTATTTTTAAACTTATTCGAATCGCTATTAAGTTTTTTTTTTAGTAATTCTGTTTTGAGAAATAAACTGAGAATAAAATAGTCGTTGAAAAATAAGTGCTCGGAGTTTTATACGAATCCAGGAATTGGTGTAGATTTAAAGAAACTTTTGTATATACATTTACCTATGAGAGAGCAGTGTAATTAGATGCGGCTAAGGAAGCAGGGTAGGTCAGTGGCTAGGGGTTGATATAAAAGAATTATTTAATCTAATACAGCCACTGATGGACCCTAATGGGGCTAACCCAATCTCTATAAAGTGGGTACCCAAATAGGGGAAGAATCAGGCGGTTGAGAATGATCTCGAACAAATCATCGCCCTGCACAACCGTTGTCATGGAAGCAGTACAGTCTCTTTCATGTACTGAACCTAAGCCCTTCATGGGTTGTAGTGGCACAGGCCTTTTTTTTTTTTTTAAGGAAAGTTAATGCGTATAATATAAATGTTTTTCGCTTCAAAAGCAATATTGGTTAATATTCAAGATAGACACTGCAAAACGATAGTATAAGAATTGTAAAAACTGCAACTTTTTAGATGCTTTCAATTAATATTTTATATTGAATGATAATTGTTGACCTTGATAATATATGTGGAAGAAAGTGGTCCGGGTAGAGGTCACAATGAATTTCTCGTAGAATTGGAGAAAAACTTAATTGATAGCCAACGTTTCGACCTACTTTGTAGGTCTTCTTCAGGGCTATATGCAAAATACAGACAATATAATAATAAAAATGGTACAAATATATTAAAACATATTAAATATAAATAAACAAAAGTATTTGTTTTAATATATTTATACCATTTTTATTCTTATATTGTCTGTATTTTGCGTATAGCCCTGAAGAAGACCAACAAAGTAGGTCGAAACGTTGGCTAATCAATAAAGCTTTTATTCAATTCTACGAGAAATTCATTGTGACCTCTGACCGGACCACTTTCTTCCAAATATTAATATTTTAATATACGCCTTTGCAAAATCATTAAATTGGCATTTACATCTCTTTACTTACCTTTCCCGCCTCAGATATTAGAACAAAAAAATCCGAAACCATCAGAGACCATTTTCTGGTATTAATTTTTTTACTTTAAACGTTTCTTTAGATAAACAACTCAATAACTCAAAAACAGTTATTGAATTCTTTTCAAATTCTTCATCGAAGACTCGTATGGAATTTCTACCAAAGGAATGCAATGGCCCGGAATTTCTGCTCTTAGGTAAAAACAAGCTTTTTTTGTAAAAAACGATTATTTTTTAAAATTTTAAATAAAATGTTTAACAGTTTCACATAAATGAAAATAACTTTAGATCTTATAATCTGCGCAACTGATACCAACTTATCTTCATAAAATAGTTTGTATTGTTACTATAGCTATATTAGATTTCTTGTTAAAGTATGAAAGACAAATTCTTTATTTTTAACCTTATAACTAATTACACAATTGCAGGAAATTGTTTCGTTAGATGAAGTCTCGATAGAATTTTAATAGGTAATTAAAATTCATTTAAATTCACAAGGTAATGAAATATCTTCGTCTTGAAATGGAAGTTAAGAGAGTGAATTGCATTAATTTATATGCACTTGATGACAAGAGGGTTCGGCATCCCGAGTTACGGCGAATGCAGGAAGTGATGCTTCGAGGTGTGGCCTTGCTTATATCGTATTATTCCATTTATGATTTTTCCTGTATCCTGTTAGAATCTCTTATTAATAACATTTCTTTGAAACAAACATTTAACTATATTTTATTAACTGTTATAATTCTTTATACAATCAGGAAAGTTATTTGTACGCTGAACTCGGTCCTTTAAAGCAACAGTGTGATGAAAAGTACCAAGAAACTCATGTACAAGTCATCATTAAAACTTGATGATCTGTGCTGTTGGAGGACAGCTTCCAGGGTGTTCAGCCTAAAAAAAAAAGGAATAATGTAATCAACGAGTATAAATTCAACAAAACGTCCTAGAAAATGTTGAGACAACTAGATTGGAAGGGTGTGGTCATTTCAGAAGGTTATAGGAGGAAAGTTTACACAATTTAATTTTCAAATGTAATCCAAATGGGAGAAAAATGCGAGGAAGACCACGGGAAAGTTGGATTACAAGAATTGAGGAAAATATTCACTGTTTCCTGGTCTCAGAACGGAAGATTCTATTATACATTGGACAGAAAGAAATGGAAAAAGGAAATAAAAGAAATTTTTGGTTGCGTAAGATATTCGGTTGAAACCTCGTAAAAAATAAAAACAACTAATCGTATTGTTTGTTTGTTTGTTCATTTAACGTCACTTTATGCTGCTATGGCTAATCGGACGATGCTACAGTGGGAGCTCTAAATTTTGCCTATCCAGATTTAATTAGGATAGGGATTTTTAACGAGTACCTGACATCGTACAGGCTCGGGACCCCCGTTTAACGTCCCTTCCGAAGGACGGCGTAACTAAGGATTTTTTACTCCCTTAAAAAAATCCTAGGGCCTCCTGCCGGGCTACGAACCCGCGATCTTGGGTTTAGTAGTTTGTTACGCTAACCACTAGACCACAGGTGACCGTAATTGACCGTAATAACAGGTGACTAATCGTATTTTTGTCAGTATAAATGAATAAATAACCGATATAATTATTTTTTTATTAAGTAAGTTTAAGAGAAAATAATTTAATAATGGAAAATAATAACTCTTCGAACAACATACGATTGTTTATGTTATAAAAAATTTATGGATATTGTATTTGTATATTATATTGTACTACTTTGTTTTAATAATATATTTTGTATACAGAAATTTGGAAGATGTTGAAACAGTCATCAGGACCAGGAGGCTGTGATTCAACGGCCATATGGTCAGAATGAACTACAAGAGGCTGAACAAAAGAAATTCGATAAAGTCTTGAGCTATAAGAGTATAGGTGGATATGTGAAACATATAAAAGAGGAGCTGTATAGGCTATATATCAAGGAAAAGGACTGCTTGGATAGAGAGCTTTTCGGAAAAAAAAACTAAAAAAAAGTTGGGGTTCTTGCAGGAAGGAAGGAGAGACGAGGGAGAAAATGGACTAATGAAGAGCGAGAGGAACAGTCCAGGAAGATGAGAGAGTATTTGAGTAGAAGGAAGGCGGAGAGTGTGAAGAAGATTATTAAGTGATATTCCCGTGGTCCTTGCTGGCCGATTCGTGTAAAAAAAGAAGAAAATATATATGTAGAAAGGAGATAGTTGGGGGTGCAGTAAAAAAAAACACTGAATAAGTACTAGACTTATAATTATGTGCCGACGTTTCGACCTAAAGTGTAGGTCATCTTCAGGGCGATTTGGAGAGAGAAGCCGTTGGGTGCACCGGCTGGAAAATATATAGTTTGTAGAAGATTCGTTGGATCCTCCACTGTCATTATGCTATATTTTTTCATTGGCATTTAATATCGATCTTGATTCAATGGAGCATTACTAGTGATAATAGAAATCGAACCATTTTATGTAAAGTAAAGAATACAATTCTAAACAACCGATAAAGCGTAACTCTTTCTTATCGGAAATGGCGCTGTACAAAGTAGCCTGCATCGGGGGCAAGTGGTCTAGTCCCAGTAAGCAGACATTATAGCCATTGCCCGATATTTCGATATGCTAAATAAGATGGCTACTAGATACGGAAAACATGACTAATGTAATATTATATGCAAAATTTACATAACCCATATATAGCATATATGGGTTAGTATGTTGCATATTGAGATGCAGTAAATTGACGCTTTAAATGGTTTATTATTTTTATATATCGTAGGTGTCAAAACAATGCCGCTTATCTACACTTTGGGCGATTTTACAGGAGAGAGAAAAAACCGTGCCATACATTATCTTATGTATATCGGTTATCTTTCAATTGCTAATTACAGCACTGCCTTGCGGTCAACCTAGAAACCTTTTTTTTAATAGTTTGTAATTCAACCTATAGAATGCGTTACCGTTACTAACTCATTTCCACCAAAAGTTGTAGATAGGCGGTATTGTTTTGACAGTGATGATATATTGCTGCATGAATAGCACTAAAATTTAGGAGTTTTACTTAAATATTCTAAATTATTTGGCCAAAACAATTAGTGATTATTTAATTAGTTATTATTTAAGAGCAGCATAGCTTAGTGTGAAGAGTGCTGATTTGTTGTGCTGATGGCCCCGAATTCAAATAATCATGTGACAGACAAATTATTTAATTGTTAAGATGGCTACTAGATAAGGTTAATATGACTTATGAAATATTGTATGGAACATTTACATGACCATACACTATAATATTGGTTAGCATGTTGCATACTGAGCTGTAGTTTGTTTGTTTGTTCATTTAACGTCACTTTATGCTGCTATGGCTAATCGGACGATGCTACAGTGGGAGCTATAAATTTTGCCTATCCAGGTTTAATTAGGATAGGGATTTTTAACCATTACCTGACATCGTACAGGCTCGGGACTCCCGTTTAACGTCCCTTCCGAAGGACGGCGTATCTAAGGATTTTTTACTCCCTTAAAAAAATCCTAGGGCCACCAGCCGAGCTACGAACCCGCGATTTTGGGCTTAGTAGTTTGTTACGCACTGAGCTGTAGTAAACTGATTCCTGGGGTAGGTATCATTAAAATGTGGAAGTGTTTTATTTAAATTGTCTATGATGATTCAAAGCATTAACGATATTTTCGCGAATTTAAGCGATAAATGGTGTTTTTAGCTACAAATATGTTAAAACACGAAATAGCAGCGATTTTTACGACAAAACCAGTCAGAGTAGTGGTACAGTGCTGTCACGGAGAGACAGATGACCCGAGTTCGAATCCCGGCTGGGGCAAATATTTTCCCTTCAAAATAAAAATATTTAAAAATTAAAACAATTCGCAAAAAATATAAAAAAGATAATACACATTTCTTTTAAATACAGATTATTAATAGATATTAAGTATGAAACATCATAGTGTACTACCGTTGTAACTAAAATTATATTTCGTTGCGATACTCAAACCTGCCCCTTTCTAGATCCTTCTGCTCCTGTTCTCAGCGAATTAGGAACTCAGCTGCTATGGTTTAGCCTGGAACAGGATTTAGATCTCAGTTTTAGTTGTGCCCAGAGGAGGGCATGAAGTTGTCTCGTTAAACTGCACGGTATTCCTTTTAATGGGACAATAGCCTCCTATTTTAGTCTTGGGGGGCACCCATTTCGCCTCCCCCCCGAAGCTTCCTTCCTATAACAGCAATTCACAGCTGACTTCCAAAGGATTTTCCTCTTTCTCGATTGTTTTAAGTCCCAGTTGCGATGGCTTTAATATGCTTGTTTGTTAATTGATATAAATCACTAAAAATTAAATAATTATAATTACAACTATAACTTTACGTCACAAATACACAGACATATGCCGACACTATCCAAGATCCTCATACGGTAATAGTTCATTGTCTAGGATATACCGCCCACAGAGGGGTTATTTGGTTCCTGTATGCTGTATTTATGAGTTGAAAGCAAACTGCCTGGTACTGCCCATCTCTTTGGGAGAATATATGGAGACTATAGAACTAAATATCTGGAAAATATCCGGTGTATAAGTTCTTAAGTTTGTCCAGAGCGGTTTAACTGTATCAAGGGAAGTGGAATCATGTAATTCTCGTAGTTTTTGGCTTGAAATAGAGTTGTAATTTAACCAAAAACTCCTTTTCATGCCAACATCTGACTTATTTTGGAGAAAATTTGACTTAACCGCTTATTTACTTATGTAGATATAATAATGTTGATGAACACCAGTAATGAAGTAGAGCTCGAAGTAAATTCGGATAAGATGAAAGGATATGATACAGTCTAGAACTCACTCCCCCCTAATATACTCCATGCTTTTTCCATATATATCCTCGTTCAACCCACTCTTTCCCTAGATCTCCTCAAACCCCACACAGATGCTCTCTAATCATCTATAATAGATCATATCCATCAGAAATAACTAATGACTTACTGCTATTTTTCTTCACTTATAACTTAATGTTGTTGCTAGATACTCTATGGTAGGGCAATCATTGCCGTGTCGAAGGTCCGTGTTCTGCTCCAGCTGTGGCAGAAGTTTATGAATTTTGTTAACAAGGAATGGACACTATGGGATCTGAAGATCCTTCGGGGTCTCTCCAAACCTCTATAAAGTGGGTCCCCTGAATTGAGGAAAAACCTGGCGGTTGAGCGTGCTCTAGGTTATTACTTTACGGATTTGTATTTATTTTATTTGTTATTATTTATTTTTTATTTGTTTTTATGGCAAGAACTTATTTTTTGGTTTTTATGAATTCTCTAAGTAGTTAAGTAAATAATATCTGTTTTTTATTAATTAACCCCATGGTATATGTGTATATTCTATTTTCACTGTACACATTTGTTATTCTCAAGGTACCTATTCAGAGAATAAATTATTCTTCTATTCTATATATTAAACAGCATAAACGGCGGTGTGGAGAACACATGGAGAAATTTATACACTAAGGGTCTGTCATAACTTGTGGAGATATATTTTCTAATTATTAAACAATTATATTACTCCAATGTTATTGGTAATAAAAGTTATTATTTTTTGAAAGAGTATTTTAAGTAAATATACTATATATATGGTATACCTTTTTGCCATATATTAAGTTATTCTATAAATAGTATACTTTTTTCCTTGAATAATAAGGGTTCGAACCCAAAGGAAGTGTCTTGATGACAGCCACAACAGCTGTGTCCTTGTCACATTTGTGGTAGAGGTTTCAACCATCTTCCATATCCATCCCTTCACCACGGATGAAATTATATTTATGTTTTATTCCAGTAAATTAGAAGAAAGTCTCTATCCCAACAATGCCTGAAAATTTATTAAACAATACAAAAAGTCAGTAAGAAATTAAAAAAATTAATACAAAAATACAATTAGAAGAAATTACCTGAATAAACTGAATTGATGAAGTTTCTTTAGAATCTCAGAATGTAATGAAATGACAATTGAAAAATTAAAACAAAAGACTATAAATAAAACATATGTTACAGAAAGCTTGTACTTAACTAGTTACATAATAGGTTACATAATTACTCGTACACAGCCTTTTCCCAATTTTTGTATTTTTTCGGAGGGTATAGGGCCTTTATACTGGTTTATTGTATAAGGAACAGGGAATATATTAATATATATCGTGTATATATTGTTATTATAAAAGTTCAGTTTGTTTTAAAGAAGAAGTATTCAAAAGTTTTGAGCAAAAACTGTTAATTCTATGATTCTGATGTTATTTTTTGGATAGCCGTTTAATGTCTTCGCAGTTAATACCACGATTAGAAAATACTTAATAACTTTTATATTTAAAACGAAAAAAGATCTGTAGTTTCTCTCCATGCAACATTCTTCAAAGCTTTTGATAATTATGTGTGTGATAAACTTCAAACCAGCTTTTAGATGCAGCACAAAGAGAAAATTCCAGATTTAAATTGAATAAAGGCCGGTCAGGGGACTGGAAAATTTCTTCAATTCTACTATCGAGTTTCGGTTGATCAATAAAAGGACTATTACACGTATACACCTGTCAAGAATCATCGAAATAATTTTAGGTGATTTTTATTTAACGAATGAAATTCAGATGAAAGTAGTTACTGGATTCCTGAAAATGAATAGGAATTGTTTCTCTGAATTTACTTCTCATAGTATTTCATCTCATAGGACTTGTATATTAAGTGTTGTAAATTGGGTTCATCTTGATAAGAAATATTTGTTAAAAATACATTTACGTGTTTATTAATATATCCCAAATCTATCACTAAGATTCATTAGTGATTTAACCGAATTCATATTTTTCAGGTTGGCCTTAAGAGCTATTAAAGTTGTTAATTCTAGCTCATAATGTTACATTGTTATAGCAGTTTGGGTATGACCCACGAAAATTATATGTATAAATATACATGTTTCCCTTTTTCTTATATAGTAATCGTTCTAAGGACCATGTATTTAATTGTGTAATAGTATGATACATTTATCAGTATATGATCATAAACTTTTATATGTCATAATTACATTAAATTCTCAACGAGCGAGCGTCGTGCGTTTTAATGTAGAGTTATGTACAGCGCTGACGTTCTATGCTGAATTTTCTGTGTTCAAATCCGGCCGTGACGGTAAATTATTGAATCAGTTAACAGTCACAGAAGTAGGTAACAGTTAACAGTCACCGAGGTACTCTTTGTGTTCTTCATACCCTCCTAGGGCCTTATACCCAACCGGCCCCCATAAATTGGGTACCCTTTATTGGGGAAAAAACCTGGTGGTTGACTGTGCTCTTACTATTAAGAAAGAATTTAGTTGCCAATCGACTTATGATCCTTATATGACAGTTGAAGTTTAAAAAGAATTATAATTAATTATATTGCAAATAAAATTGTTGATATTCCTATGAAATGTGTAAAGAAACTTGTTTTCTTAATTTCTGTTTCATTTAGTATTCTCTTCATTAATAATTAAATACTGCATTTTTCCTATCTTCCTTTCCTATTCTATTAAGTAATTCTGTAACCAATTCTTTCATTCTTTCATTTTTGTATTTTCAGGTAAGCCAATAAATGAGCAAGATATATATGGTAGAGGTAGTTTTTAAAAATCTATTCAGTTGAAAGGAAATTTTTATATTTATATTATAGATTCAATTAATTTTATTGTATTACTAGAGATCCGTAACATGGCTAAGCTGCTTCGGTCCCAGTTTTGTTAACAGTTGAAGATCCACAATTTCGGATCTGCAGATTCTGCTGGGTTTACCCAGCCTTTGTAGAATGGATAATTTTAATAAGAGAAAAACACGGTTGAGTGTGTTCTCGAACAAATCACTTCCCTGTATAGTCGTCCTACAAAACGTACAGTATCCATCTTGTACTGAACCCAAGTCCATTTATGGGTCGTAGTTTTCGTAGCTTTTTTTTAAATAAAAAAAATTATAGTTATATTACTAACCATCTCAATTGTATGCTTACTGAAATTATTAGCAATTTTCGTGAAAATTAATTATATTAATGGACAAGCATATCTAATATATACATATTTAGTATAATTCGACTGTTTTGTACGTGCTTTTTTAAGAAATTAAATTAAAATTAAAATCATAAATTAGAAATTTTTTTCGGTACAATAATATTTTTTTCGCCCTCGTTTTATTTTTCTTCAGGGATAGTATAATACAATATTGAATTAGAATATTTCAGTATAGGGTACTCCCAAACAAACTGAAGTTTAACACAGTTTTTGTTACTTTGAATTTATAGAACATTTTAAGTTCAACTTTTTTTTTTTTTTCGAATCTTGTATTAAATATTATCTTTTCTGGTATAAACTATTTTAAAATTTTAAAAACATGAGATATTTTCAACCTAAAAGAAAATAATGCTAAATCAATGATACCGTGGCACATGGTTCCGGTGCCATGGTTTAGTGTGAACAGAAACAAAGGTAGTCCCTGGGCCTCCTGCTGTGTTCAATTCAATTCTCCTGAAACGGTGTCAGTAACGCTTTCTATCGTGTTCCTTTATTTAAAAAAAAAGTTCTTTATCTTCTAGGAACTTTCTTTTATCTTCTTCGAATAATTAAAAAATTATATAAAAGGGTTGTGATATAAAGTTCTGTAGTTATATTATGTACATAGATGTATAAAAGAAGCATTGTAATCGCGAAAATTTTAATTTTATCTGATATTAACGGATAAATATACATATTGTGTATACCGGAAATAATATGGATAAAACGGAAATAGCAAAGAAATTTTTAGATAAATTGGAAGTGATAAATATTTAAAATGGTAAGGGGTGTATATGTATGTATAAGATTTAATGGATCTCATCTTGTTAAAATTATGAACCATTTCAACATAATTTTGTCATCTTTGTGTATTTTTGAACAGGAAAATCTTTTAAGAATAAAATCTTAAAATGGCCTTATTATTTTATTCATAGAACGCTGAAGAGCTCAAGTGTGTGTCGAAAAGTTGGCATGAAGTAAGTGGCTATTGTTTTATATTGTTCTTGACCGTATATTTGGGCCATATTTTTAAAAAAATAAAGGTTCACATGACAACCTACTAACCCCAAGATCGTGGGTTCATAGCCCCCTCTCTTATTAAAGGGAGTAAAAGACCCTTGGTTACGCCGTCCTTTGGAAGGGACGTTAGGTACCTACTCCTTAAAAATCCTAATTAAACCTGGATATGCAAAATTTAGAGCTCCCACTGTAGCATCGTCCGATTAGTCATAGCAGCATAAAGTGACATTAAATGAATAAACAACAAATTTGATCAATAAAAAGATATTTATAATTTAACTGCTTAGTAATATCAGTGTTTATAATAAAATTCTGTAATTAAAAATACTCAAAATATGCTGATAAGTAATTGTGTAAATATCAAGTACAGAGTATTTGTAAATACATGAATAATAGTACGGTACCAATTTATAGATACCTACTTGTTTTTTTATTAGTTTATTCATTGGAATTTACAACTTTATCATATCAATACAATAAGTAAATGGCAAGTTGAAGGAGAATAACAGAGAAGAGAATACACATAAGGAGAGAAGAAATAATGAACGATAAAAAATATTTCAGCGTGGCACTTAGTTGGTCGGTTCGAAAAAAAAGAAAAATATTTTATTTAATTTAAATTTGTTTTTATTGTTAAATTTAAATTTTTGCCATCAATATAAATATTTATTGTTTTCTTATTGATGAAGAATCTATAATTTTCAACTGAGCTGTGCCAAAATGTGATAACTAATGCTCCAATAGATAAAATTATAAATAACTTGCTTTATAAAATCTTGATACCTATTATGCTTAAATATCACAGTAAAATTTATTATTTTTCTATAAGGAACAATACATTCTCTTGTTTTTTTTTGTTGACACTCAGGTTCCAAATCAACAGACAATAAAATATTAATAAATTCATTATATACTTCTAATATATAATGTACTAAAGGGGTGTACAATTTATATATTCAATTCGATAATATTATTCTACTTCAATATTATATTCAGTATCTGTACATACATACAATTTTTCTATTTTCTATTTATTACAACTAACAAACAGTTTTTAGAGCCACCTAAAAAACGATCCAATTGAAATATTAAGCTATTTCAGAGACAGTTGTTTGATTTTAACAGTTCTTTTTGTTCCTCTTCCGACAAACATTCTCCTTAACCTCCAACAAAGTATTTTTGATAGTAATTTGAAGTATCTCGGAGTTGAGCTTTGGGGCTCTACTAAACCATCCAATTCATCTCGTATCCAATCCTTACAATCCAAAATCCTTCGTAAAATCCTCAATGCTCCTAATTATATCACAAACAAACTCTTCCATCATGATCTTAATATCCCATTTGTTGCTGATTTGCCCCAAACTACATACCTATCCTTCCATAAAAAGCTCCATACACACTTGAATCCGCTAGTCTCTCAACTTGCTTCCCATAATATTCCTGATATCCCTCCGAGGCGTCTGAAAAGAAGATGGCCTCGAGACCTTCTACTATAGAACTTCATTGGAGTGCTATCAATGGGTAGTTTCTCCAGAAGTTTTTTTTTTCATGTCCTTTGTTCATACAGCAGATTTACTTGATATAATATGATTACAGTTGTAAATATCAATAAAAAAAAATTGAAGTATCTAATTAACATCTATATTAATATTGATTGTTTTATTATTGACGAAAGATCTATAATTTTCAACTGGGCTGTGCCAAAATGTGGTAAATAAATAATGCTTTAACAGTTAAAATTCTAAATAAAGTTGTGATACCTATAATACATATAATAAGAGTAAATTTTATTATTTTTTCATGAACAAAATAAAATATTATGAAATATTTATTGATATATTTAGTAAAGGAATTTAAAATTTATAGATACAATTCAATAATATTTTCCTTATATACCAATAAATATAAAATATATTTTATCCATACATATATCAAATTTTTCAATTCTACGGTCCTATTATCTGGTCGTTCCCTCCACTTTGAAACAGTTGTACAAGTCCAATAGTAGCTCTATAAGTTATTTTAGAGACGCTGAGTTGATTTTAACGGTTCTCCCTGTACTCAAACCTCCAAAGTTCCCCCCTGGATGAAGAGATAGGTCAAGTGCCTGGCTCCTCCGTGGTGAATCCCGGTAGGGTCGATCACCCTAGCCGTTTGGTTATAAAGAAAACACCTGGATTCGAACCCCTGCATTCTACTACCCAGTCCTAGTATATAATACGGATAAAGCTAACATATATTTTCTCTTAAACTATTAAATATACTATCCTACATTATACAGTAGATTGCTTAAATGGTTTTATAACACTAAAAATTACCAATATTACAATTAACTTCCCTGTTTATGGGGAAGAAATCGGTCCGGGTGGAGGTCATAATTGTCAATTAGGGTTCAACTATTTATTTGAAAGATACAAAGAATTTACATTATCGTACAAAATATTTGGCTAGTTTTACAAGATACAAACAAATTAAAATGACACACGAAAAGTAGTAAAGAATAAAAATAGATAAAAGAAAATATAGAAATACTAATATTAGAAGAAACCAGATACAAAAGAGAGGATTATTTAAATTGTTAATTGAAATGAAGGTGTTATTTGAAATATATGAACTAAAATGATGGGATAGGAATAGATACAATAATAGTGGGAAATTCCCTGTTTATTGTAAGCTATAATTGAAGATAGTTGGGAATGTTGTAGTTCTGGTGGTAAATTGCTCAGTTGCTGCGGCAGAATATTATGGGCTCAAATCCGGGTGTGGAAGTTAATTTATTAAATATGTTAACTATTTATAGTTAATTATTTAGTTAATTTATTAAATATGTTAACTATATACAGTTATTAATTTAGTTAATATGTTAAATATGTTATAGACGGACCCTTTGGGTCTAATGATAATCCTGAGGCTCACCCAGCCTCAATAATGTGGAGTAGTAGTAATAACAATCAAAGGTTTGTTTAATTATTTTTAGTAATTTGTAATGGAGATCAACTTTAAAAGAGGAGTATTTTCTGGTGAAGAGGTTAACATAACAACCTAATATTCCCAAGATCACGGGTCTGTAGTTCGGAAAGTGTTTGGAAGCTTATTTCTGTGGCATCTGTGCATAGTGGGCTAAGTCGAATTTTGTGAATTTCAAGCTATCTACTTAGAATGGTAATTTTTTTCTCTTTCCTTGTGTCTTAAAATTCGTTCAGGAAAATTACGAAATAATTTTAATAATAATCTAAGTAGATAGCTTGAAATTCACAAAATTCGACTTAGCCCACTATGCACAGGTACCACAGATTTATGCCTTCCTTTGGAGGGTGCGTAAAATGGATATTCCAAGCTTCTGCGATGACAGTTACTCGCTAATGATCCTTATCCTAACTATATTTGGACCGGCAAGAAATAGGATTCCCGCTGTAATATCGTCCAGTTAAAAAACCGTAGATAACATGTAAGAAAGAAATAGATTTATTGTGATATTGAACAGATATAAAATGGATATACAAAGACTTTTTTAAATGAGTAACTAAACAGATTTATTTGCTATGGACTATCATAATAACTACAGATCTAATATAGTGACTGCTCTCTTTACTCTAATCTCACCATACCATCTCTCTACTCTCTATTCTCTCTCTCTCTCTCTCTCTCTCTCTCTCTCTCTCTCTCTCTCTCTCTCTCTCTCTGTCTCTCTTTTTATATCTTAGATCTGATATATTTACATATAGAAGACGAGGGAGGTCAGGGAAGTTACATTACTTTGGAGCATACAAGTAGACACAATCATCTGAGGTCATCGACCCAATCCTATAATCTTATTGATTACAAGAAATAATCCGTTGACTGTCCGATTAGCCAAAGCTGCGTAAGTGGGGTTAAAGGAATGAATGAAATTTAAACTTTCTGTGTTCATTCTTTTAAATCTTTCCAGGGTAGTAAACAAAAAAAGAAAAGGAAAACAATCAATTTAAGTAAAACTCCTGTGATAGTTGTGCTGACCTAAATATTCAACAAGTTTTTACCATCTGGATCCCGACTCCATTCCCTATCCCACGAGGCATTTAATCCTGAAGGCTATCTCTTCCTAATCGACTTTCTTTATCCCGAACAGTCCCGGAGTTTTATCCCCCTTTTCCGGGACTTTATCGTCCCCCGAAGAGGAAATAGTCGGGTCGCTAAGCCACCCGCTCTGCGGCAACAGTAAACAGAAGCGGGCGATTCTCCTTTGTCCTCTCTGGAGGCAGTTAGTCGGGAGTTTACTGCCCTTGCAGGCGACCCCTGCAGAAGAAGTCGATGGACCTACATTTGTATTCTGGTCGGAACCAATTAGGGCCGAGTGCTGCGGATGTCGGAGTAAAGTCCCCCTACAAACCTTAAATACTTCGTGTCTCATCTGCTATTTCCGGATCTGATTAGATTCTCTCCGATGTGGGCTGGTTTTGATTGGTCCGGGATTTTTATTTAAATTCGAAAATCTTTTGCTTAGAATTCATTCGTTACATTTCTTCTTGACCAATTTGAAAGGTTCGTTGTTTAAACTAATATTCATTACTAAATAATTCATTGGTGGATTGAATTGGTCAGGGGTTGCAGTAAAAAATAACACAAAGTAAGCAGAACTTTTTTTTTTTATTAATTGTTCCAAAGTTTCGGCCTACGATGTAGGCCATCTTCAGGACCCCAAATTTGATTTAGTTTGACAGTCACCGCAGACTCAGCATCCACTATTTGGATCCATCATTATAATTATCCAGTCAACTATATTCCACTCAAACATAAATAATTTATTTTATTTTTTCCTGTTCTTATTTCTTAATTAAATTTGAACAGTTATTGTCTTTTTAACATCTTTTTATCAGTTTCACATGTACGAAGCTCGATTTTCGGCCACTTTAAATCTTAGAATTAAATTGAAACTTAGCAAAATTCATAATTACAGGTGTCAATACAATAATTTAATAAGTATGTCTTAAAATGCACTTTCAGAATTAGCGATTTTCTAAAGAAGCGGTTGTGTCTTGTGCCAAGTACTCAGGCGTGTACAAAGGCATACGTGGCTTAATATTTGAGACAAGCATACGGCAATTGGCAGGAACAACGGGGAAGTTTCGTATATTTTGCTACAAAAGTATAATAGTTTAATAAAAGCAACTAAAAACCAAGCTTTGGGAGCTATCAGGACTATAAAGAGAAAATAAATATCATTTAAAAAAAAAAAAAAGAATACGTTTTGATAGGAAACAAAATTAAATATTAGAAAATAAGAATAGAGTTACGAACAAAAAAAATAATTTTATTGTAAAAATTAGAAATTTGTTAATTGCGGTGAATATTTTATGGACTGATATTGGTAAAAGTAAAGTAATTTTGAAAATATATTAGAAAGCACCCGACGCTTTTTTTTTTCAAAGATTAAGCCTTTATGTATACCTTACTGTTTGGTACAAGAAATTGTAGTATTTTCGGTTATGAAAATTTAATATTTTTCCATATTTAAATCCATTTTTTAAATTCATACTTCAAACATTAATATTATTCAATTACAAATCATGTTATTTATATGAAAGTAACCGTTTAAAATTATCAAAGAATTAAGAACTTTTGATAGTAATAAATGTTTCCGAAATTATCGACTTTCAGAAATAACTTAAAGAACTGATAATTGTACTACGTAGGTATTTTTTAAGAATCACTATAGTCAGCATTATTATGCTATTAACAGTTTTTCTCTATAATTAATGTATAAAATTAGGTTACGATTTTATCGATCTTAGCAATATGATTTAATTGCATTCGCAATTCGAATTGTTATTCACGATTCTGAACGTACTCAGGTATGAAAATTTAGACTATCTTTGTGAATTCAAAAGAAGCGTCAATGGGGAATTCTCGGATTCTATATAAAACTTTTATTATTTAGTTTTTTTTATGTTTGGTGACCCTAAAAGAGAAAAGAGTTAACTCTCAAAAGAATTATTGAACTTTACTGAATCCCCAGTTATAGCCAAATCGCTTTATCTGTTCCACTCAGAATCCGAACTATAGGCTCAAACTCCTTATCAGTTAAAGAGTTGTCATATACTCCAGTAAACCTACACAATATAGCCAGATATTCAAGCTTGAGTAGTTCATTAAAGTGATACAGATACGAGATTGTAAACAACTAAAACTCAATGAAGGATAGTAGAGATTAGTGCAAGCAGATCATTAGAATTGTATTAGTAGAGAACGTCATGAAATGACGAGATTAGGACTGAAAAATCTGAGACTGGCGCCTAAGACAATATTCTGATGAAATGTGCCTGTAAAATAATAATAATAGGGTTGTAGCATAAACGCAATATTAGATACCATTTCCTTGCAGTTTCCTGAGAATGCTTGTAGCAGCAGTTTAGACTTGAATAAGCTAATGCGTAGGTAAAGCTGTCAATTTCATTGCAATTCAAATGTTTTTGTTTTAGTCTTTTAAATTTATTGAAATTTACTACTGAATTATAACAATACAACAAGTATATTTAATGAACGATACATAGTGACAAATATAAAGGAAATTAGAGAATCCAACCCAGTGGTAGTACTCAAATAACAGCTTTAAGCAAGCAATATCCTCATTAAGACTGAAAAGACAAGAAACTGCTTGACGTTTTCGCCTACTTCTACATTTACTAGACAAACGTTCTAAGCTCCCAATTAATTACAAATTATCAGACCTTTTTGGAGATATGGAGTTGAGTTTTAGGGCTCTACTAAACCATCCAATTCATCTCGTATCCAATGCTTACAATCCAAAATCCTTCGTAAAATCCTCAATGCTCTTAATTATGCCACAAACAAACTCGCCCATCATGATCTTAATGTCCCCTATGTTGCTGATTTGGCCCAAACTAGATACCTATCCTTCCATAAAAAGCTCCACACACACTTGACTCCGCTACTCTCTAAACTTGCTTCCCATAATATTCCTGAAAACCCTCCGAGGCGTCTGAAAAGAAGATGGCCTCGAGACCTACTACTATAGAACTTTATTGGAGTGCTATTAATGGGTAGTTTCTCCACAAGTGTTTTTTTTCATGTCCTTTGTTTATACAGCAGATTTACTTGATGTAATATTATTACAGTTGTAAATATCAATAAATTATTCTATTCTATAAAAAAAAAAAGCAAGCAGATCACGAGGCTTCAGAGTAGTATCAGGAATTTTAGAGGTTGCTAGGTTTGAAACTAGTGGGTTTGAGTGGGAATATAGTTTTTCATGAAAATATTGATATCGGATTCGGGCCAAATCAGCAACAAATAGGGCATTAAGGTCATAATGGATGACTTTATTCGTAACAAAGTAAGGAGCTTTAATGATTTTACGAAGGCTTTGTAAGGATTACATGCGAAAAATGGACTACTTACTAAGTCCAAATAGGTCCCATAAAAGTCATGTATATGAGTCTTTTGTAATTAATTGGGAGCAAAGAATGTTTGTCAAGTAAATGTTAGCCTGAAATGGCAAGCGTATAACATATATCAAGTCTTTTATTTGTCATCATTTTAAATTATGTATAATATTTATATTTAACTTTTATATTATTATTTTCAATAATGAACGTTTTTTAATTAAGAAATTATATTTGAAATATAACGATTTGAAAGCCATTGCCCTGATTTGCAGCGTTTTTTGCATTTAAATTTTTTTCCATCCTCATATTACATGACGATAATTATGAAATTTAATGAGAGACGAATTTCAATATTTTCGAAATGTGTGTAATGAGATGAGCGAGGCGGTTTATTATAAATGTAAATTGGGGGGGGGATGGGCGACTTGTTAATCTCGCAATTATGGATGCTAATAATATCAAGTCCAATCAAACTGCAGTTGCTTCAAATTTCCCGTCGCATCAAATCGTCTATGCAGCAAACAAATGATCAGAATCTTTGCAGAATTCGCTCAAGCAGAATTAATGCGCCATAAATAATTTACCCAATAAAATAATATATATATATATATATATATATATATATATATATATATATATATACACATAATGTAACAGTTTATGGATAACATAAAACCATTGTTGAGCATCTCTGTTCCTTCTGTTCTTTAATAGCTTCTCGAATAAAGTATTATTATATTTTTACCAAACTTTAATATTATGTAATTATATAATACACATTGTATGTATATGAAGAAATATATTTCTCTTTTCTCTTCAATGGACGGGACTTCTCCGATGAAGCAATATTTAATTTCCGATTTTATTGTTCAAGGAGCCAATATCTGACAACACGCCTCAAAGAACATTTTAATGAATAGTAAAAATAAAAACAATCCCAGCTGTGTATCTAGGTAGAAAAGGATATTTTTTCTTCTGTAATACTTTTAATATAATTAATAGTTATAGAGGAAGAAATTAGCTTTATTAATATTTCATTATATTATTTCCTTATAATACAAAAAGAAATACCAATTTAATAACTTCAACTTAAATTGGCAACTTGTTTATCCATACAGCTTTGTTGTATATGCACATGTTAATTTTTTATATTGAATTTAATATGAAAAATACTTATTTTGACAAAGGTATCATAATGTTATAATAATAACATATATCCATTAGTAATCTTATAAAAAAAAAAATAAAAATACCTATACTACTTTGATTATGGATGATTATACGTGGAGGTATAATACACTGTTAGGTATTAAGACAACGGTTGTGTAGGAAGGTGATCCTTTCGAGATCGCGCCCAACCGCCTGATTTTTCATTCAATTAAGAGTACCAACATTATAAGAATTCTATCCTTGGATATTAAAAGATTAAATAATTTATTTTTATTTTTAAAGAGAAAAGATAGGCCCTCGGCCGGGGTTTGAACCCGGAACCTTTGTCTCTCCGTGACATCTCTCTCTACTATTTGAGCTACCAAGGCCGCCTGCCGGCAGAGGACAAATCTTTTCTCTTATCCGATCCCATGTCCTCGCGCTCTCGCAATTTTTGTGATGAATACACTAGAACGAAGTTCTTTGAACATTAATTTAATCTTAGGATCTTATGGACTTACGTCATATTACTATTTATAATTTCCGGGTTCAAATCCCGGTCGAGGGCCCATCTTTTCTCTTTAAAAAATATATTTAAAACTCAAAAAATTGATAAAATAATTATAAAAATTTTTAAATAATTTATATCTGTCACAGCCAGATCGTAACAGCAACTGAGCACTTACTACAGAGCTACTTTTTAAGCTTCTGAAAATAGTTGTAATATATTATCTACATTCTATACATATTTTTCCAGATGACATTTATTAACATGTATTCGCAAATGTATAAATTAAATATTTTAAAAATTGAGACAAAAAAATGGACAGAGACGATTAGTTAGCTATTTGATAACTTTCTCTAGGAATAATTTTATTCGGTCCTCTTTTGGAATTTATTAATATCCTTAATTTATTATACTTTTACTTTCTGAGGAAGTGAATGATAATTTGAAAGTTGTAACGATCCTTGACCATAAAAAGAAGTTTTGGTTCCCTTTTATATGTTTGCATTAAGTTTATTTATTTATTTATTGCTTTATTTAAAATACCTCGTGCTTTAATATTTCTAATTGATTGGTAGGATCGCTTTATTCGTATGCATTTGTTATTATTTCTTCGATAGTAATCCTTAAATTATACTTTAATTTAAATGTTTCATTACATCTTGACAGTTAGGAAGCGTAGTAGTTATTTTAATTTTAATACTATCTCTTTTTTTTTCTTTTCTTATATTATTCTTAATTCCTAAAAGTTATAATATATAATTTCATAATATATAAAAAGCGAAGCACTGAGTTTCCATGCTGAAAATCCTGGTTCAAATCCCACCCCAGACAAGACTTTTATTTAGTCTGTTAGCAGCCGGAGATGGATCATATAGGATCTGGGACCGGTTTTGCAGGGAGGTGATTTGTCCTAGATCACCCTCAACCGCCAGATTTTCCCCTTGTTTTGGGTACCCACTTTTAGAGGCTGGGTGAGCCCCAGGAAGGTCCCATATCCTCTATGATCCATCTCCGGCTGCTAACAGATTCACCAATAAGTAAGCAATTTCAATATTTCGAATTTCAAAATATAAAAAAAAAAAAGCGGCTAAATATATTGCCAGACAATCGGTCGACTAAACTATCGAAATATGTGGTTATAACACTATAAATTTGATTAGGTGATTTATTATATTCAAAAGAAAAATAATGAAAATATAGATGTATCTTACTGTGGTTTGGAATAAAAAATAATAGACTTTCGTTTAAAATGTACCAACCAGTCGAGGTAGTAACGCTATATTTGAATAGATATCTCCTTCAAGGTTTTTCTTTATGTTCTAAAAGTTTCATGTTAAATAGTGGTTTCAATTTCACTTTGGCATCTGGAATATCTTAGTGACTCACTTAGAACAAATATGATACTAAGGACTATATCTCGACAAATGTTTAACTTGAAATCCTCATAGTTGACTGAAAAGACTAGATACTACTCTCCTTACTAGGCTACTTAAACACTTACTGGCAATCAAACTATCGAATTCCTCTCGTTCTTACAATAAAAAAGCGACCAAATACTTCGTAAAGTCCTCAATGCTTCTTACTTTGTTACGGATAAAGTCCTCTTTAATGGACTTTATATCCCATTTGTTGCTGATTTCGCCGGAACCGATATTAGTCTATTCATGATAAACTTCATTCCCACTCAAACCCACTATTTACAAACCTGGCAACCGCTTTAATTCCCGATAATCCTCCGAGACCTCTGAAAAGGAGATGGTATTGTTAACTTCGAAGTTTGAGTAGGAATGAAGTTTTTTATGAATCAGTAATAGTGGGAATTCGATGGCAATCCAAATCCTTGGTAAAAACCTCAAATGCTCCTTACATTGTTACGGATAAAGTCCTCTATAATGGACTTAATATCCCATTTGTTGCTGATTTGGCCGGAACCGATATCAGTCCGATATCCATGACAAACTTTATCAACCGATATTCATGACAAACTTTATTCGCACTCAAACCGACTAGTTACAAACAAATGGGATATTGAAGTCATTCTGGATGACTTTATTCGTGGGAAAGCAAGGAATACGAGAGGAATTCGATAGCTTAGTGTACTCCCAAAGCTCTACTTCATAAGTCCAAGCAGGTATTATAATAGTCATGTATATGAGTCTTTTGTAATTAATTGGGAGCTTAAAGAGTTTGTTTATTAAGTTTTGCAGTAGCCAATAGATAATTAAAAAAGAAAAAAAGGCTTTTTCATTTGATGAAATTGAAATTTATGCAAGGTATGCTACACCTGTACTGGTCTGAAGGTAATTCTGGCGACAGCTGTTAAATTTTCTATTATTAAACTCATTTGGATACGACGACGGGTGTGGAAGTAGAATAATGACGTAAGTTGTTACGACTCGAGAGGAAGTGCCGTAAAACATATTCTTCAGGTGTTGGTAATTAAAGCGAACTCGAGATGAAATATGCGATCGTAGTAATAGCCAACTATTTTAGCTCTAGCGACGACCGTAAACCCCGTGGAGGAGGGAGCTCTCTCACTAAATCAGCTACCGTAAAGCTCAGTTTTACTGTTTTCGTCTCAAAATAAAATTTGATTAAAGTTTAAAATGGTTGCGTTGTAAAAATTCAACTCTGGATTTGTGGATGGCTGCACTGATTTTTATTCTCTTATAAAGTGTACGTTATAATGAAAAAAAACATTAATTTAACATTAAAGAACGTCCGTAAAAATTCTAGTATACAGGCTGTTTTATAAGTAGCCAAACTGAAAATTTACACTTTTGACGTAATCCTCCATCTACACTTTGGTCAATGCCTCAAACTGTTCGGCACAGCGGCTATTAACTTTTTAGGAATTGGTTCACAACTCAACCCAACAACTCTACTCGCCCATTTATCTTTGTGCGGCTATAACTTCAATAATATTAACCAATATATATTGAAAAACTATCCTATGTGTTAAAATTCCTGTTTTCATAAATATAATTTTATGTTCCATTTACACTATACATTGATTAATACTTAAGGCGTTAATTAATACTAAGGACCTCAAAACAAGAAAAAAACTAACTATGGAGGTATGCCCACAAACGCTTTGTTTAGGAGATATTCACTCTTAAGAATTCTCATTGTAATGAATTATTTATGTACAGCAAATAAATAAAACTTTTGATAGTTGTTAAAACTACTTTATTCATTAAATGTAAATATTAACATTCATTTTAATATTGTTCAAAGATATTTCCTTACTAAGTGTATTAAGACAGGCACGACATCTTTCTTTCGACAGCATCTTTCTTGTGATTGTTTCAGAAGATTCAATTATCCCTTCTCCGTATAGAATAATTTCATTGACATGTCTTGCAAAAACGTTTTGTTTAATGTCACCCCAAACAAAAAAAATCCAGGATAATTATAGATTATGCCACTCGGTGGGCTGGCCGTGCATGAGCAGTGGCTTGGCCTGCACGCTCTTCAGACCTGACACCACTGGAGGTTTTTTGGAATTACGAAGCATGCACCAGGTTAATATTATTCAAGTGATAGCGTTTTGATGGGCTTGTAAAGTTTCTGGGGTTAGTTATGAATGAATTCCTAATAATTCAATAAGCACTGTGGCTGATTGAAAGTGTCTGAGGGCGAGGCTTACGTTAAGAGTGATCTAGTGGATTGGGGTTTGGGCAGTGGCCCGTGGACATAAGTTTGTAAGCAGAGTTTCGTGATATCGGCATCGAAATTTCAGGTTTGCTAAACTTTATTATTATTATTTTCATTCTATTTTATCTGTTAACAACCGGGATAGACTCTCTGGGATCTACCTAGGGTTCATTCAAAGGGTTCATTACTTTATTTTTATGTTATTTTCTTTCCTGACCGATTATCATAATTGCTTTCTAATTTTTAAGAGATGGGAAAGTAAAAAAGTCAACAAGTTCACTTCCTCCAGATTCGTTTTAAAAAATAATATTTATTTAACTTGTTTAAATATAATAACATTAAGCGTGTCTTCCTTAACTGGAAAAGTCTAATTTTATTAAGTATTCGCTTAAATAAATTTCTTTTAAATCGTTTCCCGCTCAGTTAAAAATAAAAGTTTAAATAATATTGAACCTGTAAAACTGCAACCCATAAACGGTGTTGGGTTCAATACATGGAAGACACGAACCATTGGTTGTGCAAGAAAAGTGACTTGACTTGGATCATGGTTTATAGAGCTTTCACAGATTCCACTCCCATACGTATGGCTGTTAACAGAATAAATAATTTATTCGTTGTATCCGGTTACTTACACACTGAACCAATATATTAGATGCAATTATAAACAAAATTAAATTGTGTTTTGTACAATATCGCTAGAAATAACATGCTCTTTTAAACACTTCAATTTTAAATATTACCTATGCCCTTTTCAATTTGTCTTTAGGATTTTATTGGTGGATATTATTAGTAAAATTTCTAAAGTGACATAGGTCTAAAACCTACATGTTTGGAAAAACGGCACAAACTATTAGTGAGCTTGGTAATTTTTATTTATAAAATCCTGACAGCATTAGTAGGCTAAGAGTGACTCAATTGCCTTATGGCAGACAAGTTCTGATGCTAGAGGTTGATATAATTTTGTTGAGTGATAAAGATATATTTACTCATATCTTTCATGGTCAAAACACACCACCGAAAAAGTGAAAAAGTACCGATTTTTGATTTCTGTCTCTTCAGAGATATTTCTTCTTGACTTTATTATTCATAATAATATGATTATTATTAGTCTTCCATTAAGTGGTTACCCTTAATTGGGGAAAATGTGGCGATTGAGTGTAATCTTACACAACCGTAATATTAGACAGTAACTACCCTCTACTGAAGACCCTTCTTGAGGTTTAGTGGTATAGGTTGTTTTATTACGCTTAATTAATATATTTTTATTAATATATCTCCGTGATCCGGGTTCAATCCCGGCCGGAGGCATATCTTTTCTCTTTAAAATAAAAATATTTAAAAATCAAAACAATTGACTAAAAATTATAAAAGATATATGGGTTTCGAATTGAAACTTTTACTGCTCGACCATATTGGGGGGGGGCTAAATAAATTCTTATACAGTGTTGTCGACGCAGCGGTTTATCAAAGCGAGAGGAGTAATGAATATTTATTCCCCATAAAACTTTGCAATAAAGTCCGATATAGGCCTCGCTATCTAAATGACCGCACCGCTCAATGTTGCTTGTATTCTGAAGCCTATATGATACATAAAAAAGGTCTGTATCAGGTTGCGGTTTGTAGCAGTCAGGGCAAAAAATATAATAATAAAATAAATAAATAAACAGATCATTCCAGTTTGTTTTATTACGTGTGTTTTCAACACAAACAGAAAAGAGATTGTTTATATTATATCTACAGTCCCACTACAATAAGTGGTTAAGTCGGATTTTGTCCAGAGAGAGTTAACTGCTTTCAGATAACCGGAATCGTATCATTCTCGTGATTTTTGGATTGAAATGGAGTTGTATTAAAAACAATAACTCCTTTTCAAGCCAATGCCTTACTTAGCCCCTTATTCACTATGAAAATACTTACTTGCGAAGTACAAGAAGCTCATTTTGGAGAAAATTTGACTTAACCATTTATTCACTGGGGCTGTAGATATATATAATACATTTGATATATATATTTTCATATTCTCTTTTTAAGGTAGGCATGTTAAAAAAAAAAAAAAAAATCATAAATACGCGATATGCGTTCCGGAGGTTATCGTTTCGAGTTTATTATTCTTTGATGGTAATAATTTTTAAATATTTTTATTTTGAAGAGAAAAAAATTGTCCTGGCCGGGATTCGAACGCGTCTCTAGCGCGGTGCTTTATCAACTGAGCTAACCTGGCTCGTAACACGGCCAGACAAATCCATTCTGTTCACCGTTCCTATATCCCTTTGTTCTCGCAATTTTTTTCTATTTATACAAGAGGAAGAATGTTCATTGAACATTACTTTAATTAGGATCTCGTCGACTTACGTCAATTTTATACTACAATATAGTATTATATATTATTCTTATGATGGTGATAATTTTTAAATATTTTTATCTTAACTTTTCATTCGTTTTCTTTTTAATATTTTCAAAAATTAAAATAATTGTAAGTTTTCGTCTGAAATAAAAAGTAGTTATGAGAAATGTCTATATTTTGGTAACCATTTCATCCAGAAATAAACTATTCAACTAACATTTCGAAGAATAGATGATAAATCCTTGTTGAAACGTTTATTTCTTCATTAAACGAATACCGAAGTATACACATTTCCCGTAATTACACTCTTTTTTACTATACTAAAGCTCACGAAATTTTGTATTTTTGGAGAATATTACAAAGGAACTCGAAGCGACTACAGAAACCTTTTAGTATTTTGAGATGTATGGATTCAAAGGCAATTCTAAAATAGTGAAAACAGATTTTTTGCAAACTATAAATTTTAATGTAAGGATTGAGATAGTTGGGGGTGCAGTCAAATTAAACACTAAATAAGTGAATACTTATTATGTGTTAATAAATTAAATTATAAATTTTAACCTGGTAATGCTAACAAATTTAATACAAATAAAGATATTTTTAGTTTTAACAAATTCAAATCGATTTGTATTTTTTGAAATATTGAAGTAGTGGACTTGCAAACTATTTTTTACAAAATAAACCTTTTATTCTTACAATTTTTGAGATTAATACTCATATTTTTCTTTCCCTCATATTAGTTATTATTAAATTATTTGAATAAATGCGTTAGCTAATTGAAATAAATAACTTAACTAAGTTGTGATTAACCACTCCTGGTTGCTCTACAATTAATTATAAAAATGACGACTAATAATTAGAATATACCAAGCATAAATTATCATTATCATGCCAAGCGGGATGATTCATATCATTGGAGTAGAGAAGAAATCATTATTTATTTTATTAATCATTGCAGTTATATCATGTCTTATTATATCTCAATCGTTGTATAAGTAGTTCTAATAAAATAATAGATTTATCTAAATCTTATTATTATTAATTGTACTTTAAAAAAAACCTGTACCACTACAATTCATGAATGGTCTTAGGTTCAGCGCATGGCACTGTTCTGTTTCTTAATAAAGGCTGGGTTAACTCCAGAAGGTACTACAGATCCCAGTGAGCCCCATATATATATAATAATTTATCTGTCACAGCTGGACGTGAACGTGGCATCCTCAGCATAGCAAATCAGCGCCCTACCACTGAGCTCCTGCTCCCTAATTATAATGGCTTCTATCATATTATATATATTTATTTGGTTCACGTCTCTCTTGTGTTTAATAAATCAAATTAATTCATTATTAAGAATTTTATTGTTTTTTTCATTTAACGTCACTTTATGCTACTATAGCTATTCGGACGATGCTATAGTGGGAGTCCTACGTTTTGCCTATCCAGGTTTTATTAGGATAGGGATTTTTAACGAGTACCTGACATCGTTTAACACCGTTTAACGTCCCTTCCGAAGGACGGCATAACCAAGGATTTTTTACTCCCTTTAAAAAATCCTAGGGCTACCTGCCGGGCTACGCACCCGCGATCTTGGGTTTAGTAGTTTATTATGCTAATCACTGGACCACAGTTCGCCCCTTAAGAATCTTAGCCGGCTTTGAAAAGCAATATTTAAAGTAAAGTTAAATGTTAGATAATTCGCAAGTGCTATTAAACTAGAAAGCACACACAGAACACAAATGAGGAAGCTGTAACGATCCTTGTTCTTCGAAATCCTCAAACTTTCTTGGGCTTATATCCCTCCTTGAATGTGATGTTGAATATTTTCTCAGGAACTTTCCCATTCCATTACAGAATTAAACTATTACCTAAAAACATTTGTTTAAAGTCTTTTAGGAAATACTCATGAGAAAATGGAAATTATCTAGGAATAAATTTAGTTCTTAGTAATTTCTTATTTAACATCTCGGCATTTATATTCTACCCTTTTATATTCTACAATACTCACTAAAGAGTCAGTCATTTAATTTTTATGAAGAATATTTCCTTTATTAAAACTCCACTATTATAATTTCCACTATTGAACTTCGCACAGTTGTTAAGGACCGAGAGCAATAAAATAATTTAATAAGTTTGTGCCACGATCCTGAACAGGATCCCCAGGATTAGAATTTTTCATATACGAAGATACGGAAGTGTCAAGTGTCTAATGTCATGTCCTAAGGCATGCATGGCCTGCTTTTTGTGATAAGCTTATTACTGTTGGCAGGATCAACTGGGAGTTTCTTATATTTTTTGCGGAGGTAAACATTTCTAAAAATAATTTATTCAATGAAATAGGACATTAAGGTCTTTATGTATTACTTTGTTCGTAACAAAGTAAGGAGCATTGAGGATTTTACGGAGGATTTTGGATTGTGGGGGGAAAATCTACTAAAAACTCGCTTTTGTTACTTGATGAACTAAAAAATAGAAAATGAAGATCAATTTAGAAACACGCTTAAATAGGGAAAAAAGCTAAAAGTAGAAAATAATTTTCAATATGTTTAAAATGAGAATAGAGTGAAGAAGAACACAATTTATGTTATCGTAAAAAATTGGTTGGGATTAATTGTTGTAAATATTTTATTGATTGATATTGATAATAGTAGAGTCATTATGACAATGCCTTAAAAATCACACCACGTTTTTTTTTACTATAAAATTAATTTTTTCTTTTATTATTATATTCTTATTGATCATTGTTTTAGCGTGTGTTTTTAAACTATTATTTATTTTTATGCAATATTCAAAACATTCCTCCAAGGGCGAAGCCTTCTATATTCTGTATGCTGAGGGAACATACTAACCTGCTAATGCTTACTATTAGCACTTATTAGTACTTAGCACCGGACAAGTACTAAGCTGTTAGGCCTCCACAGTGCTGTGCTTTTTTTTCCCAGCGTGCTGGGACGACCCCTAATGGAACTCCCTTGTCAGTTCATTAAAGACCATCCATTGCACAGCCATCAGGTGCTTGTGCTGCTTGTGTCCTGTGCCTTGTCCTCCATTGTAGTTCTCTGTTCCCAGCCCAGTTGTTTCTCCGTGCCCTTGTTTCGTCCATTGTGCCTCCCGTCCAACCAACGCATTTAAGTTCCAAAAGAGGATTAAATCTAACCCATATATGTTAGCATAGATGAATATCGACTACTAATTTTTTTTCTTTTCTTTTTTAATCAGTTAATATATTCTACTTTTACTTTCGAAATAATAAATTTTGAATAATAACTGAATAAATGATAAGGATAAGAAAATGGTCCAGGTTGAGGGAAAATTAAATTTGAAAATATTAAGAAAGTATTTATTTCAAAGGCAACGAAATATATTTATTTCTACCCACATTGCAGGTCTTTGTTATGGCTACATAGTTTTAGTTAGGCTGGCATAGTTTTGGTTTTTCATTTTGGCCTGAAGAGTAAATTATTGATATTTAATAATAATTATTGGTATAGATTAATAAAGTGAATACAATAAAGTTATTTATATTAATAATAATAATATTAGTAGAACTTATATACTTGGTAAAGAAAATGTTGCGGGTGGAAGTCAGGGAAATAATTTCGTAAATAGATTTTACCTATTTATTTGAAAGCCGTTTCGACCCACATTGCAGATCTTCTTCAGGGCTAGATATAGAGGATATAAACAAATTAAAATAATACATAAAAATTGTAAAGAATAAAAGAATACAAATGAAGTTTAGAAATCATGATATTGGAGAAAACAAACATATACAACTGTGTGATGATTTAAATTATAGGATAACACAAAGGTATTAATTAAATTATATGAACTAAAACAATGGGATATAATACCTACACTTTTGTTTTTACTTTATTAATACCCTTGATTATGCTTATACAATAAAGGTAGTTCAATTAAATAGTTCAACCATATTTAAGAAATTATTTCTCTGACCACCCGACTAGTATTATTCAAGATATTTATATATTTAAACATTCCAATTTTTTAAAACTTTAAACCTTTTAGAAACTTTATATTTAAATAAAGGCTATGTAAATGCTTTTGAATTATTATTGAAAAAAAATCTTAAATTCTAACCGAAGGGTGAACTCAGTTAATCCTCAACCCTTGACCCAATTATAAGCCCTGAAGAAGACCTGTAATTGGATCGAAACGTTGCCTTTCAAATAAATATTTCTCCTTATTTATGATAATTTTTCTGATCTTCACTCGGACCAATTTCTTCCTCATATATATAAAAGTTCTACTATTTTTATTCAATATTATCATCATTTTTGGTAATAATAATAAAAGATTAAAAAAAAATCGACCATAGCAATTGGACACCCACACTCCTTAGAGCTAGAAATTCGCAACTCTACGATACTCTACTCGAGTCGATACTCGATACCTCTAGACATCCATTTTAAACTTATTAACCGATAATAAACGTGAGGATAATAGAAACCTGTTAATTGAACAGGGGATGCAAATGCGATATTCAATTTGTTAGTAAATATTCATGACTAGCTTCTGCATTAGCAATTCCCTTTCAATTGCTCTTCCTCTCCCATCTCAGCCTCTTTTCCATTTAGTCTTTTCCCCACTTGATGTTTTTGTTACTAATGAAAACATTCTTCTCGGAGGATATTAACTGTCAGAAATTGGTTCTATTTACATTTAAATTGTTAGCACCGTCAGGGAGTGTTTGTTTTTAGCGTGTTAGCAGTTAAAGAGATTAGCTTCCCTTTAAAAAAAAAAAAAATTGAAAATTGTGTTTTTTTTATCAGATGTATTTGTTTTTATAGTCTCATGTAGTCTGATATACTAATAGTAGAGTGCTATGCTTAACTGAATGAAGTTTAACAGTATTCATAAAGCTGAGATTTATGAAAACAAAATTATATTTATTAAAACCGTGGAAAAATCCCAACGAAAAGCCATTTAGTCTCCAAACTAAAAACAGAAATTGAAATGTCTGTTCAATACTTCGCCTATTCAGGCATCCTCAGGGTAGATAGAGAAAAAACAAAAAACAAAATATGAATAATGCACCCAAGAAGCATCCCACCACCTCCAAGGCTCAAATGCAACTAATGAATCATAAGGAAGGTTACTCATCCCGGCTGGGTAAGGTTAGATAAAAACAGCTGATAAATACTCCAGAATTTGATAATTCAACAGACACTCATCAAACTACAAAAAGCACAACAGGAAAAAAATAAATAATTGTAAACAACACCAAAATATAAGACAAAAAACATATGAAAAAATGAAAGTAAGACTACAATGAAAAGAAAAACAACATTATTAAGACGCCAGTGGATTTATGGCTATTCCACAAAATATGTACATATTGAAAAATGAAAATAGACCTTACATGGTTTTAACATTTATGTAAGGTCTCTTTTCATTTTCAAAAATTATATTTATATACTATAACAACGATAAAATCGGTTAAATAACTTTGGAAATAGTAAAAACTTGTAGCACTGTGATAAAAAATCTTGTGTTCCGTACATGGTACATTGTGGGGATTGCACTTCATAAGCCAACGATTGTACAGGAACGTAATTTGGCAGAAATCATGTTCAGCCTCCATATTTTTTCCCAATATAGAATATTTAATAGAGGCTGGGTGAACCCAAGGAAGATCTGCAGATTCCACCGTGCCGATTTTCACTGATGAAAGCCAACAATTTAAGCCTGAAGTATACCTTTTTTTGTCTCCGGCCTATTCTCGTATGAAGCTTTTTAATGAGTGTGACTTGATGTCATGTTATAAAAATAAAAAAAAAGTAAATATTATGATTGAAAAAAACAGCTTTCAGTCAATTCATTTTGTAGACTAACTATTGTCTATGGAGGGTAGTTGATCCCGAAGAAAATGGAAAAAAAAATTAAATTATTAAAAATATATTTTTATGAGAATTTTTGACTTGTAACTTTTTTGAAGTTACATAGGATGTTGATGCTTTTTGAAATATTTGAAAATGACATTTAAGTGTCGAAACGTCATTGTTTAAATGAATAAATGAATTGAGTGGAAGCTGTTTTTTTTCAATGATAATAATTACATAGTATTGCAGTCCAGTGTATTAGATAAGAATCAAAATGTAAATATTTGAAATTTGTTTACCATTACCATATTAAGGAACTAAAAACCCACGGTTCTGTACATGAGTACGAGGTAGAGAATACTGTTCTCAAGGCATCTGTTTTGCAGCAGTAATCACGTTCGACCGCTAGATTTTTCCCCGTTTAAGGGTCAACTGTTATAGAGAATGTTTGAGTCCCAGAAGGGTCTATCTGATTCTGTTACAGGTTAAATTATCAAGCTCGAAACCGAGAGTAGCTCAGCGATGTACACTTCGAGCTACACGCACCAACAAAAATAACTGCAATAAATATGAAAAATAATAATAATATTTTAACACTAATAGCAAAAGTGATTGAAGAATTATTCATCTAAGCAATTTTTAAGGCTCATTTTTATGATACTCGTGAGCGTTTACTATTTAATGAGATAGGAAAATACGGTTTTAGTGACTACTTAACTACAACCTATAAAATTTTATGGGTTAGTAACTATAAAATTTCAATTTAATTACAGATAGTGCTTGCAAGGTCCCAAGACCAAAACTTTTTATTACGAAATAACCCAGATAATAGTAAAGCTGGCGTAATATAGTTTCTCTTAGGCCGAAAAAAAATGTTTAATTATTTTCTGGCGTACATTTCAGGGCTATGGAATAGTAAAAGAAAGATTTTTTTGCAGCTTAGTAATATCTTGAAAGTCGAAAATATACAAAAAGAACAAAATGTTTACAATAGTAATCGGTTAATCCTATATTAATATTTTATTTCACTTTTTTTTTAATACATTTTATAACAGTCAGAAAATTAAATTTAACATATTCTTATTATTTTTTTTTATAGCTTCATAAACTTCAAAGAATCAATTAACTTCAAATAACCATTGGGGAATACTACTTTCTCTTTTATGATTTGCATATCACCTTGCAGAATTTATATTTCGTTCGCTATTTATAAGGCGGAGAGGTTTATAACTCAGAAATATTTTCCGCATGCTCAGACCGTTAATGATTTTCACCTTTCTATAAATTTATTACCTAGTCTTTAATGATGAAGACAAGTTCTTTTACAGTGACGGCGCTGCACAACTTTATGCACATTATTGCACTTAAGTGCTTATTTCTTAAGAGCTAGGATTTCCTTACGGGATTCTTAAGTATTAGAAATAAAACCTGAGGATAATAAATTGAATAATATAACATTATCAGGTTATAAATAAATATTCCATGCTGCTCTTAAATGATCAACCGACATTCGTACATGATCGGCTGGGTCACGTGCTTAGTGCCGATGAAGCCAGTCAGTGACGAGTGCTAGTGGAGTACAGTGAGTGGGGAAATAGGCGTACTGCAATTGCTTTCTTTCTGAGCCTCTTTTCGATATGGGGCGATCCCACTGCAGAGCAATCCTGCAGGTTCTGCAGGACTCCCCTCAACATCCAGTGCCACAGGGCGAGAAAGGGGCAAATGCTTCACTAGCTGGCCCTACAAAAAGATGGATCCGCAATGGGTCCAAAAAGAAAATATTGAAATATATCATTTGAATTTCATTTTTTGTAGACATTTCATATATTAAATTTTATTTTATAGTAAATAATTAATTAAAATTGTATACTTATTTTAATATTATCTCATTTAATTTAAAAAAAACTCAATATCTCAAAACTGCACAAAGTGGGTGCTTATATTTATTAGGCCCACAAAGTGCATAATTAAGGTAATTACGAATATTTAATCAATATTAACATACCTGAAGCACCGTTTTGTATCCTATTTCTTAAAAACGCCTACGATTTTTATTAAGAGCCTTATGGATCTAAAAATAAATTGAAAATTGTTGTTTTTAATTTTTAATATCACTTAGGTTTTATCTTGGTTAAAATAATCTGACAGGGCTTAAGGTATCTTTGTCTTTTCCAAATAATATTTCCGCCAATATTTATTTATTTAAATAATATTTAAGCCTTTCAGCTAAACGTTAATATTATTATTAGCAGTAAATAAACATTCCATCAATTAAAAGTATGTATTAATTATTGGTAAATATTATTTTAGTAGGTAATTGTTTAACTATTACCTATAACAAAATTATGAGATTTTTTTAAATATTAAAAAGAAATTTATTATTAATAGTCTGACAGGACTTGAAATTTCGACTAAATAAATATTTTATCTTTAAAATAAGATTAATTAATATTTTAAATTATTAAATTTCATTTTGTCAGTAATCATAAATAATATATACCGTTAAAGTATGAATAAAAAAATAATAAAAAGTGAAAAAGTAGAAACATATTCTTACGTTGAACGTTTTTCATGAATTAAAGTATTGATAAAAATGTGTTATATTGTATTATATGAATAGTTAAAAAAAATGGCGACTTGTGTGATGTAGTGGTTAGCTTACAACCTTCTATACCTAAGACCGCAGTTTGGCAACCGGGCACGTGTTTTAAAATTAAGTCAAATATACTTGGTTATGCCGTCCTGCGGAAGAGACGTGAAATGGAGGCCCCAAGCCTTTACAGTGCAGATACTCGTTATAGATACCTTTCCTATTTATATCTGATAGGCAAAATTTTGGTCTCCCACTGTAACATCATACAATTAGTCACAGCAGCATGAATTGACGTGAAATGAATAAACAAATAAAATATATAAATAATTGGGACGGGCTTTTATAACTATGGGGCTTAGTTTTATTCTTTAAAAAATAATAAGCACTATGCATGGTAAACGTCTGAGTTGTAGAGCGAGCAGTAAGTGGGAAGATTACGTTAAGAGTGATATCAATGGATTGCGTTTGGGAAGTGGCCCGTGGATGGAAGTTATTAAGCAGAGAATTGGTATCGGCATCGAACCTTCGGGTTCACTAAGCCATATTGTTATTATTATTATTATTATCATTTCGAAAAATATTTAAATGTGAATTATTAAAATAAATTTCAAGGAGTACCCAAAACAAGCAAAGGATATTGTGTTGTACAAAATTGAATACTTGGCTTGTAAATCGTAGGGATATTAGAGAAGAGAAATATATTAATATTAGACCGGGAGCGACTAAAGTGAGTTAATATAGAGGCCCCAGGCAGCCGATCTATCAAACTACAAGCCCTGTCATGTCATATTGAATCTTATGCATTTATGTAGTCAGCTTCTATGACACTCGTGCTAATAAATAAATAAAATACCGTATTCATAAATAATTTATGAGTCTTCCCCCTCCTTTTGAATATTAAAGAATCGGGGGGGGGGTTAATAATAATAAAGAAATATATTTAATTTTCCGGTTTACTTCCCGGTCTTGCAACGATTTTGGGAATTGTAATGTACGTTTTAAGCGATTTTTACGAAGAGGAGGATTTTCGTTTAATTATACATATTAAATGATTAACTTCGTTTTTGAGCTTATTTTGAAAATTGTTTACTACCTTTGAAACGGTTTCACTCGTGTTAAATTTAGACTATAAATAAAACTCCTTTGGAACTTGGCGGACGACCGATGGCCTAAAAGGGTACTGAAACATGTACCATCGGAAAGGAGGAAGTGAGGTCGGCCAGAAAAGAGGTGGATGGATGTGATCCCGGAGCCAATAGTGGTATGAGGACTTTGAAAGGAAGACTGACACGATAAAAATAAATGGCGGCAGGGCTTGTATGAATTAGGCTACGACATGTCTGTGGCACCTGTGCATAGTGGGCTAAGTCGAATTTTGTGAATTTCAAGCTATCTACTTAAGATCGTAATTTTTTTCTCTTTCCTTGTGTCTAACACGCTAAGTGTTCCGTCCATTGCAATGAAGGACATTCCATTGTGAATCGTGGGCTGATATTCCAATCTTGAACTTAAAATAAGTTCAGAAAAATTACGATTCTAAGTAGATAGCTTGAAATTCACAAAATTCGACTTAGCCCACCATGCACAGGTGCCACATATATGACGCATTTTTGTAATGGAGTCGATTTATATATATATATATATATATATATATATATATATATATATATATATATATACCTATATATGTTATCACTTAGCTTTTATTTGTCGGGTAGTCGCTATAGCAATGGTACGTAAGCATTTCGGTATAGTTTTTTTTTTTTTAATTTACTTATGATTACAGCTTCATAGTGAATCCCTAAGTGGAGGGTTTCAAATAGAGTGCCTATACATGATATGAAAAATCATCTTTGTGTAATCTGAAATAAATATTTATTTATTTTATTATTATTGTTTATAGTTACTGTCCCGATAGCTTAGCGTTATGCTACTGAGTGTAATTATCATTATGCATATTTAATATGTTTTTGTTATATTAAATTTTTATTCACAGCAATTCTAACTGGTTTTTCTTTTTGTTTTCAGGTAAGAATTTTTTCGCTATCGAAACTACAGAGAGAATTAAACCCAAACTCAGTAACTATTTTTAAAATTTAATAACATTTTCTTCAAAAGTAATTATTTAACAAGTTTTATAAATTTTATCTGGAGACCGTTCTGTGGTTCACTCAACCTCAATAAAATGGGTGAAAATGGGAGAAAATCCTGACGGTTACCTACTCACTCTGCCAAATCACATAGTTGAAAAACAAAACAATGGAGTCTCTAACATGTACTTAAATCAATACCCTTCATGGCTTGTAGAGATGTTAAGTTTTAGTTTGTTTTGGTGAGCATTTGGTCATCATGTGAATTATATTTCGGTCTATGTCCTCATGATACCTGAATTGGATAAGTGTTTACTTATATTTTAGACTTACTAGTATTTTAGAGACTTAACTTTTTTATTTTATTTTTTTCGATTCGTGTTCTAATTGTTATTTTTTACCTTTTCTTCTTACTTCACTTACGAAGGCATACTTCAGTTGGATATGTAATCTTCGCCATTGCTATGAAGTAGCTAATACGAAACAAATTGCTGTTGAGTAAGATAGCACACACCCCAAATTCGCCGATAACAACCCCAGACCGAACAAAGGAGATTGTAGGGTGCGCACCCCGTGTTCTCACCTGACGAGCCAGGTGTAGCTTACCCTACCACTAACTGCTAGGCGGGCTATGTCGGGTATAATACCTTTGCCTCACTAACTTCTGCAGTCAATTTCACAGCGGTTAGCTTATCGCAGCTTAGTCTTATATAATTTTCATTGCTATGGGAATAATATATTTTATTGTAAAGAATATAAAATTAAATTATTTTATGTTTAATCTTATTCTTCATTATATCTTTTTCTTTTTCCTTCAAATCTTTTCTGGCAATACATCTGTTTTGGGGCATTTTAAAGAAAAAATGTCATTTTCTACGCGTTTCGGTAACTAACGTGACATTTTTATAGCGATTTATTTTTTAATTTAAAAACAAATTTCATTCTACCCTCAATTTTTTTAAAGTCTGAGAGCAAGGCAGCCACACAAGTAGATACTCCAGGATAATCAAAATCTTAGTGGTAACAATCTGACACAGAATAAAAAACAAATATATTTTTTTAAATAGTTCAAGGACACATCTAAATAATAACAAAGTGGGGCTTTACACTGATTTAGTGAGGCATGGACATTTTCCCGAAATTTCAGTACATCGATGGTGCGCTATGTGATGTAACTAATTGAAAAATGGTTTTCTTATAAATTATATCCTTTAACTGGAAGCGGGATTGTCACTGTCAAATAGTTCGTAATTCTATTTATCCTAAGAGAGTGTAGAAAGAAATTTAAAAGTAAATTACTCTCACCATTAAACTGTTCCGTTAGTTACTGTTTCATAGCTATAGTAACTAGTTAGACATAATTATGACATCAGATTTTGTCACCAATCAGCTTATAGCGCTCTGAATACATAATATGTATGCTCGAAACGTGTAGTTCTACAATTCTACTCTACAAGCTTAATTGTTTGAAAGTAAGAACTATGACAGAGAAATGATGGTGACTAGGTGAGGGATCCTTAAAGAGGATAAACTTTTTTTTTATGAAAGTTTTTTTGGAAATGTTGATGTTATTTTATTTTTTCTTAGTCCTGACGATGGCCTAAAGTTAGGACATTAATATAATGCTAATAATTTTTTTATTATTAGTGTACACTTCTGTTGATTGCACCCTAGAACGTTTACATTGCTCAGGATATCTACGGTACAAATATTTTTTTAAAGCCATGTCATATAACTGTTATATAAATGTGATGAAATAAAGCCTTAAAATGAATTTTAGGGATTATTTTAACCTTAAGAAATTCGTCTATAATTCTGAACAGATGGAAATCTGTTGGAGATAAGTCTGAAGAAAAAGGTGGTTGTGGTAGGACTTCGTAACCCAGCTTGTTTAGTTTCTTCACTGTATATAGTGAATTGCAGTACCAAGAAAGAATATAATAACATCAGATATAGAAAAGTAAAAAAAATTAGCGATGGATATAATTTAAGGATATATATGAACAAAAGGTTACAGAAAGGTGATAATGCCAAGCAATTATAAAAAAAAGAAAAAATGAACATAAAGAAAAAGTACAAATGTAAAATGGTGAGATTACAAATAATGGTAAAATGGTAGTTTACTAATAGAATGTTATATAAGTAAATATGCATGAAAATAAATGCAAAATATGATGTTAAATTATAAATACAGAAGAAATTACTCGAAAATATAGTAAGGGACTCTCGTTCAATAACAGGCCATGATGTAAGGTGCTGGTAATTTCAGTATGGGATGTTATATAAATATATGTAATTATATGAATATATTGAATTTATATTAATACAAAATACTATGTTAACGAATACATATAGAAGAAATGTATAGAGAGTAAAGATATAAAATTCTGGATTGAAAATGAAGATAAATTATAAAATTGGGATTCTCTGTTACAACAAAGCATTCCTCTCAATCATTCCAATAAAATCGTCTGATTCCTGCCTCATATTTGATGGCATACTAAACAATGTTTGTTCAATTTTATTGATAGCAAATATCATAAAAAGAGAGGATTATTAACAGATCATTGCAATCTGTAAAAATAAAAGTAATAAACAACATAATTCCACTTTGAATTTCAGAAATAATAAATAGAAACACGGGCATATGAAACGAACCAATTTAAAGGTTTGAAATGTATGAAAATGCATTATATCAATGTATTCCATCGATGATACATAAACCTTGAAAGTCTCTGTGATAGATAGTGCATGATGAGATGCATCGATGCAGAGTGCACAATTCATAAGAATACACGATGCACAGCTGGAGATAAGACCGCAGACAGATGTGAACTGGTTTGCATAGGAAGGGTTACCCTCTCGTGTGGTCAGCTGCCTTCAACCCTTCTGTATCTCTTAGGTTCGACCCTTAATTATAGTCATCCTATTTCCGATAGGGGCATCTGTTGAATCGAAAAGAATAATAATAATAAAAGACTTGGTGAACACGAAAGCTCGATGCCAACGCTACCTATAGCCGCTTAGAAACCTCCGTCCACGGACTAAAACCCAAATCCCAAACTTAAGAGGACCCCTCGCACAATCATCCCACCTACTAATCGACCCTTCGGACATTTGCCAACCAGTTTATTAACTCCATATGAATTCGTTTATTGCTAAGCAAATTTCGATTAATTACAAAAAACAAAACAATGTAACGATCATTTTAATTTAAAAAAAAATAATACAGTAATATTACTAATCTGATTAGATATTGTATTATTCTTCTTCTTCTTTAATCGGCGAAACAACCCATTACTGGGTCTTGGCCTCCTCAAGCAGATTGTATTATTGGAACATTTAAAGAAATCCTTTCGATTATTATACAACTAAGAAGTTGAGGGTGAGATGATATGTAAATTCCATACGTCATACATCGATATCTACATATCGATGACTACAATCGCCCGCCACGTATGTTTGGTTATCTAAGAGAGAGGTTTCACTGGACAAGATTGAACTCGTAATATTGTGAATGTTTTATCAGAAAGTTGTATTTCAATAACGAGTAATTTAATTATTCTTTACAGGTAAATATTATCGGATTTCATGAATATAAAGACGTAATAAACTTGGAACATATTCTTGATGAATCTCACAAGATACAAGTTAAAGATTTAATACAGAGTTATAAACATAGTTTTGCAAATGATAAATTTGATGTTAGAAAGGTTAATTATTCAAGTACGGTTGATGAACTCTTCAACGAATTAAGAGGAATAGAAGAAACTTTTAATGAGAAACAATACGAATCAAGAGGAGTAGAAGAAAATTTCAAGAAAAAAAAGGAGAAGATAGAAGATATGAAGAAACGACCATTTGACTCACTGAGGAAAGAAGACTCACTGAAGAAAGAAGGATTAATTATATGACAATTACTCGTTTCACCTGAGAGTATTAAATCCCATACGTTATACATCGATATCTACATATCGATGATTACTATCGCCCGCCAAGTGTGTTTGGTTATCTAAGGGAGAGGTTTCACTGGACAAAATTGAACTCGTAATATTGTGAATGTTTTATCAGAAAGTTGTATTTCAATAACTTGTAATTTAATTATTCTTTACAGGTATGAATATTGTTTGATTCTATTGTTAATTTACCAATTATATTGTTACATTCCTTGTATTCTTTACAGAATAAATAATCAGTTAAAAAGACTTACAGATATTAAAGCAGACATGGGACAGTATATCTTATAGTAACACCACGGCCTCAATACCGTCCATTGCTATTATCTAATCCTGCTGACCATAAAAAACATGGGATACCCTCTTTGTCAGAAGCGGAAGAACAGGTTAGATATTCCGGAAGATCGGTGGGCGCTAACCGAGAATTTCTTCCTGACGGACTGAAAGAGGGCGAAGAATGCCCCGTAATGAGCTCATTGCTTTTTCATCTTCCCTCCGGGCCTTCTTCCTACTCGAAAACTCTTTCCCTGGCTGAATACACCTTTCAGAAGTTTTACTGATACTCAAGGAGATAAACTCCATACATAGCCTCTTTGAACCCTTCCAGAACGGACTTCCAATCGGGGGTAGATCTCCCCTGTCTGATAGGGTTGCGGAATTGGTCTGTGTGCGAGGAAATCTTTTATGATCAAAAGGGCTGCGGAGTCATTAAGACTATAGAAGGAGCTAATCACTCTTCTCTTTCTGTGTATCTTAAAATTAATGCCTAGAACACCTCATTACTAAATTACTATTAATTCTAGAAATACCCAAAATATAAGAAATACGTTTTATAACGTTACTGGGTAAAAACGGAAAATGTTTTTACAAATGTTAATACAGCTACGATTATGTCAGTATACATACTAGACTCCTGTACTATTTACTAGAGTACAGGAGTAAGTACCTTAGTATGTAGCCTGCTGAGTTACTGAGCTGTGTATAACCGGGTTCAGGCGGATAAATTACTTATTATTTTAACGTTCGTGAATCAACCAGCCACTGTAATATAAAACCTGGCAGTGGAGCGTTATCTCTGTCAAATTACCTTTCTGCACAACTATAACAGTCTCTACCATGTACTGAATAAATTTCAGATTTTAATATTTCCCTCTTATTTTATCTCTCTATGCTATAAAAAATACACCTCAAATTTAGAACCACCAACCAGCCAACCATATAAAAAAAAATAGTGATCATGTTCATCGTGTAATATTTAATTATCTATCTTCGAAAAATTAATTAGTTTCATACTTAATATTTAACGGTTGTTAATAAATGCTAATAAAATTATTTTTGTTAATAGATTAAAAATATTTTTTTCGAAAATCGATCTTTTTGACATATAATAAAGTTTCGTACATGAAATAAATTTATAATAATACAATACGTATACAGTATATACATACCATAGTAATCATAGAATAATTGTATTTCTAGTGTATTAAATAATTATGCAATCGAAACAACAAACTTTGATTCCCCTTTATGTGATCCCCCATATACATTAGTGTATGATTTATTATTATTAATAGTCATAGATATGAATACATTTCATCCGCGGAAATCCTCTGTAACGTTCAAACCCATTGAACTAGATCAGTGAAGAGAATTTTACTGTATCATATAGTCTTTTATATCATAAAATAATATTAATTATTAATAAATTTCAAACCTCGCAACCTCTTCAATTCCTGATAATACTTCGAGGCTTCTGAAAAGAAGATGGCCTCGTGACCTTCTAAGTTGAACTTTTTATTTGAGTACTACCACTGGGTAGTTTCTCTACTTGCCTTTATCTCGGGCCATGATTTATCTTTCATTATATTTACATGATGTATTCTGTATACAGTTGTAAATTTCATTAAATACATTTAAAAAAAAAAGTTATTAATCGATAATATTCATGCTGTTAGTCATAGATATGTTTCATAGCCAGCGTGAACTATTTTATATATATATATATATATATATATATATAATAAAAATAAATAATATCAAAATTATATTGTATTAAACGTATTTGATGTGGACCAGTGAATTTATAGATCCGATACAAATATTCGGCTGAAACTGGATCTTTATTTCCCTGGGGAACTCCTAATATTGCTCAAATAAAATTACCATAGTAAAAATAAAAGTTTCAAATTAATTGCACAGGCGCTTTGAACACTTTGTGATCAAATGATACGAATCGATATTGGTCATATCTCTTCTTTTGTACCCTTTTTAAACTTTTAAAATATATTTGGTAATATAATCAACACAATACGGTATATAAAAAAATATTTAAATGAGTTTATAAAATGTCGTGTTCTTAAAATGTCTCAAATGATACGTCAGTTTGGCCAAAATAGGCCTACAGATTGAGACAGCCTTGAAAACAATTTTGACACAAAAGAATTTCGATCTCTTTCAATTAAAAACAATCACCCTCGATAAAAAAGAGGCTTGCATCGAGTTTCATGATGAAGGAGTAGATAAATATAATATATATCAGTAGTCGATTGATTTTGACTCATTATTTATTTTTCATTTTTTTTTTAGATATGAGTTTGCGTTTATGCTTGTTTTTGTTTTTACTATATGCATTATATCAATATATATTAGGCTTATGACTTAGTTCCTCCTTGCTGACAATTTTGTGGTTTCCGGTTACGATTCCCGTATCCTCCCAACTCCCCGACGTTGGACACATAAATTCGGCAGAGACAAGATTAATCCGGCAACAATAGTCGAAGAGCTCGCGAGAAGATTTAGGCGCTTGAGCAAGTTCCGAAGCGGCTATGCGTAAACTGATAGGTGCAATCGGTTCATCCGTTGTAGCCCCGACCTAGAGTCAACTCGGGAATCCAATGTTGTTGTATTGTATTGTTTGTATTAGTGTATTTGTACATTTTTGTTATATACGTAAATATGAAGGTTAGAGGAAAAAGTAAGAAAACATAAAATTTATATGAGAATTAATGGATTGTGGTAGGGCAGCAATGTGCTGATCTGAAGGGCTGGTTTCGAATCCAGCTGTTGCAGATAAATTATTTAATCGTAGACAGGCGCAATTGGATTCACCTGGCGGATCCTGGGATTCGCCTAGTCTATAAATTTGGAGGACAACCTATGGGTTAAGGGTAATCTCGGATAATTGTCATTAACGTTACAATATCTACCATGTTTTTAACCCAAGTATGCAGAGGTACGGGTTAATACATGTCTGGACGATTCCGTTCTATCAGTGTTGTTTGTTCCCCCGGTCATCCATTAACTATCTATTTATAAAACCTGATGAACACACTTGCAGCCCAGAGAAATCCTAGACTTTATCACTTAGTTGTCAGAACCATGTCATGCCCGTTTCTACAATTTACCTTTCAATTAATTTTTCTTTTTGTTTTTTTTGTAGCAATAAATGGTTCAAACTAACCAATTCATATATCTTAATGTTCAGGTCATAAATAAATTTAATAATTTTTCGAAACAATGTGTATTAACTTTGTTTTTTGGGGCGACCTGTGTTCTAATGGTTAGCGTAATAAACTACTAAGCCCAAGTGAGTTCGTAACCCGGCAGGTGGGTCTAGGATTTTTTAAAAGGAATAAAAAATCTTTAGTTACACAGTCCTTCAGAAGGGACGTTAAACGGGGGTCCGGAGCCTGTACGATGTCAGGTACTCGTTAAAAATCCCTATCCTAATTAAACCTGGATAGGCATAATTTAGTAGTATCGCCTGATTAGGCATAGCAGCAAAAAGTGACGTTAAATGAATAAACAACAACCTTTGTTTTTTGTCATTACCGTAGATGAATAAATCAGTACCGTGGCATGGAAAATTAGAAAGTTCATCATCATAACGGAGACATATTTTGAAGTTGTTAAGTATATAATAGATTAGAAAAATAGATACATGTTATGATAAAATATGTATATATTGGTAACTATTTTTCTTGACTTCTGATAAGATAAGCTTTTTCATTCAGTTCTTGAGATTCAGTCGTATATTGGTTAAAAATGTCATAATCACTCCTTATTGCTGACGAAATGTTTACCATCACACCACTTAATCGAAATACCTGTTCAATATTAACATATATTCCGTAAACAGGTAAGAAAACTATGTGATTGCAAGGTCACCTGTGGTCTAGTGGTTAGCGTAACAAACTACTAAGCCCAAGTTCGCGGGTTCGTAGCCCGGCAGGTGACCCTAGGATTTTTTAAAGGGAGTAAAAAATCCTTAGTTACGCCGTCCTTCGGAAGGGACGTTAAACGGTGGTTCCGAGCCTGTACGATGTCAGGTACTCGTTAAAAATCCCTATCCTAATTAAACCTGGATAGGCAAAATTTAGAGCTCCCAATGTAGTATCGTACGATTAGCTATAGCAGCAAAAAGTGACATTAAATGAATAAACAACAACCTTTGTTTTTTGACATTACCGTATATGAATAAATCAGTACCGTGGCATGGACAATTAGAAACTTCATCATCGTTATAGAGACATATTTTGAAGTTGTTAAGTTAAATATTATAATTATAATAGGTTAGAAAAATAGATACTGTTATGATAAAATATGTATATATTGCTACCTATTTTTCTTGACTTTTGATAAGATAAGCTTTTTCATTCAGTTCTTGAGATTCAGTCGTATATTGGTTAAAAATGTCATAATCACTCCATATTGCTGACGAAATGTTTACCACCACACCAATCAATCGAAATACCTGTTCAATATTAACATATATTCCGTAAACATGCAAGAAGACTATGTGATTGCTGAAATATGTAAAGTTGGATTTGATCTTCAACAATATTTACAAAATATACATACTCGTATGTTAATATTGCAAAGGTATTTTGACGGAGTGATGGTAAACATTTCGTCATCAATTTTGCATTATTATTAAAATAATATTTTAAAAAAATAGTTTTATGGGTATAATTATACCGTTTTACATTGTTTTTGTGACTGGTAGATGCCTCTATATGAATTTTATATCAATTATTAAATTAAACCCTTATCTAAATTTCTTCTGAAAATCTTACTTGGGCAACATTTCAGGCTATTATTCATTTTTGACATAATTTATGAAATTTTGCTCTTTCATTGCAGCGTTTCTTACATTTTTTTTTTTTGCAATCATATCTACTTCGTTGCTTAAATTAAGATTGCAGTTTATTTTTGGTCTGATATGCAATCTCGTTTAGCCCCATTGGTCTAGACCCACTAGATATATAAATTAGTTTACTCAATAAGAAAGAACGCCACGATTCGGGGAACATAGGGGAAAGCAAGTAGGCCTATATGGAACAAAAGGCTATTCCGTGGGCTTTTAAGACCCGAAATGAAGTTCACTACTTGCGTAGGGTCTTCGGAAGACTACGGAAGCTGTCGTTATTTTATATTAGTCTTACCTTCAGGAGAAAATAGCACTTCCTTTTATAGAAAGGACAATAACATAAATTTTATTATTACAAAAAGTTATTTTTATTTGTTTTCTCTCAAGAGACAACTAAGAACCGTGCGACAATTTTAAATGTCTTATTCGTTTTTCTTTTCCTTTATTCCATCACGTATCTCTTCACTATGTTCATTTTCCCTTTATTTTGAACATTTCAGGCCAGTTTTCTGTACTTTCTTTCCTTGTAAAGTTAATACAATTGTTCATTTCTGAAGTATTTGTAAAGGATTGATTTTAATTGTATTATATGAGTATTTTGAGAACGAAGTCAATGAGTATTGCGCTGACTTGCTAGCATGAATGTTCTTGATTCACATCTTGCTGCTGGAAATAAATGATATAAATCTTTCAACAACTATGGATAAACCCTGTGAAATCTACCTGGGGCTAACCTCTACAAAGTGCGCACCATTTTACTGTACTGTTAACACCCTCCTGGGAATTAGTATAGTCTTTAGGAAATACTCAATCCACCACCCTTAATTGGAACTATATTCCAGTAATTTATTTAATTTTTTTATTATTATTATTATTATTAGCGTATTCTCCCAATAGTGGAAGACGTTAAGCAAACAAACCAATCAAGCTTTCTTTGGGTTCTTCTTGTTCTTCCAATAGGCTTTCATTCTCTCCGAGAAGGCTTGCCTGCGTTCTTCCGACGACTTCGATCTGCACTGCTTTTGCTTTGGTTGCTCTGATCTAACATCCCACTTGTTGACTTTGTGTCTGAAGGTGTCTCTTTCTAAAATGTCCGTTGCAAATATGTTTGCGTTTTTGAGGTCCTTTCGAAGTTCATCCAGCCAAGGTGTTGAATTCTTAAGTCAGCTAACAGAATTTAATATTCTTTTCGACATTCGATTTTCTGCTAATCTCGTGAGGTGTCCAAAGAATTTCATTCTTCTTTTCCTAATGTCAATTTCAATGTTTAAAACTTTTTCTGTTGTTTTGTTTGGTTGTAGCCTATAACCATCTTGGGTATATCTTGCTCCTAAGATTTTCCTGATGATCTAGGGCCCCCACCCCAGTGTCTTAGCAGGGTTATGCCTAGTTCCTACTCAGTTTAGAACCAGACCTCCACGTAAGCTGACCGGGCACAGTATTAATTGTTATAACTTTAATAAAGTCTTATAAAACGGTTAAAGGGCTTAGAGACGTAAAAAAATCAAGAAATAGTAATGGAAATATGAAAGCCCTATATAGGTACATATAATGCTTTTAGTTCCTTCAAAATTTGGTAAAATAAAATTTGTTTCTTAAAGTTTTTGATATGAGGTAGGTAGGTGTTCAGTATCAAAATCGCATAACTCTAAAATTTCAAAAATTTTCTTATTCACATTTTTCGCTAGTTTTTTCATGGAATTTTCTATACTACAATATTCTACTATATTAGTCACCTTATTTCTCGGTGACCTGGTCCAGCTCTGAACAAGTTTCGTGAGCATAAAGCAATATTTGAATATACTCGCGAAAAGTGTGAAAAAGTCTTTGAAATTTGGAGTTGTCCGTTTTTATTTCTGAACACATCCCTCATATATTCATGAAGTCTGAGCAACTCTATTTAATTTCTTATTATATTTTAATTAATATAATATTAGCTATTTCAAGAACATCATTAAATGCATCAAATGTACACATATCATTTTATCTTTACTACAGTGCAATTGGAAAACCCCAAAGCAAAGCTTTATGTTTCAAAATTCTCCAGTAAAACACACACTTACAGGTCGACGTTTCGCCTATTCAGGCATTTTCAAATGACTTTGCATTGGGGTTTTTCCAATTGCACTATAATAAATATTAGTAGTTTCTTTTTGAGTTTTTGGCTCTATTTTATTGATTTTATTTTTACAATGCACTGTAAATTTTGTACTAGATTATTAACATACACGTTTTCAGAATAATTGAAAAAAGTACCCGAGTCGCTCTTAAGGAGAGTTCTTTTGTTTTTGGTTTAAATTTCGAATAAAATGTTTCTCTTTAGAGAGGACACTTGAGGCTTTAGTAGAGCTCTTAAATTTCGGTCACTTAACTCTAATTGGAATAGGGGACCGCATTGTATCAGTGTAAACTTCAAGTGCTCAATTGTTTTTTTCACTTTTGTCAGATTTTTAAATGTTCTCCATAGCCCATGATATTATAATTATGAAGATTATGCTTTGCACATTATTTTAATTAATGTACAGGTATATAAGGAAGTGTCGGATAGGGGTAGTTGAGTCAGAACAACCCCCTTATTTAGTAACTTGGATACGTTTACTGGGGAAAACATTACAAGCTTCAACAACCCTCGGCCAGAAAACAATAGAACGTCTTATGTACTGTATCCTTCTCTGGTTGTACTTGTAGAGATGGTTTTTTTATACATAAAATATAGTAACATTGCCAATACATTAGTTAGACGTATATTTTATTTATCTATTGTTTATTAACTTTACTCTTTTAGTATATTTATAACTTGGCTATCTACCACTCATGATTTGCCTTTAGTACCCTTATGTATTTAATAGTTTTAAAGATCAGATATGAGAGGAAAATAGTTGACTGGATGATAAAGTGGAGAACGGGGATAGTGCAGTCAAAAAACACCAAATAAATACTATACTTATACTTAGTTAGTGCCGACGTTTCGACCTACAATGTAGGCCATCTTCAGGGTTATGAGTGAGAAACAAACAGAACAAAAAAATATATATAAAAACGTCACAGTAACAAGAATATAGTGACATGTAATGTAGAAAATTAAAATAGTGACAGATATGAAAATTAAAGATAACGAATATTAAAATAGTGACAGAATATAATAAAATTAAAATATTGACAGATATAATAAAATTAAAGATAATGAACAGAAATTAAAATAGTGACAGATATAATAATTAAAGATAACGAATATAAAATAAAATACAGAAACTAAAAGTACAGAAAGGATAAAAAAGTAAATATAATATAAAGGGAAATAAAAATGAGGAGGTAACCCGAAAGATACAAAATGAGAAGATTAACATATAAAAAAGGTTGGAACATGAAGGAATTTAGAAAAAACTAGTAAATTAAAGATATAAAATGTATGATAATAGACTTCTAGAGGTTACATAAGTAAAATGTATGAAACATAATAATACAAGAATATGCAGAAAGAAATGAATAGGTATCTCGTAGAATGACCGTTAGAAATGTAAAAAATATAAGTCTAGTACTTATTTGGCGTTTTTTTGACTGCACCCCCCCCAACTATCTCCGTTCTCCACTAAAAATCAGATAGATTCAAACAGGCTTGTTTTATTCATATTTTGTGTTTTACATTTACATGAATTTATAAGTTAAAGTTAAGATTAAACAATTTTCATTAGTACTTTGAGAACCGGTTACAAATAAAATAAATTTTCAGCTGTTGTTTATGTTAAAAAAGATGTCCCTAGACGGGATGTGGTACCTCTGGATAAGAGTGGACTGTATAGTTATGTGGTTAGATAGAAATGAAATGAAAGACGTTATACTGTACAAGCTATAATATTCTTACATAAGTATTAGTGACTGTTAATCTATCTGTGAATGGCTTGTCTTCTTTGTGGGTGTGGGTTCCTCCTCACCCTATTGCCTCTATGAGGTGTCTACTCCATACTTAGGTGCTGTCTAGAGCACATGTTCACCTATCCGGTGCTGTTCTTCTGGTCTACTGTACTCTCGTTAGTGTACTACTGTCCATTTTGTCCCTCTAGTTCTTGGCCAATTGATCTAAAGAGGGCACTGCCTCTGCCTCGAGGTAGATCAGGTAAAATTAGTAGAAGGGCTGGTTTAGATTGAACAACTGTATTGTTTAGCAGTATATACAAATATTTGAAAATGAAATATTTTCTTTCCTATAAGTTAATAGATATAAGTAGTGCTATAGGTGACAATAAGGGGCCTAGGCCAGGTAGAGTAAAATGATCCTTAGGGTTCATTACTTTACTTTGAAGAGAGGGGGCAATGGTCGGTACGCAGCAGTCAAGTCAAGACGTAAGGAGGAGGATGGAGAATGAGGCCCCATGTATCATAAGTCACCTATAGCTTCCCGTTTTCATTGTAAGTTGTTTTTAAGATTTATAAGTCTGTAACCATGATCAGCACAAATAAAATACAATGTTCTTCTATAATTATTTTTATTTAATAAACAACTCCTGGTCAGTCAACCACGTTAACCTTTGGAGAAGACTATATAAGTCTCTTAATTATTAATAACATAAAATTATTACATATTAAGTATAACGACCTCAGGGTGGCATCCCATTTTAGTATTTAATTATATTCAGATCAAAGAATCTGACTTTTCCCTGAGATCATAGCTTGGCCAGGAAAGGCAATATAGCAGTAGATAAATGAATTTTCACATAGTAATATAGCATTCGTAATAAAGAAAAATGCTGGGTTACCCCATGTCTTTATTTTATGCAGAGAAAAGAATCTTTACCGCTACAACCCAAGAAGGGTATTCGGTTCAGTACATGATAGAAAGGTTCAAAGCCCAGAGTTGTGCAAGTAGGTGATTTGGCAGAAACCTCTCTCTCTTCCTGGGATTTGTGCCACTCTGTAGAGACTTGGGCCTTTACATCTGGGGGTCTTTACATACGTTAGGAGCAAGTCGATGACATGAATTATGACTTATGAATCCATAAGTTTTTCATCTACCAAAAACCGCTTAACGCGGGTAAAGAAGTTTTCAGTTGAAAAAATAGATAAATGAAAGCCCTCACAGTCCAACAAGACACCAAGCAGAGACATCATCCCACAACCAACCTGCCGTCATTTGCTATATGTTCGTAATTATTACCTGATTTTTTCCTTTCTTTCTTAACCCCTTGGCTTTTATTAATATTTGACAAAAACATATTAATATTAATAATGATACATGATATCTCTTTTACTCAGGTGCATTTTAAGAGAGGATTGTACATTGAATTTTCTGAGCATTAATTAGATGGAAGCAGTGGGGGATCTAGTGATGGGGCTCACTAGTTCTTTCTGATTGGAGTTTGTTAGTAGTTTACTCAGGCCATGTTGAATGTCTGTACCTGATACAAGATAAAGTGTATTTATAGAGGATAAACTGCAGATAATCTTAATCTAGAATGCTAAAAGTGAAATTTAAGAGTAGCTTTCGCTTGTAGGTTTGCTCTTGCAGAAGGTTTGGAATGGTAGGTTCTCTCTCCAGCCTGCTTACAGACCTCCCTCCAGAGCTTCTTCTCCAGGATCGTGACACGGGGGCTGGAGTATATTTTAGGAAGCACTCGAGAGGGCTGTTATCTCCGCCCGGGCTAATCATATCGCCCCTAATGGCGTCCCCATCTGTATCATTTTAGTACGGCAAATGTCTCTAATGACCGTTCAGCTTGTACGTTGTTCTATAGGAACAATATTAGGGGATTGTTTTATATTTAACATATTGAGCTCTTTCCTTTATACAATATAGAGATTGATGTTGAATTGTACCTGTACCTCTACTGTTCCACTAAAGTGGAAATATACTACATATATAGTGGTGTAGTGGACATTATGTAAGGTAGTAAATATATAGAATATAAATGACAAGACATTGATGGAGTCAAGAATGAAAATGTATGTAAAATATACATTTATAATGAAAATAGAAGTATAACAATATTTTTAGTGATTATGGATGGTGATCCATCTGTAAAATGAATGCTGTATTCATTTTGCTGTCTTATAAAAATGTTTAATGAAACACTTTTCTTAATTTTTACTTCTTTTCATATTATGTTCGATCATGATTAAATACTACATTTTTCTCTAACTGACTTTTGTCTGTTTGTTTCAGGTAAGATAATAACCGAGCAAGATATAAATGGTAGAGGTATCATTAATAAAATTAATTCAGTTTAAAGTCGATTTTTATTATAGATTCAATTAATTTTATAGTATACCTAGAGATTCCCAGAGTGTTTAGGCTAATACACTTTTGTTAACAGCTGACGATCCAAACTTTGGAATCTGGACGCCCTCCTGGGGTTTACCCAGCCTCTATAAAATGGATACTCTCAATAATTGGGAAAAAACACAAAGTTTGTCCTAGGACAAATCCTTCCCAGCACAATAGTTGTCCTAGAAACAATACTAATGTGTACTCATTACTTTCAAGATTTTGCATGAGTTGAAGTAGTATAGCTTTTTTTTTTTATTTGTACAACAATACATAATTTAGAATATAGTATTATACAACAATACATAACCAGGCACCTTATGAAGAAGGATTGTCACAACCGCGGGGAGAATGTCGAGGTCAGATCCTTTGTGATCGAATGAGATCAGTAGTCTTTCGTTCCACGCGTCCATTTCTTTTTATGAAAAACTTGCGTCATGTACGATGTGGGTTTGTTAACCTCACTGGGTCATAGTCTTATTTTTCGGAGGTGGGGATAATGGACCATTTCATATGAAATTATGTTTTCAGAGGATTAGCAAAACTTGATGAAAAAAAAAATGTATTCAAAATATGTATCCTCATTTTTCATATACATGTTATCAAATTTAGAGTTTTGCGATGAAATAAAGTCTGAAAATGCGTTTTTGACTCGAGGATAATTTTCAAAAATTTTACCCTGAAGGAAGTTGTCTAAATTAATGAACAGATCGAAATCTGTCAGAGATAAGAGATAAGCGAATAAGGTGGGTGTGGGAATACTTTGTTAGTTTCGTCTTGTTTCTTTACTTTCTTTCGTGAAGCAAGAAGACCTCGTCGTGTAAGATCATATGTTCCTTCTGATTAACCAATGCAAATTGTTTTTTGAGATTTTTTTGTTGCATTATTTCAATATTCCTGCAGTACGATGTGGATGTAGTGGTTTCACCTGTGCAGAAGGCAGAGTAATGAATTAATCTGTGTCACCAGCTGAAAATTTCTTAAATCAACGACAATGAACACTCTTCCCCAAATGCTATGGTAATGCTCCTTAAAGCTAAAACTTGGACTGTCGGGTGTCCAAATTTAAACTCATAAAAATGTTAAACGAAGCTTCTGTGTTTTCCTGATCATATTTGATAGCATATTAAATAATGTTCGCCCAATTGTAATGTTTGTAAATATTATCGAAAAATAGAGGTTAAACATAACCATTTTAAACTATAAAAGTCCACCAATCTACTTAGAAATTATAAAACCGGACATTTTTATAGAGCGACCCAATAGATGTTTTGGGACTTTGCCAGGAATGAAACATGAAACATTAAGCACTATAATATACTGATTTTATATGTGCCTGCTAACCTGAACAAAATACAAATTAATAAGAATTAAATAATTACTACACGAAGCAATATGAAAATTAAAATAGATTTATAAAAATTAACAAAACTTACAAGATAGCTCTTATACATTTACATCCATGGTTCTATTTGTATAGTTTTCCTTTTTTATTCACATCTAGCTTGGGGTCACTATTGCGCTTACATTATGTAATATCCCCGTCTACATTCCTTAATACATACTGCTTCTTTCTTTATATAGTAAATACATACGTATATTTAATCTTTCTTTTAAAATGTATTTAAACGAAAATATCTGTGTTTACATAAGAATTTTGATCAGAAACTTTTTTATATCATAAGTGAACGAAATCTTTTTATTTTACGTACTAGTACATAAATATTACACTTTTACTAATTAAAATTCAACATTTTAGGAAAAAAATTGAGTCTATAATTCTTATTTTATTTCCTGCAAAAATATGGTCGTGCAAGGCATAAGAAATAATTACAAACATGTTATGCGTGAATTTGGTGGTACATTACAAAATATCATTATAAAGTATAAAACATAATTTGACTAGGTTTTATTCTTCATTAAGGATATTACTCCATTATCTATATTGCATCTCTGTTTTGTTTATATCGAGCTTTTGATAGTTTCAGTAATCAGTAAATTGCTAGTATATTTAGTTAAATAAATTAGATGAATTAAATAAATAATTGGCTTACATAAATTCTACGTGGGGATGGATTGATTTTACTAGTATCTATCATTATGGGATTATTAAAAGAATTGTCTATTGTAAAAAAAATGTATTGTGTATTCAGTACTGTTTCTATGACAACAGTCGTAGAGTGAGTTGATTTGTTCTAGATTACCTCATCTGGTATTTTCCCCTCTATTGAGGAATCTATCCCCACACCCACCTTATAGAGGCTGGGTGAGCCCAGGGAGGATCTACAGATCCAAATATCTATCCGGCTAATCTGTAAACAAATTAAATAATTTATCAGCCTTGAAATAATTTAGCTGAACTTGAATCCTGCTCTCTGTGATATGACTATGAAGATAAATTTTTTTTAGCGTTGTAGTATGGTCATTAATCTTATTATTTTAAAGATATTTATTTGTTTATATTTATTTTATATTGAATTAAAACGGTTTTTCGGTCCCCGTTGGATTTAAAGCAGCTGTAATTCGGCACATAAGGTTTCCTACTGCGAAGGAATACCATAGAAGTGTGGATTAATTTGGAGTACTATTACAACTGGTTTTTAGCATTTTTTTTTATAAGTTTGGCTTCTCTAAAGTCCTTCCAAATAGAGCAAGAGGATTGAAAATTTTGGGTAAATTAAGTTAGTATCAAAAAAGGACATTGGGGAGTTCTCAACTTCTATTCAACTCCTACAGAATTTTTCTCTATTTTAAAGTCTTTGCGAGCCTTTCTAAAAAAAAATAAGAAACTGTACCAATACAACCCATGAAGGGTCTCAGGTTAAATACTGTGTAGAGACTGTACTGTTTCTAAGACAACTGTTGTGCAGGTAGGCTATTTGTTCTAGATCACGGTCAACAAGGTTTTTCCCCTAATTATGAACACACAATTTATAAAGGCTAGGTGAGCACTAGGAGGGTCTACAAATATTTTATATGCAGGATTTGAACTAGAGACTATTATTAAATCAACTCAACGCCCCACCACCGAGCTAACCCATTACCATCTATTATAAACCATTATCAATATTTTCAAAATAAATTGAATTGAAATAAACTGAAGGATCTTGGAGGAAAAAAGAAACTTTGAACCTCATCCAAACATTTGTGGATTTAAAAAACATCTGACGATCATTTAGTATATGGATGTTTATGCTGAGCCTAGTTAGTTATTTTTAAGTTATATTTAAAATTCTTGTAGAAACTCGAAGAATAAAATTAAAATTATATTAGATTATACGGATCTCTTGGATTATATGGATAACCAGACAAAATAAGCTCTGTCCTCATGATTAGGGGATTATATTAAGTGAAAAAATAAACTTTTTTTCGATTCTGATATTTATGAAATAGATTAATTTGTAATTTTACAATTATAACTTTACCAGAGATTTATCTGGCGATGTGTGTATATATATATATATATATATATATATATATATATATATATATATATATATATATATATCCTACTAATATTATAAATGCGAAAGATTCAATGCGCGTTTGTTACTCTTTCATGCAAAAACTACTGAACGGATTTGGATGAAACCTTACAGTAATATTCCAGAATCCATGGTCTATTTTTGCACTTGATTACTATCAAGCTGAATCTTCGTGAATAGCTTCGTTTCGATGAGATGCCCAACAATTTCCTGTGCGAAAATTCTCGATTTAGGTAGCTAACAGAGGTAGCAAGGATAAAATATGTCGATTTGATGTTTCTCAAAAATGTATTTCTAACTGGGTTTTTTTATTTGTTAAATCTCAAGATAATTATCTAAATTATTTGTCCTACAAAACATGTGGTTTGATCAAAGAGTCCCCTCCTTCCAATATGTATCGATAACGAAGTCATTAAAAATGATTACTAACCGGCTGATTTATTTATTTTTTACTTAGTTAGTATTAATGTAATTTAACAGTCATATTGTCCTACAAATTGCGTGGTAGGTTATCCCGGTCCTACGCACAAAAGTATTAGTACAGATCCTAATGAATAAGTAAAAAAAATACAAAAAAAAACTGTTTTTTCTAGATAAAGCTAGTATATATACAAATTTAAGAAGTGCGGAAAAGGCAATGGCGGACGAAATGGATAGATAATGGATGGTGGAGAGTAGATAAGAGAAGACAGCCATTAGAAGATAATCTCGCAGAGCCCGCTAAGTTCACCTGCTTCTTGATACTTGCTGCTTGCTCTGGCCCAACTTTACGGGGCTCTAGCTCAGCAACTTCCTAGCTCCATCTCTTGTGGTCATCCGCTGTAAGTCTAGGAGTCCCATGGAGTATTAATTATATCTGTACCCCGGGACACCATGTCACATTTTTGTATATGCATATTTGTATTTTTTAATATTTCCTATTCTTATTAGGCTAAGAATGGGTTGAAAGTAGGCTTTGTACTAAAGATCTATTACTATAAATAGCTTTTAAAAATTATCTACAAAGTGTATATTGGAAACGTGACTTGTAAGAAGGTCATCCATTGCAAGTATAGCTACTTTATAAAGAAGGAAACAGTGCTGTCATCTTTTGTGGTATTAAAGAATTGAAAGAAAAGGATGCTTGTTGGTATGCTTGAGCATGGAGTCAATTGAAGGATGATTGGTCTATAAAACTTATCTACTCGCAAAATTATGTCTATTCTGCTAAAAGATTTTTTAAAATAATGTATTCATTGAAATTTAGAACTGTATTATAACAATACAACAAGTAAATAGGATGAATGGTACATATTGTCATGAATAACGACAATTAAAGAAACTACCCAGTGATAGTACTCAAATGACAAGTTTTTTTTTTTTTTTAAAATTTATTTATTGATATCTACAACTGTATTACAATAATACAAGTAAATAGGCTAAGTGATATATAATGACATGATAATGAAATGTAGAGAAACTACCCACCGGTAGTACTCTAATCAAAGTTCAAGTAAGGAGGTCACGTGGCCATCTTCTTTTCAGACGCCTCGGAGGATTATCGGGAATTTAAGAGGAAGCTAGGTTTGAAACTAGAGGGTTTGAGTGGTAATGCAGTTTTTTATGAAAGGATAGATACCGGGTTCGGGCCAAATCAGCAACAAAAGGGACATTAAGGTCGTTATGGATGAGTTTATTCTTAACAAAATTAGGAGCATTGAGGATTTTACGAAGGATTTTGGACTGTAGGGATTGGATACGAGAGGAATTCGATGGCTTAGCAGAGCCCCAAAGCTCTACTCCGTAAGTCCAAATAGGTCGTATGATGGTCAATGTAGATGAGTCTTTTGTAGTTAATTGGGAGCTTAGAACGTTTGTCTAGTAAGTGTTGAAGTAGCCTGAAACCTCGTGCAGTTTCTTGTCTTTTCAGTCTTGTATGAGGATTCCAGGTTAATCGTTTTGTCAAGGTGCAACCTTAAGTATCGGATCTGTTCTACCGGCACCAGAGGGATATTATTAAAGGATACTGTAGGGCAGGAAGTCATTTACGGTATGGTTTACGACATGAGGTAAAAGTGATTTGATGCGATTTTTGAGAATTTATTTTAATTCTCCAGTTTTGACACCATTCTTCAAGATCAGTGATATGGGATTGGAGGCTTTGGGATGCAATAACTGGATTGGTGTTGACTGATAATACACATGTATCATCAGCATACGTGGTAAGGATAGTATTAGGATGAGTTGGGATGTCAGCTCTATAAACTGTATATAGGATTGGACCAAGGATACTACCTAATGACAAGTTTAAATCTTATTTTGAGACGTCTCGGAGGACTGCTACTAGTAGATTAGTAAATAATGTGTCTTGTCATTTTGAGAATATTTATTAATTATGTATATTGGTGAGATGAGTAAGAAATGTTCAACAGGACAAGGTTTGTTTTGTTGGCTAAAATATTGGATTCAATTTATCTAGTATTGAAAGGTATTTTTCATATATTCCAAAAAATGTATATACTCTAATAAGAAGAAAATAGTTTTGCCTAATATATTAATATTTTATCTCATTTCATGAAGTTACTATGTTCGGAAAAGTAGAAAAACCTCATTATGTATGGTCTTGAGTTCATTACATGGTGGGTATGTATTGTTCCTAATCTAACGGTTATTCAGAGAAATTCCAACAAGATAAATTCAACCACCCAATCACTTTGAAGTTATCCCACAGAGTCCATCCATCGTTGTTAACAGAATAAATAATTTATCTAACTTATATGGGTTAGAATTCGTGACCTTCATAACAAAAACTCAGTGCTCTACATACATTGTTTGTTCATTTAACATCACTTTATGCTGCTATGGCTAATCGGGCGATGCTACAGTGGGAACCCTAAGGTTTGCCTATCCAGGTTTAAGTAGGATAGCGACTTTTAAAGAGTTCCTGACATTGAACAGGTTGGGAACCCCAATTTTACCATAAATGTCATAACCAAGGATTTTTTACTCCCTTTTAAAAAATCCTAGACCACCTCCCGGAGTGCGAACCCGTGATCTTGGGCACAGTAAGTGGTTATGGAACCACTACTCAATAGATTGTCCTAAACTGTGGTATATTTCTCTCCCTGAGGAAGGGCCAGGCTATAGGAATATTCCTAGACCCATTTTGATTCTAGGCGTTTATGGCTGTCCTAAAAGGGCAAGAGCTAAGTTATTACACTTGCTACTTTACGAAGCCATAAAAACTCAGTTTAATCACAGAAAGTGTCTACTAAGCTTCCAAGTTAAGCTGGCAGGGCACATAATCTAAATCTTATTAGGCTAGTTGATAAAATATAGATTTTTTTACTTACCTCTTTTCAAAAAATTATAAAATCAAATTGAATGTAAGTGTATATTGATTACATGTTAGCAAAATTAAAATTTGTCAAAATATATTACATTGTAGAGTTAGGTAGCTAACTGTAGCTCAAACCGAGGTCCGAATAGAGGTCTATTCCTTGTAGAGAACTCAAAAGATGTCTGTTGGATAGGTACCTGGCTATTGTATACCTGCATAACCTGGCTATTGTACCTACGTTGTAAGGCTGTAACCACAATACGAATACCAATGTCTGTCTTGATTAACATAAATAACCCCTAAGCCCTGAGCCACCTAGCTACTTCATTCTTCATTTGATTAAGTCTTGGAAAATTTAGTTAACCTTTCAAATGACATATTTGGAATAGTATAATAAAGTGAAACCTTAAATAAGACTGTATAAAACCTAATGGCCATAGACCAACGCTATGAGATCTACAGACATTCTCCTGTGCTCATTAATGGCATGCTCACCCAGCCTCATTTATGGGGTACTCCATATTGGGAGAAAACTTGGATGTTGAGCATGTTCTCGGACAAGACACTTTCCTGCAAAACTGTTGTCGTAGAATGAGTACAGTCCCTACCATGCGCTCATCCAAAGTCCCTTCATTGGTTTTACTGGTGCAGGTTTTTGACATTATATTCGCGTCTCATATGACGAGTTCTTCAACAACACTGAAATTATTTGCTGAAACTATACAACTCGGTTTTTGTTTCTGATCAAAGACCTTAATTTTTCATCATATTATGCCAAAATAGAGTGGAATATGACCTGACTATTGAAGAATGTTTGCTTTTGTGGGGAGCTTGTTTACTCTAATTTGGAATCCTGAATTATTCGAGTTGGGAAACTCATTTTTGACTGCAATGACTGCTCATTTTTGATTTATTTTAAGTGAATTCTGAGTTTATTTTATTTTGAATACAAGAAGTTTAAAGTGTTTTGTGTTTGAAATATTGTATCTGTGTTACAATTCGAATTAAAAATATACTAAAAGCATACTCCTGGCTTCAAAAGCAGATATTTTGAGGAACTGTGTTCATTTTTCTCAATATTAAGGTCTAACCAAGCAAACACAATCACTTTCAACCCAGACACAAAAAAAAAGTTCAATATCGTTCTCTAATGTTATTGGCTGGATGTTTTACATACATTTTATTTTGTTTGTATTATATTCTATATATAAGAACTATGTACAGCGCTGTATCCAATTCTCTTTAAGTATTTCAACCTGTTTAACTTGATGAATTTGACCAAATCCTCCTGCCTATGCATTTGCTTAGAAACAGTATGGTTCTTATGTACTGCATTCAAGAACCAATATGTGGTAGTTGTAATGTGTAATATTAAGTAAACATTAATTTTCTTCACATTTATGCTTTTTTTTGGCAGCGAAGGCTTATAATTCTTTGTAATACTTTGATTCCTCCTAAGGAATTAAACATACACACACACGCATATATTTATCTATACTCCTCCCACTGTAGATCGACCATTGAAGAATAGAACTCTAGCTCATTAGAAATATAGAAACGCCAGAATATTAAATTCCTGGAATCCATACTGTACACAATTACTTGATCGGTATATGGCATGATTAGAGCAGATAGACCAAAATATCACTATCTTTTTGTATTGTAACTTGGTACGACTTTTGGTTTTCTGATTTGTCTACACCTGAACTTGTTGAAGATCCTTTACAGGTGAATGGCTTCTTTTGATATTGGTTGCTGCAGGTATACTTCTACCCGCTAGGTGAGCACCCGATTCGAAACGCTAACCTGCAATCAATAGCATTTCTTTATGTTGCTCCTCTATAGTACTTCAGTCGTCATGTCTGTGTGGCCAAGGTTAGCAGTCGTTCGGGTACCATTACATTCCCTAAATGTTAGCTTTAGATTCTTAAATAAATTATTATTAAGTGTTTTAATTGTTCATAATTTACATATTTAGTATTCGTTTCTTTACTTACGTATTCATGAAAGAGAAACCCATTCATTTTGAGGATAAGGAAAGAAGAGTTACTTGAATGATAATGAATATTCTTTTTTTTTCCAGAACTAAATTTTTCAAAATATAAGAATTTCCAATTTTCGTCCTGAATTCAAGAATTACCTGAATGAATGGACGAATAACATCAGTTTTGAAAAAATAATAATATCTCTTTTTTATTTTATCTCTCCCTACGGAAAGCTTCGTTTCCAGCACATTTGACAACGACGATATCCTTTCTTAAAAGTATGTACATTATATCGGACTATACTCGGACCAAAGACATACTCGTACATACAAAATCAAGATGACGAGAACTGACAAGACGCTACAAACAACTATCACATCTTCTGGTCTACAGATCTTCATTTGACTTAAGAAACAAATGGCAGTATAATAAGACCTGCCTGGGCATATGGAGCAAAACTTTAGGGTTCAACAATATACATCCATATACACTAGATACATATATATTTCAATATTCTAAGAAAAATTTTTAATGCTCTTTGGTTTATTTCAAATCACACCAAACCCAAAGACATGAACATTCCCACTATAAATTCATATGTTCACAACAAATACACAACATTCCACTCTTCAACACAAAATCCACTTGTTCTTCTTCTTAGCTACTCTCTGTTGCCCGAGATTGATAGGAAAAGGCCAAAAAAAGAAAAAGAAAATGACTTAGATCTCTTGGTCAACTATTGATCAATTAATTGGTCAAACTACTGATCAACTATTGTTCATTTCCAAAACATGGGGTTCCTGTAGCAATGCAGAGAGAAAAACAAACAGTTAGAGCAGTTTTGCTGAATGCACAATTGCACAGGTGCAAATGAAAAATTAATGAATTTGGTTGACATTTGTTATATTAACCATTATTATTGAGATAAATCAGGCGATTGGATACTGTCGATTCTGTTTCTTAATAGAATGATTATGCTGAAAATTTTATAGTAAATCTCTTAAATATTTCTTTCGTTTTTCATTTCGATGATACAGATGCAAAGTATCGAATATGAGGAAAACTACAACCTAATTTCTCGTTTTCCATCTGTTTGCGATTGTTTTAGGATTGGTAATTAATATAAAATTATTATCTGTGTGGCAAAAAATTATGTGTAATCACATAGGTAAGATTCCACTCCTGAGAAGTGGTGTTTTTCCACTTTCGAAACTTGGCATTTTTATCGACCATATACTAAATAATGACATTAGTATTATCGTAGTTTTCGCTATATACATCAAGTAAATATATAAGGTATTACTAGTTAGTATCCTTTGAAAGCAGTATGTCAAATAAATAATTCGAAAAAAAATGTACCACTACAAACAAGTTCGTGGACAACGGTTGAGCAGGGATTTGTCCTGGATCACACTCAACCGCAAGATTTTACCCCTATTTTGGGCTTATGGAGGCTGGGTAAGCTCCAGGAGGGTCTTAGATCACATTATGTTATTCGAACAATCGTCGAAAATAATGGAGGATGGAGATAGTTGGGAGGTGCAGTAAAAAAAACACCAAATTAGTCAAGACTTATTTTTTATTTGTGCCGACGTTTCGACCTTGTAGGCCATCTTCAGGGCTATGAGAGAAAAAACAAACAAAACAAAAATAACTATTAAAAAACATTACAAGTACCAACAATGTATAACATATCGAGTAATAGAAAAGTAAAAATATAGTGCGGGATATATTATTATGGATAATGAATAAAAAAATTATAGAGTAAGTGTACAGAAGGGTGATAATGTAAACAAAATACAAAGAGAAAGAAAAATGAGAAGGTAAACAGAAAGATACAATAACTTTTTTGGTGTTTGGTCCGAAAAATACAATAGCCATACGATAACTTATTTTTGTTGTTTAAATTGTTTTTTGATTGCACCCCTCCCCCCCCCCAACTATCACCATCCTCCATTATATCTTCCAGTAAACTATTTTCCTCTCTCACGTTGAAAATAATATTCAAATCTGTGGGTAAATAGAGAAATGCATGCAAAATATTGTTAATTGTATTATATATTATATTGTAATATTATTATTGAAGGTAAGCTGAACTTACGAAAGGATTCAGGTACTATTGATGGCACGTGAGTAGGTCAGCAGAGGTCGACTGACAAAAGTCTACGTCCAACACGATCCTGTACCGCATCACATCGCGTACTTAAAGATAATGCTGTATTTGTGTTTGGGAATAGTCGCTATCTCTCTCGCTTCCATGACCATTTCCATTTTATTATTATTTAAAAACCATTCAATTTTCATAATAACCCTATCCTATCAACTCGTTTAGATAAGGACTTTAAGCAGCGAATTCCGCCGAAATTGCTTGATAGGCAGAATTTTTAGAGGCATCATTAAAATAAATTTGTGAAGATATATATTTCTGGGCCGATATAAATTCAAAATGTCATTAAGTTTGTTGGTAGATTTAAGGAATAAGTGGTGGTGAGGATTCAATTTGGCTGACTTTTTTGTTAGATAAGTATACATACTTCTGTAAGGAGCAAGCAATGTGTTTGTATATATTTGTGTAGGAGGCTGAGCTGCTGAGCTGTTGGTCCTGGGAACCTAATACGACTGTATCAGATAAATTATTGAACAGACATAAGATTACATTAAAAAAAAAAATGATTGGGACGTATATTATGGTTGATGGTTGTTGGTTTATAGAAAGGAGTTATAATTGAATGTGGATTTTTTTAAAAAATTTGTTTGCATATTTTTTTAATTCATATTACAATATATACTTTATATTATTAAAAATTTTATATGGATCGAGTTAGCTCAATATGTGGAGCGATAGTTGCTGTAGGCCCAAGGTTCAAATCTGACAGTTGTGGATAAATAATTTAACCTGGTAACATTCATTGTTGTACATTTTGGGATCAGTAGACTCTTCTGTGCCTTAACTAGCCTTTATATATATATATATATATATATATATATATATATATATATAAACTTAATTAAGAAAACCTATTGGTTGAGCATGGCTTCTGTCAAATTATTTTCTTGTACAACCGTTAGTTTAGAAACACTACAGTCTCTGATCTAAGAGTCAGATCCCAAGATCCTCAGTGCTTCAGCTTTTTTTCTCGACTGTTTATATTTCAAGTTTCTAGGGGATTTTGAGATTCGGTCAATTGATATAAAACCATATTTACGGGAAGGTACGCCATTTTATTGTTTTCATATTCATATTCTTAAACTATGAAAATGTAAAAAAGATTAAAATACAACCATATTTTTGCGATGCTTTATAGATTCCTCTTCCAAATAAAGGGAACGGAGTGGCTCAGTGGTAGATCACCGAGTTGCCATGCCGGAAGTGCTGGTTGGCAAAACTTTTATTTAGTCTGTTTGCAGCCGGAGATGGATCATATAGGATCTAAGACCCTCCTGGGGCTCACCTAACCTCTACAAAATATTATAAAAATAGGGTACCCAAGGGGGGGAAATCTGGCGGTTGATCGTGTCCTAGGACCTTGCAGAACCGTTGTCAATGAAATAGCAGTCCTTACCATGTACTGAACCCTAGACCCGTTCACAGGTTGTAGTGGTACAGGCAGTTTTCCAAATAAAAGTTATTAAGTAAATAAAACAAATTTTAAAGAATTAACTTTTAGTAGTTTTCATGTTCAGTTTTATATATATATATATATATATATATATATATATATATATATATATATATATATATATATATATATACATATATATATATATATATATTATTTTATAAAAATATATATCTTTATTTTTACATTTAATACGTCCTGAATGTAACTCCTAGAATAGAATAAACTGAATATGTGATCAGGAAATTTGGCGTTTTTATTTAAGATATTAAGTTGGTATAATACCTCCTCATTTTTTAACCTGCACACGTATGTTAAAAATGATCTTCAACAACAGATATAAACGTTTAACGACTTATACTAAAGTAAAAACAGGTTTTTACTCTTACTTTTATAAAATTATTTGAGACATTTTTTAAACTTTTTTTTTTATTTGCCAAACAGATCACATAAAATGTTGTAATGATAATATTTTATTATTATTATTGAAAGCTAATTAGGGAAAAGGGGCCCATGAGGAACTGCATCAATAATAACAGTCATTGAAGCGAGGATCGATATTGGCCTACATTCACTATCAGAAAATGATCTATTAGATAACTAATAGACTGCCTATAATAATAATTTTAAAAAACTTATCCGTTTTTGTTTTTTCTTTTTTATCTTCAACATTTCCCTACATTCCGCCTACATCACCAAAATTCTCTTGTTCTTTCTCTTTTCTCTTTTATATTCTCTGGGCTATCTATGATAAGATTAGAAAGACAATGACTAAGGGCCATACTCAAAAATCATTAATTATTTACCTTCAATTTTTTTTTTATCTACTTATATTGTAGATAACCGTTTAAAAGAAATTAAATATTTAATATTTAGTTGTATCTTAAAAATATAACTAATAAGTTGCTTTATTAGTTATATTTTTAACCTATGAGATCATTTCTTTATTTTTTTAAACGTTTCTTAAAATGATGATGGGGTGACCTGTGGTCAAGTGGTTAGCGTACCAGCCTGCTAAGCCCGGCAGGTGGTCCTAGGATTTTTTAAAGGGAGTAAAAAATCCTTAGTTACGCCGTCCTTTGGATGGGAAGTGAAACGGGGGTCCCGTGCCTGTAGGATGTCAGGTACTCGTTAAAAATCCATATCCTAACTAAACCTGGATAGACAAAATTTAGATCTCCCAATGTAGCATAGTAGGATTAGCCATAGCAGCAAAAAGTGACGTTAAATGAACAAAAAACTAAAATGATGATTGCATTATTTCACCTTAAAAGTCATTTTGTAACAACGTAAAATGACAAATATAAATGAGGAAATGCTAAAGAAAAAGACAAATTATAAATTAGAATTCAACAGGAAAAATTTCCAAAAAGTAAAGCCTTAAGTCTCTACAATACTGGAAAAATTTTAACCAGACAAGTTTTCACCACCTTTGACATCATCAGGACATACATACAAAATAAAAATCGCATTAAAATAGACAAATTGCAGCACATCTCACATCAACAGTTCAAACAGACTTATCAAATAGAGAAAGCAACCTTGCCCCAAGACCTTTCAAAAGTTATTCTTGCTTATACCATCACTGGTGTGGTTTTTTCCCGCGTATTTTGGGTACTTAAGGCTTCCAGGGGTGCCTTCCTGGTGCATTTTAATGATTTATTATGATTCAAAATTGTTGTGTGTAATATTGTAAAGATATAAGATACGCTGTTAATCGATTTTGTGTGATAATGGAGACCCTCCTGGGTCCTTGATAAGGCGAAACTGTGTGATCTTCACCAAATCGACTCTCTGCACATAAAACAGAACAGTCTTACCTAATAATGAAACCACTTCAGGATAGGGTTATAGCTAAATCGTTCGATTAAAAATAAATAAACCCAGTTGCGGTACTTAAAATTAAATCCTTAAGGAGAAGTCTGGTAATAGATGTGTTAAAAAAAGGATATAAGTTGAAACACGAGTTTTTTTATTTATTTAATGTCACTCCGATCCTATTATGGCTAATCAGCCAATACTATAGTAGGAGCCCTAAGTTCTGCATATGCAGGAATAATTAGGATAGGGATCTTTAATTATTACCTGGCACAGCACTGGCTCGGAACCACCATTTACGTCCCCTTCGAAGGGCGGCATAACCAAGAGGTAAGGAAAGGTATGGTACTTTGCCAATTGCATTATATCTTCAGATTGCACGGTTTTATCATGTCGATATCGCTTAATGGCGTTTGATATCTTATTTAATGTACATAAATATGTCCACCCTTAAAGAAATAATTTTTTTTCATTGTCCTCGATAAAAATATAATTTAATCTTCTACTGGACATTTATTTATTTTTCTGGCGCCCAAACAGGATTGCCATATTGTATAATAATGTAATCTAGGTATTTTATAATATAATTAAATCAATCATGCAGTCAATAATCTATTAAGGGCGAACCCTGTTATAAATAACACTCTAAACTATCCGATAAAAACTATATAGAGAGAGCAATATTGGAATACAGGAGCACTCAAATATAGCGTATCTGAGCCGGCTAGGATATGCATGGATCAGAATATTCATGAAAGAGGCGTGAATGCTTGACCAATGGACACGCGGGCTAAAGCCCTTTACCAATACATTCTCCCTCAATATATTAGTCTCTCTTATCCTACCGATATATATGTCATCATATATTTAAATATTTATATTTGTATGCATTTTTACAGAAGTGAAATATTAAAAATAGATATGTTTAGTAATCAGTAAGCTGTCAGAAATAAAACCCGATCAATAATGACTTATAAAGGGTACTGTTGATATTAAATATCACAATTAAGGTTAATGTATATCGATTTATGAATAAAGTAACTATAGCAGTTTATATAATCGATTTATTTTCTATTTTAAAACCACAATTATTTTCTTCTCGATATTACAAGCTACAGTTCAACGTCAATTATTCGAACTTGCTTTCGCGGATAGGTACAAGGAGGGATCGACATTGCTATTTCGTGTAAAATAACCTTGAAGAGTATTTTCCTCACGAAGGAAGATGATTTTTACTTGAAAAAAAAAACTATTTTTTCATTAGTTCACCACCTTATTTTTAGAAACAAATTGTAACTAGTTATTTTTTTTTTCAAACAAGTAGGGGGTACCCCATTCCCGCCTAAATTGTACAACTGTTTATTTATTTGTTCTACGTAGGTGGTTGGATGTTATTCCAGAAATTGAAGTTCAGTTCATTAATTATTTTGAACTTATTATGATGAGTATCCGCTTAGTAATGCTTTCAGATATTGAGTATTTTACATTAAATAAAATATTAACAATTTATTCATTTATTTTAGGTTTGTTTTATAGAAAAGCAGATATACTTTATAAGAAAAATAATCTATTCTTATTTCATGATCTTTATACAATTAAGATTTTCCTTATTTTATTTTTCTAAATCGATGCATTCCATATTTTCCCATTTAAATTAAAAAACAGCGATATGTTTTATGTAATGTCTTAAAGAAGTCAGGAACAGTGGCTTTTTGATTTGTCAATTTTAAAAAATAATTAATTGAACCGTTCGAGCAAGACAAAAGACTAAAAAAAAAGTAATAATTTCTCGATCCGTTGCTAAAAATATTACGTCCCTAATGTTTTTATGATATAGTAGAAAGATAAAAAATACTAAATAAATAATTAGCTTTGTCTTATTTTACATATATGTCATATGTTATATTTTACATACTATTGCTTATATGGTACGTTGATATGGTCTGTAAGAAAAATGTCATAATTTTATTTTACTGCATACTCTGTATTTTTTTTTCCCACGAAAAGGCCTTAAAGACCACGCTTATATCATAACTCTATTGCTTCTCCTTCATCTGCTTCCTCTTTTCACATAAGTACTTCATGAGCTTAAGTTTTCTATCCTCTAACCATGCAAGACCCTTTTTGGGGCGCTTTTTTCCCACAAGAACCTTATTCCTTTGAGCGTCCTTTTGTATTCATCTCTGTCAAAATAATCTTGGCCTGTTAGCCCCATTTGGTCCATATCATCCTCAAGTTGTTTGAAATATCCTGTTGAATTTTTGTGACAGTGGATTCGCTAAATCATTTTATGGTTTAGTCTTTCAGGATTCATCCTCATCATGTGCCCATAGAACCTTAGCCTTCTCACCCTAACGTCAGTTTCTAAGTCTGTTGTTTCCTTATAGATTTCTTGATTCGACCTCAACCTGTATCCTTCAGGTGCTCCTTTAGGTCCGTAGATTCTTCTAAGAATTCTTCTTTCTATTTTCTGAAGTCTCTCTCTAGGCTGGGAAGACAAGAGGTTTCTGGAACATAAAGTATCTTGATGACTGAGTTATAATGTCTTATCCTACCATTAATGGACAAGTTCTTCTAGTTATAAAAATTACTGGTGGCGAAGCTCAATTTTTCCATTTTGGCGACTGTTTCTTAAAATCATTCTCTCTCCGACCCATTGCTGCATATTTCTCCAAGGTATTTAAATATTTATACTCTGTAATAATTTTTTTTTTTATGGCATTGGATTCTTTCTTTCGTCCATACAGCCGGCTATGTATTATTATTTGGTGCACTTTAATGCCAACAGCACGCGGTTTTCTCCAGATGGTTACCGCCTGTTTTTCCCTGGCGGTCACACATCCAAGTGCTAACCACGCCCGACATTGCTTAACTTCGGTGATCTGGCGGTAACCGGTGTGTTTCAACGTGGTATGGCCGTTGGCCTCTGTAGTAATATAACATTCTTAAAATCAAAATACTGGGATAACATACAGCATATTTTATTTTTATATCGATGCATTATCAGAGAAGTCAGCTGCTTTGTGATTTGTAAATTTAAAAAAAAAATATATAATTTTACTGATTAAACAAGACAAAAGACTAATGAAAAAGTGTTTCCTGGATCAGTTGCTAGGCAACACAGATAAGTGATTACGCCATTAAACAATTTTTTGCATTATAGAGTGATGAAATGAAATTCGTAAATAAATACTAACCTTGTTCCTATTTTACATATATGTTATATATGTTGTTTATGGTACCCTGATATGGTTTGTACAAACCATGGTAGAGTTGTATCGTGTGGTTTGGTACAAGAGCGGATACGTAGCAGACTCAGCTACTCAGAGGGTTATCTACAGTTGGCATCCAGCCTTCGAGGCTTGCGGTTTAGTACCACAACCGTTCCCAAATACCTTAGTCTTCCTTTTATAGGATATTACAGTCACCAGATTCCTATCTTGTATCGTATTCGAGCAGTGTAAACATATACTATTAAATGTTTATATAAGAAATGTCTGAATATATCATGTCTATAGCCCCGGTGAATAAGAAGCTAAGTAGAATTTTCTCCAATATTAGTTTCTTGTACTTAAGGCAGCAGAATCGTGTTATTTACATAATGTTTAAGTGATGGAGTCATACATTGGCTTAGTCACTTAAACTCCATTTCACTTTAAAAACTCCAAGAATAAAACGATTTCTCTTCCCTCAATACAGTTAACTCTTTCTTTTGTTTGAAACTTCAGTTTCTTTATTATACTGTGCTTGATAATTAATTATATTAATTAATTCAGGGGCCTTTAATAAAGGTGACGTTGGATTCACCTACCTGACCCCTTTTGACTGATGACCTGTATACCTCACCTCTTGATACCTGCATAGTTTACCTGCCTCAATTTAGTGGGGCTTTGGTCCTATCGATCAAGGAAACTTCTCTCATTCGACCAGAGCTCATATCCGTGATGTGTGTTGTGGCAAACTCGCCATTAACCATTAAACTATGCAAAGCGTCCAGGTGAAGCTGAATAACAAAGCGCTATCTATATGGCGCAATCTGAAGCTCTACAAAAGAACGACTGGTTTAGTCAACAGTGAATACTGCCTAAAAAGATCAGCATAGAAGAGGTTTTTCAGTTATTAATGAATGTAAATTTTCTAAATAAAATATTAAATCATTAATATTTTGTCGAATAGCTTTTTTACAATCAAATTCTTGATTTAGACCTTCCTAACACTCGTTTTTATTTTTAATTATAATTTAAAAAAAAATATAATCTCAGTTTGTTGAGTGCTGAATTGCTGTACTGAAGGTTCCCAATTCTGTCTGATAAATTATTTAATCTGTTAAAAGCCATCGTCCACGATCTCTGTGGGATTACAGACCCTCCTGGGGTTCACCCAACCTCTATAAATACCCTTAAAATTAAATAAATACCCAGGGATTGAACTGGGAGTCGATCGTGATCTTGATCAACTCATCTCGCTGCACAATCATTGTTCTTGAAACATCACAGTCTCTACTATGTACTGAACCTAGGACTGCTCATGGGTTGTAGTGGTTTAAGTTATTTTCTTTTTAGCTAGTTTTATGTGTATTGTCCTTGGCGCATTGTTAACTTTTTTTTATATCTGATATATTCAGCTGTTTTTATTTAACATACCCTAGCTATCGCCTTAAACTTACCTTTCCTACAGTAATATCATCGGACAATTTGTGGTGGGATGCTGTCTCCAGATGGTAAATTTTCGGACTGCGTGGTTGAGATGCGCAGTATTTTGTTATTTGTATGTTTCATTATCAATTATTCTAGGACTAATTTATATATAATGTTATATTGTAACTGGAGATTTGCGGACTGCTGTTTTCATTCCGCGGAATAGTTTTGAACGAGTGCTATCTCGGAATTATTTGAATTATAATATCTGGAATTATATGCAGCGGGACATCACAATTAAGCCCTAGACTTTATTGCTATGCAAAGCAGTCCATTTCCCGGTTGTTGTAGCAATTAAAAATATTATATTGCACCCTCGTTCTAATTACTGGGATGTTTAAGAATAGCAGACCCCACCTTATCTCTTGGAGGGGAGAGCTGTTCGCTGCCTCCGGATGCAAATCAGCTGATTTACATCGGAGGAGTCGGAGTGCATTCGGGGCGACTGGGCGGCCTTCTCAGGGTCGGTCGATCCTCCCACTTACGTCCTGTCACTGCTAAGCTCGTCTGAGTAATATTTAATAATTTATATAAATAAAAATAAACAAAAACTCTAAAGGAGACTTCAAATGATTATTAGAAATACCGTGATTATTAGCAACCAGAAAACTCCATAACAAATTTGTTAATTTGTTTATAATGACGTAAAACCGTTATCAAAGCTTATTGTTGGATGTGTAAAGTAGTTGTATATTGGTTGATGAATAATACACATGGATCATTCATCAAGGCTTGGAGCATCTATCCTCAACTGCTAATCACAATGCAAATGACAACTTGATTAGCCTCAAGAATAAAAAAAAACATATCATGTCTGCACGGATAATCCTGTGTCTTCGTACAGTAGTCCTGTACTAAAAGTATTTGTTTACTGTATAGTAATAATGTAGGCGAAATATTAAAAAAATATGGTGGAGCCTAGCACTTTCCCTGCCATTTCACTGAATCAGTGTTGTCACGGGATTAATAAAAAAACAAATGTTTTTCCTAAGATCTTTAGCCTTGAAGAAGGATTGACCCTTTAAAAATACTAAGTGCCTCTACATATTCCAAAAGAAAAATAGTGAGCGGGAAAATTTAAAAGAATGTTATTCAGCACAAAACCATTGTATAAAAAATTGGGCATTAACTAACGGGAAATAATTCTGATTAACAAAGGGATAAATGAACTACACACCTGACCTAAAAATATGAGAAAATGATGAGGTATTATTAAGTAGTAGGTATTATTTTATTATTATTATTGTATTAATACTATTTATATATTTATTATATACTAGCTTTTTCCCGCGGCTTCGCTCGCATTGAATTTGGACTACCGCATAAAGTTTCTTGACAGTGCTTTTTAACAATAATTTAAAATAATAAATAATTTAATTTTTTTCACTAGAGATTACTCGTACAAAATTTCAGATGTCTAACTTCAAAACTGACGGATTCCATACAACCTTTGAACCCTTATTATAATAAGGGTGGAATTATCCAAACTTCTTTCTTAAATCATACAAAGGACCTATCTGCAAATTTCAAGATGCTAAATTCCTGATTTGCCTTTAATTATGTACTATAATGGATTCTCCACAGTACCTCTAAAACTTTCGGGGGTGGGGAGGTGCGCCCCCCTAAATCCGCGCTTGCTATAGCCCATGTGTTATTCTGATGTATAGCCTATATTTTTAATCTTTATTAAACTTTACCTATATCTGTAAAGTTTCATCCAAATCCGTTCAGTAGTTTTTGCGTGAAAGAGAGACAAACATACAAACTTTCCCATTAATAATATTAGTAAGATTTACACATTACATTTATTTTATTATAACCAACATTGTGGATATTATTAATATTTATTTTAATAAATATTAAATCCTTATAAATCCTTATATATATATATCCTTAAAATATAAATCCTTCTCGATAAGGATTGTGAAGTTGGATTTGATACTGAAGACAGGTTGGATGGACGGGTGCAGGGCACTGCCCTCTTCATAGCCGTCCACTGTAGTTTTTATTCCCATTTATTTCTTGCAATTATTTCCTATATATATATATTTTTTTCTCTTTTTCGCTCCATGGTAACCCCATGGAGGGACCATTCATTAATTTTAGGACATGTTCTATGCTTAAATAAACATATTACAAGTCAATATATATATATACTATATGACTGTTCACGACACGACCGACAAAGAATTAAATTGATAAAAAACATAATACTCAAACGAGGGACTTGGCCTGAGACAGAACATTTAATTTTTTCTAAATTTAAAACTGACTTATTATCATTTATAAAAGACATAAATTTTGATCAGCTCTAGGACATAAGAAGGGCAATTCACCAGATACCTGGTTTTTCATTTTTTATTGTAACTATTATGAGTATAAATATATGTGCATACATTTTTATTAAGTGCTGTCGCTAATCGTAATGTATAACTCATGAATTGATTTTTTTTTTTTAGTTACATCATTTATATCATAAAACCTTTCATTTTTGTTTATTTGTATATTTGTTAAATTTATTTATTTTTTCATTACATAATTTAGGATTACAAGTTTAATTTTAATTTTATTCTCAGAAATTATCAATTTAGTCAAACTATAAATTTTGAATTTCTTGTATTGTTAAATTATACTAAAATGTATTCTGTAATTATGATACCAAATTGATCTGTAATTATTAACATCACATGTAATGACATGTGATGTTAATAATTACAGGCCTTATATATTATTATATATAAGGCCAACTATTATTATTCAATATATAAAGTAAACGAGTTTTCCTTTTTTTAAATTAACATAATATCAAAACTGTAATTCTGTATTGTATTAAAATTATTTTACTCTCTACCCCTTCTTTTAATGTATAAACTATAGACATGAACTATGTACGGAGGTATGTTTTAAATAAATGAGACAGTCGAATATTTCTAGCCAATACTTACTCATTGAAGCCATACCATAGCGAGATTGAAGGGCAACACTCCATAGAATGTTCTAGATATAAAAATATGAGAAAAAACGATATTACATTTCCCCAACCAATATATTTATCTAAAAAAAAGACTGTACCCTAGAAAATATTTTTGGCTCAGTACATGGTAGAGACTACTGTTTCTAATAGAAGAAACATGTGCCTGAACAAAAAACGTTAGGCCATAAATTATAATCACATATTTAATTATATAATTATCCATAAAATAATAAACTTATAGAAAATAAATTTAGGAATAAACCAATATAATGACAGTGGGAGAGTGGTTATTGTGACTACCGTAATTTGGCCTCATAAGGATAATTTTCATTCTAAACCATCGCTGTTTCAGGGAAATTTTGCAGAGATCGCACACAATCGCCAGTTTTTGCTGTAATCAAGGGTACTCACATTACAGAGACTCGTTAAGCTCCTGGGAATGTCTGTAGATCCAATCTATGGATGTTAATCACATTAAATCATTTATATACCACCATCGGACACCTTCAGACAAGTAATTCGGCGTTTTACACACTGAGCTACTCAGCCCCATATATATTTATATATATATAGGTTTGAAAAGAAACAAAAAGTTTGGTTGAAGTTGAAAAATCTATTGTTGCCTGTTGAGACCTTGGTTTTCAAGAAAAAACAAATTTTAATTCTCTTGTTTATGTTACTGGAGTACATATTTTTGAGTCATTCATTCAAGTAAGTAAAAAAACGTTTTTCCAGTCAAACATTTTTTCTTTATTTAAAAATACGTTTCAACTTCTTCAGTCATTTTCAATTTACATCTCTTATAAGTCCATTTTTTATTTAATTTAAATATATTTTTTAAATACTTATAAATTTGCACATTTTTAACCTAAATAAAAAGAATAATCCAATAAATACATAATAATATTAACATTTTAAAAGAAATATAAAATAAATAAAAGAGAGAAAATAGATCAATATAGACTACAAATTACTAATTTATATTATTTGACCTTTCATGATACTTATATATTTTAAGGAGAAAACAAATTAAAATATTATTTAAATATAAATTATCACAACAGTCCAAATTTCAATTCATAAATGTTAATAATGACCATGGAGTACATTGTAAACTCTAAGTATTATAAGAAAAATTTAAATTATTTGACAATCTACTATCTATGCTTTTTTTCCGTATTTTAGGACATGTTTTTATATAATTATGTATTTATTGGATTATTCTTTTTATTTAGGTTAAAAATGTGCAAATTTATAAGTATTTAAAAAATATATTTAAATTAAATAAAAAATGGACTTATAAGAGATGTAAATTGAAAATGACTGAAGAAGTTGAAACGTATTTTTAAATAAAGAAAAAATGTTTGACTGGAAAAAGGTTTTTTTACTTACTTGAATGAATGACTCGAAAAAACAAAAATAAAATCAGGCGCTATTTGGTGCTATTTATGCTAGAATTATAAATATAAACAAATAATTAAACAGCTATAGAATCTGTAAACCCTCGAAATCCCAAACGTGATTTTTTCTCTTGCATTATATTATTCAGGAGAAAACTGCTACTCTTCGAAAGACTCGCTGAGATATCAGCCTGGTCGAAAAGAAGAACTCGAAGAGGTTCCTCTTCATTATTAATGTCTTCCGGAATAAGTTAAAACCATTCTTGGAAGAAAGATTATAGTGAAAAAACGAAATAAAAAAAAAAATCAGAGAATTTATCTGCTTTTAGCCAAGAATAAATTAAACTACAATTGTCTTGTTTCTGAAACTTTGGAAAACTTGTTTATTCAAGTTATAAATTCATTTTCCTTGTGTAACAAATGTTATCGAATGACGTTAATGTATTCCATGATGAAGATCTGACGAAAACTTGAACAACTTTGCCACGATTGCTAAAAATCTTATAAGGCACTCTAAAGTTGAGTTTTCTCTTCACTATTCTATTATACGAACTGTCATTATTGAGAATTAAATCTCAGATTCTGAACCTTATCAAGAGAAAGGGCAAACTAAGGTTATAATTTACAATAAAATATTTATTGAAATTTACAACTGCATAATAATACAACTGGAATAATACAACAAGTATATATAATGAATAATACATCATGACATGAGATGAAGGCATGAAACTACATTTGGAAGAAATTACCCATTCATAGCAATCATATAACAAATTTAACTTAAAAGATCCTCATACACGACTGAAAAGACAAGAACCTGCTCGGCGTTTTCACCTACTTCAACATTTACTGGACAAACGTTCAAAGCTCCCAATTAATTACAAAAGACTCATTTACATTAATTACTGTTATCAGACCTATTTGGACATACGGAGTTAAGCTTTGGGGCTCCACTAAACCATCCAATTCATCTCGTATCCAATCCTTACAATCCAAAATCCTCAATGCTCCTCATTATGTCAAAAACAAGCTCATCCATCATTATCTTAATATCCCATATGTTGCTGATTTGGCCCAAACTAGATACCTATCCTTGAAAGAAGCTCCATACACACTTGAATCCGCTAGTCTCTCAACTTGCTTCCCATATTATTCCTAGTTACCCTCTGAGGCATCTGAAAAGAAGGCCTCGAGACCTTCTACTATAGAAATTTATTGGAGTGCTATCAATGGGTAGTTTCTCCACAAGTATTTTTTTTTTCATGTCCTTTGTTCATACAGCAGATTTACTTGATGTAATATAATTACAGTTGTTAATATCAATAAATTATTCTAAAACAAAAAACTTGAAAGTTCACGAGGCCATTTTCTTTTCAGATGCCTCAGAGGGTAATGAGGAATTGATGCAGCTAGGTTTGAAACTAGTGGGTTCGAGTGGGAATAAAGTTTGTCATGAAAGGGCTGGTGTCGGGTTCGGATATCTCTATTCGTATCAAAGGGAATTTTACATAGGATTTTGGATTGAAAGGATTTTATTCGAATTCTAATTCTAATTCCACTATTTCTTAGAGGGGTCCCAAAGGTTCGATTCCTTGAGTCCAGATAGGTTTTGTGATAGTCATATCTACGAGTCTTTTGTAATAGTCTTAAATTTGCCTGAAACGGCGCGTAGTTTTACTCTAGTACGGGGATTTCACGTTAAACATTTGCCAAGACGAAATCTCAAGTGTCTGTTTTCTTCTACAAGAGTCAGTGGAATATTATTAAAATACACCAACGGACAGGAAGGATGACATTGGCTTCCGACTATGTGATTTGACGGGATTTGCGGTTATTTATTTTTATCCTTCGGTATACTTTATACTTATTCGATATACTTTATAGTTATTCGGGAGTTTAATTATAATTTAAAAGAATATTTTTTTATGATCAACCTTGGAATTTGAAAGAGGGTTATATTTATTAAGTTTCTCATTCCGTTTACCCCTCCCCCCCTTCCCTACACCCCAACCCATTACTGACGTAACCTCAAGCCCAATGAGCTGACCATTCTCTCGGAAGCCATCGACTTCCTGAGAGACCACACCCTTCCCAGAGAGAACAAGAGGCCAAAGAAGCCTTCCAACGGAGCCGAGATAAAGGAAGAGACTAATTAGTAAGGAGCGCTAACCTCGGCTCTCTAATGAGCTCGATGAGGCTAAGCACAATCAATAACTTTTCCGATAGCTCATCATGTGGAGACTGTTCAATGAGAACCATCCAACCTAGATTAGATTAGAGACCAGATACCATCGAGATTAGGTAAAGCGGAAACTTGTTTCGATATTATCTAGGACTCTAGGATTTTATTTTCGCAAAATGCGAACAAAAAGGTACATATATAATAAATAGGTATTTATAATTTGTAAAAGGAAAAATCTCCAGTACAAAACTTCAAGTATCCAAACTACTGGTACAAAAACAACCTATTCCACTATCTTAAACACGACATTTCACAATGAAATCACACCTAAGACAACAAAATACAGTCAATCTCACATTAGCAGTCCTAACTCATCAAATCTGTTGATGTTATATAATGATAACTAAATTGGAGTTATTTGTGGAGCGTCTTGGAGCACGGTTGCTGTCTCTATTTGATGAGTCTGTTTGGGCTGCTGGTGTGAGATGTCGGCACTTTGTCTTCTTTTATGTTATTTCCTTGTGAAGTGTTGTCTCGAGGATCCCGGAATAGCCTATATGTCGATGGGGTTCCAGATTTTTAGAGATTTAAGGCTTTGTTTCGGGGATTTTTCCTATTGCAACCTATTTATAATTTCTGAATCTTTTTGAGGTTTTGTTCACTTTTATATGTACATAACTACATCTTCCAGTACTCCTTCATTCAGCCTCTAAATGCACTCTTTCTTGCTTTTGCTTCGTGCTGTTCTTCCACTGTTACTTCGTTTGCCTTTGGGTTGTAGTTGCTGTGTTTATACTACGATTTCTACTTATTTCCTAGATCGTGATGTCCTCTAAGTCTACATGGGCTTTTTCCTGATCAAATTTAAATTGTGTCATATAGAGTGTAGTAGTTTTGGTACTAGTATGTTTAAGGGCCTGCTGACATCAGCGCGCTCAGGTGTCACTTTTCTTAACCATCTCCTACTGTTATAGTAACCTTTCTATTGTTTTGTTATTGTTTATGTGAAGTTGAACGTGAATGTGTTTTTGATTATTTTCTTCAAATATGACTTGGAATATGAAGAAGATTTTTCGCAAGGTGAACGATGAAAAATCAGTTGTTAGGTTTCTTCGGCAGTCATTCCGCAGAAAATGCGTTGTGGAAATGGACATGATATGAAACTGCAAGGGGGGAATAAAATTAGATGGAGATGCCAGAAAAAAGGATGAAACTAGACCCTGGCTATTCGATTAAATACATGGTTGAGGAATAGTACATTACTTTTGGAGACTATTGTCCATTTTATATAACGAAGTTAGAGGGAAGAGACCCTTTTGATGCAATTTTTGAAGATATTGTTCTTTTTAATGAGCATGTTTTTATTTTAAAGAGAAAAGATTTGCCCGAGCAAATCTTCTCTCTTTAAAATAAAAACATTTAAAAATTAAAAAAAAATATGATATTTTAGTTACAAATTGTAATTGTATTTAATGAAGATTGCTTGTATAAATGTTTTATTATTTCTAGCTTAATTTTGTTTACATGTTTCTCATTTATTTCATTTCCTATAAATCTGTTGTATCATAATGAAAGGCAATGCCTATTTAAAATTTATGCATAACCTGACAAGGTCCAAATAGTTGAGGTAACTGACACCTGAGCGCGCTGATGTCAGCAGGCCCTTGAACATACTAGTACCGTAGTTTTGAGCCACAGTATGTATCGGAAGATACTGTTTGTGAGTCTGGTCTGTGGGAGTCTGCTGAAATGACTGTAAAGTGTTGCCTATTTCTGATATCTTTCGAGAGGATTATAGAGTTTTCAGAACCAACAGGGGTCGATCGACAGCTGTCAACAGAATAAATATTTCATCTAGCATAGCCAACACCCTAGATCCTATACTTTGAGCTCTCTCACTTCCCTAGTATTTTCTAAAGTACTATTATATAAAAATACTGTAAACATTATTATATGTATCATGTAATCACGTAGGATCCTACTTTACTGTTATAAACTGATTATGCACTATAAATATATGTATACATTGTCCATTAATATTGAAAGGTAAATGCCTGAATACATCTCGTTGGAATCATCTCTCCTCTAGGCAAATATTATATTAAGTTATATATTATATATTAAATTATAGTATATTCCTTATCTTATCTAACCTTATAACCTTTGATAATATAATATTTATGTACAATCAATCGGACCGAATTACGGAAGCCGTCCATAGGCTAACCTTTGAATGGAGGAGACAAAATAAAAAGCCATAGAACGAAAGTAAAATAAAATATTCGTGAGGCTTTTTTGTTCCCCCGAGAAGTCATCTTTCTTGGAAATGACTCCCTCCGCTCTCGTAGGTTGACATCTTCTGGGAAAGGGCGAAAAAAAAATATTGAAATCCCAAAAGGCCTATACGGGTATAATGGATTTTGCCAGCATTGAAAGAAGGTTTGGAGAGAATACAAAGGAAGCTTATGTGTTAAGTGTTATATACGAGTATGTTACATAACTGTCTAATTGATGGATAAATAAATATGTACAATACAAATCTCTTATGAACAAATAAGGTACACGTTCTGCTGATCTGCTGTTTTGCTGATACTAACCAAAAAGGTTTGCTCAACTTAAGATTTTAGATCAATCCTAAATATAAATAAATTTTAGCACTGCGAGATTCGTAATTACGTAAAATTGTATCTGCGAATTCAGTCAAAATAGATTCAGTTATTGTTTAAATGGATATAACTGATTAAAAAAGATTCAAAACTTTTTTTATTGCGTTCCATAAAACAAAAAGTAATTTTAAAATTCATTAGTCTCGAAATGTGTTAGAAAGAAACCTTGACTTTTTTTACCTTGTTGAGAAACTGTAGATAATACTTTAACAAGAGGCCCGAAAGGTTACATTAAATGGACTAAGTAAAACGCCTCAAAATATTATTTTTATAATAATAGGTATAAGGTTTTTAACAATATTACATCCTTAACTACATACCACAGCTGTGAAGTTTGCGTTGTGGGTGATCTTTGAGAGTGAGTTTGGGAAGTAATCTGTGGACGGGAGTTATAAATAACGATTGTTGGTTTCAGCATTGAACCTTCGGGTTCCAAGCAATTTATTTTTATTGTTTACTATGTACTCACATGATAAAATTATACAATTATACATGTTAAATTAACTTTGGTATAGTGCTCAATGACACTGAACCATTACTCAGTACCTTAGAATAGAATTTTTTAATATTTTTTATTTAACGTCCCTTTATGCTGCTATGGCTAATCGGACGTTGTTACAGTCAGAGATGTATATCTTGCCTATCCAGGTATAGATAGGATAGAGACTTTTAACGAGTAACTGGTATCGTACAGGCTCAGGACCTCCGTTTAACGTCCCTTCCAAAGGACGGCATAACTAGAGACTTCAAGGGGAGAAAATCAAGGGGTCACCTGCCGGTCTACGAACCTTGGGCTTAGTAGGTTGTTTTGCTAACCGAGTGAAAAAATCTTTCGTAACACGGACCTAAACATTGAACTACAACATATGTGTATAGTCGACTATATAGTTCTAATAACCGTTTGACGATATGGTTACAATAAACCTGCTATTTGTCACGTCTAATAGCAACCGCATAGTGACAAGCTGTTACTTTAAGGTGGAAATAACTCTTGTCACATACGGCCTGCCTTGGAGCTAATAAGGCCGAATTAATAGCGCATATAGGGGGCGATTAGGCTACGTGTCGCGTTTCGCCAATCCTAATGTCACGACATTACACGTCTGGCAGGCTGGCAATAAATTTGCTATAATATAAAATCTGACTATTATAAATAAAGCAAGCAGAGACTTGACGGAGAAAAAATATTATTGGTGCGTGCAATGCACAACCTTCACGTACGTAGTTGAAATAAATTTAAAAAGTTTAATTATATGGTATATAAAAACTCCTCTGTTTCCAATATTAAGTTTCTGATAAATAATAAAACAATATAAGTTATTATCTTCAACAATCTCCTTTACCGTTACACGACTGTATTTATACCAAAAACATTTGCCACCCAATTGTCTATATTAATTCTATCGTTTCTTAACATTTATTTTGAATTTGAGAAAATATTGATCCTTTTTTTTTTCTTCCTTGGTTTATTATTAAGTATTTTATGCCTTATTTTAACCCATATTTATTACAAATATCAATGTTTCTTTTTCTGGGCCTCCAAAATTGTATTTATCATTAATTATAATATACAATTAAAACTGTAAATACGATTTTGATACATCCTTGTGCTACTTAGAATATTTCAATATTTTATACATATTTACAAAGTCTGCTGTGTGAGTTATTACAAATTAGGTTTTTGCCATACGTTTTACCATATTATGGATATAGTGTGTAAATTGATTATAAATGAGGGATGGTTTATTATTGTAAATAAAAAAAATTAAAAATAATTTTTTACGAAGAAATTTTGGAATGTCCGGATAAAAGCGTTTATACTATTTCAATCATACTAAATTCCTGTTAGTTATAATATTAAATTATTTAATATGATTGTATTAATAATAATAATTCTAATAATACTCGGTATGATGGAGTTTGATCAAATTCGTTAGAACCTTTTTCGTGAAGGATATTAAAATCACCAAAATCGTACTTCTCGCCAGACGATTCAGTGAAGTACAAAACTGGTTCCTATGTTTTAAGATAGAATTTTAAAGTACACTTAAAACCGATATCTCAATGCCATCTCACCGTCCAAAAACAATTAACGTATTGTATAGAATATTAAATAATTAATATTTATATTGAATGATGATAGTTGACCTTGATAAAATATGTGGAAGAAAGTGGTCCGGGTAGAGGTCAATGAATTTTTCTTAGAATTGGAGAGAAACTTTATTGACTGGCCAACGTTTCGACCTACTTTGTAGTTCTTCTTCAGGGCTATATCCAAAATACAGACAATTGAGAATTAAAAAGTAGTAAAAACATTTGCTAAACATGATACATATAAATAATAAAAGTATGGTGAATAGAGGCAATTGAAAATTAAAAAATGATAAGACTTGCACAGCAAGGTAAATATAAAGGTTAAAATGTATGAGTGTATAGTATTAACAACGAAGTGCCAGGAAGGTAGTAAAATACATAATAAACAATAAAATAAGAATAAAACAGAAAGTGTTGAAAATTAAAGATTAAGGTCATAAAGATAAAAAATAAAAATTGAATATTAAAGTGGGTAAATGTTAAAGTTAAAATACCTGGGTATCAGGTATCTTAGGTATCAGGTATCAGTAGTAAAATAAAATTAAAAATAGAAAATGATAAGAAATACAATAAGAAATAAAAAAATGTAAAATTATAAAAAATCCAGTATGTAATAAATAAAGTAAGTAATTAATCAAGTAATAAAAACACATAGACATAGGCAATAAAATAATAATAATAATAAGAAACAATGATGATAAGTAATGAAAGTGAGGGATACTGTTAACTGTCAATGGGGACGAAGATTTACACAAAATGTTCATGAAATATTATAAATGATTGATCTGGTACAATGTGTAATAAGTGGTAAGAAATGGTGAGAAAGGAGAACATAGTTGATATTGAAATAAGCATGTAAAAGTTGTATAAAAAGTGCGATAAGTAAGTTACAATAGATGGGCTATATTGGACTAGTATACATGTAAAAAGACAATGATTAATATTTAATATTTATGTTGTAAAAATAATAACTACCAAAGGATTGCCTAATATCCCTCCAAATATTGAAGGAGGTAGAGTGGAGTTCAAGGGTGTTCAACCTCGGGTAATCCTTTGCAACCTTTATGTCAAAATGTCACTTACTTACACCGAGGTATAACCACCTTATTTAAATATCTATTCAAGTCTCAGGATGTTATTTTACTAAGCAGGGTGTGGATGTTTTCTGCAATATTTACACAATAAAGTTAACCTCAATAAGTGTTTACAAAGAAGCAAATTTACTGGTCACCTCTGCTCTAGCGATTAGCTTAAAAACTAATAAGCCCAAGTTCGCAGGTTCGTAGCCCGGCATTTGGCCCTAGGATTTTTTTAAGGGAGTAAAAAATCCTTAGTTAGGCCGTCCTTCGGAAGGGACGTTAAACGAGGGACCCGAGCCTGTACGATGTCAGGTACTCGTTAAAAATCCCTATCTTAATTAAACCTGGATAGGCAAAATTTAGGGCTTAATTTATCTGTTTGTGTTCTATGAATAAACAAAAACAAGGAGCAAATTTAATAATGACATCGTTAGGTGCTATGTTCAAGATCAGGCCCAACCACCAGGTTCCTACCGTATATTGGGTCTGCTGAACCCACAGACTGATGAAACATTAAATATTATGTCAATATAGGTATTATTATTCAGAAAATTTTATATTTTGATGACCCCTAAATTGATGAAATGATTAATCGAACTCTATAAATTTTTCTTTAAATACTAAATATTTTTTTATCCTCATCACTCTCGTAAAATGTATTTCGGCAGTACGAGAAATCCTTTAACCATTATAGTATCAACACTTTATCTATTTATTGGGTTATTCCTTTAATGTGACTTCACGCTAATATGGCTAATATGATGACGCTGCAGTGTGAATCCTAAATTTTGCATATCAAGCTATAAATTAGGATAATTATGCTTAACCTTACCTTATACCACACAGGCTCAAGACTCCCTATTTTACGTTCAATCCGAAATACGGCTTTCTTACTCCCTCTATAAAATCCCATAACCAACAGACGAGCTGCGTACCGATGACTTTGGTCTTAGTACGTTGTTGTAATATTCACTACACCACAGCTGAATGAATACATCATTTCAAGAGGCTTGACTTAAAAAAAATTATACTTTAAGGAATTGCGCTTTTTTAATTTATATAATTGGGTTCTATGAATAAGCTTTAGAAACTATTAAGTTATAAAACAGCGTGTTTTAATGTTGATTGCCTGATATTGGTGGAAGCCAGTGGCGTGTCAAACGCTATTTATCAACGATGATGAAAAGGAAGCTTGAGGAGCTACATTGCTGAGAACGGCCAAGGAATTGCCACTTCTAGGGAGGATGTAGGTTAGTCCCATCTTCTAATTTATGAAGAACCACAATGGCCTACTCCACCTCTTCTTATCGCCTCTTAGCTCTGTTGCTAGAGTCAGTAGTTTCGTAGTTGTGTTTGAAATATACTGTAGTAGCAGAACATCTTCGAGGTTTTGAAGGTGAAATCGAAAGACACTGAAAGAAATCGCCTAGAATAATAAACATTTTATCTAATAGAGAGAAGAGTGTTATAATTTTTTAAAAATATTTATTTATTGATATTTACAATAATACAATAAGTAAACAGTCTAAGTGATACATAATAACTTGAGATAATGACAAGTAGAGAAACTACTGATAGTACTCAAATCACAAGTTCAACTAAGAAGGTCATGTGTCCATCATCTTCTCAGACGCTTCGGAGGATTATCGGGAATTGAAGAGGAAACTAGGTTTGAAACAAGAGGGTTTGAGTGGGAATGAAGTTTGTTATGAAAGGATAGATACCGGGTTCGAGCCAAATAACCAACAAATGGGACATTAAGGTCATTATGGATGACTTTATTCTGAACAAAATAAGAAGCATTGAGGATTTTACGAAGGATTTTGGATTGTAGGGATGTGATACGAGAGAAATTCGATGCCTTAGTAGAGCCCCAAAGCTCTACTCCGTAAGTCCAAATAGCTCGTATGATGATCATGAGTCTTTTGTAATTAATTGGGAACTTAATTGGGAGTGTTTGTTTAGTAAGTGTTGAAGTAGCCTGAAACGTCGAGCGGGTTCTTATCTTTTCAGTCTTGTTTGAGGATTCTAGGTTAATCGTTTGTCAAGGTGCAACCCTAAGTATCGGATCTGTTCTACATGCACCAGTGGGATATTATTAAAGAATACTGAAGGGCAGGAAGTCATTGGTTTACGCTGTTCGGTAAGGTAAAAGTGATTTTTGAGAATTTATTTTAATTCTCCTGTTTTGACACCATTCTTCAAGATCAGTGATTTGGGATTGGAGGCTTTGGGATGCAATAACTGGATTAGTATTGACTGATAATACACATGTATCATCAGCATACGTGGTAAGGATAATATTAGGATGAGTTGGGATGTCAGCTGTATAAACAGTATAAAGGATTGTACCAAGGATACTACCTTGAGGAATTATAAAATTTAAATCTGAATTAACTACATTTATCGAGATTCAAATATCGATTATATCGACATATCGATCGACTGAAACAAAATGATAAGGATGTAGGTAATCGTAGAGCGGGGTACTCAGTGTGTAGGGTGCAGAGTTACTAGTTAGTTAACAGCCACGCATATACACTGGAATCTACAAATCCTCTTCGGTTTAACCTCTTTGGCTAACCCAACCTCTCGGAACCCTTGAGTAGGGGAAAACATGACGGACAAATCAAGAAAGTTTAATAAATATTTGTACTAGTAAAATTATATTTATTGCTAATTTTGGATGAACACAGAATTTTAGGGAGCGGACAGGCTCAGTGGTTGAGCCCTGAGTTGCCATGCTGGAAATCCTGGTTCAAATCCCGCTCCGGGCAAGACTTTTACTTAGTCTGTATCCAGCCGGAAATGGATCATATAGGATCTAGGACCCTCCTGGGGCTCACCCAGCCTCTATAAAATATTATAAAAATAGGGTACCCAAAATAAGGGGGAAACATCTGGCGGTTGAGCGTGACCTAGGACAAGTCACTCCCTTGCAGAACCGTTTTCCATGAAACAGTACAGTCTCTGCCATGTAGTGAACCCCGAACCCGTTCAAGAATTTTAATAATCTTAGAGGTCGATAAGGTTAAATAATAAATAAAACAATGGAGTGGCCTTTGGAAAATGTCTATATGCATTTTCATACAAATAAAGATATTTGATTTTACTATAAAGGTATCTGAAAAAAGAGCAAAAATAATTTTACTGTCTTCCTTTATCGTGTCATGATTAAAACCTTTTAAGGTTTTTATTAAGGTTTTAAGGATTATTATTATAGCTATTATTATAGGAATATTTTCTTATCAGGGATTAGTAATTGCGTCTATTATATTTCCGTGTTGTAAAGAAGTCATATTCAGACGTCAGTCGTAACCTAGATAAGTTTAATGTGTGAACGCTCATAAAAAGATTTTTTTTTCACCTCATCTGTTATTATTATGCATCATAAAAGCATCTGTCGATTTCGTGTTTTGTCTCTATTAATAATATAGGATACAAAATACAAACTGGTATTTAAATCTGAATTTATCCAATGGCCTAAGATATTAACCGATTAATTTTCTATGAGACTATTCTATGATTAAAATTATAAATTTTTTGTTTTTTATCAATTTTAAATTCTTTTCTACTTATATTAGATTCCCTTATAGTGTGTTATATTATCATTAGAGGTATTTTAAAGATTTTGAAACAAGTGAAATGAAGATTTCATCAGTCATTAGTATTTTATCTGATATTTACTATATTTAAAGATAGTATTAGTTAGATGTCTGATCATTTATTCTGCAGCCGGAGGTGGATCATATAGGATCTAGGACCCTCCTGGGGTTCACCCAGCCTCTATAAAATATTATAAAAATAAGGGACCCGAAATAAGAGGGAAAACTCTTATTAGCTCTGGCGGTTGAGCGTGACCTTGGACAAGTCACCTAGCAGAACCGGTTCCCATGAACAGTACAGTCTCTACCATGTACTGAACCGCAGACCCGTTCACGGGTTGTTATGTTCAGGTTTTTTTTTATTAATGAAATGGGTAGCTCAGTACGCTCAGAGCTAAGTTACTTAGTTCGAGACAGGTTATAGATACATTATTTATAGTCTTGACAGCTATGAATGAGAAATCATCCAGGTGTAACATCTCTAAACAAAAACTAAATATACCCGTATATTTATAACCTCAATGTTACCTTCTGCCTTCCATACATCGAGATGAGATGTTGTGTGTGTTTTGTTATTATCAGGATAGTGTTGATACTGTATTCATATTGAATACAGTAGGTGAATTATACCGTTTATGCATATAATATTGTATTAATTGTATGTATACATTAACCTAATAAGACTAGTTATAACTGGCAGTTCTTTAAGTCCACCAGTAGCAACGCATTAAAGGGTATCAGTTTAACAAGCTGCCATTCGAGTTATGCCACAAGTTTTATTTTTCCATTCGTTTCCTATTTAATATTACATTTATATACATTTTAATATACTAAAATTTATCTACAAGTATATAAAAGACTTTTCCAATTTCCATTAAACCATAGTACTAATTTATTACAGCTGCGCAGATGCCTACTCTCCCAATCTACTGTTGGGACTGTTATCACTAATCAGCTGAGATACACGCGATGCCAGACCTCATCTCCTCTTTCCGGTCTAATCTGTCTTCTTCATCATCTACTTCCGCTCACTAACAGTTGTCATTTTCTTTAATTTCAGAAAGTCTTCAGGCCCCGCGGTTTATCACCCAGCCTTCCTCTTCGAGTACCTACGTCAGCGAAGGGAGGACGAAAATCCTTCAGTGCCAAGCATTAGGTGAGTCCAATTTTCATTTTTTTTTCTTTATAGCAATGACTAGTCATCTTTATTATAATTAAAATTTGTGGAATCAATTATATTTCAGATGAAAAATAATTAAATATTTTCCACCATTACTTTATAAATATAAAATTCAAATATACTACTTTTAAGACTTTCAACATTTCCAATAATTATAATTTATTTTTTATATCGTTCTTTTGATGTTGAATATTTTCAAATATTTTCATTTTGAAAACAAATCTTTTCTCTTAAAAAAAAAATATTTAAAAATTTTCATATATACATAATTATCTTAATTTTCTTTTTAGATTAATTTATTGATATTTACAACTGTAATAATATTACAACAAGTAAATCTGCTAATATGAACTAATGACAAAAAAAAAAAAAACATTTGTGGAGAAACTACCCATCGGTAGCACTCCAATAAAGTTCTATAGTAGAAGGTCTCGAGGCCTTCTTTTCAGACGCCTTGGAGGGTTATCAGGAATAGTATGGGAAGCAAGTTGAGACTAGCGGATTCGTGTGTGTATGGAGCTTGTCATGGAAGGATAGGTATCTAGTTTGGGCCTAATCAGCAACATATGAGATATTAAGATCATGATGGATGAGTTTGTTTGTGACATAATAAGGAGCATTGAGGATTTTACGAAGGATTTTGGATTGTAAGGATACGAGATGAATTGGATGGTTTAGTAGACCCCCAAAGCTCAACTCCGTATGTCCAAATAGGTCTGGCAACTGTCATATAAATGAGTCTTTTGTAATTAATTGAGAGCTTAGAGCGTTTGTCCAGTGAATGTTGAAGTAGGCGAAAACGTCGAGTAGTTTCTTGTCTTTTCATTCTTGTATGAGCGCTAATAATAACAAGAGAATAGAAATTGGATAAGGGATTTCCCTAAATTATACTATACTATAATATTATAACTATAAAATGATGCTAACTGTAGCATGCTATTATTGATAGCATATTGACTCATTATTAGGAAATCAATGGTTACGAATAAGTTTAGGATTTATGTTAAAATTTAATTTTGTAATATATATATTCCATTTGGTATAAAAATACAATATTTGTGATACCTCTACTAATCACTAAAAGACATAGGCCTTTGTTAGAGACAACGTGACATTATCAGTTTGACGGAGCCCACGTTTTTGTTTTTTATTTAGGCCCAAAGATAACAAGCTTTTTAAGTAAAAAAAAAGTATGTCAAAAATGATTAATGACTTTGAGTGACTCATAAAATGAATTCTAGGAATAATAACATGTTAGGAATATGTTTTAAATTAAATTATAAAAGTTTTTTGAAAATCGGTGATTCACGAAGTCATTGCTCCTTCCTTCTTTAATACGTTACATAATCAACAATTTTGATTGAATTTGAATGGAATTCATCGATTAAAAAAATTAAATAAAGCCACATATTTTTCCAACATACTTTATTTACTTCTTGTAATATTATTACATTAAATATCAATAAATTAATCTAAAAAAAAATTATCAGGGAATATCCTTGAAATCGAGAACGATGCGCAGGCGATTTCAATCTTTCCTTGAGTTTTTTTGTTTTCGCATCATTTTCTTCATCCTTTCCATGAAGACCATCCTTCTTTCTTCCGTCCAGTTTGGTCCATATTAATTTGTTACCAATTTCTCTAATGTATATTTTTACATTAATTTTTCTTATTTCTGAATATATTTTTAATATTGCTTTTGCAAGATAAATTCCACAATATATTGCTTTTCCAAATTTTTCTTGACTTTAATTACCCAGCGTACTGAGGTTTTAAGAAAAGCCAATTGGCCCAATAGAGATTTAGTTAATCTGTTTTTAAGGGACTTGTCCCATTAAACTTCAGTCCCTTTTTTTTTTTAGTTTTGTTTTATTATTATAACAATGAATTAACTTTTACTTCATTCAGTAATGAATTATTCAGGCTAAAATAATTAACCTGTCAACCTTTCGCCATTACTTTCACACTGAATGATTAATTAATAATTATGAATTCGCCATTACTTTCACAATGAATGATTAATTATTCTTAATTATTATAAATGATTATTTTTTTAATCCTTCTTAGCTTTTATTCCTTCCTATTTTTATTGATTTAAATAGTTCTGTCACAATCTTATAGATAAATCCTTCATTTGTTACAAATCTAATCAGATAAGCTATTATAGCATGATTTTGACGATGATGCTTGGAATTGGATATCCATAGAGATGAGACGAGGGCTGCCTTTGGCAGACTCGAGGTAGGAAGGGTGGCTTGATATGTTGTTACAGTTTCCGATCGCCTTAGGCTACCAGCGAACTTAATCATGCAGCAAGTCGTTATCCTAATTAACTATGTCGTTAAAGTCATAAAAAAAAATTACAAACCTTAAACAAAGGATAGAATATATATTTTATTATTATTCAATTACTTTAAATTTTCTACCTGTACAGAATAGTATAAGGCAAATTTGATCTCAAATTGCATTCATCTTTTCTCCTCGATTTGTTGGAATATGAAATTCTTGACAAGCGATTGTCTTTTTAATCTTCTCATAGCAATGCCAAGTTACAGAGAATAGGAAAGAGGAAGAACAAGAGGATTTTGGTGATTTGGTAACAAGTGAAATGTTGTGTATTTAATGTGAATATATGATATTACAGTGGGAATGTTCGTGTTATGTGTGGTACATATTATGATTCGAAATGTTGGATTGTGTTGTTTGTATCTTGTGTCATATTGTTGCTGAAGCCCTAAGTTCTGCTCCATTAACTAATAGGCCGTAGTATAGTGTTTTGATTAGTCGTTTGTTTTTTATGTTAAGTGAAAATCTATAATCTAAAAGACGTGATAGTAGATTGTAGTGTGTATACATATATGTATATATATTGAGTGTTGACGTGTGACATATTGTGTACTTGCTTGGAATATATGATATTACTGGTGAAATGTTCATGCCATTATCTAAAGTGGGATTCGAAATAAACCTAACAGCATTTATAGTTTTTCTAAGAACTTAGGATTGTGCTGTTTGTATCTTGTATATATGGACGTGCTTTGCTTAAAACAAAAATTCTGCTCCACATGTCCAAATAGGTCTTTATATAATGTTGTAGATTAGTCGCCTGTTTCGTAAGTTAGGTGAAGGTCTATAGTAAAGGAGATGTGTTTGTCGCGTCTTGTCAGGTCTTATCTTTTTAAATTTTTACGTATGTGCCTTGTATTTGTCTAGGTATAGTACCAGATAGCGTACATAGTTTTTAGAAGGTACATAGTCTACAAACTAAAATTGATTTATAAGTATTATATATAATATATAACTATTAATTAAGTATATGATACATTTTAGAGAAGAATTGGTCGACTGTATCTTCTAATATAAGGAAGAAATAGTTGGGGGTGCAGTCAATAAAAACACCTAAATAAGTGTAACTTATTTATTGTGTGCCGACGTTTCGGCCTACAATGTAGGCCATCTTCAGGGCGAATAAAACACGCGGCGGATAGGCGATCTATCTTTTACGTCGGCACACAATAAATAAGTTACACTTATTTAGGTGTTTTTATTGACTGCAGATCCAACTATTTCTTCCTTATATATGATACATTATATTCCTTCAGTTCTATATCTTGGTCTTCTCGAATATCCTTCACACAGAACACGTTGAAGAACATAGCAGGCGTTTTCACTTTTTGTGATATAATGAAAGAGAACCAGTGCCTAGCGTATTATGGCTTATTGCACACATTGTGGTCACTATCACAATCGATTCGTTGCACCTCAGTCCAGATCATGTCTCGTAGAGCAGGCACAAGAGATATACATCTCTTACTTTCAGTCGCTACAAAACTATAATATGGAACTTCTAGTTTCATGACATTTATTTGTTTCTCGAATGAGTCTGATAATTATTATATTTTGTATTTGGTCAAACCTTTATTTATTTCTAATGGTTAATTTTTTTTTTATTGAAAAATTGATCACGACTGGGTGGACACTAGCAGATAAAATAAAAAAAATTAATCTTTACCACTCAGTATATTAACGCGATAAATAAACAAAACAATATGATTGGATACACCAGATATTTTTTATTGTAATTTATTTATAAATATTTGAGTAAAACATTTTAACCAAGGAATCATTAAATAATCTTTTAATCGTTATGTTACCGAGAATCTATTCTCCTTTAAAATGAAAAAGTATCAAATATATATATATATATATATATATAAGTTCTTATATCTATCAACTATTGGGTCGTTTCATATGAAGTGTCCGTTTTTATTTTTTTAAATAAAATTTAAAGTGGAATTAGTAGATGTTTACTGATTGTTAGGAGCTGTTATAATTATTTTTTTATATATTTTTTTTGTAATATTTACTATAACTGAAATTGAACTAACGTTGATTAGTATACCGTCAAATAATACCATGGAAACACGCGATTTTTGTTTAATTTTTTTTATGTGTTTAAACTTGGAACTCTGGAGCCCAAGCTGCAAGAAACATTACCACGTTCGGTGAAGGGTGTGACCATTCGTCGTTGGAGAAGTTTTCCGCTGGTGGCACAAATTAACTCTTAAATAAATAATTTATCCCCCCTTTTTACCCAGTGGTGAATCCAAAACATCCAACACGCTACAGAGATGTTGGGATAATACAGCAAAGACTAATCAAAAAAGAACCTGCATTACTCGATCGGAATGGATCTATACTGTTTCAGGACTCATAGAGAAGAGACGAAACAAACTGGGTTATATAGTCTTCCCACACCCTACCTAATTCGCCAGATTTATCTGCAACAATCTAGATAACATTAGGGTAAAGGTTTAAAAAATTATTTTCATATCAATAACGGATTTACACACTTTATTTCATCACAAAAACATAAATTTTTCAGTTCTGGGATTGAAAATTGGACTACACCTTTTGAAAATTGTTTTGATTTCATAAAGTTGTTTTACTGAATAACCTTTTCTTTGAAAGGGATATTTTATATATGACACGACTCAATAATATAAATTATTTGATATTTATTTTGTTCTTAAATTTTTTAATAATCATTAAATAAATAATAAGAAATAAAAAAATTAATATATCAATAGTCTTGCGTTACAAATAATTAATCTACAGACAAAATTTCTATTAAGTGCTGAAACAAAATTTGTAATAGTGAATAAAATATATTATAAGCGCTTGGCCTAAGTTGTTTAGACTCTCTGGGAGGGTACCTGTGGAAAACATCCTGGTAACATGTCCTCTATCAATGCTTTCGTTTTGTCTTGAAAAGCCTGAAAGTTTCTGAATGAATATATTGTCCCGATGTCGAGATAATGGTCTAATAGGATATATTGTACGTGTCACGGTTGAGGGCGCCTTATGCTATATAATTCGGCGCGCCGTAGGCTGGAGTTCTAAAATTATACAATATTCTGCGATAAGTTTTAAATTTTACTTATACATAAATATTGGTGCTATAGGATAAATTTATATATATAAATCATTAAAACATAATGATTTTGTTCCCTGGATTAATCGATAATTGTCGCGATTAAGATACGATTTATCTCTTCAGATTTCGGGAATTATCACAGATTAATACCAGATGGAAATTGGTTTCATTCGTTCTTTACTATTGTATATAATATATTTATATAATTATAAGTATAATTTTATATAATGATTGTAACATATCAACGAATAAAGGATATTTGATCTTTACCCAATCATTAAGACTTTTGAAATTTAGAAGTCAGATAGGTGAAGGATACGATATATATTCCTGTACTACTACACCCCATGAAGTGTCTTGGGTTTAGTACATGGTGGTGACTGTATCTGAGGCAACAGTTGAGCAGGAAGGTCTTCTACCTAATATGTAGTGGATGGGTTAGCCGAATGATAGTCTGCAAACCACAGAGCACATTTATGACTGTTAACACATAAAACAATTTACCTGCCAGAGGCGACTTTGATATGTTAGCAAGGACATTTAAAATTAGTATGCTGTCAAATCACTACTTTATGTTTGTATGAACCTTGACCACTACAATCTACGAGTTCTTGATTTGAGTATTTAGTAAGGAGAGTTTCATTTCTCAACCAAATTAGGTGTAGGTACTCGTAGGTGATTTGGAGGTTTGGCTTATATCGCGCACAACATCCGATATTTCCCCCAATTTAGTAGAACCATTTTATAGAGGCTGGATGGTTTCTTGAAGGATTTGCAGATCTCATGTAGTTTCAACAGAATAAATTATTTAAATCTCACAACCGGTCTTGAAACTCCACACTGCTAAATGTTTATATTGTCAATTTCTTTATTAATTATTTTAAATTAATAATTTGCATTGATTGTATTTTTATTGCTAGCCTATTAGAATAATTAAAACAATTTAACTAATTAAAACGACGATGTAAACGTTGTTCCTTTAAAATAGTTGTGAAATTCCTGCAAAAAGGGACGCGGAGTTAATCTAACTTAATGTTAATTCTCTAATGAAACCCGACCTCATCATTTATTATGTATGCAAAAAAAGTAATATGTTAATCTGTAACATAGTTATAATGTAATATATGTTAAGTTATGTATAATTAACTTTCAAGGCAAACTGTTATTAGAAGACATGGTGTATTTTGGTTTTTCATTAAAAAAATACAGTAATAACTTACGAAAAAAATCCAGTGATGTTAAAAATCTTATAAGTTCTGTTCTATAAAGATTTAATGTAAGGATCTTTCGTGTTTGTCAATTACCATTAAAACTAAATGCGCAGACGATAAATACTAATTTATTTTAGTAGTTTCTTTAATAATAGTGGGTGTAGTATCTGACAGATTTGTATTTGGGTAGTGGTCTGTGGACAGAAGTTTGAAAGCAGAGTTTGGTGGTATCGGCATCGTTCACCAAGTCTTATCATTATTATTTAAAGGGAAATGGTTTACTGGATAATGCTAAGAATAGTGTAAAATGGTCGAGGGGGGGTGGAGTAGGTGGAGTCAGTGAATTACTCAAAATAAGAATGACTAATTTTATTGTGCCTAAGTTTCGAACTAAAATTCAAGCCTTATAACCGATTTGGGGCTAGTCGGTAGTTCCTGGACGGAAATTTAAAAATTGGCAATTTAGGAGATTAATGGTGTCAGCATCAAGCCTTGGGTTCGGTAAACCTTACAATATGTTATATACTTTTATAAATATGTAACGATCATTATAATATTACTGATGTAATATATGCTATAATATAATGATTGGTAGATAATATAATGCACTACTACATCCCATGAAGGGTCTTGCGTTCAAGACATGATAGAGACTCTTCTATTTCTGTTTGTAAAGCTGATGCAGTGATGTGATTTACTAATTAAAAAAAAGATCAATTTATCAGACTTCTTGCATATTAGCAGGCTTTATAATTAATTAAAAGTAATTGGAACTAAAGAAGAACCGGGCTGTTCTATCTGGCTCTAACTGGTACTAACTGAAGCGTTCACCTGTATCGATCTCTGAGTCAGCAATCGATTTTTTACAGTATTTAGTGCTAAGGTTAACACCCTCCCTGAGTGGCTTCGTATGTTTCCATTTATATGCACATCCATATCAATCCATTCATAGGTATCTATAGCTGATAAGGGTGTTTTGAACGAAAGTGTTGTGATTAAATAAATATTTTTAGTATGATAGCCTATTTTATAGAAGAAGGCATTTGCTCATGACTGGAAACATTTTATATCATTTAACTGTATCATATTAATAGATTGCTATTTGCAATAAAAATGCAATAAACTGTCACGTGAAAATGTGTCAAACTTTCGTCAGTTCAAAACCAAGGAGGTTGCCAGACAGTTTATTGAGTGGAGAATCCATTATATTATAGTTCATAATTATAGGCAAATCACATGATCTTAGTTGTTAAAATAACAGAACGAACATGAGGGAAACTATTGTTTTGATATTTTAATAAACCTTTGAAATCTTTCTACAGATACTACAAATTTATTTGTAAGTTATTGTTGATTTGTTTCATTTCTGCCCTTTGTGCTCCCCCCTAGAAAAAAAATCCTGGATCCGCCCTTGGGCTACAATTTACTTATGTTTTTATGGGCTGAAGACCTGTGCGAACCTCCTATTTAGGGACTTAAAACCATCACCAGACCTCGGAGGTGGCAGGGCAGTGTTCCCTTGGTCGATGTGCTTACATTTGATCTAGGGATGGGGTAATCACTCCCTTGTCCTTATCCTTCCTTCTTTTTCCTTCTTCCTTCTTCCACATTCTTCCTTCTATAACTATTTCTTGGTCCCCCTAAACGGTCCCTCCCTGTTTTGTATTGTATAACGTCAGCGGCCTGGAGCCGGTTCGAGTAAAAACCGCCTTCAGCGGACTCAGCCCATTGTAACGACTTAAAATACCGAAAGGTAACAGAAGGGTTTTGTTTATATAGAAGCATTTGCAGGTATTTATTTGTAAATTGTATAAAATTTATTTGATTTAAAATAAAATCTTAGAGGATGTGGAAAAACAACAGTAGGAATATAGAACCGCCAAAACTAAAATTACCTACATTTGCACATTATTCTAATCCTTTCAGTTTTAATTTCTCGCTGCTGCCGTACAAGTGAAAACGTTATACTAAGTAATTCTTATCAATAAATTCAATAACATTACATACTAATCCTTTACTGACACGAACAACAGTAAACTTCTGTCCGCCTCGTTTGTTAATCAGTGTCAATGTATGTTTCACGGCTGTGCTGATCCGTTTGTGATGAAATTTGATATGGGTAATCTCAAGCCCGGGGAAGGCCATAGGCTACTTTTTATCATCCCACCACACAGGCGAAGTTTTATATAAACCTGTAACCTGATTGACTAACAGACCATCGGCCAACCCACAGCAGAAACCACTGAATCTTGAAATTTACAGATAAGTTCATTTTATAATCTACGAAAGGAATTTGGATAATTCCATCTCAAGAGTGTTCCCCTTAATATAATAGGGGTTCGAAGATTGCATGGAATCCGTCAGTTTTGAAGTTAGACTTCTGAAATTAAAAAAAAGTTATTGAATGCGAAATACACGATATTTCACCACAATACTAATTGGTTAAATAATACTAATTTAAATAATTGGGTACTCACATTAGTTTGTAGCGGTACTGTTTTTTTTGTTTTTTTCAAAAATATCACTGAAATAATTCCATAATAATTATTACTAATAAATATAATCATTCCTTAAAAAAAACCACTTCTGCTTCCGTAGCAACAAGCATTCTCCATGGAATAATTCTGGTTCCCCTCTTGAGTACAATTTATATATCATACGAGGGCATTTACATGGCGGTGGAACTAGTGTTGAGATTCCTCGTACGTGCATCATCTAGATATTATGATATTTAAATATTTATTATAGTTTTAAATAATATATCAAGGGATCCAAACTAGAACTCAGAATAATTATGCATTAAATTATTCGGGGAAAATCACCAAGACCGAGATTCAAACAATGGCATGTAGTTTTTCTTTCCTTCCGCCTGATATGTGAGACCCGCCAACCTACTGGAGGCAACTCTTAAAAATCAGGCTTAGTAGTGATTTATTCCTACTCCGTTTACATTTATCGGGAATCACGTTGTGGTTTTCTAGGATTTCGACAAATAGGAATCTTTTCTAGAGACGGTCTATAGGTTACAGGAAAGAGATATAGGACATCTTGCGCTAGCTTGTCCCAGTCATTATCCATGAATCTACATCGATTTGTTACTGGCCTTGAACTCGATAGTCTTTCGGTGGGAAGGACCCTGGTGAACGAATTTGGCGAAGAAACGTGTGGTTGAGTGATTAAATATTTTGTTACTTATATAGTAACATACATTTCAATAAAAAGTGTAAATAATTATATATAGTGGCTTTGTATTTATTTATTCATTTAATGTCACTTTATACAGCTAAGGCTAATTAGACGATGCTACAGTGGGAGTCCTAAATTTTGCCTATGCAGTTATAATTAGGACATGGATATTTAACGAGTACACGACACTACACATGTTCAGGGAACCCATTTTATGTCCCCTCTGAAGGACGGTATGATGAAGAATTGTTTACTCTCTTTAAAAATACTTATGGCCTACTGAGATTTTTTTCCGGATTGACTACTTCGGATCACGTTATAACTCTATTTTCCCCTCTCCTGCTGGATTTTTTTTCTTTCTCAATATTCCTTCATTCGTTTACTGATACGGTTTTCTGATTTTCTATCCAGCTTCGTCCAAGCTTCTCTGGTCTTTCTTCGTCCTAAAATTCCTTCCATATTTTTCACACCACTTCCAAATTCATATCCTTCTTTCAAGTTGAACTGTAATGTTCCAACTTTTCCAATCTTTTTTGCTTTCTTAGTCCATGTTGTTATTGTATTTTTTTCAAGAAATATCCAAATATTCGCTTGGTCATTCTATGCTTGTTCATTCTTCACAGATGTCTGAGAAATGTCAAATTGTCTTTTTATTACTTGAAGAATTTCATATTTGCTTGTTTTCTTTAATGGAGTGGAGTGTTCAATGGTAAAGCTCGGAGTTACCACGCCGAAGGCCCTGGGTTCGAATCCCGCTGCTTGCAGACTTTTATTCTATCTAGGACTGTCCTGGGGCTTACCAAGCCTATATAAAGTGGGTACAGGGAGGCAAATCTGGCGATTGAGGGTTATTTAGGACGAATCACCTTCCTGTAAATCCGTTGTGCAAGGAACAGTACAGTCTCTAGGATGTACATGTATTTTATTTGTCTGTTTCTGTTTCCATAAAGAAATAATCTATTATTAAATATTATATTATATTACAGGATGAACTGGTGTGACCGACACGAGAAGTCCACTTTATGAATAAGTTAAAAAAAAAAAACTTTATCACTGCGCAACAGAACTCATTTTCTATTGCTTCCTTAAAAAAAAAAAGTATAAATAAAAAAAATAAAAAGGTTGATCAGGCCTGGTAATTAAATGTCACGGAGCCGAGCACCATTTCCCGATTCGTCAGGCTTCTTGTTTTCTCTTCTCGTTTTTTCTTCTCTTCTTTCACCTCCATCTTTCTTTCTCAGTTCTTACCAAAGAAGAAAAGAACAAAAGGCTGTGAACTAGAGGTTCACAACTACATAGTTGTTTGCCCGAGAAAAACATAACCACCGTAAACCTTTTTTTTTTCTCTCTGCAAGTTTTATATTCTTGAAATGCATATATCTTGTCCGCTCTTCTCGAGAGTGTATAAATATACCCTCGAGATATTTCCCTCTTTATAAACTCTAACTATACTTGTAACAGGTGTACACCATCTCCCTCTTCGAGGAACCTGGAATCGGAACTTGTTGAGAGTAAGGAGTCCTTTCTAAAAGTTGCCGACAAGTGGGAGTATCCTGTGGGTGTACACATCCTTTTCTCATCTCTCTCTTCTTTCGTTTTATTATAGCTCCTCGACATAATGGTTCGATACATCTGTTTCATTTTTTTATAATTGAATACTACTTAAATATTATTTTTTATTTTACCAGGTAATATTGAATTTGAATTTTGGAGCAGAGTTGCCATGCCGGAAATCCTGGTTCAAATCCCGCTAAGGTATCATATAGGGTCTAGGATCCACCTGGGGCTCACCCAGTCTGTATAAAATAGACTATAAAAACCTCAACCATGTAATGAACCACAAACCCGTTCTCGGGTAGTAGTGGTTCAGGCGTTTTTCATATTGAATTTCCGTTTATGAATGAATTTTACAATGGTCCTACAGCGTATTCACTGAATAAACTTAAATTTCCAGTTCATTCGTAATTAAAAAAAAGAAGAATAAAGCAAAAGATTAAAAGGGTGCAGAGAAGCTAAGGTTGTAGAGTGCTGTGTTGCTTAGTTAAGGTTCCGGGTTCAAATCCAGCTGTAGGAGATAAACTATTCAATCTGTAAAACTAATTGGACCCCGTGGCAGTAAAAGACTCTCCTTCGACTCACACAGCCTTAGTGGATATATTTTAAAGTGGGTACTCAAAATAAGGGGGAAAAATCTGGCGGTTGAGCGTGATCTAAAACAAATCATCTGTCAGCATAAGTGTTGTCCATGAAACAGTTCTGTCTCTACCATGTACAGAACCCCAGACCCTTCACGGGTTGTAGTGGTACAGAAAAAAAAATAGTCATAGATGGGTTTATTAGGGGACTGGGTGTATAAAGAAATTACAGAGATGGAAGAAAGTATATCTAACAAAAAGACAAAAATTATTCAACCTAATGGTTACATAGAGAGCAGCCTTCTTGGCTCAACCCTTAACTCTTAAAAGAAATAACAAAAAAAAAGATCGATGCTTTTTAAATGTGAGTATATCACCGCAATCTCAAGGACAGAAAGAATTACTAACAATAAGGCCTTTCAACGTAAGTATTATAGATTTGATAAATGCCATTTAAAAACGAAAATTACAAAACTTGGAGAAGCTTTCGCGATGAAAAATAGATTAAATACTGCTATTGATAATCCGCGATAAAATTAAAGAAAAAGGTCCCTAGGATATAACGGCTTGTCAACAGGAAGTTTTCCTAGTTAAAATATTATTGCTGATAGAAAAAAAAAAGTTAAATAGAAAACTTTATTACAATACTTCAGAATATTGTATCTAAAATTTGTGTTTCGAAAGACAATATTTTAGGGGTTGACTGGCAAAGAATGAAGAGAATCATTGGAGTATATTGTGTTACATCGTATTCTGGATTTGTTCAACTCAGGCATCTTGACGGCACCTACTGAACAATTATTTAATTTGTTATTTATTTTAAAAGGTAAATCCAAAAGCCAATTTATCTTAGGCATCAGATATAAAACTTCAAGTCACGTCTAATTGTTTCGACTTTCATCTACATTATTTTTTAAAAGTTAAATTATTCAGGTTGAATAATATTAGTTGGCCTTGTTTATACTTATGAGGAGACCCTAGTGTTGAGTCTAGGGTAATCAAACTAGCCCTGAAGAAGACCTGCAATCTGGGTCGAAACGCCGGCTTCCAAATAAACAGTTCTCCCTATGTAAGAGAATTTGTTGACCTCAACCCGAACCGTTTTCTTCCTCATAAATTATTTATTAAATTATCGTTACGTTTCAATAGTGATCAGGAGTTACAACTATTTACGAGTATGTCATTAATGATTAATAAGTTTAAGAAAATAACATTTTGTTTATTATAAATTTCAAATATTATGTAAGCTTACAAATACGCCATTGCACTTCAATATTGAAATTGCTCGCTTTCTCGACAGACATTACAACCTAATTTCATTTGCCTGACGAAATGGTCACTCTGCGTGTTCGAAAACAGTGACTTTACTGCGCATTCTATTATCTGTCACGAAGGGAATACTCAATGGGCTATTTACAGAGCATCATCTAAAATGGATAGGAGTGGCGATTTTCTGAACGAAAAGGTAATTTCGTTGCCTTAATGTTTCCTTACATACCGGTTTTATATCCTTATTTTAAGTAATTGTAACTGGGAAGGGCTGAGTTTATTGCGAATTTTATGTTTATATAGATTATTTTATATTAGCTTCCAATATATAGGAGAAGTAAGTCCAATTGCAGGGAACTCAAGAATATCAAATAATAAAATTGTACTTATTGAATGATAATTGTTGACCTTGATAATATATGTGGAAGAAAGTGGTCCGGGTAGAGGTCACAATGAATTTCTCGTAGAATTTGAGAAAAACTTTATTGATTAACCAACGTTTCGACCTACTTTGTAGGTTTTCTTCAGGGCTATATGCAAAATACAGATAATATAAGAATAAAAATGGTACAAATATATTAAAACATATTAAATATAAATAAACAAAAGTAAGGTGAATGCATGCAATAAAAATGATAAAGATGTACAGTAAGGTAATTATGAAGGTTAAAATGTATGAGTATATACTATAAACAACGAAGTGCCAAAAAGGTAGTAACCCACATCATGAAGAAAATAACAATAAAACAGAAAGTGTTGAAAAGTAAAAAAATAAGGTAATACAGATAAAAAATAAAAACTGAATATAAAATAGGAATGTGAAATGATAAAAATGATATGGGTAAATATAGAAAATGATAAGAATTACGAAATAAAAATTGTAGGTAATAAAAAAGTAAGAAGTAAAAATTGTAAAATTATAAAAATCTAGACACCAAATTATATAAAATAAAATTAAAATGAAAATAAAAAATATTTTAGAAAATACAATATTAATATTGATAGGTAAAGATACTTTATACAAGTGTAAAGAATACTAATTGCATAAGATAAAATATAAGAAGAGACTTTATATAAGTGTAAATAATCTCAATTGCATAAAAGAAAATAAGTATGTTTTAAGTAAAGTAAGTGATAATACAATCAGGCTATAATGGACTAAAATACATATAAAAAAAAGGCAAGGATATGTGGAAGAGTAAAGATAAAAATAGTGAGTGAAGTTGGATCCGGATGAATGTCCAATGACAGATGAAACGTTGGCTAATCAATAAAGTTTTTCTCAAATTCTATGAGAAATTCATTTTGACCTCTACCCGGACCACTTTCTTCCACAAATAAAATTGTACACTCAATAGTATGAAAATTAGGTATTGCGTAGGATATTCGGTCAGAAGATGATTGCACTGGACAATAAAGGATATTAAGCGGGATTGTAGGGAATGCGTGCAGGTAATATAGAAACCATAAGAACACCACAATAACCCATTAAGGGTCTCAGTTACAATATATGGTAGGGAGTGTAATTTTTCTATGACAACGGTTGTGCAGGAAGGTAATTCGTCTGAGCTAACACGAGGTGTTCCCCCCTAAAGGGTACCCACATTATAGAAGGTGAGTGAGCTCCAGGAGGGTCGGCAGATCCCGCACGATCCAACCAATGCGGATAAGAAATCAAATAATTTCTTTGCCACAGCCAGATCTGAACACTAAATCTTAAACATTGTAACTCAGCGTAGAAGTTAATATAATAGATATGATAAAATCGCGAATGTTGAGCTTGCAAAGTTTTGGGCTTCATAATCACAAGAATTCCTAAAAAGTTAATAAAAGCAGAGCAGATCGGTAAAAGTCTGAGGTGGTAGGCCCAGACATAAGTGGGAGGATTGTGTTGAGATGATGTCACAGGCTTGTTTTCGGGCGGCAATCCTTTGACAGAAGTATGTATACAGCTATTGGAAGTATCAATATAGATCTTTTCAAGAGTTTAAAATAGTAAAGGTTATATTCTCTCTGTTATGAACATCTTAAGGTAACTGAAAATAAGTAATTTTGTGGAATAATCCATGTGCATATTGGAGAATTTAGGAGATCGCTCAACGCGGAACTATAGAGTGTGAAGCCAGTTAATATACTTGAAATTGAGATGGGCTGTAAAGTTCTTGCCATTAGTAAAGAAAGTTTCACTAAAATGTTAATAAGTGCTGAGTAGACTGGTAAATGTCTTAGGTCTTGACCGTGGCGTAGATGGGATGATCTAACGATTTTTGTGTGAGTAGTCGATGGGTGAAAGTTTGCGAGTATGGATTGTTGATCTCGGAATTGAGCCTTCGGGTTCGCAGACCCTTTAATTATTTTTATTATTATTACTCTTAGTATTGAGATATCACACTAAAATTTCCAGTTTAAAAAAATTGTTTCGGGAGGTTTAAAGCGTTGTCAGTTGATTCTTTGGAAAATATTCACCATCTATATTTTGCATAAACAACTTTTATCCAACACTTACTAACAGTGTTAGTTTTTTTTCCGTTTTATGCATACGGCTTTTAGTTTCATTTCAGGCATGACAATGGAAATACGTCATCTCCGAGTGATTTTTGTTTTTTTATTCCGAGGCAGCAAGGAATATCTATCAGCTTTCGCAAAATGGAGTTGTAGCGGAAAAAAACATTTGTTCAAATATTGCATAATATGTTTTTATAAACTCCTACTATCATATTTAGATTTTTTTCAAAGTTTAATAGAGCAGAATAGAAAAGGAACTTTATTCTGGGACTAAGTCCCTTTAGGATAACAAACTTGAACAGAAAAAGAAACATAATATATATCAGCCCAGTAGGATGCTTAATAAAAATCTAAAATTGACAAAAAAAAAGTAAAATAAAAAAATAAATTAATAGAACGAATCATTTCAAGTTAACCGATTTAAGAGAATAAATAAATTAATAACAACAGTCAAATGCATCAGCTAGGATACATACAGGATAGCTGTATGTATTCTTACATATATGTAATTCTTTACATAATGTACATCTTCTTTGCAAAAAACAAAAATTTGCAATAAATGTGGAGAAAGATTTTTTTTTATAGGGTTGAAAAAGAAATTACAAAAGATATTGGATTAAGACCTGAAATCGGGAATTTATTTAGTGTACATATATATATACATATATATATATATATATATATATATATATATATATATATAAAATTTATGGTTCTTTTTTAATTTTTTAAATATCTTTTTTTTAATTTTGAAGAGAAAAGATTACGTCTTGGCCGGGATTCGAACCCGGGTCGCCCGCATTTCTAGCGCGGTGCTCTAATCACTGAGCTATCAAGGCTTCTCTGATCCTATATTCCTGTGATCTCGCAATTTTTCGAGGTATACACGGGGAAGTATGTTCATTGAACATTACTTTAATCGGGATCTCGTTGACTTACGTCAAATTTATATCCACAATTTATTTTTTATTTATGATTCTTTTTTAATTATTAATAATTAAAAAAGAACCATAAATAATATATGTATATATATATATATATATATTGTAAATTATAATAAAACGATATTAGAAAGAAGAGGGTGTTAATAGAAGTAGGGCGTTAAACTCCAACCAAATAAATATATTATAAAAATCCTATTATACTACACCTCACGAAGGATCTAGGGTTCAGCAGATAATTATATTACACAATATTTATTTAATAATAATATGGATTCATTGATAACTATCGCTTAATCGATTAAGAGACAATCTATCTTGAATTATCACTGATTAATATACCTTACAAACTAGTTTTATATGTTGCTGTGCTATTATAAATATATATACGAATTATATGATGATTGGAGGAAATGTTATAGAATTTTCACTGATAAATAATATAAGGTTATTACTCCATCATTAACACTTATGAGTTAAAGTGGTTCTCCCCCCCCTTTCCAAAAACAATATTTCCTCGGTCATTCTTATACCAATCCATTAACTCTCAACACCTTTCATATATCTACTGTCTCCTCCAATGCAAATCCTCACTCCAGCACTACATAATAAGATCCTACCCTTCCGATCTCTATGCTCGTTCCCACAGAACCAAAGCATTCGAACGTTTCTTCCTCGCCCACTTCACCACAGTATGCAACTCAATCCCTCCTTATATTCGTCATAGTCCCTCACTATCGTAATTTAAATCCTTGCTTTTCCAACATCTCCTGGCTTTCCAAAGAGATGCTCTCTAAGCAGGTCAGTCATTTGCTTAAAATGAAATGTATAGAATAATTTATTGTGTTATTTAGTTTTTTTAATTTTGTTTTTTAAGAAGCTGTACATCATGTAAGGAAATTATTGCATGATAGCTCAATCATTTAACAAAAGCTATGGATTTATCTATTCTCTTTAATTGTTTGATATATTGTCAGGATCCGTACTGCATATTTACTTATTATTATTATTTGTTTAATTATTTATCTTTAAATTTTTTTCTGTCACTTTTTATACGCTTTTTGATTTGTATAATGTAGCCTTCTGGCCAAATATAGTATGTTTATTTTTCTGTTCATATTTGTTATTTTAAAGGGACTAAGTCCCAGAATAAACTAAGTTTTCTATTCTATTCTATGATTGTAAGATATCAGATGTAAGAAGCTTGGGGCAGGGTGGAAAAATTGTATATTTATAAAATATACATAAAACTGTACTTTACAACCCTTGAATGGTCTTGGATTCAACACATGGTAGAGACTTTACTGTTTCTAAGATATCGGTTGTGCTGGTAGGTGATTTATCCCTGATTACGCTCAATCGCCAGGTTTTTTGCCCAATTAAAGCTTCTCATTTTATAGAAGCTGTGTGAGGCCCAGGGGGGTTTAGACAATCAGTGACACAGTTACAGATCGTTTTTGTATAATAGATTAAATAATTTATCAAGGCAGAAAACGAATGCCTTCAGCTTAGTAACTGATCCTAGAAATACCCTACTCTCTCTCAAAAAAAAAAAGATGCCCTCGAATAAATAAATAAAGTTGATTTAATACTTGGATACAACTATACATACAGACTTAAAAATACCAACGGTTGACGAACACATACGAAAATACTACAAACACATTTAAGAATAACTGCACGGGCATCCAAATCAATTAATAGAACAAATGGCCACGACTCTCATGCCTGAGAACTTTAGGAGGAGACTAAAAAGAAGTTGGATGAGAGATCTGCAATCATAGGAAATTAAATCAAGCCACGGGAGATGTACCGCTGGGTACCGTTCTTCATGCCTCTCATGTCATTTTGTTTTATTCTTCTGATAAACCAATCATCTGTTTGTCAATTCTTTGTGCTTGTAGTGCATATACAAATATAAAGAAAGAAAATTGAACTTTTTTGAGTTGGTGGTATGAGCAGTAACATCAGTTAATCATATATACTAACCAGGAACATATCATACATCATAATGATTGAGAATTAATAAAATCATTGATAAGCCATACAAAGTTCTTGGAATGTGAAAATGATTGATGATTGGCCAAACATGGTTGTGAAATAGTCCCCCATTCGTTGTCAAGTTGAATAATAGGGCCCAATTGGCTATCTGATATCCTCCGTTCCAAATGGATGCACCATATCTAGGCTAGTGGATGTGTCGAGAGATCCATAATTAGTATTGAATACCTACTTGTTAGCATACTCCATCAATCGGTTAAGTATCCATGAAAATAAACAACCCATAATTAATCATTGTTTTGTATGTATTTTTCAAGATCTTTGCTATAAAGTTTCTGTCTTTTTTTTTAAAATGAAATAGTTGTATTAGTAGATAAATGGTTGAGATAAGTATGAGAGATCGTCAGGCTTCAACAGGTGTCCGAGTACTTACTTTTGAAGCCAAAAATTGTACCCTGTATATTAATTATATAAAAAACTAGCGTTTTCTTGCGAATTCGTCCGTGTTGATTTTAAATAGAAATGTATGCTGAGTTTAAACGGAGAGTGAATTTTAAATTACATAAATGAACTCCATACTATAAACAATGACCTTAAGCATTTGTCAATTCAGTCAGCCCACCAATGCTTATCCCTTTGTTGATAGATTTCAACAAACTGTTCCATTAAATATGAAATGGCATAATTACAGAACTATCGATAAGTTTTCTATAGACACTGTAATATCCAAAACTGTAATATTTAGTGGTTGATTTTTTTTTTAAATCATTAAAACAATTATAAATATGTTAAAATGTAAAGCCTGCTTAATTAGTTTCACACCTCTAACTTGACATGCTACGATTTCTCGTATTTTACTCTTTTAGGGGTCGATTTTCAAAAAATAAAAAAAACACGAATTTCTTTATTTTTAATGTAAAAACTAAATCTAAAATTTCATGGCGCTCGTTTTAAAAATGAGTTTTTTTTATTACAAAAATTTTCACCCTTTTTACCCCCTTAAGAGGCGAATTTTCAAAAATACTTTCTTAGTGCGCGTTGGATTTATAAATGTACCTACTGTCCTAATTTCAAGTCTGTAGCTTATGCCATTTTGGCTTTGCGATGGTCTTTTCAGTCAGGACGAGCTCTTTTATATATATATATATATATATATATATATATATATATATATATATATATATATATATATATATATGAATTATGGATTATGAGGAAGAAAATGGTCCAGGAGGAGATCAAAAATATTCTCTTATGTAGGGAGAACTGTTTATTGGAAAGCCAACGTTTCGACCAACATTGCAGGCCTTCTTCGGGGATGAATATACAAAATACAGATAAATTAAAATTATATATGATAACTATTAAAACACATAAGCATCAAGGTATATAAGTGATAAAACATAAAGGTGAGGGGGCCTGAAGAAGACCTCCAATGTGGGTCGAAACGTTGGCTATCCAATAAACAGTTCTCCCTACTTTAGAGACCATTTTCTTCTTCACATATGTACATATACAAGTTCAACTATTATTATCCAATATAAAAAACAATATTTCAACTTAAATAAGGAAATTTTTGAGGACCATAACTGATGATCGGTAATTTTTTGAGAATAGGCTAAAAATAAAGTTTTGTATCTATTTAAGTAAGTTTGAACTAGGAGCTGAATTGGTAGATAGTAATCGTTTATAATTAACAACCAATGGCTGTTAATCACCGACTAATATTTTGAATCACATATGAATTGCAAAAATAATTCTTCCGATTTTTTTTCCATCTATTTTAATTTTTAATCATTTGTATAATCTGAGTAAAAAGAAAATTATCGTTTTATAAATTCGCTACATATTGTTACGGTCGCCGGCAGGAAGACGGAAGCAAGGGGATTAGCGGGAGAAGTTAAATAGGATTAGGACCGTTCTAGATCGCCCCTTTTGTCGGAAAAGGATTAAGAAGATTCCAGAATTTTCTGGACCCTCCTTGTTCTAGAATGTTCGGCCTTTCCTATTTAAATACTTCCCTCACCTCGAGCCAGTTAGTCTTAGTCTGAGAGTAGACCAGGAGGCACTGTGATGATCTCGTAATAAGTGCGTCTCAGTGTAATAAGTGAGTGTCAGTGTGATAAACTAGTCAGTGTTGAACCGGCCAGTGTAATAAGTGTATCAGTGAACTGTGATAGTCTCGCGAGTGTAATAAACTGTTTCTGTTTGTTACTGTCATACTTGGAGAATCTTACGGTCGGTGGACTAGTGAACTGTAAGTGTTTATTAGTAGTTAATAATTGTAATAATAGTTAGTAGTGTAATTTTATGATATTCATAAAAACTATTGTAACTAGTTAAGCTATCTAGAATTAGTAATACCTTAGATTATTGTAATAATTAAATAGGCCTAGGTTATAATAAATATTTAGAATACTGTTATTATAAATTTATATTAGTTCAATAATCTAATTGTTAATAGTTTAATTGTACCCTTTTTATCATTTTGTTAATAAATATTACTATCTTTAATTGAGGAATTGTTTAATTCATTTTAATACCCAGTAGTCCGTAACAATATTGTTCATAATATATTTATTTATTTTCTTTGACTATAATCGCCATCAAAGCGTCTTGTTTATATTATTTTTCAGCTTCATATGAGCCCATATTCTCTTCATCTCAGTTCTGACATCATTTTTCTTTAAAACCAAGTCTGATTATTTCCTCTTTTATCTGACTGGGGTATCCTATGATCTTTCTTTGTTTTTGTTTGGATTCTGTTTTCAAGTCAGTTTAATCTTTTTTCATTTGTTCTTCTATTTGGCCGAAAAATTTTAATCTGCTTTTCCTTGTCGTTGTTTCCAAGTCTTCAGTTCCCAAATGCTGTGTGCTTTTAGGATTTGTATTTCCATTTTTCATAATTTCTCCAAACTTTGTTAACCTCATTGTTTTAATTATTATATATACAATGCTTTATTCAACTGCCCCATTATATATTCATATACAAATATATCAAAATACAATTGTATAATGATTATATTAGAAATTGATTAACAGCTCTTTATTACACTGGGATATTTTGTATACAGACACTTAAATGAATAAGAATGACAATCAGGCGTGTGGTTAATGAACAGAACGTATATATTAAATTCTTCATTTTTTTTAATTACCAGAAATGATGTTTATTTAACATCACTTTATGCTGCTATGGTTAATCGAACGATGCTACATTGGGAGGTCTAAATTTTTACCTATCCAGGTTTGATTAGGATAGGGATTTTTAACGTGTACCTGGTATAGTACAGAATAGGGACCCATGTTTAACGTCCTTCCGAAGGACGGCATAACCAAGTATTTTTTACTCCCTTAAAAAATCTTAGGAACACCTGCCGGGCTACGAACCCGCGATCTTGGGTTTAGTAGTTTGCTTTAACCACTAGAGCACAGGTCACCCCTCCAGAAATGATAAACCGCAATGTAATTATTTAAAAAAAAAAGCGTATCATGTAAAGAATAATGTTTCTTTTGAGTTTTTCTGATGAACTTTTCAACCGTTTGTAAGTTTTTAGTTAAATATGTCTGTGATAGTAATTAAATTGTTAATATTGAACACAGGAAAGCGTTAGAATATTAATTAATTTTTAGATAAGCTGATATATAAAGTTATTTACCTATTTTTTGGATTCGGAGAACAAAGAAATCTGTGTGTAATTGGAGACATTGCGGTTTTTCGAAACATGATCTAGCCATTAGCGGTTCATTTCCTGCGGTCTTATCCCTTCTCTCTTCTTATCTCCCCTCCCCCCTCGAGTTGTAATCGATAAATATTGATTCTGTGTACATAAGGTTTCTTTTATAAACATTCACCAAACATAACTGGATCATCGGTATATATACTATTGGATCGTTTCAATTGAAATATCTGTTTTCAAAGGAAAGGTTATAGTAAACTAACTTCATGAAATCATTTCCTATATATTTTTCTCAACAGGTTATCGAATTTTCAATACCAGGACTTAAGAATTCAGGTTTTTTGTGATGGAATAAAGTTTGGACTTTAACTTTAAGAAAGTTGCGAAAATTTCTTAACAGATGGAAATCTGTTCTGTTAAGATAAATCTGGCAAATAAGGGTTCTTTTAGGTTCTTCAGTGCATTTAGCAAAACATGAGGTCTGGTGTTGTCTTGTAAGAGTATATGTCCCTTCCGATTAACCAATGTGTATATATATATATATATATATATATATATATATATATATGTGTGTGTGTGTGTGGGCGTATATAGTTTTACACAAACATATATAGCTGTAAATATTCTCAATTAAGTGTAGGTAGCTGAAATATGTTTACGATCAGTGAAGGTATTACATAGTAAGTTGTTGTTTGTGCGTTTATTTATTTAATGTAACTAAATGGGGCTAGGTATAATTTATCTTTATCTTTATTAATATATAATATATACTGGTATAATTTGGTTATTTATCTTTAGCGAGTTCCTGATATCATACTGGCTAATGGCTCCCCCCATTTAACGTCCCTTCCGAAGTATGGCATATCCAAGGATTTTTTATTGTCCTTTATTTAATTGCCTACCGACTCATGATCTTGTTAGCAACAAATAGGTGACCCTTATACTTGATTATTAATTTAAAAAAATGGAAAGGAACTTTTATTCAATTCTATTATTTTAGGTAAGTTGAATAATATATCTGCTGTATGTATTTTACTCTACTTCTGGTATTTTGTAACATTTGATTAATTATAAAATATAATTTTAGTTATCGTATAACAATGAGGCTGGCGGACGACCGATGGCCTAAAAGGATACTGAAACATGTACCATTGGAGAGAAATGGCGGCAGTGCTTTTTTGAATTAGGCTAAGCCATATGACGCGTTGTTGTAAAATAAAGTCTTATATATATATATATATATATATATATATATATATATATATATATATATATATATATATATATATATATAAACTGATCTATGATGAAGGGGGTACGTCAACCGTGTATTACATTGGTGTTTAGACATGGGTTGCTATTGACTGGGGCAGATTGAAATCGTGAGAAAGCTGGGACAGACAGTAGGAGTATTAGTATTCCGTCCGAGACGAACAAGATGGCTGGTTAGCGATGTTCTGACTTCCTGTTCAAGACGTAGTCTGTCTTCTTCCCTCCTTGGAGCCTATTACATGAGGACCTTCGGGCCTCCTTTCAGGACGTAGGATTGGATTTAGGGAAGGAAGAAGGATTCATCCTGAGGAATATGATGAATCCCCGTCAGCGGATTGGGAGGAGATGGCGGAGAACCTCTTCTCATACCTGCCTCTGGAGAAGGGATTTAAGGCTTCCTATCTTCCTCCCTTTGTAAGGACTCGTTCCTTCTTTCAGGATCGAATCCTTTTGATTGATAGCTCTTATTTTTCCACTCTTTGAACCTTATTTATTTTATTCTAATTTATCATTAACATAATATAGTATTATATAAATGTGACTATAGTATAGCTATTACGAGAGTCCTAAATTTTGCCAGTGCATGTATAATTAGGGTAGAAAATCTTTCTTAATTAAGAAGAATTAATCCATTAAGCAAAATATCTTATTCCTTCACTAAGCAAATATTATCCTAAATTAAAAAATAAATCTGTATGGTTTGAAAAAGTGTTCCGACCCATTTTACGTAAAAATAATCTGTTTTGTATAATTTGAAATAGTGTTTTTTGTCACAATTTGTCTCACTTAAGTTAAGAATTCGACATTAAAAAACTTATTCAAGTTATTAATTTATCAGTAATTACAATTCAATGATTTTAACGATAGGCATGAATGTTACACATTTATAAAGTTTGTTGTTAATATTACAAGATTCTAATTATTGTTAATTATACGGGTAATTAAAAAATTTAATTAATAAAACTCATAGTATTTAATACAGACATATACCTTTGTCAGTGGTGCGGACTATTGCTTGTTTCGAGGGATGGGTTTTTATTTTTTAAGTTATTTTTAAAATATGTTTCATTACATATTTAAATTTGTATTATGGTGCTTATTATTATGATCATAATAATCATTATAAGCGAATTATAATGTAATGTGTTTTGATTAAATCACTTTATGCTACCACTATACTATGAATAAAGTATAAAACAAGTGTAAACTCCTTTGGAGTTTATTAATAATTAAAAATTTTTTTTGGAATGAAAATGAATAAGAATTGTAATTTTTGATATTGATAATTATTTTTTTGAATCCATTTATCCAAAGTTTCTTTCTGGTTCGACTGTTACGTCAAATTATTTGCCAACGTTTCGCTAGTCTTGCTGCTAGCTTCCAGGGCTTGGTTTGAGAATAATTCAATTTTTTGTTTCAATTTCCTTTTTTACTTAGGGTTGCACCTCGACAAACGATTAACCTGGAATCCTCATACAAGACTGAAAAGACAAGAAACCGCTCGACGTTTCAGGCTACTTCAATACTTACTAGACAAACGCTCTAAGCTCGCAATTAACTACAAAAGACTCATCTACATGACCATCATAAGACCTATTTGGACTTACGGAGTAGAGCTATGGGGCTCCACTAAGCCATCGAATTCCTCTCGTATCCAATCCCTACAATCCAAAATCCTTCGTAAAATCCTCAATGCTCCTTATTTTGTTAAGAATAAAGTCATCCATAACGACCTTAATGTCCCTTTTGTTGCTGATTTGGCTCGAACCCTCTATCCTTTCATAGCAAACTTCATTCCCACTCAAACCCTCTAGTTTCAAACCTAGCTTCCTCTTCAATTCCCGATAATCCTCCGAGGCGTCTGAAAAGAAGATGGCCACGTGACCTACTAGTGGGTAGTTTCTCTACTTGTCATTCTCATGTCATTATGTAACACGCATTCTATTTACTTGTTGTATAATTGTAATACAGTTGTAAATATCAATAAATAAATTTTTAAAAAAATTTCCTTTTTAGCAAATATAATCCTTTAGCATTCACTATTAGAGACAATTTTGGTACTTTTCCAATCTAAAGCCCATCTACCCCAGTGCCCCAAGTGGCAGTTTGGTTAACTACCTCCTAGTGTGAGGCGAACCTTCCTTAGTCCTTTGTTATTGTTTGTGTTGAGTTGACGTATATTTGTTTTCATTTCATTTATACAATAAGAGTTGGAATTTGATGAAGATTTTTCGGGAGGTTATTGATGAAAACTCAGCTGTGGTATTTCTACAGGAGCGGAACGTCATTCCCCGCAAAATGTCATGTAAAAAGGGACATAATATGAAACTGCAACTGGGGAATGTGATTAGATGGAGATGCTATGTTAAAGGATGCAATTGTGCAATTGCAATTGTTTATGTGGAGGACAAAGTTAGAGGGACGACACCCCTTTGAAGTTATATTGGAAGATATTGTTCTGTTTAACGAACATTGTTTATAATTGTGATATTTAACATATTGTGATAATGTGAAAACATATTGTGATTTGTAATTAATATTGTTTATAATTGTTCCTATATATTGCTGTGTTTAATCAAGATTGTTTATAATAAATGTTTATCAGATGTTAATTTCTATTTTATAATTTCAATAATTAAATATTGAACATAAAAAATTAGATTTAACTACAATGTGATGTTTATTGGTTAATTGTTTTGATTGTTGTGTATATACGACACTGTTTGATGTGATATTCTTATTTGTAATGAATATTGTTTATAATAAATGTTATTTTTTACGTTCTTATTTATTCAGTATTATTTATATATTTTAAATCTAAAGAGAAAATATGATATACAGCTAAAATATGATATTTTTTTTGGTTTTATTTGATTTTTACCTATTTTTCTTTGAAAGAGAAACGATTTGCCCGGGCAAATCTCTTTCTCTTTCAAAGAAAAATAGGTAAAAATCAAATAAAACCAAAAAAAATATCATATTTTAGCTGTATATCATCTCCTATTTCATTTCCTAAGAATCCTGTTGTCTGTTTACTATTTCAAATATATTTGAGGCATCATAACCTGACAGCTGCCAAATAGTTGAGGTAAGTGCCAGAGGAGCGTGCTGGGGTAGATGGGCTTTAGATTGGAAAAGTACCACAATTTTTTATCAGAAGGATTCAATTGTTTTTATAAACGACCAAATAAGTTAAATTTGACATTGGCAACTTCACTTACCTTTTAGTGAAGGTAAGTGAGCACTACCTCATGGAACTAATAGAGTGTATTTATTCCAATGTACTATACAAAGCGATTATATAGTAAATAAAACTGATGTTATCAAATAATATGGTAAATAGTACTGTTGAGGAGGAAAATGGTCCGGGTTGAGGTGAAGAAAATTCTCTTAGAAGTTTTCATTGGTAAGTTAACGTTTCGACCCACATCGCAGTTCTTCTTCAGGGCTAGTTTGATCGGCGGAGGTTGACACTAGACTTCACTTCTAGAATTATGGGTCTAAAAGTTGGCTTACCAATAAAAAGTTCTTCCTATAGCCTAGTGGCAACTTCCGCCCATAAAACTAGCCCCGAAGAAGACCTGGAATTTGGGTCGCTTAAAATATTGCTTAGATTGAATGCGTGCTAGGGCCTAAATTATAAACCAACTTTTCCTTTTGAAAATTCAGTTTCTGGTCCGCTTATTTATATATCTTCTCTTCAATAGATCGGTTATATTTTTTCTAGCACAATGTTTTTATTTGTTCGTTTTATTTCAACACTTATTTTATTATTGCAACACTCCTTGATGGCCTTCGCTGATGATATGGTAGTCCTTGCCAACAACGATTGAGGCCTAATACACAATACTGTGGTTCTTCAAGATGAACTAAGGAAGATCAATATGGAAATGAACCCTGAACAAAACAAAGGTTATGCCCCAGCGAAAAATGAGAGTGATAAGAATCAAGTACAAGCCCATCGAACAGGTGTGAAGCTTTAAATATCTGGGAGCACACCTGGATGAGAACGGAGTCATGGACAATGAAATTCGGGAGAATGTTAACTCAGCTGGTAAATTTTTCCATTCACTAAATAAAAGGTTCCTGAATAAAACAGAAGTATCCAAGGAAATGAGGTTATATAAATATAATTTTCTCTCCATATTAACATACTCTTCGGAATCATAGGCATTAACCCCGGGCATATAAGTAGGACCCAGGCTTCAGAAATAAGATTCCTTAGGAAGACAAGACCTAATTCGCAACACGATCATTAGATCAAACCTCGTAGGCGGGCCTGTAGAAAAAGTCATTAAAGAAAACAGTCTAAGATGGTTTGGACATGTTTATAAGAATGGAAAACAACAGGCAGGCTAAGATGACAACAAGGCTAAGGTTTATGAAAGAATGTCCAGAGAAATACCCCGACATACCTGGGAAGAAGGTGTTAAGGAAAGCTTCGCAAAGAGAAGCTTGCAATGGAACAGAAGAAGAGAAACGGTAGAGGATCGTACGGAGTGGTCCGGGCTGTAGAGAAGGAAACGCCACTCTACTTGAGCGGTAAAGAGGATGGACTATGATGATGATGATGATGATGACTTATTTCTACTCTCAACCACCAGGTTTCCATATTAAAGAATTATATATAAGTTATCGATTTATTTAGGTTAATATGTGGTTCCATTACACCGTAACAATATAATTTATTTAATAAGAAAGAATTAAATTAATTATCATCTTGGGTATTTAGGTTAACTTCTAGACTGTACTGAGAGGAGTTAAACTGAGATTAAGACAGACTTGAGTTAAATATAGTGTGATGGAGACAGAGTAGAGTGGACTCTACACTATACGTAGAGTTCTACACTAGCTCTTGGGAAATGCCTCGCGTGCTTCCGAATCTAATCTCCTGAGATTGTGCCTTAACTTTACCACTATATATATTACATGAGTCTCAGCCGGCAATCAAACTTCGTAAATAAATCAAATTATATTTAGTAACATGCTTTTAAGAAATGGATTTTTATCAAAAATACTTCCATGTATGCGAGTATTCTGAGTGAGGAAATTTTAGGTTTTAAGATTCAAACAGACTGTTTTTTTTTTTTCCTTTAATTTGATAATTTACAATTTTGTAACGATTATTTAATACATGTTGAAGTATAACAATTTACACTGCAAGTTGAATAACATAATAAATTAAAGCTGTAATATATTTATAGCAGTAGGAAAAAGAAGAAAAAACCTACACAAAATAGAAAAATAAATAAAATAAGTATAATTTGTAGTAAAAATAAACAATTTTAGTACAAAACAATCTTAGTACAATTTTTTTTTCCTACCATTTAAGGAATAAATTCGCTTATGATTGATAACTTATTATAATGCATTAAATTAATTATATTTATTCTAATAGTATATGTCTAGTTCGTCTATGTATGTATCGTCTTAAGGTTTGTTTGTTATAATTGCCTATTGATTGCATTAAGGGATTTCCTGAGTTTTTTGTCAAGTTGAAAAAGTTCCAAGTCTGAGAGTGAATAAACTGTTTAATTGTTTGTAGGTCTAAATCAAGTATCATGTCGGTTATTTTTGTGTACCTGGGGTAGTCATTTATGATTCTCTTACATAAGTTCTATATTCTTTCTATTTTTTTTTTATAGTTGGAGTCACAGGTGTAGCTCCATACAGGGGAGGCATATGTCAGTAAAGGTCTTATGACTGATTTATATAATATAATTTTGTTTTTGCTAGAGAGCGGAGGTTTTCTACGGAAATATGGGGCCATAATACTTATACGTTTTTTGGCTTTACAACATTTGTTATTTATATGGGGAGTAAATGTTAATGTTTTATCTAATTCCAGACCGAGGTAGGTGACATTTTGTGCCCAGAGTATTCGAGTATTATTTAGGATAATATGTTCCTGTATAGTAGGCTCAAACAGACTGTTTTGAACATTAGCAACGGTAGATCAAGCTAGAAGCATTGAAAGCAGCAGAAACTTTTACTACAAATAAGAGGTTAAAACATTTCTCTAGTAGGCCAACGTTTCAAACCCACATTGCTGGTCTTCTTCAGGGCTAGCTTGATGGGCAGGGGTTGACACTACTCTTGAGTCGAACTCCCGCTCATCAAACTAGCTCTGAAGAAGATCTGCTATGTGGGTCGAAACGTTGGGCTACTAATAAAAAGTTCTCCCTCAATAAGGGATTTTTCTTGACTTCTATCCGGACCATTTTTTTCCTCATATATACAAAGTCAACTATATGAATAGTTGGAGATAGCATAAAGAAGAAATTTATTGATCTATGTCAGAAATGTACAAGCTTCGTCTCTTTTAATTTTTAATTAAACGTTTGTTTAACGTAAAAGTTTGTGCCACAAAATATTTATCAGAATAAAAAAAGTTGCACCGCTCTGCATCCTTATTATTTATATTGAGATTGAATTATTATCTAAAAAAAAAATCTGTACCAATACAATCCTAGAAGGGTCTGGGGTAGTAAATGGTACAGTACATACAGTACTGTTTCATGGACCATGGATGTGCAGGGAGGTGATTTGTCCTGGATCTCGACCACCAGATTCCCCCTCCCTTATTTTGGGTACCCACTTTATAGAGACTCTTGTCTCAGGAGGGCCCTAGATTATATACTATCCATCTCTGGCTGCTAACATACTAAATAAAAGTTTTATCTGCAGCGGGATTTGAACCAGTTTTTTATTATTTATACTTATTCAGGGTCTAAATTTTGTTATAAGAACAAAATAAGAGTACAGGATCAGAATATTAGATTTTATTTCCCAATACCCTTATTAATGGTCCTGATATTTTTTGCCATTATGGATGATATTTGCCTTAGCATTTTTCTTCGTTTTTATCTCCTCTGGAGCTTGTCCAAAGGTCCTCGTTATATTCTTGTTTTTTGTTTAAAAAAAAAGCGATATTTTGTGAAGACAATTGCTGGTTGTCTTGAAATTTTTGTTTGTAATTTATATTTTATAAATGAGGTTAATAAAAATTGAAATGTTCACTAGCATTTACTACGCTATCCCTTTGCATTTTTGTATCAGCTGAGTTCTATTTGAATAAATTAAAAATAATAAATAAAAATATGAAAAATGGTGATGTGTTGAAGAAGAATGCGTGTGCGTTGTCGGGTATTAAATATTTGATAATAGCATGACTTAAACTAAGACTCTAATGAATTATAGCTCTATTTATATCGGATTTAATGATATGAATGAATAATAAAAACTACAATTTAGAAGAAAACAATGAATCTGCGGCCATAGGTTTTACCACACAAATTATATATTTTTTTAAATATTAATAGTTGGCCTTGTATACATATTTGGAAGAAAATGGTGTGGGTTGAGGTAAAAAAATGTCACTTAAGTAGCGAGAAACGTTTATTAAAGAGCCAACGTTTCGACCCACATTGCAGGTATTCTTCAGGGCTTTTAATTTTTACTTTAACTTTAATATTTAATATTTTATTTACTTATTAATGACAAAATAAAAAGGTTAACTCGCTCAAAGGTTTGAAATTTGGAAAAATAAACAGTAGAATATGCTAAGAACTACTGGTATTTTGGATCTAGCTTATAAAGACCAAACTAGACCAGCAAGAATATTTTAGGAATGAGGAGGCGATTCAGTAAATTACCAACTCAGCTGACAGAAACTGCCATAGTATTGGGACCCAAGGCTAAGAAAAGTCATAATATCTGGTCATGGTTTGAGAGTTAAGTGTTATGTTGTTTATAAACACTGGAATTTATCGACTGCAGATGTGCATGTGACATGGCGACTGGCCCTTAGTAACATAAACAAGAAAACTATTCGTAGCGTAGAAGCTGAGAGTCTAAAGGCTCATTGCCAGAAGTTTTTAGTTTTAAGTTAGTAAATAATACTTATTTTTTATGAAGTAAATAATATAATATATCTCAAAATATGTATAATACATTATGTATGTATCGATTTATTGAATGTATATCCAGATGTATCGAAATCTACAATAATAGTGTACGTTATTAATATTGCTTTTTATAGAGCATATCTATTTATAGATGTAGTTTAGCATCATTAATTAGAATTTGAGAATCATTTACAATGCTGCTTTTGTTAAGTTCCTATTTATTTTCGATAAGAAATTAATTAGTTTATTTATTAATTCTTTTCAAATTTTATTTATTTACATTCTTATTTTATTTATTGAATTATTCACAGAAGCATTAATTTTTCATTAATAATATACCAATATATTCGTAATTTACTAATAGTAAAAATATAATTACTATATGTTATAAAGGGTTTTGTATATGCAGTAAAAAATATTATATCTAAATATTACGTCAGAAAATTTTTTTATTTATACTAAAATATACATTGATATGAATTTAATTTTTTTTAATAGAGCATATCTCTTTGCATCATCAAGTAAAATAAGGGCACCATTTTTCTAGATTTTTTTCTATTATTTTTTTTAAAAAAAATGTCTATTTATTTACCACAAGAAATTAATTTAGTGTCCAAAGAAACATTAGGTTTTTGGTTAATAATATAAAAATACAAATTATTATCTAAAAATAATTGTTTAAAATGCGTTTTTCTTTTGCTCTTAACCACATCATATTTTCACAAATATCGATTCGTTGTGTAAGATGTTATTCTCGAACGCTTTCATGAAATAGAATAATTAAATGTGTCGAAAAATCCATGTTAAAACTGACTGTTGCAGAAAAAAATTTCACGTATTTAGTATCTATATTAACTTTAAGTTATCGACAACCAAGCCTTAAAACAAAAAACTAACATCGACAAAAGAATAACGAAACAAATACAACGCATCTTCTCGTCAAAACCCAAATATACCTACACTTATATAAATATGCCAAATAGTAAGTCGGTTGATTTCATCCTCCATGAAAAACTAAATCTCTTTCGCTACTAAAATCACCAGAAAGGAGTAAAAAAATTAATTAAAATACGTGACTTACTGAACGGTTTCAGTCACATGTGAACAGTTTTTACATGCTGAAGAAAAAAAATTGTAAAATTCGTCTGGCAATGTTTTTAACCAGACTAAGAATGTTTAATATTTTTTAAATTATTTTACTTGTTATAGAATATGAATAATGATTAAGTTTTTTAGGTATGTCGAAAATGGTGGGTGGATGCAGTCAATGAACTTTACACAAATAAGCAAAACTTATTTTATTTTCTGCCAACGTTTCGGTTTAATTTTCAGACAATCGTCAGGGATGAAATAAAACAAAACAGAATACAAATATCATCAGTTTCTTTTACTGTTACTCATAAAATTCATTCTTAGTTTAATCATTGAAATGGGTTTCAGAATAAAAAGATATGACACCGAATTGTTTATTCCATCAAAACATACATATAATATATAAATATATATATTGTCTCACTGAAATACAAAATATAATAATACATTGAACTCTATCCCCCTCAAAACAGTATTATTATTTCAATCAAATAACATTCTTTGTTATAGTAACAGATTCAATTAACGTTAAATAATCTAATGCAATTTACCACCCACAGGTTTCACAGATCGTTTTTATTAATTGACGTGTCACATCGTCAAAGTTTTAGTTATCAAAATAATTGGATAATTAAAATATTTTCATTAGGCTTTGTTAGGAATTCTTTTGTAGTAAATGTGATTTTCATATATATTGTAGTTTATTTGAATCGCTATAGAAATATAAAAAAAAAAAAAAAAAAAGGAAACATTTTATTCAATAGATGTTTATTAACATGTATATAAATATTTCTCTCTCTCTCTCCTTTTATAAATATATATATATATATATATATATATATATATATATATATATATATATATATATATATATATATATATATATATAAACTTTGTTCTATCTTACTGGAATTTGCATTGAGATGAACCTTCGTTCTGTAAACAGAGTTGAAGCTCCCAATTATTAGCTAAGATATATTTTTATAACACAGCCAATCCTTCGAGGTGAGGTAAAGAAGAAAATATTTCCCACCATTGAATGAATAATTGCATATTTAACTGTCTGATTATTCATTTCTAACTTTATCTCAAGGTTGAGTTTGAAGAGTTGCAACTGTTTAGTTTTATGTTGTCTGTATATTCAATTTTTTATTATGATATTTAAGGAACCATTGCTATATCGGTAGTAATATTCTAACTGTTCAATTTTTTAAATACAAATTTGATAATTCGATAATTAAACTTTTAAACTTTAATGCTTATTAGTACTCTATTTTATAGTAAAAATGAAAGATCGAAAGGATTTATCATTATCGAAAGTGATAATGAAATTTTTAATTTTCCATGCCACAGTAGTGACATTCATCCACGGTTCCGACATAAAATAAATTTGGTAGATATTCTTCAGAAAATTATTAAATTTATTTAGGATTGCACATTAACATTTATCGATTAATTAGTTAGTTTGGATTATTTTTGAGTTCATTGGTAAATACAGTACTGACATTTAAGTGATTTACTATTAGTTGTCTCTAGACTGTAAGCTATATTATAAGAAACAGCTCGTCGTTACAGGCTACTTTAACACTTATTAGAGAAACGCTCTAAGCCCCCAATTAATTACAAAAGACTCATATACATGACTATTATAAGAACTATTTGGGCTTACGGAGAAGAGCTTTATGGCTCCACTGAGCCATCGAATTCCTCTCGTATCCAATCCTTATAATCCAAAATCCTTCGTAAAATCCTCAATGCTCCTTACTTTGTTACGAATACAATCATCCATAATGAACTCAATGTCCCATGTGTTACTTATTTGGCCCGAATCCGGTATCTATCCTTTCATAACAAACTTCATTCCCACTCAAACCCTCTACTTTCAAACCTTACAACCTCTTCAATTCCTGATAATCCTCCGAGGCTTCTGAAAAGAAGATGACCTCTTGACCTTCTAAGTTGAATTCGTTATTTGAGTACTACTACTGAATAATTTCTCTTCTTGTCTATATGTATATACATGCCTATATGTTTCATTCCTGCCTTTTAGTAGTTGTATTGTTATAATGCAGTGTAAATTTCAATGAATTAATATAAATCGTTAAGGGATGACCAGTGATAGCAAACAAAACTGGACATTAAAAAACACTGTTAGAATCCAACTTAGAAATTATTGATGTTACTAAAATCTATATTCATGTCCACGTAATATCCTGAAGAGTTTTGATATCCAGTTGTCCAGAATAAACTCTTATTGAGTATTTTTTACTGCTTTTATCTTTAATAAAAGAAAGTTTGTATTCCCAAAACATCTTTACTAACAGTTTAAGCGACGAGTTAAAGTAAAACTAAAAAGCCTTGGATAGCTCAATTGGCAGAGCGATGTCACGGTGAGACAAAGGTTCCCGGTTCAAATCTCTTAAAAAAAAATTAAAAAAATAAAAATATTTATAACTCGTAAAAAATTACCAATAATTATAAAAAAATATAAATAATAATATGACGTAAGTCAATAAGATAATAAATTAAAATTAATGTTCAAAGAACTTCGTTCTAGTGTATTCATAGCAAAAATGGCGGGAGCACTGGTTTTAGGATCTATGAGAGAAAAGGTACGCCCTCGACCGGGAGGGGCCTTGGATAGCTCAATTGGCAGAGCGATGTCACGGTGAGACAAAGGTTCCGGGTTCAAATTCCGGTCGAAGGCCAATCTTTTCTCTTAAAAAAAAAAAAAAAAAAAAAAAAAGTATGTTGTATGTTACACTATTTGGAACATTAGGAGTATCTAAATAAATAGAGTAAAGAGCATTGAGCAGGTAGACTGTCAAGAAAAGGGTCTCCCTTGTAGCACTGATCAGCATAGAATAAATATAATGATTCAATAATTATTATTTAATTTAAGGAAGAAATAGTTGGGGGTGCAGTCAATCAAAACACCAAAATAAGCATAACTTATTTATTATGTGCCGACGTTTCGGCCTACAATGTAGGCCATCTTCAGGGCTAAGAGAGAGAAACAAACAGAAATATATAAAAACGTAGTAGTAACAAGAATATATAAAGTGGTACAGGAGTGGAAATTAAAATATCAATGTAACTATCATATTATGTATCATATGTATCATATCATATACTATGTAAGTATCAATGTAACCCCTCATGTCTGGTATCTTATCCATATCTATAATTAAACTAGTTTTTTCTAAATCCTTCATACTCACCCCCCTTTTTCTATATTTTAATCTTCTCTTTTTGTATCTTTCCGTTTACCTCCTCATTTTTCTTTCCCTTTATATTACTGTTAACATTTTATCCTTTCTTGACATGTATTTTTTTTTTTCTATTTTATATTCGTATTCTTCTATTATTATATCTGTCACTATTAGAATTTCTGTTCATCATCTACAATTTTATTTTTATCTATCACTATTTTAAGTTTATTATATTCTGTAACCAGTCTTATATTCATTCTTATTTATCATATATCTATTCACTATTTCATCATATCTAGTCACCATTTTAACTTCCACTCCTGTACCACTTTATATATTCTTGTTACTACTACGTTTTTATATATTTCTGTTTGTTTCTCTCTCTTAGCCCTGAAGATGGCCTACATTGTAGGCCGAAACGTCGGCACATAATAAATAAGTTATGCTTATTTTGGTGTTTTGATTGACTGCACCCCCAACTATTTCTACCTTAAATTAGAAGATACAGTCGACCAATTCTTCTCTAAAATAATTATTATTGTTTAATAAAAAACTTCTATTCAATCAATCACAGCAACCTTAGAAGAAGCGATGGATATTTCTCTTATTCATTACTGATTTAGAATTACTATATCTCAAGTGTTAAGATCTCAAGGTGGCATCCCATTTTATTATTTAAATAATATTCTGATCAAAGCATCTGACTTTTCCTTGACATCCTTGCTTGGGCAGTGAAGCCAATATAGCCAGTTTTTTACCTTTTAAGACTCCTCTGTAAACAAATATATATATTTTTTTAAGAAGGACCTCAGCTGATAAGATAAAAGAAAAGGAGTCAACGTCCTTCATTAATTGTGGCCTTAGGTTATCGCTCCTCTGGAGATAGCGCGGGGACGATGGTTCCAGAGCACTATCATCTTCCAAATCATCTCAACATGTGTACGATATAATTAGTGCAACTATATAAAGAGATATAATACAGACGAGGGGGAGTGCCCTCTGCCTACCTAACGGCGGACCGGCCCCTGTTCATATTATAGGTTATACCACTGTACATTCAATTGTAGTAAAGTTGCTACTTAACTATAATGCAATTGGGAAAAACCACAATGCAAAGCCTTATATTTCAAATCCAGTATTACACCCACTTACCAGTCGACGTTTCGCCTATTCAAGCATTATCAAGACACAAAAACAAAAAGTAGTTGTATGTTGAACGTTTTGGTGGAAGGGTGCTGTCTCATGTTTGGAGCCTGTTTGGGCTGTTGATCTTTGGGATGTATTGCACCTTTTTCTTTGGGATGTGATTCACATAGCCCTTTTTTTGTTTTTGTGTCTTGATAATGTCTGAATAGGCGAAACGTCGACTGGTAAGTGGGTCTGGATTTGAAACATAAACTGGCTTTGCATTGTGGTTTTCCCAATTGCATTATAATAAATAATAGTGTTTCTTTTTGAGTTTTTGGCTCTATTTTATTGAGTTGCTACTTAACGTTTTAGTAGAGGTCCCCCGATATTATTCTTGAATTCAGTTTAGTATTTATTTTTTCCCCCCTTTATTTGCCTACTAAAGTATGATTATCCACTTCATATACTTGAAATATGGAGTATTTTACATTAAATAAAGTAATAAAATATTATTTTATTTATTTTAGGTTTGTTTTATACATAAAAAAAACATAATTTTAAGGGAAATATCTTATTTCACTGCAAGATCTGTATTGAAATAACAATGTGAAATCGATTAGCTTATTTTATTTTTAAATCTACGCATTCCATTGAAAAACAGTGCTATATTTAGTGTAACCGCTAAAAGTAGTCAGGAACAGTGGCTTTGTGATTTGCCGAATTTTTAAAATATTTGTAATTTTACTGGACAAATCGAAAAGAGTAATTCCTGGATGCGTTGCTACGCAACTCCCAAAGCACAGGATCACCAAACACTTTGTTTATATAAAAGAGAGAGAATGTATTCTTATATTTTATTTTATTGAAAGCTGAAGATTTGTGAACCCCAGGATCATCTTAAAGAAGTAACGTAGCTTTTGACAAATATTATGCCGTGAATGATTCTGCACCAGATACAGATAAAGAAAAATCATTTCACCAACTGCATAAAGAAACATAAATGGAAGGAAAGGAAAAGACAGGGAAAGAGTAAACAAAATGTAGAATTACGATGAAACTATGCATCACTAATATCGTCGCTGTCAACAAAACAATACCGCCTATCTACAGATTTTTGTGAAAATGAGTCAGTAACGGTAACACATTCTACAGCTTGAATTACGCACTAAGGAAGGCAGGTATTAAGGTCAGCAATATGGCGGGGTATGATTTAATGGTACTTCTCTTCAATAGTTCTGAAAATAATTGCCAAATCTACAGTCGGCGCGGGGTTTTTTCTCCTCTGTGAAAAATCGCCCAAAGTGTACATAAGCAGTATTGTTTTGATAGCGGCGATATGTTTTTATGCAAGAGATGAGATATGTTGGTAATGTATAATTATCTGTATAAACATTATCGTATTCAGCGAACGGGGAGCTGAGAATAGTAAGGTGTAGATTAGCAAATTAATTGATTAAATTATATTATAATTAATTACAGAGGGAGTGAGTGGTTGGCCCAGAGTATAGGGTGCTAAAGTTCTAGGCTGAAGGTCACTGGATCAAATCCGGCTGAGGCAGATAAATTATTTAATCTGTTGACAGCCAAGGATGGACCTGCAGACACAAAAAGATCTGCAGATCCCCATGTGATTCATTCAACCTTTATTAAGTGGGTACCCTTAACTTGGTGAAAAACCTTGCGATTGAGAAAGATGGACAAATCTCCTCCCTAAACAATCGTTGTTTTAGAACCAGTACAGTTTTTACTATTATTTTGAACCCTAAGACTCTTCATGTGCTGCTGTGTTACTAGTTTTTTTTTTTTAAAGTTTTCTATCGATTTTTCTCAAAACTAAGCCACTGCTCATATTCATATACCAACTACCATACTACTTTTGCAAAAGTTCTTTTAGTTGTCTTCCATCCTCGTAGTATTAATATAGAGCAGTATTAGTATAGAGCGCCATTGAAAGTTGGAAATAAGTTTAAAGTAGAGGAATTCTGTAATAATTAGCGCGACTTTTTGAGGACATGGAAGCGCTCGAATACAGCGGAAGTAAAAACTTTCTAAAATTACTTCGAGGGGGGCGATGGATAAGCGGGAGGCGGGGGGGTAAGGGAGAGGGGGAGGATAAGCGCGTAACAGGATCCAGGGAAGCCCGCATCGATGGCCGGAAGTTCACCTTCCATGGCTTCTTATACCACCACTTCACCTCTCTTTTTCCCTTCTATCAACATCGAATAATTAATCGATACTAGTATATTCAGTTTTACATTGAAGAATCAATCTTATTCTGTCCCGTCTCCATGTTTTTCATGATTTGAATTGCATCATTGCGTTTAAATTGTTTGTTTTTTCTATTTAAAATTGTTATTTTGGGATGGCGAAAATTTTACGAAGTCGTCTGATATCAAGAAGAGCCAAGGTCATGCTGTACAAAACAATCATCAGGCCTGTTTTGACTTATGGATCGGAAACCTGGCCTCTGTCCAGGGCAGATGCCAACAGTTTGCTGCTGTTGAAATATATAACAGAAAAATATTAAGAAGAATGTTTGGAGCTGTAAGAGTTGGCGATCAATTTAGACTCAGACAAAATGCAGAGCTGTATCTTTTGTATCAGGAGCCTGCCGTGGTGAAGCACATAAGAATAGCTAGATTGAGATGGGCTGGACATGTGACCAGTATGGAGGACAACGCTATCTTAAAAAGACTTCTGTTTGGATTCGTTGATGGAAAAAGAAAACGTGGGCGTCCACGACTTAGATGGTCAGATGAAGTCGAGAGTGATGCAGACAGCATCATTGGATCCAGAGCTTGGAAGACCTTGGCGCAGGACAGAGAAGAGTGGAGGCGACGCCTTGATGCGGCCAGGACCCGTGCTGGGTTGTAGAGCCAGTGATGATGATGATTTAAAATACCATTTTATTAATTTGTATACATCGCGAGAACACGGGGATATGGAATCAGTGAAGAGAATGGATATGTCTGACCAAGGTACAAACCAGGATTGCTCAGTTGGTAGAGCACCACAACGGAAATGTGGGAGACCTAGGTTCGAATCCTTGCCCTGGGCATATCTTTTCTCTTCAATAATAAAAATATTTAAAATTATAACAATTAATAAAAAAGTAAAATAAAATAAATTATAATAATATATAATGACGTAAGTCAAGAAGATCATAATTAAAGAAATGTTCAATGAACAATCTTCCCCTTGTATGCATCGCAAATTGCGAGACCACGTGGTTATGGGATCAGTGAAGAGAATGGATATGTCTGACCGAGGTACGAACCAGGATAGCTCAGTTGGTTGCGGACGGAAATGTGGGAGACCTAGGTTCGAATCCCGGCCCTGGGCATATCTTTTCTCTTCAAAATAAAAATATTTAAAATACCTTTTGCTTGTTGGTATTTCTCCTCATGTTTACACCTTGCAGTTAATTAATTTGACAAAATCTGCATTCATTATTATTTTTCTTTTGGGACGGGAGCGGCTCAGTGGTAAAGGTCTTGCGTTCAAATCCAACTGCGTGACAGACTTTAATTTAATCTGTTAGCAGCTGGTGATGGATCTTATGAGATCTATAACCCTACCGGAGCTCACCCAGCCTCTATACAGTTCGTACCCAATACAGGGGGAAATCTGTTGGTTGAGCGTGATTTAGGAAAAATCATCCCCCTGGAGAACCGTTGTCCATTATCTGTTTAATCTTCTCCTATCAAGTCCGGATAACAGGGAGTAGGAACAGAGGAAGAACGTGTGGGTTTTGTGTTGATGAATGGAATGTTCAGTATTTGCAGTGAATATATCATTTTACAGAGGAAATGCACATTTAGTTGTGTATGGTGTGATTTGAAATGAGCCAATTTTTTTTAGAATTTCGGATTATGTTGTTGCATCCAGCCTATGTTCTTTAATTTTTTTTAATTATAAAGGGGAGTTACCCCCCATTTGGCAACATATAAAATTCTTTATTTACTGACACTACTGTATACACAGTATACAATATATTACAGTAGGAACTCAATATTTTAGTGAAAGTATCCGTATATTATCGATACGTAGATAGCGAAGTTTAGTTTAGCACTTAATCTGTACCACTCTGGTTAGCCCATTAAAATATTAATACCTGGTTTAAATCGATCCATTCCATTTTTTAATTGAAATTTAAAAGCTCGCCGTTTCAGTCTCCATCAACACTTACTAGAAAACATTCTAAGCTCCCAAATAATCACAAAAGACTCATTTACATGACTAATATAAGACCTGCATGATCTTGCTAAGTAAAGTTCTTCAATTCATCTTTTATACAATCCTTGTTTAAGGTCACCTGTGGTCTAGTGGTTAGCGTAACAAACTACTAAACCCAAGATCGCGGGTTCGTAGCCCGGCAAGTGGATTTTTTTAAGGGAGTATAAAATCCTTAGTTACGCCGTCCTTAGGAAGGGACGTTAAACGGGGGTCCCAAGCCTGTACGATGTCAGGTACTCATTAAAAATCCCTATCCTAATTAAACCTGGAGAGGCAAAATTTAGAGCTCCCACTGTGGCATCGTCCGATTAGCCTTAGTAGCATATAAAGTGACGTTAAATGAACAAACAAACAATCCTTGTAATCCAAAATCCTTCCTTAAATTGTTTTTTAATGCTCCTTACTATGTTATCAATAAATTAATCCATAATGTACCTCAATGTCCCATTTGTCGCTGATTTGGCCCGAACCCAATATCGAGAAATATTTACATTGCTTTTATCTTCTTAGAATCAACTAGCCATTTTACTAAAACATTCCTTAATTACAAAGTTATGTAGTATAAAGTTGTACTGAGCCTGGAAAGGCAGTATAGCGTCCGTTGAACCCGACGAACCATACTTGCCATAAATCAGCCAAGGAAGACAAGGCTTCCCGAAGAGGACTGTTATGGAAGATATGGCGGAAGACAGCTCTGGAATGCTGGGTGTCACCGCACCGAAGCTCAACTTCTTCTTTTTTCTTTCCAGGACTCTAAGAAGACCGGCCTAACAGGTTTACTCTCTCACTTTGTACAATCAGCTGGAGGTTCATGGTCAGCCAGCTACTGTTTCTTCTGCTAGGGTTAATTGTCCTCTTGCTCTTGATGGTTCAGACGACATAGTGATAATAATAATAATTAATAATAGTTTGCTATATCCTTAAAACAAAAAATTAAATAATAAAAACTGCACCAATAAAAGCCATGAAGAATCTTGGATTCAATACATAGTAGGGAATGTACTATTTCTTAGCAAACAGTTGCGCAGGTAATATTATATGATCGAGATCACAATCAACCGGTAGGATTTCCTCCTAATTGGAAACCCACTTATTGGAAAAAGGACGTTTCGGCCGTAACTTGCCAGCCATCATCAGGGCTAAGTTCACTAATATTATTAGCAGAACATTGGCTCAGATGTTTCATAAAATAAAAGCTTCTTAGTGGATAAATACTTGTTTAGTCTGTACTTGGAATATAAAGGTATCCCTCCTAAGTAAACTGGAAGTTATTATTATTCTAAAATTAAATAACAATTTTTTTTCTGTTTCAGGTAATGAATTTATCTTTACTCACCGAAAATCCTTAACCCACTGAGGTAATTTGTTTTATTTATTTAAGTCTTCATTCGTAATTAAGAGTTCTTTTTGCAACAAATTCATAATGATAGAGTTTTTTCTTAAAGTTAGATTTTTTTTTAAAGTTTAATATGATAATTTGAATCAATATTTATATCCCATTGATGATGGCCTCGAGACCATCTGCTATAGAGCTTTATTGGAGTGCTACCGATGGGTAATTTTTCCACAAGTTGTTTTCATGTCATATTGTACATTTTAGCAGATTTACTTGTTGTAATATTATTATAGTTGTAAATATCGATAAATTAAATTTTTTTAAACATATATCCCATTGATTCTTGTAGACGAGGTGCGATACATAGGACTGCATTTTGACGAATCATCAATTTGGAATACTCATACTAGACAGAAAAGTTAAGAAACTGCCCAGGCTAATGCAACATTTACTAGACAAACGGTCTAAGCTCTCAATTAATTACAAAAGACTCATATACCTGACAATCATGTGACCAATTTGGACCAACTGAGTAGAGTTTAACGCCTCCAATAAGTCATCGAATTTCTCCCGTATCCAATCCTTACAATCAAAAAATCCTTACTTCGTAACGAGTATAGTCAATCTTACTGACTTCAATGTCACATTGGTTGCTGATTTGGGCCGAACCAGATATCAATCATTTCATGACAAACTTTATTCCCACTCAGACCCATTAGTTTCGAACTTAGCTACTTCTTCAATTCCCGATAATTCTTCTAAGCGACTGAAAAGAAGATGACTTCGTGACCTTCTAAGTTGAATTCGTTATTTGAATGCTTCCACTAGGTTGTTTCACTACATTCCCGTATGCATGCGACAAACATTTAATTTGGAATTCTCATATTAGACTGATAAGACTAGAAACTGCTCTCCATTTCAGGCTACTTCAACATTTACTAGACAAACGCTCTAAGCTCCCAATTAATTACAAAAGACTCATATACATGACAATCATTAGACCCATCTGGACTTACGAAGTAGAGCTTTGGGGCTCCACCAAGCCATTGAATTCTTCTCTTATTCAATCCTTACAATCCTAAACCCTTCTTAAAACACTCAATCCTGATTTTAATGTCTCATTTGTTGCTGATTTGGCTCGAACCCGATATCAGTCCATTTATGGCATATTTTTTTCCCACTCAAACCCACTGGTTTCAAACCAATTCCCGATAATCCTCCTAGACGTTTGAAAAGAAGATGTACTCGTGACCTTCTAAGTTGAAATTTTTATTTGCGTACTTCCACTGGGTAGTTTCTCTTCTTGTCTATGTGTATATGCATGCCTATATGTATCATTCCTGCCATTTACTTGTCGTATTGTTACAATACAATTGTAAATTTCAATGAACAAATTTATTTTTTTTTTTTTTACATTGTTTAAAAGCCTAGGCCGTTTGATAAAATAAAAAAAAGTTTTATTAATACTTATATAGGTTGAAATGTGTCAGAATGGCTACTTCTAAACCCAGCTCGACACAGGTGAGACTCCAAGCAATCCCAGTAGAAGGTTACGAGCATTGAATAGAAATAGGAGACGCTTTTTGTTCCCACATTTCTTGGGACAAACTCTAAAATATTCTTGTAATATTCAGCTCATACGTCCTCTTAGTATGCGTTTATTGTCCGCTTACAGAAGTAGGTCTTTTTATTTCTTTTATGTATTTAGTTATAAATTAAATAATTGAATATGTATATCATTCTATACATCTGTAATAGGCCCATGAATAACAATTACGATTAATTTTTCTATTATAAAAATTGAAAATTATATACATGTGTATACGAGTATGTATAATCATAGGCGTAACGAGGGGGGTTATTTGGGATGTAACCCCCTCCCATTGCTTAGAAGAAATTATAAAAAAATCGTAACAATTTAAAAGAAATAAAAATTTGAGGGATTTTACTTTTTCAAAGTTATTATTGTGGGATTACAGAAGTATGGGTCAATAATGTCAAAACCACAACGAAGAAAGTGCAAACACAGTTATTGTAATGAATAAAAGGTACACTAAAACGATAAACCAAAACGTAATACTGTTTATTTACAATTAATTTTTATAATAAAATTGGAAAAATACCACAATGCAAAGCCTTATGTTTCAAATCTAGTAATACACCCACTTACCAGTCGACGTTTCGCCTATTCAGGCATTATCAAGACACTAAAAACAAAAAAGGGTTATATGAATCACATCTCGAAGAAAAAGGGCGCAATACATTCCAACGATCAACAGCCCAATCAGGCTCCAAACATGAGACAGCACCCTACCACCAAGACGTTCAACATACAAATGAAAAGAAGCATATGTATAATAAATAATAGTGTTTCTTTTTGAGTTTTTGGCTCTATTTTATTGATACAATTAATTATATTATTATAGCGGCAGTAGTGGCATCTAGCGGCAACAATAAGATTTCAAATGTGAGAACAGTTTATTAGACAATTCTTCGAATCTAGAAGTAAAGTCTGGACGGGTCTAGAAAGTTCCATAAGCAATTAACTATAGTATGTTATTGTAACCAATAAATAAGGTTACTTGTATTTAAAAACTATTTCTTGATTGTCCTTCCAAAAATAACATTTCTAATGAAAATAACATTTATAACTTCCAAAATAACATTTATAAAAAATTATAATCAATTTATTTAATTTGAAGCTACATGATTACAGTATAGTATAAATTATGCCCATATTACGAGGCATCTTTTTTGAAGGGAGTTATATGTTGGAGTGGTTGACTGGTGGGGGTTAACCCTCCCCTCCCCCATGAGTCAACTCTAGTTACATTAATGTGTATAATCGTTCCGTCGCACAGTCTCTTAAATAAGTTAGTATTCTTAAATAGAAGAAAATCTGGTAGTTGAGCATGTTTATATCCAGGTATCCCACTTGCACAATCGTTGGCTAAGATAATCAACTAATAATAAATATCATATTTTACAATTTTCTATACATTGGCTTCTGTGTCTCTATTGATTATGAAATTCGAAAATCTGACAATCGTTGTTTGTTTTTTGTTTTAAAAAAACATATTACTGATTAAAAAATCGGGTACAATTTTTTGACTTTTTCCTTTCCAACTTGACTGATTCAAATCATAATAGACACCATCAAATATGAAATACAATAGAATATTTCTTGATGTTAGTTGAGTTTGCAACGTTACACGTCAGGTGAATTTTTTTGATAAAGAAACAAAGTCAATATTTGTTTTTGTATGCTAAACAAAGTAACTGTATACGAATTTTCAAAGCAAACAAATGTTAGTTCTACTGAAGATTCGAAGTCAGTTCTTACTCAAACAAAATGGCCATAATTAAAAGAAAGATAAAGAAAGGGGGGATTTAATATTTTATGATTGGCTGTCAATTAATTTGTTGGTAATTTTTATCATTCGATTACCAATGCAATGAACTACTAAATAAATGTAAATTAATACTGAAATTAGTTAATACTGAAAATTGTTTTCCTAATAATGAGCATGGATCATAAAATTAAATAAGAAATAGCTTTGATTAAATAATTAAATTAAAAATTCGGGACTCAGAGTTTTTTTATAAATGACGAAAAACTCCTGTCTAATTTTTTTTTCAATGAATATCTTTATTCAGCTCAGTTAATTCAAATTTGTTTATTCAATCAATTGATTCAATATTCTTGTATAAATATTTGACTATATAAATTGAGATTCTGAATAAATTTAATAATAAAATTATTTTCTGTATACTTTTCATCACCAATTTATACAGTCCACGTGCGATTTATCCCATCTAATTTGTCACTCAATTCTCATAATTTAAAAAAAATAACTATCAAACTAATAATAACTGTAAAAATAATGTTTAATTTATTTTTTAGGGGGTTATTGGAAATCAGTTGGTAAGGACTTATAATTACTTAATACATATCCCATTGAAAATGTTTAATATTAAATTCTGCGCCGAAATATACATATTATTTAACGTATATTCATCATATTACGTATGCATCCTGGAACTCAATTCAATATAAATACACTGCTATATCAGCTTCACTGCCTAGCCGTTGATCACAAAGAAAAGTCAGATCCTTTATAATATATCTGGATAACATTTAGATAATAAAATGTATTTATGTATGTAAAATAGTAATTCAATATCATTAATGAATAAGAGACATACCTCCCCCCCTCCATCTTCTCAAAAGGTTGACGTGGTTGAATGACTTGGAATTGTTCATTAATATATTTATTGTGTACTGATCATATCTACAGGTTAACTTATATATCTACGTACAAAGAAAGAAAAGACCCTTTTGCTACATGTGACAGTCCTACATGTTGGGTTGCCGGCTTCTTGCCAAAGACTGTCTTATCTCTTAAGGGTAATGTTACCGATCCTAAAGGACAATTAAGCTAACTGCTCAATGCCCCTTTCCCTATTTATTTAGGTACTCCTAATGTTCCACAAAGTGTCACATATAAGAAAAAGATGATTTATGCTGTAAATTTGATATCCATTCGGAGATGGAATTCTTGAGAACAGCACCAGGAATATCTATGTATGACAGGACACTCAATACAGTAGTTCGAGAGATTATGCGTACTAATTCTACTTCTCGAAAAAGAAAAAAAAAAAACACCATCAAAGGATCGGAGTAGTTTGGACATGTAATGATGTAATATAGAAGATTACCAGAAATGATGCTGTACTGGTGCCGTGATGGAAGAAGAAGAGACCAACCCAGAATCTCGTTTCAGATTAACAAAGTTCAGGAATACGGTCTCAATAAAGAAGTTTCTCTTGATAGGAAGACCTGGAAAAAATATTGCCCTAAAATTTGGTTGAAGAAAACCTCTACTTTGGGGGGGGGGAACTCAATATAGAAAAAAAACAAAGTACTACTCAGTAACTTAGCGCCCTGAAAATTGAACTACATCGGCTTTCCGGTAATTGTAATATGCTAATGACTTGCTTTTTAGTCGAATCTTTAATAAGATCATAAGATGTGATGCGGATGCACTTATGATTGCTTTAGTTTCTGGTCTATCAGATGACACTACAGAATTAAATTATATATGATATGATAATATATGAAAAAAATAATATTAGATAGAGTTTTACTACAGCCTATATTGATTTTGAGAATAGTTTTTAATTTAAATGAATTGAATTCTTCTTGTAGCAATCCCAATGGCGATCTACTCATGCTAAAACTTATTTCTACTCGTTAAAAATAATTACAAGAGTTTTTAAAGAAAAATAATAATAAAACTTTACGAGGAATTTCAACATTTTTAATTATTTACAATTAAACGTTCATAAAATATTCAAGTTGGCGGGGAGGGGGGGGGGACTACATTTAAATGAAAAGAATGAGAAATGTCTAAAACAAAAGATTTCTTTTATGCTTTCAAAGACGACCTGAAGTCTAAGGTGTTTTCCAGGAGGTAATTCAATTTTTTTATGAAGGAAAGGAGCAGTTTGAAGAATAATTGACAAAAAGAAAATCTTTTTTACCACCTGAGTCGTCCATATTTCATATTTTAATTCTGCTTTAGTGCCACACTTTCTTACCTCTTAACGCAAATTTACGGATGTAGCATGCGTTGTACACTTATGTTTACAGCCGTCAAAAATGAAATATTCATATGTTTACATCATTTTCTTCGTTTTATTCTTGTTTCGGTTCGAATCAAAATTAAGATTAAAAATATAGTTATTAAAAGCAGTACAATTTTAATATCTGAAATATTTCATGATTTATGTTTCCTTGATACTAATTATAAAGTTTCATTAATAATTAATGCATTGCTAGTTTATTACCTATTATAATTGTATTTGTTTCTTGTATTCAATTCCAATTCATGGATCTCTCTAATCTAGTTTTTAAATTATTATCAATGAATTATATCTACAGCCCCGATGAATAAGTGGTCAAGTCGGATTTGTCCAGAGAGAGTTAACTGCTTTCAGATAACAGGAGCCGTATCATTCTCGTAGTTTTTGGCTTTAAATGGAGTTTTAATATAAACAATAACTCCTTTTCAAGACGATGCTAAAAAGTACAATAAACTTATTTTGGAGAAAATTAGACAACCACTGTAGATATAAACCTTTAATATTACATGTTTAATCTGCCCCTCCCATTGCAGCCCTGAAAATGGCGTACATCTTAGTCCGAAACGTTGGCACATATGTTTTGCTTATTTTGTGTTAACATTGTCTGCACATTCTGACCAATTCAATCAATTACTATAATAAGGATATAGTATAATAGAATAGATATTGAATGTTAATATTTGAAATTGATAATATATGTGGAAGAAAGTGATCATGGTAGAGGTCAATGAATTTCTCTTAGAATTGGAGAAATGTTTATTAAGTAGCCGACGTTTCGACCTACTTTGTAGGTCTTCTTCAGGGCTGTATGCAAAATACAGACGATTGAGAATTAAAAAGTAGTACAAACGTTTATAAACATGGTAAATATAAATAATAAAAGTATGGTGAATAAAGGCAATTGAAAATTATAAAATTTAATGCCCTACTGTATCCTTTAATAATATTCCTCTGAACCCTGTCGAACAGGTACGTTACCTAGGACTCCATCTGGACAAACGTCTTACTTGGAATCCTCATACAAGACTGAAAAGACAAGAAACTGCTCGTCGTTTTCGCCTACTTCAACATTTACTGGACAAACGCTCTAAGCTCCCAATTAATTACAAAAGACTCATTTACATGACAGTTATCAGGCCTATTTGGACATACGGAGTTGAGCTTTGGGGCTCTACTAAACCATCCAATTCATCTCGTATCCAATCCTTGCAATCCAAAATCCTTCGTAAAATCCTCAATGCTCCTTATTATGTCACAAACAAACTCATCCATCATGATCTTAATATCCCATATGTTACTGATTTGGCCCAAACTAGATACCTATCCTTCCATGACAAGCTCCATACACACTTGAATCCGCTAGTCTCTCAACTTGCTTCCCATACTATTCCTGATAACCCTCCGAGGCGTCTGAAAAGAAGATGGCCTCGAGACCATCTACTATAGAACTTTTTGGAGTGCTACCGATGGGTAGTTTCTCCACAAGTGCTTTTCAAGTCGTACTGTACATATAGAAGATTTACTTATTGTAATATTATTATAGTTGTAAATATCAATAAATTAAATTAAAACAAAAAAAAAATATAAAATTTAAAACATTTTAACCTTTATATTTACAAATGTTTATCATTTTTTAATTTTCAATTGCGTGTATTCACCATACTTTCATTATTTATATTTACCATGTTTAAAAAAACGTTTGTACTACTTTTTGATTCTCAATTGTCTGTATTTTGCATATAGCCCTGAAGAAGACCTACAAAGTAGGTCGAAACGTTTGTTACTTAATAAATATTTCTCCAATTCTAAGAGAAATTCATTGAACTCTACCCGGACCACTTTCTCCTACATTTAATAGAATAGAACTCAAAATTTTTTATTTTTATATTTTCATCTGGGACCAAGTCCCTTAAGAATAATAAATTTGTGTCTAGAGCAAAAATGGAACATCTAGCCAAGAAGATACGTAATAAAAAATGAGATGTTAGTCGCGTTTAATAACAAGATGTTATTTATGTTTATCGTTAATATTTTTTGTGAATTTGTTCCATTTTGATTATGTTAGTTTCAATGTAATGTTTTTGTTGTATTATATTTATGTTTACACCAAACTTACTGGTTCAATCATTACTGATAGACACATTACCACAGAAAACTCCTTGTCGTTTTCTGAAACTGAAACGTCTCTGGAGGAGGGATCTGCTACAGTGAGATGATCCACGCCAGGAGTGCCTTCAATGGGAGGTTTCTCCGAACACGCTTCCACGAGAATCCCGTAGGGGAGGTTTTTAAAAGAAAATTGAAAATACAAAATGTGCCAAATAGCATTGGTATAATTTCTCAAATAAATATTTTTTTTTATTTTTTAAAGAGAAAAGATAGGCCCTCGACCGGGATTTGAACCCGGAACCTTCCGGAGAGGTTCAAATCCCGTTCAAAATATTTATAACTCATAAAAATGACCAATAATCATAAAAAAAATATTTTTTTTATTATACATTGTTTTAATTTTTTTTTTATTTTTAAGTGGAACGTAAGTTAGGCAGTGCTACAAGTTTTTTTACATCTTTTGATCGTGGAATTTTGCAAAGTTAGAATCAATTGCAGCAGTTAAGATAGTGATTCAAGTACAACACTGAACAACTAATAGATAAATACATAAACTATCTATTTAACTGGTACAACTAATAGATAAATAAATAAACTATGAGTTAACAAATCTTGACTATTGACATTTATCAAAAGCATAACCTCTATTGAAATATGTTTTTTGAGTTATAACGTTCTTTTGAAGTAGCGTTATGATCAGGACAGCACTGACATTGTTTTTTCTTTTTGTTTATTCTCTTTATTGTTGTTAATAAAATATAAAAAGTTTTGCTGAACGTAGAGTTGGTTTAGAAGAGGAATATTCTTCTGGCTAGGACAACGGGGAATCGAGTTATCCTTTTGGGCGACCACAACTCTATCCCTGCCTCGCTCCGAAGTTGGTCGTTCCAAAGTTAATTCCTAAATGAAATATCAACGGTAACACATCCAGACCACAGGCCACCTTTCTCAATTGTGTCGAACATTTAAACGATTCTCCATCCCAAATGCCCTAATTGTTTATAATAACATTAATTTGTAATTATCGCAACGAAACATATTATAGAATATCAATAAAAAACTAAGGGTTCACCTCAAAAGGAGAATAAAAAAATTTAAATATGCAGTTATGAGGACTGCCTGCAGAAGTGTTTACTAAAGAATTTGGAATAATTTTATTCTCTTCTGAATTTCTAAATCAATAATTAAAAAAAAAAAATACTGTACTCCTACAACCCTTAACAGCGTCTGGGGTTCAGTATGTAGTACGAACTGTACTATTTTGTGGGCAACGGTTGTGCAGGGAGGTGATTTGTCCTTGATCAAGGTCAAACGCCAGATATTCCCCCTTATTTTGGGTATCCACTTTATAGAGGTAAGCCCCATGGTCCTAGATCCCATATGATCCAACCCCGGATGTATTAGTTAAATAAAAGTATTCGCAGCAGCGAGATTTGAACCCAGGACCTATACCTATCAGCGTGCTAGACTGAGCCACTCTGCTCCCTTAACTTGCCTATATCGGATCATATTTAAGTATCTTGGCACCATTGTAACAGAAGATAACAGACTGGAACAAAACATAAAGGCTAGAATCGAAAATGGTAACAGATGTTATTGGTCCTGCTATAAATGTTAGTAACGTGTTTTGAAATAGAGCTCTACTCCGAAACTAATAAGTGTATATAAGACGTTACTCGTCCAGTAGTCTTGTATGGAGGTGAGACATCAAGAAGAGTCAAGAACTTGATTCAACGATGCGGATGCTGACCTTAGGCTCCCGGGTGTAAGAACATGGAGAAGAGCAACGGAAGATCAGTCAAGGTGGAAGAACATTGTCAAGGAGGCCAAGGTCCTCCATGGACCATAGCGCCATGTGATGTTTCTTCTACTCAGACATCCAGCAAAAAATGAGAATAATTTAAGATATATTGGGTTGTCCGGAAAATTGTGTTGTTTTTTTATATTTCATATTCCATTGTGTTTTCTTTAAAAATACTCAAAAATGAAGGTGACTAGGTGAGTACGATGGAAGTGTTTTCAAATATGGCTCTATTATTACAGTAAAAAATTCTCCTTTCGCCTTTACTAAAAGGATTTTAACAACAAGAATTTAATCCCTAGGGTATAAAAAAGATGTACGTGACTGATTCCTATTGAGGAGGCGCACAGAAATTCCCCCAAGAATATAGTGACAGATTTAATTACATTAGTGAGACAATTGAGAGGTGTCAAATTACTGAGGGATGATTAATGTTTACACAGCTTTTTGCTAAAGTAAGCAATTCGATAATTAACCATTAGCACTAAGCGAAATCTCCTAACTTTACTCAAGGAGCCAAAGTATCGAGTAATTATTTTCTGATCAGCACGTCCTAGATCGATTATATTTTTATCGATACTTTATTGGACGTTCGTAATCTATACGGTGGAAAGAATAATCAGGCTTCAGGCAGCTGACGTTTCGATCCTATCTGCTCAGCCATAATCAGGGCTAACTTGTCTTGAATGAGTTAGGTTTGTTTGTCACTTTATGATGCTATGACTAATCGGACGATGCTACTGTGGGAATTCTAAATTTTGTCTATCCAGGTTTATTTAGGGTAGGGATCTTTATCGAGTACTGACATCGTATAGGGTTGGGAGCTCCGTTTAACATCCGTTCCGAAGGACGCATAACCATGGATTTATCACTCCCTTTAAAAATGTCTAGGGCCACCTACCTATATACGAACCCGCGATCTTGCATGCCAACCACTAGACCACAGGTTGTGGCCCTTATACAATTACCTGGATTTCTACCATTTTTAGGGTATATACTTACTAGAGACTTGGTGTGCTCCAGGTAGGTCTGTAGATCCTAATGTTCTATCCATAGCTGTTAACAGATTAAATACAAGTTTATCTGCCACTGCCGGATTTGATCCTGGTAACTTTAGCAGATCAATTAAACACCATACACACTGAGCTGCTCTACTCTCAGATTAAAATGAATCATGTTTCGAATTCAAAATATTCAATTCAAAATTCAAAGCATTCAAGGAAACATGGCCTATTGTATGCCATAAAAAAGTATCATTGCTTTCTAATGATATTTTTCGTTTTCTTTTACAATTCATTTACTAAAATAACTATACATTACGGCAATAACTGAAATAACAATAGTGTTATATCATGATGCATAAATCGAGTTGGGTCAGTTATAACCTATTACGAAACAAAAATCAATCAAACATGCTCGTTTGTTTGCCGGCTACGTAACTCGTTCATGCAACCAATTCCTTTGATAGATTGATTTTAGCACTCAACGTTTTTGGTGAGCCATTTATGGTTCGATTTTACCATGTAATATGAATGCTTAATGCAATTGTAAATTCAGTCACTTAACAAGTAAGTATGTGTAGCATTCACATAATTCACAGTCCATAATTTAAGTACACAATATTGTGTGGTTAATAAAGTCACAAATAGTATTGTAGAATCCTAGATATTGGATTTAGCCACAGTCGGAAATGGATTTTGTAATGAAAAAAAACATGTACTAATACAACCCATGAAAAGTGTGGGTTCAGTACATGGAAGAGACCGTACTGTTTCTAGGACAACGGATATCTAGGGGGAGGTATTTTCCTCGCTCAACCCCTAATTTAAGGTACTTACATAAATCTAGTCTGGGTGAGCACTAGAGGGTCCATCCATGCTATAAAAAAAATTAAAAACCCAGATTTAAACCTTATAAATAAACATCTTTCGATTTCGCCAACACTAGAGCATCACTAGAGCAGAGTAAGAAAAATAAAATTAAAGATTTATGTTTAGGTGGTAAAATTCTAAACAAAGAAAGCCTTATAAGAGGTCACTTGTGGTGTATTGATTGTCATAAGAACCTTCTACACCCTAGACCTAGGGGTTCACAGCAGGCAGGAGGCCTTAAGACTTTTTACTTCATTTAAAAAATCCATGGTTATGACGCCGTGTGGAGTAAGCGTAAAATGATAGCTTGTATTGTGTTAGATATTTTTTAAAGAACCCTAACTTAATTATATCTGTATAGGCAAAATTTAGGACTCCCACTGTAGTATTTTTATATCTACAGCCCTGGTGATAGGTGGTTGAGTCGGATTTTGTCCAGCGAGAGGTAACTGCTTTCAGATAACCGGAAACGTATTCACGTAGTTTATGGCTTTAAATGGATTTGTAACATAAGCAATAACTCCTTTTCAATGCCTGACTTAGCCCCTTGTTGACTATGAAAATAACATAAACTTCTCTGAATACGAGAAACTCATTTTGGAGAAAATTTGACTTGAACACTTACTCACCGGGACTGTAGATATTAACCATAATATCACAAAGCGGCGTAATGAAATAACAGAAATAAATTACAATAACAGAATAAATAGAAAACGAAAATAACTATTGCTATAAATTTCGCCAAGTTGTAAACATCATAAAAATTCTAAATTTGTTATTATTAATCCTCTATAAGGGATGAAAAGGTTGTATAAATTAATAAACGAAACATAAAAACTCACTAAAGAAAAAAATCAGGTTGATTTATAGCCACAGACGTCCCAATAAAATGAAATAAACTGAATGAATAGAGTCCCAGGCAGTTTAAAAATCTACTGGCGACTGGTCACCAACGTTTTTTCTCCTATTATCAGGCGGACTGGAATGTTTAGTGTCTGCTTTGAAAGGACATTCATAGTCAATGTATTTCTTTACCATATATTATCTCTTGAAAACATTCCGATTCGGTTTGAATAACTCTTGAATGTTATTGTTAAAGAAACAAATAATTGGCTTCACCTCCTCTTTTCTCTTGCAGATCGAAATGTATAATATAAAATTAAACCCGTCAATTTCTTAAATAGATATAAACTATTTAATGAAGGATACAATTTGTCTGGGGGTGCGGTCATTAATAACACTAAATGAATGAATGAATGAATAAAGCCTTTATTACAAAAAATTAACAGGAAAATAATAAAAATTAAAATAATTTTACTACAGATACTATATACAATTTTTTGCTTGTTAATTTAATAACACTAAATAAGGTTAACTTATTTATTATAAGAGCCGACGTTTCGGCCTACAGTGTAGGCCATCTTCAGGGCTAAAAAGGAAAAAGGACTAAGAACTATAGAATAATATAAAGAGTATATATAAGTGGAGAAATTTAGCATAGGATAGTTTATAACAGACATATAAGGATAACAAAATGACAAAATGTGTGAACAGGAAGGTGATTAAGTAAAGGAATATAAAAAGTAAGATCCAAAAAACTTTACTTTTACTTTCTCAATTATCGTACTTTTTATATTCCTTTACATTATCACCTTCCTGTTCATACATTTTGTCATTTTGTTATCCTTATATGTCTGTTATAAACTATCCTATGCTAAATTTCTTCATTTTTCTATACTCTATAGATTATTCTATAATTCTTAGTACTACAATGTTCTTATTTTTTGAGAGAGAAGGAAACACTTTATTGTAGCATTACAATCTGCCTGTTGTGGGCAATAAATAATGGTGCATGTAGCTTACAATCATTCCATAAAAAATCAATGATATAAACGAAATAAATGCATAAATAAATATATACAAGCAAAAAAATATATACAAAAATAAAGTAAAAAAAAAAATATATATATATAAAAAAATATATATTAAAAAAATATATATAAAAAAATATATATATATAAAAAAATATATATATATAAAATAGTATATATTAAAAAAAATATATATGTACCACAATGTTCTTATAGTTATTTTTCTTTATTTCCTTCTTAGCCCTGAAGATGGCCTACATTGTAGGCCGAAACGTCGGCACTTATAATAAATAAGTTAACCTTATATAGTGTTATTTATGACCGCACCCCCAGACAAATTGTATCCTTCATTAAGATCTTCCAGTCAACCACTTTCCTTATCATAAACTATTTAAGACCGTGGAAAAATTCCAATGAAAAGCCCTTAAGTCTCCAAACTAAAACAGAAATTGAAATTATCTGTTCAATATTTCGCTTATTTTGGCATCCTAAGGGTAGAATGAGAATAACAGTAAACAAAACATGAATAATGCACCCAAGAAACATCCCACCACCTCCAACGCTCAAATGCAACTAATGAATATAAGGAAGGTTACTCGACCCGGCTGGATAAGGTTAGATAAAAACAGCTGATAAATACTCCAGAATTGTTTTTTTTTTTTCCTGTTGTGCTTTTTGAAGTTTGGTGAGAGTATGTTCAATTTTCGAATTCTGGAGTATTTATCAGCTGTTTTTATCTAACCTTATCCAGTCGGGGTCGAGTAACCTTCCTTATGATTCATTAGTTGCATTTGAGCATTGGAGACTTAAGGACTTTTCGTTTGAATTTCTCCACGGTCTCAGCATTTATGTAAGGTCTCTTTTTATTTTTCTACTAATAAACTATTTAAATTTATCACTATTTACGGATTGTTGTTTTGGCCTCATCCCGGATTATTTTCTTCCTTATATTTATACGTACAACTGGCTATTTATTCTGTGGTTTAATATATACTATACATAGTTTCACAGGTAAGCATTAAATGAGGTTTTGACATAAAAAGGTAATTATGCGTTATTGGAAGTTTGAAATGGAAAATAGTTAACTACCACAGTTGATAGAAACTATACTACTCCCAGTTTTGACATATTATTATTTCTATTCTATTGTAATGATTAATTACTGCGTTTTCTATAAAAAACAATTAAAAAATTTTTTTTTTCAAATCAAATTAGCAATTGATTTAAACATGTTAATATTAGCATATTTATGGTAGCACTCACTGATATTGGACTATAACTCCTGGAAATAATGTTACCGGATACATCTCTTCGTTAATATCGTTAAGAAAAGATTACTAAAAAGAACGTACAACTTTTCAGCTGATTACCTACTACTTGGATAATACTTAAAATACAACGGAAGACATTGTAAAGTTATGGTAAATTTGTTCAATTAAAAAAACATTTTCATGGATTTATTTTACATTCTTGGCCGCCTTTTATCTCCGCTCCCTGTTTCAAATCCCTCAATTCCATGGCTTCGTCTATCTCGTCCTTCCAGCTTCTTTTTGGTCATCTTCTTTTCTTTCATCTCTTGCCATACATTCCTGTTTTTGGAAAGTCGGGAAGAACTAGTGAACTTGGAACCTTATTTGGCCACTAAGAGTGGCACAATCGCATTCAGACAAGCTCTGAAGCTTGATACAGTTTTGATTAGTGATAAAGAGATATTTAACTATTTCTTTCATGGTAATAACTCACCAATTTTTGAATTATGTCATTTTATAAATACTAGAGCCATATGTTACTGCAGTTTCATATATCCCACCTTCAAGAGAACAATGCCGTAACTCAATAAACCTAATTTTTCTATAGCAGTATTCGAAAGTTTCATGAGTTGGAAAAACTATTGGTAAAGCAAAGGATTCCTAGTGTAATGATGGCATTGAAATACTTTTGTCATCCATTAAATAAATTATAAATCTTGATAATTTTTTATTTAAATTTTTTTAAATCATTATTCCCATAAAACTTCAAGTTGAAACTTCATAAAACTCAAAAGATGACTTTATTAAAAACAAAAGATAGAAAAAGGAAATGGGATATCAGATCACGTCGTTCCTGAATTTAAAATCTTCAACCAATAAAATTGCTACTGAAGTCAATGTCGTTGTTCTTTTAAAGGAGCGATATCTTCTTGTTTTCATTTTCTTGTTTTTTATTTGGTGGTGTTCTTGTTCTTTGACATTAAGTTTAGACATCGTTTAGACTTCTTGGCTGTTTCCTAACATGTAGAATATAACTCCTAGAACTGTCCCTTCCTTCCCGTTACTTAAATATTCGGTTTCGTTCGTATCGATTACATTTTTGAAATCGTTCTAATTCATCGGTTACTTTGTGTACCGATTAAAAATATTAGAGCAGTTAGCGGCTAAGGTTGTTACAACTGGTCAGGATAAAAGCTATCAGCTGTTTAAATTGGACTATGGTAGTCTATTAAATATGTTCGGTTTCTATCTAGGCCATTGTGAGTATGTTAATTGTTAGTAGTTAATTGTGTTAACAGTATTTGTGGTTATTATTTGAATACGGTTACCAAGAGGAGAGAAGAGTGCGATCATTGCCTTGGAATGCTTTGTGAGTTGGATCACCGGACGCGAATGAACTTGAGGCCACTTTCCCCTGCTTCTGGTGATCGTGGTGATGCATCGATTTTTTCCTGGTGAAATCATGATCGATGCAGAGTTAGTTTTTGTGGAGGAATGACCGGAAATTCTCACCCCCGTCCCACGATATCTATAATAAAAGTGAGTTTTTTCATATTGTAACACTATTAAAACTAAAATATTTAAAAATGGAAAAGTAAAAAGAGACTGTAGAGAAAAAAGAATTTAAGAATTTGATCATTTAAATTTTCTCTTTCTAGTTCACGTAGCCAATCGAATGCAATATACTTAATTGGCGTTTCGTCGCATAGAACGGAGGACCATAGTAATATTGTAAAAATAAAAGAAATAAATTTAGTCTGGAAATTAATTACGAGGCAATAAATTGAAATAAAAAAGGGTAAGAAAAAAATCAGCTCACCTGAATATCTGCGTCTTCTATAATCAAATGGTTTCTCTAGCAGGTTTACGTGTGTAATGAGATGTACTAGGTTTTGAGTAATACAGGAGAAAGGTGTAAAGTAAGGAATAAAAAAGGAGTAAAAAATACCTGTACGCATCCTCATACACATAAAACAGATATCAGTTGGTGAGATAGAGGCTACGCCGTTCAAAAACTTACAACCGCCAAACAGCGGGAGAACACTTAACTATGGCGCTAGTAGTACAAATTAAAAGAAGTGGGGGGATAAGGATAAAAATTAAATTAAACGAAAAACTGCCGAAATACGGCACAGAGACCTTACTTAAATGAAGTTGCATTTGAGCTTTGGAGGTGGTGGGATGTTTCTTGGGTGCACTATTCATGTTTGGTTTTGCTGTTATTTTCTTTCTACCCTGAGGGTTCCTGAATAGGCGAAATATTGGACAGATAATTTCAATCTCTGTTGTAGTTTGGAGACTTAAGGGCTTTTCGGAATTTTTCCCACGGTCTTAAAATAAAATATTTAAAAATAGAGAAATTCATCCCAAATTACCGTGAGAGGAATAGATAAATATCTCTTAACAACTTTTCAATAATGTATCAACCTAGCTTCAAAGCCTTTAGTCTTCCAGAAAGCACTTGTGTCACCCTTGCTATCCTGATGTTATTCCAAGCTGAATAATAGTTTTACCCGTTTTTTCCAAAAATATTACTTTAAAAGTACTAATGCCATATATTTCTGTACCTCTATAAATCATAAAATACCTTTGGTTAACTTCATGGCAGAGTCTGTACTCTTTTTTAATACAAACATTTTTGTTGTGCAAACATTTTTAGAACTTTAATACACATATTTTATTATAAAAAAACAACATATTTTTTACATAATACAAATCTCAAAAAATGAGGAAATGCAATTGATATTAAATAATACTAAATTCAACCAGGGTCTTCAAATCAATACAAAGTAAAGACAGTAAAATTTCTTGAACAAAGTTTTTGCCAAGAGGTGATTTGTTCGAGGTTACGCTCAACCGGCAGTATTTCCTCGTGATTAAATGTACCTACTTTATAGAGGCTGGATGAGCCCCAAAAGGTTCTGCAGAACCCCAAAGGACCATCTCTTTCTGTAAACAAATTGAATAACTCATCTGCCACAGCCGGATTTAAACCCGGAAACTTAAGCGCAACAACTCATGACTCCACACTGAGCAACCACGCTCCTTACAAATAAACTTAAGAGACATAGAATAATTACTTTAATGCACTTTAAAACAAATTTAAAAACACAAATGACTAAGTTTCTAAAATAATGTGAATGTAACCTATCAAAGTTTCGCCAATTCAGATAATCAGTGAATACTCCAAAAAAAAGTCATATGAAGATAGATCAAATGCTACAAACTAATTTGTTGGCTTATAACAAGATGAATATAGGTAAATTACAAAAAAATATTAGAATACATTTGAAGAAAATTTAAATTAAACTAACCAGTCAAAGTTTTGCCTATTCAAACTTCTAAAGGATATACAAAAAATATTTATATCAATGTAATATATATGTAAGTTGCAGAGCATCAATAGTTGAGACAGGCTCATCAATCAAAGATAGCATCACCATTTCAAGGCGTTCCGTCAAATGTTCAACTACTCCATGAGTATCAGGGCTGTTGATGTGGGATGTAGAGCATTTAGTCTTTATTTTTGAGGGAAATCCTCGGCTGTATAGTTAACGTCCATTAAATTTAAGTCTTTGTTTGTTTTTTTCCAATTACTTATAATTTTATTGAAACTAAAAATACAATTTCGTTCGAACTCGACCACTCGTACATACATATATATTTCCAATTAGGCTTCAATTATTTTTAAATTGCAATTGCATAAATCATGAAATATGATACGTATAGTATATGCGTATTTTTCTTTTAATTCTGGTTTTCATATCCTGTGTCTGGAAAGATATACAGAAAATCATTATTTTATATACCAATTAAAACTATTTAAATCAGTTGAAAAATAATTTGAAATTGGATATGTCTCTAGAATTGTTTTCATATTTTTTCTTGTTTTATTTTTTTTTCTTCAAATTAAAAAAATCCCATAAAATTTTAAAACACATTGACTATTGTACACGATCACATTGACAATTTTAACTTGGTTTCATGATGGTCTATCGAAAATAAATAATGAATATTTATTGTAGTCATTCGCTGGTATTGTTACTAGTTGGTATATTTTAAATTGTTATAGTTAATTTATTCACCAATGGTATTTTGGGTGGATTGGTTTTAGTCAAGGATTTTCATAAGTTTTCTTTTTATTATAAATACTAATTTTCCAAAATACTTTTTTTTATTCTTAACTCTTTTTTTCCATTTAAGAAAAATTTATATTTTAATGGTTTATTAAACTAGAAGGAACTGTTTAAATCATATAATAGTATTATCATATTGCCTTACCATTAATCTGTACCGAATCATTCTTTTAATAGCTTTTGTAAAGGATGGTCAATGGCGATCGGAACAGCTGTAAAGTTATTTTTTAGTATAAGTCGCTTAAACCAATAAACTGTCGGACGATTTTCAAGTCGTTAAAAATAATAATGTTTTATATTCTTAAAAATAAGAAATAATTAAATATTTAATAATGTGACATCATGGGCTGATATAATGAGAAGAATTTCTTCCACTAATGAAAGCTAATTTGGGTTTTAAAGGCGTTGATAAGATAACCTCTGCATAACCTTTTTAAAGCATTAAGATATTGTTTATATGTATTATGTATATTTACATGTATATGTATAGTGGACCTCATTAAAAATGATGCACTTGACTATATATATGGGAATCTTTGAATAAATAACTAGTTCAAATTATATTACATTAATAACAATGATTATTACAAGGATTAAATATAAAAATACAAATGAAACAAGTGTTTATGGTTAACAATCTCACAGTAGAAATCGTACACATTATTTTACTCAATATTTGTTAACCTTAAACAGATTTTTTTTTTTTTTTTGTAGTTAACTCTTATGACGAAAGCTTCTAAGACAGTTCCACAAAATCTACCTCATATTACAACTTTTTTGAATAATGGGGCAGATAGATTAAGCTTTAATGACAGGAAGTATCTGAATCAAATAGCTGAAATTATTTTCAAATGCCGCTCAACTGTCCAGCATACAGCGGAAAGATTCAAAAAGGAAAATAGCATTGACAGGAAAAAATAAAAAAGCAGGAAATATTAAAAGTGATTGGGAATGCATCCACGTATTATTCACGTTTGAGTGCACTCAAAGTACAAGTACTAAATTTACAGTTATCTATATAAAATTTTTATAAAAATAATAGCACTCAAAAGTTAATGAGAAGTTAGGTGTATCACTTTGACTGTGAGGTGAAATTATTTATTCTTTTTTCTTTTTAAAGAATCAAAGTTGAATATTTTTAATTTTATTGGTTGTTCATATTATAATTTATACTATAAATAAATGTGTTTTAGGGTTTCTGGTTTTGTTTCCTGTAAACCAGTTAAATTTTCCGTTTTTTTTTCCTTCTTTTTTCTGAATTAATTTTACTGAGAGCCACCGTATTTAAGTTTTTCAGATTCTTGAGTGTCACTCCTTATATTTTCAAGAGAAATTTTCTGGATAAATCTTAAAATGTAATATTAAGTATGTACATTCATGGATGTTTATAATTTTAAATGTATTTACTATATATATTATTCTAGATTCTGTTTTAATTAGTATTACTCAAAATCAGTGGAGATAATAAGTCGGGTTGCTCTCGATCGATGCACTGCCCTTACAACACTTGATCAAGAGGTCATGAGGGCATAAAAGTTCCGGGAAAAAATTCAATCATATTTTATTTATGTGAATAATTATAGATGTTTACATTATAATTCAGATATGAGCGAACAAATAAATATACTAAAAAAATAATAATAAGGGCTAAATTTTTGAAATTATTGAAATAATTTAATCAGGAATTTATACAGATTTGTTTTAACGTTTTTATGGTTATTTAAGTATATCAAAATAATTATTTTAAAAATAATCATACTTGTAAAAGTAATCTGTATCATAGGTACACGATAACTAATCCATATCCAGAATATAATATTAACATAATAATAATATTATATATAATATTTCAGTAGACCCAGAAATACTTACCTTGTCAACATTTCCCTGAAGTTGATGTATCATGTAAGACCGAATTGATGAGTTTTCCTCAAACTTCATTTAACTTTTGTATAACTTCCTTTTTGCGATATAATCCTATGCTTTATCACGTATAGTTTAAGTATGCTTATCGAGAATATTTGATATTTTACTACCTTGTCCCTTCATCAAAATTAGTGGTGATTTATTACTATTTTTGGGAGCTGTAATTTATTTTAATTAATAGTTTTCTATTTATTTTCTCTTACCTGTATATTAAATTTACATTTATGAATGTACTGCTATATTGGAATTAAGCAATTGTGACATACATTTTAAAAATTCAAGGATTCCAAATATTATTTGTTTGTGTTTGTGAGTGTCTGCATGTACATGTGTTTTGTGTAGCTCCTTTTCTAATTTTTTTTTAACGAATCGGCCAGCAAGCAATACTCTCTCATCTTCCTGGACCGTTCCTCTCCCTCTTTCTTAGTCCATTTTCTCCCTTGTCCCTTCTTCCTTCCTGCAAGAATCCCAACTTCTTTTAGTTTTTTTCCGAAAACTCTCTATCCAAGCAGTCCTTATCCTTGATTTTTAGGCTATCCAGCTCCTTGTTTATTTGTTGAAATTTTTTTTCTGCCTCTTATCGTTCATTCTGACCATTTGGCCGTAGAATCTCAGTCTCCTGGTCCTGATGACTGTTTCAAAATCTTCCAAATTTCTGAATATTCCTCTACTTTTCTAATATTAAACAATTTCGTATTATCTTTTTATCTATAAAGGAGGTTTAAGTGACATAATATTTTATCAGTGAAACTTAGCAAAATGGAAACTACTATTGCTTGCCAAAAGTTATTTTAAAAATTTGCGTATCACAAAGCCACTATTTCTGACTTCTTTAAAAATATAGCACTTTTTAAATTTAAATGTAAAATGAAATGAATCGATTAAAAAAAATAAAACAAGCTGCATTACGAATGTAGGACTGTTTTATCATTGCTGAAAATGTAAAGGAAAAAATTAAGATTTTTTCTTATAAACTGTAATTGTTTTTTGTATTAAAAACACCAAAAAACAGCGGAAAAATTCATTATAGTTAGTTTTAATCGATATTTTTTATTTTTTAAATTATTTAATGGATTTTTACTAATTCATAAGTGCAATAGATTGTTTTTTACTTTATGCACTTGCTAAACTTGTGAAGAAGTACACATACAAAAACGGTATATATTCGAATTAATTCCCTGATATGCATCAGCATATTTGATCTATTTATTTCTATCATCTCTATATTATTTATTTGTAACGCAATACTAAAAAAAAAAGAGTAAAGATTCCTTATCCGGAGCAAGGACGACCAGTACTTGAACAGGTTGCATGTGGCTTCCTTATCTACAACTATCACTATTTTATAATCTTAGTCTGTTATATGGAATATCCGTAAGTGAAGCCACCGTAGATAAATAATTGAAAAAGATATTGCTGACAACCAAATATTCATCGAGTTTGGAGATTTATAGATGTATGAAGTTAAACTATTTAATCCTTTAGGATGAAGCCTATGGGATCTGGAGGCCCAGCCTTTATAAACAGTGAATACCCTTAATTGGAGGGAAAACCTTGTGTTTGAGGATGATCTTCCTCCTCCCTGCACAACCGTTGTCATTGAAACAGTACAGACTCATATACCTAAGAACCTTCACGGGTTGTTGTGGTATAGGTTTTTCTTTTTTTTTTTTCGTAAAACCTGTAACACCAACCCATGAAGGGTCTGGTGTTCATTACATGGTAGAGACTGTACTGTTTCATGGACAACGGTTCTGCAAGGAGGTGACTTGTCCTAGGTCACGCTCAACCGCCAGATTTTCCCCCTTATTTTGGGTACCCTATTTTTATAATATTTTATAGAGGCTGGGCCCCAGGAGGGTCCTGGATCCTAGATGATCCATCTCCGGCTGTAAACAGACTAAATAAAAATCATGGCCTGCAGCGGGATTTGAACCAGGATTTCCGGCATGTCAACTCAGTGCTCTACCATTGAGCCACTCCGCTCCTTTTTTCTTAGATGTATAAAATCTAACTTCAAAAAGAATAATTTAAGGCATTTAAATCCTAGAGAAATTTGTATTAATTTACTGGAAGTGACATTTGATCGTAATTAAATAAAATATCTACGGGTATTATAAAAATAAAATAGAAAACATGTTTATTTTATTACATAAAGTATGATGGTATTATGAAATACATATCAATAATAGAAATATTATTTCGAAATTAAATTTATTTATCTGTTTATAATTACTTAAAAAAACCTTGTAACACTCCAACCTCTTAAGGGTGTGGGGTTCAGTACATGATAGAGACCATACTTGGAAAACTGTTGTGCAGGGAGGTGGTTTGTCCTCGATCTCGCCCAACCGCCAGATTTTTACCCCTCATTTTGGATACTCGCTTTATAGAAGCTTGATGAGTCTAAGGAGAGTCCTAGATTCTATTCATCTTCGGCCGCCAACAGATTAACTAAAAGTCACTCAACGAGTGGGATTCGAACCCAAGATCTTCGGCATGGCAACTTAGTGCTCTACCATACTCCGCTCCCATAGTTAATAACTGAATAAATGAATATTCGAACCTGGCCTATGTGTTTATTATTCAATAATAATTCAGAATGCGAACCTCATCAATTAATTAATCCATACCTGAGGCGTGAAACGAACATTACTGATTATCTCCCTCGCTAGCTGATATATCGATGTTTTTTATCGATATGTCTCTAATGTAATTAGTATAAATCTAATCCGAGCCTTATCAATATTGTTGTTTATTAATTGATATTAGTTTTGACGCGGATAGATTAATCAATGTGCTAAGGCAAAATGTACAGTCCAAAATCCCATATCATAACTAAATTGGATGTGACGGTTCGGGGTTATAGCTCCGAATATATCTTGATTTAATATATTAATTTATACTTCGTATAATAAATATTTTAAAAATGGTTTGACATAGAGTATCAGAGTATCTATAACCAGAAGTGCATCTCCTGGAATGCTATAATTAGAAATGATAACAATTTCATAAAAATACCTCTTAACCAGTGAATTCCTCTCGATAAGTTATAGTCTCAAAAAACTATAAGTCTTGGAGAGAAGATTTCTAAGAAAATCCTTAATTATTTATTTATCTTATTCAGCAACTCCGAATAAATAATAGCCATATTTCTGGGAACATTTTTATAATTTTTTATGGTCATTAAACTAAGTCAACTCTAAGTAGTTTAGCTTAGAGTTTGTTCTGCATATTCTATTTCCTCAAAGTATTTATAAAAATTTATATTAATTTAGACTCAGGCAGAATGCAGAGATGTATCGGATATATCAGGAGCTAGACTTGGTTCAGTATATAAAAATAGCTAGGCTTAGATGGCCAGGACATGTGGCCAGAATGGAGGACAACGCTACTCATAAGAGACTGCTAAAAACGGGAAAAGGAAACGTGGACGGCCACGAGGTCGAGAAGGATGCAGGTATTGTTGGATCCGGAGCTTGGAGGACCTTGGCACAGGACAGAAAGAAAGGAGGCGCCTTGATGCGGCCAAGACCCGTGCTGGGTTGTAGAGCCAGTGTTGATTGATTTATACAAATAATATGTACAATGTATACAATAATAAAAAAATAATTGATAATTATAATAATTATTCTTAAAAATTTGTAAAAATAGATACAATTCACATACAGGGTGGCCCAAAAAAGACTGAAGGATTAAAAATAGTTATATCTTGTTTGTGTGTTTAATAATTTTTTTTTGTCTTTTGCAGGTTATTTACTGTTTTTTGGAGATAAATCATGGCTACATATGATGTGCAGAAACGCGTCAAAATCATTGAATTTTTTTATTCTTCTGGAAGGTCAATTATTACAACTCAAGGAAATTATCGTTGTCATTTTAATGTCCGAACAGCACCCAGTGACAACATGATTAGGAACTTAGTCTCCCGTTTTGAGGAACATGGAAGAGTGTCAGAGCTTCCAGGAAGAGGAAGAGGTCGATCTGTGCGCAATGAAGCAGTTGTGGAGGCTGGCCCAAAAAAGACTGAAAATGATCTTGGGGAAGCAGTTGCTGTACCATTTGAATTTTATACGGAAACATTTTAAGATCCCGCTTCAAAATTCTTTGCAGGGATGTTCTGGAGATTCCCAATTGAGCAGAAAGACGACGAGTAGAGACAGATGGATCTTCGTTTACACTCTGCCGTACAGCCTCCACAACTGCTTCATTGCGCACAGATCGACCTCTTCCTCTTCCTGGAAGATCTGACACTCTTCCATGTTCCTCAAAACGGGAGACTAAGTTCCTAATCATGTTGTCACTGGGTGCTGTTCGGACATTAAAATGACGACGATAATTTCCTTGAGTTGTAATAATTGACCTTCCAGAAGAATAAAAAAATTCAATGATTTTGACGCGATTCTGCACATCATATGTAGCCATGATTTATCTCCAAAAAACAGTAAATAACCTGCAAAAGACAAAAAAAAAATTATTAAACACACAAACAAGATATAACTATTTTTAATCCTTCAGTCTTTTTTGGGCCACCCTGTACTTTCGATTCTTAAACTTTTGTACTGTGGTCGTTTTTCTACTTCTTGCGTTTAAAACTATTTATTTTGTGGAGTGTTATTCTAGGTGTATTAAATTTGAACGTGTTTTGTTTGTCTGGCATATATAACGAATGCTGCTATTGGACAATTAGCTTTGGGGCTCCACTAAGCCATCGAATTCTTCTCGTATCCAATCCTTACTATCCAAAACCCTTCGTAAAATCCTCAACTTTGTTACGAACAACCCCTATATCAATCCTTTAATGACAAACTTTATTCCTACTCAACCCAATTGTTTCAAACCTAGCAACTTCTTCGATTCCTGATGATCCTCCTGGCGTCTGAAAAGAGGATGGCCTCTAAGTTGACCTTTTAAGTTTTCTTTGTTATTCGATTACTATCAGTGGGTAGTTTTTCTACTTGCCTTTATCTCATTCTATTATATAACTTTCTTTCTATTTACTGGATATAGTATTATTACAATGTTGTAAATTAGTAAATTTAAAAAAGAAATAAAAAAATGTTCCGTTGTTCAAAAGCAAAATTTACTAACCGTTATCCTATATTGATTTTCACTATCTATATTTGACTATAGCTTTAATTTATCCCTATCTTTGATTTTGCTGAATAATCTTGTAATGGAAGCAGTGTCTTTGAATATGATGTTGGATTCACTATTACTTTTGTTACCTATTTGTGTTATCGGCTGCTAGTGTGTTCGTAGGGATTGGCGAATTCACAAGTATTTTCAAAGTTATCTATAAAATGATGTTATCTTAAATTACTGATTATTAAATTAATTTAATAACCATGCAGGTTAGATTTAATCTGCAGCATTATGTTAATGTTATCTAGCGCAAGGAGCATCTAAACAACCGAGTTGTTGTTTGTTGTAATGTTTCCGAATAACATTACAGAAGGAAATGCAAGGGGTCGGAAAGTAACTTAGCCAAAACAACGAGTGTCGTTTATCTTCTCTATGGCTCTGGAGGCGGAAGACATTTCGGTCGGAATGAGAAGACCGCTCTAGTGTCATTAGGAACTTAAGCTCCGGGATCTCTTTATTCAAATAGCCTCTTCTCATGATACTCTGCTCCATAAGAAGCAGTGGTATCCTAGAACATCCTTGGTCGGTGGTAATCTTGCATTCTTATTGGCTGGTGGTATCCTAGCATCTTCGATAGTGAGTGGTATCCTAGCAACCTTTCGGACCATGGCATTCTTGCATTCTTATTGGTCATTGGTATCCTAGCTCCCTCGATAGAAAGTGGTATGCTTGAAACCTCATTGGTCAGTTAATTGATGGAGTAATGGCCGATTCATGTGGCTGCCATAGTCACGTCTCCTCACCGAGGTCAGTCCATTGTGAGTCGTCACGTACTTGTCGGAGCCGTCTTGATCTCGCCTCCGTGTAATCGTAGATCTAGGGGGTGCTGAATGCAGAAGGAAAAGTTCCTCTAATCATCTCTTAATAGATATATAATAAAATCTCTGGTTGAATGTGCAAGTGTTATGCTATAAAATATTTTTAAATAACACTGAACCAATAATAGTTAACCCTCATCAGATTTCCATGAGATTACACCTACAAATTGCAGAGGGTAAAGCGGGAAAAGGAGTGAAAATCAAGGAATAGGGAAAACTTCGCGGAAAGATCACGGGTTTACAGAATGACAGGTGGCATTAATATTCTTTAAAGGGGCTGAAAAATTGTTAGGTATGCGGTTCTTCTGAGGGGACAAAAAATGGCGGTACCAACTAAATATCATATCAGGTACTCGTTAAATATCCCTTTTCTGGTTATACCTGGGTACGCAAAATTTAGAAATCCCACTGATCCATCATCCGATCAGCAAATGAATCGATGGCTATTACACCGCTCCCAATATTTTTTTCTTCCAATTTATTTATTGAAATTCATAAGTATATTGTAACAATACAACAAGTAAATATAGTAGCATGAATGATATATAATGCCACGGCCACGGGTAATAGAGATACCTACTACCGGTAACACACAAATAAGAAATTCAACCTAAAAGGTCACAATACCATCTTCTTTTCAGGCGCCTCGGAGGTTTGTCGGGAATAGAAGATTTTGCTAGGTTTAAAATAAGTGGGTTTGGGTGGGAATTAAGTTTGTCATGAAAAGGCTGGTTTCGGATTCGTACCAAATCAGCAACACATGAGATACTGCGGTCATTACGGATTTATTCGTAACTAAGTAAGGAGCATTGAGGATTTTATGAAGGATTTTGAATTGTAAGGATCAGATACCAGAAGGATTCGATGGTTTAGCGGAACCCCAAAGCACTACTCCGATAAGATTAATAACATAGTAAAAGTGTCTTTCAAACATTTTGCTTTTGCATTTCACCCAAAATCGTAAATTATAAATACATATAAGGCTGTGGCCTTATTTTTTGGCATTAAAAATGAATAAAAGATATTTCATTAAAATATCTTTCATAGTTCTGATAATATTATTTGAAATATTAGATAGAAAAATGATATTAATGAGTTTAATGGGTGATGATTTGTTAATAAATATTTTTAAACCTTTTTTCAGCGGACATCCCTCTGCAAAGGCAAATAGAGTGATGTCCGTTGTTGGGATTTTTCAATCTTTATCTACCCCGAAAGAAGAACTCCCAAGAATATATTTTGTGAGAATAAATCTAAATACTTTATTAACAGTATAGCAATGTGTATACGGATCGCATATCTCACATACTCGTGGAAATACCTCCCGTACCATTTACTCTCAGGTATGGCTTAGTAAAGCACAGTTTACAATCGACTTCAGTTCGAACCAAACTAAACACGTTATATAGTCATAATCAAATATCTTTTAACTACAAACCTTCCACAATAATTCACCGTGTGGAGCTTGCTGCTATTGCTTATATTTGATAAAATTTATAAACTTCATCCTCTATTAAGACCGTGGAAAAAATTCTAACGAAAAGCTCTCAGGTCTCCAAACTAAAACAGAAATTGAAATTATCTGTCAGATATTTCGCCTATTCAGGCATCCTCAGGGTAGAAAAAGAATATGATCTTCTATTCTTGAAATTTATTATGTTCTTAATGAAACTGGGTAGCTCAGCAGTTCCCGAGTTTGCGACCGTCTGTGCCAGATATGCTGGGTTCACCGAGTCCTTCTAAATAGGTTCGATTATTTGGTGGAAACATGGCAGTTGAACGAGATCTTAGACAAATCTTCTCGCACAGCCGTTTTCTTGGAAACGGTACAATCTCTACTGTGTATTAAAATCAAAACCGTACATGGGCTGTCGTAGAGCAGGTTTAATAAAAATTAAAAAAAAACGCAGACACTTTCATTTTTGTAGTATTTTTCTTACAAATAAACTAGATAAGAATAAAAATATAATTTAAAAAACACTAATACACTATATCCCAAGAGCGGCCATGGGTTCAGTTGGTAAAGACTTGCGTACCGGTTGTAAACCATCTTTTGTGCAGGGAGATGATTTGTCCGACTTGGACAAATCACCTTCCTGTACAAAGGTTGTCCTAAAAACAATTTTACCTACACGACTTAACTACGTTATTTGCGTTTATTTGATCTCTCTCTCTCTCTCTCTCTCTCTCTCTCTCTATCTATCTATATATATATATATATATATATATATATATATATATATATATATATATATATATATATATATATATATTTAGGGAATGGGTTTGATCAGTTTGTAGATTGGGCAGTGGCTATGCTGAAGGTTCCGGATAAATATACGGCTGTGACATATAAATTATTTAATCTGTTAACAGCTACGGGTGGTCCCTGTGGAAACCCAGACCCTCCTTGGGTTCACCCAGCCTCTGTTCATTGGTAACCATAACTAGTAGAAAAACATGATTGACAAAAGGGTCCTATGATTGAAATGTAAATGATTATTTTGTAATTAATTGTAAGTTTAGAAGGTTGAAAACATGACGGTTGAGAGTGATTTCGGCCAAACCGTACAGTCACTACCAAGTACTAAACCGATGACTTTTCATGGATCCTAGGGTAATCTTTTCTTGTCGGAACATAATCAAACGGACATTAGAAAAAAAGAAGGGAAAGACAAAATAATAAAAACAAACCTACAACTTCTCAAGTCGAATCTGAAGATATCCATTGAACCATAAAACCTATCGGAGGATTGTTTCAAGACTCAAACAGTCCCCCCCCCTCCTTTCCCTTTCTATTTATCTTTTATCCGTTTTTTTTCTGACTCTTACGGCCGAAATAAAGTAAATACAAAAGTAATTATGAAAAAAAAAAGAAGGAAAAGTGAGAGAAATAAAGCAAACGGCATAAAATATAAGGCTGGGATTGATCCCGGGTTCGAAACGCTTCGGTGTAGAAACTTATTCATAATGCAGGCCGGGCCAAACAAGCAGATGAATAGGACTATCCTAAGTACTACTTTGAAATTCAAAAGAACCTTGGCCGGCGGTAAATACCATCTCTAATGCATCCGAGGCGAGGGCCCCCTCAGAGGAGAGGGAAAAACATTTGTTGTTCATTTTCCGATTTAGAAAACATCGGGAATAAGAAAAACTAAGGGATGGGAGGATTGAAAAGCAAGATAAGCCAAAACAAAATGAAAACGAATCCAAATAGGATTCCACCCTAATAAAACCTCTTCCCCATATACGGAATCCCTTGAATCCTATATTTACAACATTGAAAAATTAATCCTTAATATTTTTTTACTAAAACCTTTCCAATCAAACAAAAACCTCTAACTATTGATGTTTTTGGTTGACTGCTATCTGCACCGTTGGGTGAATAATCCTTCAAATATTTATCTATTCTGACGTTTCATCCCAAACATGAAAGCCGGAAATTTTTTTAAACGTTTTTTATTGAAATTTACAACTGTATAATAGAATACATCAAGTAAATATAATGAAAGATAAAAAATGGTACGAGATAAAGGCAAATACTGAACCAGTGGTATTGGAATAACAAATTTGACTTAAAAGATCACGTGACCATTTTCTTTTCAGGCGCCTCGAAGGATTTTCGTGAATATAAGAAGTTGCCAGGTTTGAAACTAGCTAGTGAGTTTGAGGGGGAATAAATTTTGTCATGAAAACAGCGATAAATTGACATTAAGGTCATTATGGATTATTTCGTTCGTTACAAAGTAAGGAGAATTGAGGATTTTACGAAGGATTTTGGATTGTAAGGATTGGATACGATAGGAATTCGATGGCTTAGTGGTGCCCCAAAGCCCTATTCCGTAAGTCCAGAAGGGTCCTATGATGGACACGTAAATGATTCTTTTGTAATTAATTAAGTTTAGAGGGTTTGTCTAGTAATTGATGAAGAAGCCTAAAACTGCGAGCTGTTTCTTGTCGTTTCGATCTAGTATGGGCATTCCAAGTTGAGCGTCTGTCAGAGTGAAGTCCTAAGTACCGGTCCTGTTCTACAGGAATCAGTTGGATGTTTATAACGATACACAAGGACTGAAAGTTAGTTTACGATGGAGAGTAAAGGTGATTTGACAGGATAGATGTACTCTGCGGGATCTGCAGATCCTCCTGGGGCTGACTCAGATTATATAAATTAGGTAGCCTTATTTGGGGGAAAATGCCATGGGGTCGAGTATGAGTAGGCTAAATAATCTCACTGCACTCCTTGTGGCTAAGAAATAAGAAGTCACTACGGTGTACTGAACGCAAGGGTTCTGCAGGTTATTTCTTGATATACTTACGTTAAAAGTTTCATAATATATTATTATTATTTTCTCAAGCAATGCTTAGCTCTTTATTACTGTAGAGTTCGTTAGTTCGTGCAGTAATTATAATTTTTATTTTTTCTCTATTACTTTTATCAAACAGAGGGCAATGCAGTTACAATTTAATTAGGGATATAAAGACACATTAAAAGCAGGCAAGGGCTATGTCATCTGACAACTGCCTGCCATGAAGCCTGCTTGAAATTCACATCTGAAGAGGACTGAGAACTGTAACTCCCACTGGTTGAGTCGAGTACGTTATCTATGTAATGCCTCTATGTCCTTCTCTCTCTGCTCGAGTCAATGTGTAGCTTTATTGTGAGCGTCTGTCTGCTATTTAGGAACATTAAAACATTTTATAATAAGAATACTTTATTTTTATTATTGTTTTATATTGAACTTTTTTAAATGAAGAAAAATAAAAAAAATAGTTTGGCAGCCATAAGGACTTAAGAATTTCGAATTTTGAATTTCTAAATCAATAATACTCTGAATTATTTAAATTTCAAATTCTTAAATTAATCCTGGTTCAAATCCCGCTGTGAGAAAGACTTATATTTAGTCTGTTTGCAGCCGGAGATTGATCATATTGGATCAATCTCCTGGAGCTCACCCAGCCTCTATAAAATATTATAACAATAGGGTACTCAATATAAGCGGGGAAAATCTGGCGGTTGAGCGTTATCTAGGACGTCGCCTCCTTGCAGAACCGTTGACCCTGAAACAATACAGTCTCTACCATGTACTGAACCCCAAGCCCGTTCACGGGTTGTAGTGGTACAGTTTTCTTTTTAGGTGTTTGTATTTGTATTTACATAAATTTTATTTTCATTTTTAGCATTATTATAATATGAAGTTTGACATATTTTACCATAGATCATTTGTGATTTCAATCAAATCAAAAAACTAGAATATAATAACACATATAAGCACATAATATAAGTACTTCACTTATTCTGTGTTCTTATTGACTGCACCCCCCAACTATCTCCTTTACACAAAAAACTAGAAATTGAAATATTCCAATAAAATCTTTTAAGGGAAACGAAAGTTCAACCCGTTATTGATGTTTCAAGTTATTATTAGTATCCATTGCACAATTGTTTAACGACATTTTAGTTAAATATAAACATTCTTATATCAATGAAATTCTTGTCTTTAAACTAAAGCCGATTAAAAGCAATTGTATAACTCATGGACTGGCCGCTGGTCTCGAGCATGTTGTTGGCGCGAATCCAGTTGATATGTCGAACCCCTATCAAAATTCGCTAAACGCTGCTAAAGAAGTTTTCACTTAAAAAATAAATTTAAAAATGATTATCTATCGAATCGAATTGTGAATCTGAAACATTCCCGAACCCCCATTAACTCATACAAGAAATTTTAGGAGGAGTTCAGTGACAAACATAGCCAGAAGAATTATATATTTGAATATATATAATTGATATATACTATATAATTTATTTATGATAACATACATACTGTTATAATGCGTTCATATTACGGGTAAGTAAAGGGGAAAATTCGTAGTTGCCTTTAAGGGCTTATGTTAGCAAACCGGAGCATATTAACATATCTATGTTAATTCTCTAACAACTCTTAGCTTTCATTAAGTCATAAAATATTTATGATAGGTGAGCGCTTGATGAAATTTTGCATTAGTTAAACTATAGAATTGTTTTTGAATTTTGTGTTTTAATTAAAAGTTAATAGTTTGTTTGTGTTGCTTATTTGCTTAAAAATATTTAGAAACAACTTGAAAGATGAACCATGGTTACTCCCTTATATTAGACAATATAGAAAGTCTGTATTATGTGTTCTGTATTTGGGATTTTAGAGTTGTACTATTGGCTGTTTAATTATTTTCGAGTATTTTAGAAATTTAAAATCTTGTTTTTTTTTTAGATTTCAATTGCATTCTAGTAATTTTTTTTTTTTGCAATAACAATATGGTGATATTTTTGTTAAACTATTATAATATTTGAATTGGAAATAGAAAGCTTTAAGATATTCAGGTAGGGCGAGAAGTCCAGTTAGTGTTGAAGGTGCCCTAGGGGTAGCCCTCTCCGGAGAGGTCACAGCACTTTAGGCCGCTATTGGTATTCCTCTGTGTTAGCCAAAATATATGTATATGTATATTCGTTGTTATTATTTGCTATTCCGACTCGACTACGCACTTCGATTTCCAGACTATGTATGTCATAATATACCGATTCGAACTTCAATACATTTTTTAGACTTCCATGAGATATTGTCCAGGGTTTGTGACTGTTGGTTTCAATACACTTTCCAATTTATAAATTCCCCTTTAAATATAATGTGTTTCATTCGTTGATAAAATCAGGCATATTAATATAATATTTCCAGCATTCCATACTTCAATAAATGTCTTATGTAAGTGTACTGATTTGGATGCAAGGTCCTTGTTTCAAATCCTGCTGCTTACTATAACTTTATTTATTTTGTTAGCAGTCGGAGATCTTATATGGTATAGGACCCTCCTGGAGCTCACCCAACCTCTATAAATTGGGTATCTTTAATTGGGGGGAAATCTGGAGGTTGAACGTGTTCTAGGCTTAACATCTCCATGTACAATCATATTCCAAGAAACAGTATAGTCTGTACCACCTATTGAGCCCAAGACCATTCTTGGTTTGTAGTGGTGCGTTCTTTGTTTTTTTTTAATGCAAGTACGCAAAGTGTTGTCTCAAAAAATATTCACTTAACTTATACTGGTTTAAAATAAAATATAGAGGTATACAGCTTAGCCGAATAAAATTATAAAAGTTCAACACATCTTATCTAGCTACAATAAATTACAATAGGATTTGATATTAGTGTTATATAGTAATATAAATATGGTAACACGGTTAAAATTAATAATAATAATAACATTTACTTTTTTTAAATTTTCGCGTAAAAATAGGCTTCGAAAACGAACTCACGGACTTGGCCTGATCGATTCAGTTCTGGAACACTTTAGGTCACCTTGTCGGGTCACCGGATCCCATGGATAGTCAATTGTAAACATTTATTACAATATTATTTACTAATTTATCTGTAATTATCATAGTATTTATGTAACAAATTAGGAAAATATGAATAATTATAGAATGCAAACGAAAAGTGCAAAACTTGTTTGTTTCTAAGAAAAGAACTTCAATACAGGTATTTTATTTATTGGTTTAAAACTTACATCTTCTTAAAAATATAAATTATAAATTAGTAAAATTTTGATTGTGCTTCATTGTAAAGGATATAGAACATAGCTCATTCCACATATTGTGAAATTTTGAGTAAATTTTTTCGAAATATGTATTTTTTTTTATTGAAATCCGATGTTTTTTTTTAGTGAAATTTTTCGGAAACCAACAAAAGTCAGCCTCTTTTTTTTTTTTTTTTTTAAATTTGAAATGTTTAAAAATGTTTGGAGTGTTTTTCTCATCTTGAGGTTTTTATTAAAGAAGCATATCGGTCACCATTGTGAAGAAGTACAGCTTTCAAACTCCTTTTTGATGAATCAAACTAGAAATTTTCAGTTGAAATTTGTGATTATCTAGGGGTGAAGGAATTTTTTCACTATTTTTTCCGTAATTAGCAAAAAAAAATACTCTTAAACCCACTAGTTGAATATGCTACATTTCTTTCATCGGAGACATGTGTAATTAATTAGAATATTGGTAACCAACTTCCCAATCACACCTTCCCAGCTCACCTCCATTTTCGCAAATGGTTTTCTAAATTTTCGGACAATGCAATAGTGCACTGCCTCCTGACTATTTTCTCCATTATTAAACCAAAAAGCAAAAATATTTTTATTAATATAATTGAATTCAATATTAGTTTTAATAACGACCAGTTATGGTTAAACAAAGTTTAATCGAACTTAAAATTGCTTTGAATTATCAATACACTTATGCCTAATTGAAGACTCATCTATAGCGGTTCAATTGTCCATTAGAGCGTATGATAATTATGCTAGAATTCGCTATAGCCTACTAAAGTGTGTCAATCCAATCTGTTAATTGAATTCTCTGATCTGAACACATTAACTGATGGAACATTATCCAAGTTATTTAGAATGTTGTTGTTTCGAATGTGCGCGGTAGTCAGTTGTTTTGTCGGGTCGTGTTCCTGTTGCGACTGAGGCAACCAATATCCTAATCAAGCAAGCGATTATAATAAATTTATAATTTATTTAGAAAACAAAGCATATATCCACGCTGTCAAAACGATACCGCCTATCTACAACTTTTGGCGAAATGAATTAGTAACGGTAACGCAATCTATAGGTTGAATTGCACACTATTAAAAAAAGTTTTCAAGGTTGAAGGCAGTGCTGTAATTAGCAATTGAAAGATAACAGATATACATACCTATGATAATATAACATACGGCGCGTTTTTTCTCTGTCCTGTAAAATCGCCCAAAGTGTATATAGGCGGTATTGTTTTGAAAACGACGATATTCTTTAAATAGACTTTTTTAAGCATTCCTTATTTACTATAAAAAAGTGAATGATGAACTCATAAATGTCTGTTGTCATCAAAAAGTAATCACCTTTAGAGTTGCGTGTTCTTTATTTTTTTTTTTGTAATGATGAAATAATTTTCTCCTGCAACGTTTTTTTTTTTAGTCTACTGGCTTTGATGGGTTCGTTTCATAAAAAGTAGATTCAAGTTTCATTTTTTGCTGACATGTTTTCTAACAGTGAATATTGTTTTTTATACATGATTTCTCTTCATTAGTGATAAGTATCTATTCAATTAGGGAGTAGTAGAACAGTGTGTAGAATCCTGAGTTGCTATGCTGAAGGTTGCGGGTATCAAACCGGCTGTGGTAGATAAGTTATTTAACTTGTTAACAGCCACAGATGGATCCTGTGGGATCTACCGTTCCTCTTGGGGCTCTCATAGCCTCTATAAAGTAGCGAAAACCCGGCGATTGATAGGACAAATGACCAAACAACCGTCGTAGGAACAGTATAGTCTCTACCATGTACTAAAGTCAATACCCTTCAAAGGTTGTGGTTGTGAAACGTTTATATATACTCTATGTTTCCTTTTCTTGAGTTTCAGTCCTTTATTTTATTTATAGCATTACTCAGACGACGTTTCGAGACCAGGCTTTGCCGTATAATCATGACCTAACAGTGAAAGATGAGATATTTTAAAATAAATCCACCTAACAGCACACTCAAACAAAACAAAAATGACTCGTTTAAAATGTAACCAGATATTGTGTACTTACAATTTCAAAAATGCATCTCCCTATCACCGACCAGCTACCTCGTACTATATCACAGCATGCTTTCTCTGTCCTTATCAACGGTCAAGTAATCCGTTTCCAAGGGACGGATTTCTTTATACATACATATATATATATATATATATATATATATATATATATATATATATATATATATAAACAACCTGTACTACTACAGTCCGTGAACAGGTCTGGGATTCATTACATGGTAGAGACTGTACTGTTTCATGGACAACTGTTCTGCAAGGAGGTAGGTAACTTGTCCTAGGTCACGATCAGCCGTCAGATTTTTCCACCTTATTTTGGGTTCCCTATTATTATAATGTTTTATAGAGGCTGGGTGAGCCTCAAGAGGGTCCTAGATCCCATATGATCCATCTCCCACTGGAAACAAACTAAATAACAGCGGGATTTCAACTATATATATACAAAATAAATAATATTGTTAGAAAACAAGGGCTACAAACTTTTTTTCAATTATTTAAGTACAATAATTATGGTGATAAAATATTTTCAAAAATAACATTACTCACTATTTAAGAGATATAAGGTTTTTATTAATTATTTTTTCTTTCTGTTTCAGGTAAGTTGCACTACAGGTATACCTTCTACGTAGAAATATAGAGTAACTAAGGAAAGGTAATTTTAATTTTATAAGGTTATGTAATTTTTAATTTAAATTAATTTAGATGTTTATTTTGCTAACTATTTTCCATACATTTATTTTTTTAGTTAAATTTTATTTACTGTCAATTAATTTTTTTTCTAATAAACGTATTTTTTTTTTGTTCAGTTAAAATTTAATATTATAGGAAGCGCCCTCATGAAATAAAAATTTCAGTCTTATTTTTTTTTAATGTAGACATACATTTTTATTTAAATAAAAGTTTAATATTTTTTATTTTCTAATATTTATATTTAGCAGACATTTCATTATAGACTTAGTTAAAAAAACAGGCTCACACACTCTCTACACAAATTACCGAAACGATTCCTGTCAAATGGTTATTGTTGTATATCAATTCTTTTTAATTTATATTACTTAATCAATTATGTCTTATAAATGTGTCATTAACCATAAAAATATAATAACCCAAACTTAAGAAAAAAAGGGTATTTAAGAAGGAAAAAATGCGGAAATCTTATTTTCCGGAGAAGTAGTCCAAGGAGCAGAGAGTTACTTAAGACAAGTTTGTGCGTTCTATATTTTACTCTTTTAAAACTTTGGACAGGGCTCACATTAATTTTCTGTTGGCGCTCAGAATTAATTTGAAATGGGGGGGGGAGGCTCGTTAACAATTACTGAAGAGTTGCCGCTTGTTTTAGTTTGCCCTTCGGTACGGGCTAATACACGACCGTTACCTAATTATAAAGGAATACACGTCGAAATATCGGTAACCAAGTTGACTCGTTAATTAATCTTTGATGTGGATGGTGAACCTTATGCTCAAGGAATATTAAAAAAAAACTTTAAGACAAAAAAATAGTATCTGGTCTCTGAAGTACAACAAATAATATGTATGCCACATGCGGTCTCGAATCTGGGATTTATTGATAAGTAGTTAAATGTCATACGTTCTAAGCTATCCCACTTCCATTGTTAAAATAACAAACAATAAATCATTCGGATAATAATAAATCTAAGTTTTATGCCTCAAGATGAATAAGAAAGACCTGGAGAACAATTGGAGTTAAAACAAAGAACGATCTTGAGGAAAATTCTTTGCCCAATTAAAGACCCAAGTGAATACATGTGTCTGCATATCATTGAATGAAACCCGAACCGGATGTTAATCTATTTAAAAGAATAGGAGAACAAAACAGCCTGGATCGCAGAGGTAGACAAAGATTTACTTTGGAGATTGAGATTACTTAGATTGAGGTTAAGAAATTCAAGAATGCAACCGTCTCAGAGCGAAACTAAATTCTCACCGGAGTTTAGGGAAACAAGGTGACGACGGGAATGAAATAGACGGAGGAAAGAGGGGAGCAACACCGGTGATAGCACTTGAGGTAGCATTTGGCAAATATCAAGGAAAAAAACCTAATCTGTCTTGGATTCAGTACGTGGTAGAGACTGAACCACTAGGTTTTCCTCCTATAGAGGCTGGGTGAGCCTCAGGAGAGATTCCAGATCCTTCAAGGGCCACCCCCAGGTAGACAGTTAACAGAGCTTCATAAATTAACTTACAATATAAGCCATGTTCAGTGAAACCATCTATTCAAGGTGTTTGACGTCATCATTGTATTTTCTAATTTTGATCTCTAAAATGGGGCAGTGTAATGAGCTTTTAACTTCAAATAGTCCAGTTTTAATATTGGCGCTTGCTTTCCACCTTTTCGGCTAGCTCGTATGTCTCTTTTGAAGTCTTCATTAAACCCGAAAGGAAAATCATTCCAAAAGTGCTAATTTCAGCTTCTTTAGTTCTTGATTTATATCTTTGTAAATTTTTCGTTGTCATGGAGAATATTATAGGATTATTATAAGTACACTCAAGTTCTTAAACTTTCCACCACCCATTTCAGTGAACACATAACAGCTCGATTTATTTTTTAATAAATAAATAAATTTTATTATTTATTTATATACATTTTTTAAATATTTGATAAATCCATATTTTTCAATAGATCCTGGTTTGAAATATTAGTTGTTTTTTTTCAAGTGGCCATTTGGATACTAACCAGCAAGACAGCACAGCATTGTCATATTAGTATCACCAGCATGAGGCTATGAGTTAATATTCGTACAATATATACGTGTGTATATGAATTTATTTATCACTCATATTATTAGTGAAAGGCTTTTTATTTTTTATTTTCAGATTAGATTAATTTATTGATATTTACAGCTGTAATTATATTACAACAAGTAAATTTGCTAATATGAACAAATTACATGAAAACAAAAAACACTTGTGGAGAAACTACCCATCGCTAGCACTCCAATAAAGTTCTATAGTAGAAGGTCTCGAGGCCATCTTCTTTGATGAATGACAAAACGAGTTTGAAGTAGGCTACAATAGAAAAAAATGGAGCTAAGGTATAGTTACAGATTAATTTGATAAACATTACCTGTAATAATAGAAACAATTATAGCGATAAAGAGAATTCTCTTCCTCCCAGATTGTATTTCTATCTTGTCATCCCTATCATTTCTGTTTATACTACAGAGGTCTGCGATGAAAAAAATGTATTATATGCAACAAGTGGGCAACAGTATTTTTTGTGCTGATTACGGGGAAAATAGTGAAAAAATTTCATCACCCCTAGATAAGTCACAATTTTCACCTGTAAATTTCATGAAAAAGGAGTTTGAAAGCTGTACTTCTTCACAATGGTAACCGATATGCTTCTGTGCCTGTTAGAGACTCAGTCCTTTTGAAAGAATGCAACGAAAATCTTGAGTTTGTTCTTAATAAGCTCGGCTACTCGAATGAATATAAATGGACCATTTGTGGGTTTTTGAAAGTTATTTCCATGTTACTAGATCAACAAAATGGTTAAAAATAGTTTGCATGTTTTCTCTGTGAATCGAATAGCCGTAATAGAAAACAACACTATGTCGAGCAGACATAGCCAATTAGAAAGGCCCTTATTCCTGGAGTTAAAAATGTTGAAAGACAAATCACTAAAATAGAGCCAAAAACTCAAAAGAAACACTATTATTTATTATAATGCAATTGGGAAGAAACCACAATGCAAAGCCTTATGTTTCAAAAAATACACCTACTTACCAGTCGACGTTTCGCCTATAAGTCTTGATAATGCCTGAATAGGCGAAACGTCGACTGGTAAGTAGGTGTATTTTTTGAAACATAAGGCTTTGCATTGTGGTTTTTTCCCAATTGCATTATAATAATAGTTGAAAGACAATGTTTACTGGATTCTAAAAAGATCTTACTTCTTTTGCGTGTAATTGATGTTCTATTCACAGAGTTTTAAATATCGCATTAGATAACAACTAAAACGTTGGTTTACAGCCTTACCAAGAATCTCCAGTCACTGACCATCTTCCCGGCCTTCAAAGTCTTTGAGATGCGGGAACATGACCAAGCCAGGAAGTGGCTTTACATTCGATCCGGTCGTACATACTAAGCATTAGGTACACCATCCATCCTGTACATATTCTTCGAGCCTCACAACCTTTGTTTTAAAGCTATGCTGTTAACTCTCTGATGCCTGTCGTAAATATAAATATTCATATAATGTCTGGAGTCTTTCTTAGTTGAAGTGCTCATACATCGTGTAGACGATATTTATGCTATTAGGCTACTTCACTTGTCTAATAGACTACATATCGTCTGTATGATGTATGATCGCAGGCATATTAGGAATACATTAATAAATAATACACTATACTTATTTCATTAAAGACTTTATTCTTACTGAAATGTTCAAACGGATTTGTAGTTGCATTAACTCTTCATAAAGTGATAACAAAATATTCCTTAATTATCGTTGATTATAAATTTAAACTAATTGTATTCTAACACATCGCTCCTTCAAAAGAACGAAGTCATGACTCAAAAAAATCCAATTTTTCAATAGAGGTATTTCCCTGTGAGTTAAAAAAAAATAAAAATTTGGTTATTTGTAAGGGAAAGCATTGTAATGTTTGTATTGAAATTATTTTATAAACTAGCTTGTGCCCGCAGTTTCGCTCGCGTGGAATTCGGCCTGCCACATAAAGTTTCGTGAAAGATCATTTAAAAAAAAATTTAATTATTTTTTAAAAATATAAGTTACTCGTGCATCCAAAATTTCAGATGTCTAACTTCAAAACTGACGGATTCTATACAACCTTTGAACTCCTATTATATTAAAGGGGAAACCCTTGGGATGGAATTATCCAAATTTCTTTCTTAAACTGTACAAAGAACCTATCTACAAATTTCATGATGCTAAGTTCCAAATTTGCCTTTATGTACTATAACGGGGCGCACATGCCCCCGTGCTCCCTCATAATTCTGCCCTTGCTGTAGCCTATAACATATATACCCTATTTTACTCAATAATTTTCATCCAAATCCGTTCAGTAGTTTTTGCGTGAATGAGTAACAAACATAAATACAAACTTTCGCATTGATAATATTAGTGGGATATCAAAACAATAGTTTCAGTCATGTTCTTTCTGTTATTTTAACAACTATGATCATGAGATATGCGTTTAATTATGTACTATAATGGATTCTCCACAGTACCTAAAATACAGTCTGGGGGGGGCCCTGCCCCCGTGCGCCTACCCCTAATCCGCGCTTGCTATAGCCTATGTGTTATTCTGATCTACAAACTATATTACTGTAAAGTTTCATCCAAATCCGTTCTCTAGTTTTTGCGTGAAAGAGAGACAAACATACAAACTTTCACATTTATAATATTAGTAAGATTATTAGAAAATTAAAATTTTGAACTTTTTAAATTTTAACTTACGTCTTTATTCCCATAAAACTTTCACCTCAAACATGATACTACTCAAAATATGACTTGAAAAAACAAAATTCGGAAATGCAATATCAGTTATGTTAATTAAAGACCATCAAACCGATACAATTTCTACTGAAGGCTTAACTAAAAAATGCGAAATTTAAGCCGTGTCGTTCTTCTGATGGAACGATGTCATAATTTTATGATGCTATTTTAAAATTAATCTAACATAATTACTAATCAAGATGGAAGAAAACCCCTTTTTAATTTTAAAACCAAAATAAAAAGAGTGGATGAGTAAACAGAAAAATTTATCCATTTTCAAATCTATACAGCTTAATGTACTTGCATAAAGAAGTCTCTTATTTTACGGTTTAAAAATGTAATTATTGGTATGGTACAGTACCTGCTCGATAGTAATGTTCTGAATTATTGCATTAAATGTGCAATTAACGATAAATTTTACTCCCAAGAGTTTTCTTTTTTTTTTTGTTGTTACCTCAAATATAGTGAGCCCCATCTATGGACTATCTGTAATCATCCCATAGAATTACAGCAAACTCCTATCCTCATCCCTCTCAGGGCAAAAAAAAGTATTAACATTTAACTCATATTAAAATGTTTGATTGGACAATTCTAAGAAGAGTGTAAAGTTGTCAGGGTGTGTAATCAACAAATTCAAAATTAGATAGCTTTAGATACCTTTTAACACACCCATTTCTATTTCTTTATATTTTTACATATCGGATTAGCAATTTTATAATAACAATAATTAAGGAATTTTAGGATATCTATAAAATAGAATAAAAAATAGTTTTCAATATATATTAGTAGTAAGAATATGCTTAAATTATAATAGTTTTACTTTTGACATAGAAATAATAATTAATGTGAGACATAAAACAAAACAAACTATTGTTACTCAGAGAATCTAGACCGGACAAAGTCCTAGTTTTGCTTATTAGTTGCGATGACTGACTATAGGGACCCCACCCAGCTTTCCTCCTCTTTCTGCATTTTAATATCGGTCTACAAGGAAAAAAATAAGGAATGTCTATCTGTGTACTATTGTGAGGATAGCAGTAATGTAATATTTGTAATTTATATGCAGTGAATTTTTTGGATGATGCCATGTATGATAGTGTGACTGATAGGATAATTTTTTAAGAAGATTCATGTATTCCATATATATTTATAAAAAAAATTTTTATAATGTTAAATTTTATAATGTTAATGTTTTGCTTTTTTGAATGTTATATAGATTTTTACGGATTGAATTCAGCTAACTGAATGATGATAAAATACAAAATAAAAAACATGTATTGAGAATGACCACAAAGGGTCGAAACGTCTACTTGTTAAAGAAATAAATAATAAAAGATAACTTGGACAAATAAAAGGGTTTTGTATCTATAAAAACAAATAAGATAGGTTTATTTTATTTGCGCCTTTTTTCGGCGTTTCGACCCAAGTTTTAGGCCATCTTCAGGGCAATGGAACTCTCAGGGACTGAGTTACAGTTGGACTCTTCATCCTTCTGCTCTGAGGATGGGCTAAGACTTAATTCGAAACGTAAGCACATATAAAATAAGTATATTTGATTTTTCGTAATTTATTGACTGGACCCCATAAACATTTTACGAATTATTTTCAATCCATCAGTTTCATGGTGAACAAAATATTCCTCCGTAAATCAAACTCAGCTTTATCCTCTCGTATTCTGCCTGAACATTGAATTTGAAACCTACCATTTTTTCAGTTTTTTTTTTTTTTTGGTGAGGGGGGCGATATTCGTTGGAAACTGTTGGAGGCCGGATTCCCTGGTGGCATTGAATTTTTCACCAAGAGGCTCGCACAATAACCCTTATAGTCGATTCATCTTCCACTGCTTTTTATTTACTTAGCGATTTGATGAATAGGGAAAATCCAATCGCGCCTGTTCAGGAAGTTATATTCAGTTTTGATGTAGTTTATATGTAGTAAGAGTATGAATTTATAAACTGGTTGTGTTTAGTGAAAATTGTACTTTCTGAGCTGTTATAGTAGCAATAAATAACCTTTAATTTTAGCTCACAAATATACTATAAAATGTTTTCTTAATATCAATCTTCTAGGGTACTGGACTTAACAGATATATTTTATTCTAAGAGTGTATAATAATACAAAAAAACCTTTAGCCCAAATTCATATATTGCATCATTTTCTATAAACGTTTCGACTCTCGAGTGATCATTTTCAATACACGCTTCACATCACCATTTAGTCAGTACATCTCAATTCTTTTTTTTCCTGTAGACTAACATTTAAATGAAGCTGGGTGAGGTCCACCCATAGTCAGACACTGCAACTGTTGCACGCTGGGTGGTGCACGCCCCTTAACACTTTATTTTGGATTCCTTATGTCCAGATTGGCTTCAGGACTTGGTTATAAATTAATATTTTATTTTTACAGACAGTGTGAATTGTCTGCCTAGGAGCCAATAACTTTTGATAACTCAAATTGAGTTATATTATTTTTTTTGTTTAACGAGTTCTTTTCATCGGGGTTTTGCATCCAGAGTCACCCCAAGATATTTAGCCTGATTTGAATACGGGATCACTTTGTTGTTTATGATTATTGGTTGATAGTTGATGTTTTTGTTAGTAATATCAACATGCTCAGATTTTGATTCGTTTAATTTAATTTTCCATTTTGAGGTCCATCTTTGCATACTGTCTATTGTTCCGTTTAATTTTCTTGTGGTTTCCTAATTTTCATTTTCGATGGAAAGAACAGCTGTATCATCGCCGAAGGTGGCCATGGCCCATTCTTCAACTTCTGGGGTATCGGCGCTATAGGGCAGAAAGAGTATTGGGAATTAATCAAATAAAATAAATTATTTTATTATAATACGAAGGAATCATTTTTTCTTTTCCATTATATTTTTTTTCTACTGCCAGGATTTTTGAGGTAAATATTATTTTGTGAAGGCAGAGAAGAGAATGTTAATTCTTGGTAATGATCTCGTAAGAAGAGAAGATCAAAAAGATTTAAAATTATTTCTTGTTTTTATTTTCCTTAATAATGTCAGTTCACAGAGGATTGTTCGGTTGAATCTGTAGTATAAACAAAACACTAAAATAAGGGAAAATAATACCTGATATTCCAAAACAAATCTTTAAAATTTATTTTCCTCTTGTGTTTTTAGCCGAATTGAATTTATTTAATTGTTAATTGTATTACAATTATTGTTTATAGAGTTAATGTTTAATTCGTAATTAAAAAACCAGAACGTAATAAAAAGACAAGAACTGACTAGACGGTACAAACAACTATCACATCTTCTGGACTACAGATCTTCACTCGACCTGAGGAACAAAAGACTTATCTATAACAGTATACTAAAACCTACTTGGACATTTGGAGCAGAACTTTGGGGTTCAGCAAAAAAAGTTCACATCCACAAGATACAAACAACGCAGTCTAAAATTCTCAGAAAAATTATTAATGCACCATGGTATACTTCGACTCACACTATACACAACGACATGAACATTCCCACTATAAAATCATATATTCATAAAAAATACCTAATATTCCACTCATCGACACAATTTCACCCAAACCCACTCGTTCTTCCGCTTTCCTACTCCCTGTTACCTGGACTTGATAAGAAAAGATTAAAAACACATTGGCCAAGAGACCTGCTCAAGAATTGTTATTTTTTTTTCCAAAACAACTCGACAATCTTGTAGAAAGGCGAAGAGAAACATACCTCGATAAAATTTGCTGGATGCGCAATTGCGCAGGTGCAAATGAAAATTAAATAATAACAATAATAATAAAGTTTCAGCCTCTCAAATATGATTAAATGCTACTTAAATAAATCAAAACTCATAAATGAAGAATTAACAAAACTAATTTATCTACTTTTTTGAATGAGTATCATTAAATGTTTGAAAAATAATGAATAATATACAATGAATATAATAATATATTAATATGAAAATACAGACAATTGAAAATTACTAAATTGTTAAAAATTACTAAATAAGGTAAATATTAAAGTTAAAATGTATAAGCTTTAACTTTAATATTTACTTTTTTTTTCAATTGTCTGTATTTTGCATATAGCCCTGAAGAAGACCTACAAAGTAGGTCGAAACGTTAGCTACTTAATAAACATTTCTCCAATTCTACGAGAAATTCATTGACCTCTACCCGGACCACTTTCTTCCACATATATTATCAAGGCCAACTATTATCATTCAAGATATGTTCTTAATAACTTGTAATGTGCTTGAAATGTAAAAATATTGTACATATTTTATGTCGAATTTATGATCAATATGAACCGAATTATAGAGAAGGTTGCAGAAAACATCTATATTGCCGAAGAAATATTACTTAAAAGACACTTGCTAAAATTGCCTATCATATAATTATTTAAACATTATTCCTCATCTTATGGGATAATTTTATAAATTCAAAGACTTGTTTATTTTTAGTACCATCCGGGATCTGCAGACCTTCCTGGGTAACACCCAGCTTCTATAAATTGTGGGGGGGGGCCCTAAAATAAGGTGAATGTAAGAGGACCTAGTTGCCTTGCTAGTTTAGTTCCTTTTGTCTTCGGTCTGGCCTTGTCCTGTATGAGTATAGGTCTCTACCGATTAACCAATGCAGGTTCCTTTTCGATAAGGTTTTGTTGCGATATGTCAATATTATGCATATAATATTGATATATAATCATGGAGTATGATTTAAATGTTATGGTTCCACTACAGACTAGTTAGAAGAAATGAATTATTCCTACCTACAATAAACCTTATATTTTTTTTAAATGCAAAAATTTCTCAAACCAACGGCCGATGTTCCGTTCGCTAAAACGACTGTCCTAGTTTAGACTCATAAATAAAAATTACTTAATTGAAAATCGCGTGTTTCCATGATAATATTCGATAGCGTACTATACTAACAATGTTCGTTCAATTATAGTGATAGAAAATATTTTCAAAAAATAGAGGATTAATAACAGTCCATTGCAAATCACATTCACAGTAAAAAACAGAATATTGTTACATACAGATAGATGTACAATAAGATTGAATTATCTATCCTTCCTTAAAGGAGATATTGCATTCCTTCTGTCCTCTTTCATCCTCTCCTTTTGTCCATCTTCTATCCTTCCCAATCGATTAGTCCTCTTCCTATGTAATGCTTTTAGCAGAGACGAGGAAATCTTCAAAGGTACACGGGCGTTTAGTAACAATGTCCAGGAACTAGACATTTTCTATAAAATATATAAGTATTGAATTTTAAATATTATTATTACTAATTAACCATTCGCGATTTATAAACGATAATACATACATATATACACATATACACACCTCTTTTACAAATTATACGACTGTTTATTGTATGTACTACTCGTTGCTCAAATTTTATAAGTGTAATTTATATGCATCATATTGTGCAAATTGTGTTAAATTTTCTATATAGTGAAAGCAGAAAAACACTTAAATTTCACGTCATTTAATTTATACTTCAATTTAGTTAGTCCACTTTTTCGCAGTTATGTGATATATAATTTAAAATTTTCATCGGTTTAACTCAATTTTTAAGACCCAATTATACAATATTTTTAATAAAATCTAACAAGGTGATAAAAAATATTTTTTATTTAATAAAGAGAAAATATTGAAAGAGAAAAAAAATGTAAGAACAAATCCAAGGGACATAATTCGGGGAATTATCATGAGAATTGTGATGTCTCCATTACGGTCCGTCCCGCTTTACAATGGTAAAATAAAATATTGCTAATTATTATTTTAAAGAGAAAAGATTTGCCCCCAGCCGGGATTCGAACCCGGGTCGTCTGCCTAGACTTCAATATTTTCTTTTTAAAATAAAAATATTTAAAAATTAAAACGGAGAACGAAGATAGTTGGGGGGGGGGGGGGTGCAGTCACCCAAGCGGCTCCTCTCCCAGTTGCCTTGAAGATGGCCTACACTGTAGGTCGAAACTTCGGAACTTACTAAATATAAGTCTAGTGCTTATTTAGTGGGTTTTTTTTTTCTGCACCCCCAACTATCTCCGTTCTCCATTTTATCATCCAGTCAACTATTTTCCTCTCATAAAAATTAAAACAATTAACAAAAAATTATAAAAACGTTTTTATAACTTGTCCTTGTCACGCTCAACCGCCAGACATTTCCCCCTTATTTTGGATACCCTATTTTTATAATAGGTGAGACCCAGGAGCGTCCTAAATCCTATATGATTCATCTCCGGCTGCAAACAGACTAAATAAAAGTCTTGTCTGCAGCGGGATTTAAACCAGGATTTCCGGCATGGCAACTCAGTGGATATCAGAAATACACATATTAAGTTTAAATTCGAGGAATATTTTTCTTTAACAAGTATCTTAGTACTTCACTAATTAGTATGTGAATCTTTAAAATTAAATCCGAAATCATTACGTAATTACTCCAACTTGCTCTGGCATACTCTTTGTTGGCTTAAACATGTTCCAATATTCCAATATGAAAAGGTGCAGTAGGTACAAATTAAATAGTTCATAGGTAAAAATTTTGAAGTTAAAAAATTTTGAGTCTGGGGTAGTTTGTCGTGCGGGATGGTATATCTAAAACCCCTTACGAAGGTTATGTTTTCAGCGGAATGTAAAATTTTTTTTTAATTTTTACTAATAATAATTCCGATATTGTATTGAAAAAAATTCTTACATTTTTAGTGTGTTTGAAAAATTATATATATTTTAAAAATAAATACAATCTCGAGAACCATTAGTAAAAATTATCTATCTATCTATCTATCTATCTATATATATATATATATATATATATATATATATATATATATATATATATATATATATATATATAATACAACCTCCGACTATTTTTTGAATATTTTCGTATCCAGAGAACTATTAATAAATGCGGAAACCACATATAATTTTGTTCCGTTTGAGATCCTCCTACCTACATAGTTCATAACTCCCTCAACAGGAGAAAACTAAACACGGAGGTTCCGAGAGAAGATATAACTGGAATTAAATAAATAAAATAATATCGTACTATGTTATAAGTTGTGAGAGATATGTGAGAAGTTGAACTAAGTTGACACATGACACTAAGCCTCTGAGGACAAACATTACTGTCTCCACCATCTCACTACTATATTGCGATACCATAATTCGAGGCTCTTAGCTCATTCATTCATAAATATCTGTAATTATCCAATTAAAATGTTTAGAGGCGTTTCCTTATATATCGATATGATTATAGAATAAATAATATAATAATAATAATGATAATGTCTTTATTTATTCTGGGACGAGTCCTTATAGAATAACAATACAGGCATTGTACGCTATTATGTCTTAGAGTGTAAAATAATTACATTTAATTAATTATTACAATTAATTTAATAAGTGAGAACGAATGAACAAATAAAAAATGTGAATTACCTACAATAACAGTATTTTAAAAACACATTAGAAGAAAAGAAAGAAAACAAATTAAAATAAGTTTACAATAATTATATAAGAGAAACAAATTTATGGTCACATATATATCAAATTTATGCCCAAGAAAAAAACAAAAAAGAAAAAAGTGAAGAAAAATTAAACAATATTATCCGAGATTTATCTTTCATCCCTTTTTGTCCTTTTTAATATCTAACTATATGACATTAATAATACATATGTACGTGGTTTAAATTCCATACACTCATATATATGAATACAAAATAACACACACAAATGTACATCAAAAAATATCATTCATTCATCGAATAAAGAGAACACTGTCAAAAAGAAGAAGAAGTCAAAACTGATCCCATACTATTTTCGATTTTTTGGGGATTGTAGAGATAATAGGTGCTGGAATATACGGGATTTGAAGGTTGGAAGATTATTGGAACGACGAATGGAAGAAGGTATAGAGTTCCAAAGGGAGGAGGATCGGATAAGGAAAGCTCTGTCAAAAGCTGCTGTTCGGTGGGATGCTGTATATAGGTCTGAGAGCCGAGAACGGGTGTTGCGGGAGAGGACTGTGGTTTTGAATTGAAGCCATTGTTTATAAGCTCGACACTGAAATATGAATTTATTATTTATATTAATAAACTTGTACCACTAAGATGTACGTGTAGGTTGACGTTGGACGTCTTGGGTTAAGTAAATGGAGGATACTGTACTGTATTTTGGACAGTGCGGGGATATTTACTTGATATATTCAGTATAGTTGTAAATTTCAATAAATCCATTAAAAAGAAAAACGTATTTCACAGCTTCTTCTTTTAAATGCAGCTATTCCCAAAGTGCTTTTTTGTTCGTTTAAAATAGGCGTTAACAAAATGAATAAACAAAAACACTTAATTAAATTTAATAAACAATACAAACATTTAAATCGACAATAAGCAAAATTAGTGATAAGAATAGGAGTGATAAGAATAGGTTACACAAGATAATGAGATAGGTTTCATGGTTAACGGTCAATGGCACCCAAGTACATGTTTTTCAATTTTTACTATAATCTAGACTTTATTAGATTTGCAGAAAATTTTATATAAAATTACAGTACAGGACAAAAGAAAGTTTAAAAAATAGACTGAATCTCAAGAACTGAAAGTCAAATTTATTTATTAACAGTCAATAAAAGTAGTAAGTATATACGTACATATATATATATATATATATATATATATATATATATAGATATATATAAATAAACAATTTAACAATTAATTGAGACTTGAGGTCGTTTATCCTTCAACTAGAAGCAGAAGGACGATTTACACGACGGGTAACAATTCTAACCTGAGAAGGATAGAGATTTATCCTTAGGTCAGCCACGATATTAATTCAAATCCCCCTAGGCCGGCTACAAGTTGTAGTTCTAGTGTTGTTTATTGCACAATAAACGTCACACTTAAACTTTAATTTTAAACTATTGCTTGAGAAAATAAATAATATAGAAGTACCTAATAATGCATTATGGAATCAAAAAAATCGCGTAGAACAGATTAAAATATATAAATTTATTAAAATAGATAAATTAAGTAATGGAATTATTAATTTTGAGAAATGAATATGATGACGATATATTAAGCATGCATTAATTTTCGTCGTGTATCAGGATTAGAAACACTAAATAGAATTTCACTAAAATAAATGATAATTATATTGCGCACTTGTTAAGATACAGGATAATAATTACTAATATATCTTGTAAAGTATAGCTTTATTACAATACAACTGAGGAATTTTATATTATTATTAACGATAGGAATGAGATAACCCATTGCTAGTAGAGCGCTTTAGTCCTGGATTCAAATCCGGCTGAGACAGATAATTGATTTAATTCGTAGCAAAGGGGGTAGCCCTATGGGTTCCGGGTACCATACTAGGACTCACCCAGCCTCCATAAAGTGGGTACCGTCAATTAAGAGAAAACCATGGTGGTTGAGCGTGGTCTAGGACAAATAACCTGCATGTGCGATCCTAGAAACAGTACAGTCTCTACTTCGTACTTACCTTGTAAGAGGTGTCGTGGTATAGGTTTTTTTTTTTTGTGATTATTGCTATAGGTTTAATTAATATTTAAATTTGAATTTTTCTCAAATTCAAATTCTATTATGCAAACTTATCCTCAAATTAGCTTTTTAATTGCATTTATAATAAAATCAAACATATTCAGAATTTAATAATGACTTCATGATCACTGTCTGTCTGTTGAACTTTGAACTTGGTGTTTTCCAAAAATACTGTCAAAATTTATACCTAACTTGCTGCACTTGTTTCACTCACACTGTAGACAACAAATATACCCTCGCTAATGAGACTAATTACCGCGAGAGTGAGCTAGTGAATAGAAGGTGTCGATTGTAGGCGGGCGTTCGATATCCTCCCATTGATGTCCTGCCCCACTTCAGTACATCTCTCTTTTTAAAAGGCTCTAAATGGACGAACAAACAGCAGAGTCTCTGAGCCAGTAAATTCAAGAGTCTCCGACGAGCAGTCGTTAATATTTGAGGGCCATTTTACATTCATTTCTTCGCTTATCTCGCTATTTTATATAAACGAGTTTTTCTTAGTTTAATATTTTATTAAGCCTAGCAACGTATTGAGTAACCAATGTTTATTTAGTATTCTGTCTTGCTCGATCAGATTAATAAAAAATATTTTAAGAATTTGGCAAATCTCAAAGATATCGTTCGTGAAGTCCTAACTCAAAATATAGTACAGGTTTTTAATTTAAACAGGAAAAAATGGAATAACATTGGATTAACAAATAAAACAGGATATATTATAATCTAATATTTCGATTTTAGGGCTGTTATTTTAATTTAAAAGTATAGTGAAATAAGATTAAGATATTTCAAGATCAACTATAAGTTTATTTTGATATATTGTTACGGCCGCACAAAGGAAGGCGGAAGCGGGGGATTAGCGGCTTAAGTCCGTCAGCGGGAGACGTTAAAATGGGATTAGGACCGTTCTAGATCGTCTCCTATTGTCGGAAAAGGATTAAGAATATTCCAGAATTTTCTGGCCTCTCCGTGTTCTGGAATGTTCGGCCTTGCCTACTTAAATACTTCCCTCATCTCGAGCCAGTCAGTCTTAGCCTGAGAGTAGACCACGCAAGATCTGTGATAAGTGAGTGTTAGTGTGATAAACTAGTCAGTGTTGAACCGGCCCGTGTAATAAGTGTATCAGTGAACTGTAACAGTCTCGCGAGTGTAATAAACTGTTTCTGTTTGTTACTGTGTGTCAGTTTGTGATACTTGAAGAATCTTACGGTCGGTGGACTAGTGAACTGTAAGTGTTAATTATTAGTATAAATTGTAGTGTAATATATTCATAAGAACTATTGTAACTCAGTTAAGCTATCTAGAATTAGTAATATCTTATATTATTGTAATAATTAAATAGGAGTTAGGCCTAGATTATAATATTTAGAATATTGTTATTATAAATTTATCTTGGTTCAATAATTTAATTGTTAATAGTTTAATTGTATCCTTTTTATCATTTTGTTAATAAATATTAGTATCTTTGATTAAGGAATTGTTTAATTCATTTTAATACCCAGTAGCCCGTAACAATATATATATATATATATATATATATATATATATATATATATATATAAAATTCCATATTCTTTATCTTATTCTAGTAAATAAGAAGTAATCTCAGTTTTAACATCCAAATGTCTGAAAATTATTTAAACAAAACAAAGCATAAAAATACAAAAATACAATTATTAAAAAAATGCCTGAATAAACTGAATTAATAATTCTTCAATAGAATCTTGGAATGTAATGATGTGACAATAGAAAAGACAAAAAGACTATTAAACAAAAGACTATACAACGTGTTACAGAAAGTAGGAGGAGGTTTTTAATGTATAGGAGTTTATGTAAAGGTACATAGCCTACCTATACATAAACTATTTAACATGTACAACCCTAAGTCTACTAAAACGTGAAGTGAAATATATGAAACGTGACCACTAACGGTGAAGCATGAACTACGTCTTGAAGTATTCGAAAATATATTCCGAATATTCCGAAGAATATTCGGTCCAAAAAAGGATGGGAGCACTGGAGAATTTAGGAGACTAGACAAAACGGAATCGCGAAGCATCTTCTTCTTCCTTCTCTTCCTCTTGTTCCTTTGAGCGTCGAGGATCGCGAAGCATAAACTCGGTTAATATTATTCAAGCGATAGCGTCATGAAGATTAAGATGAAGTTTTGAGCTTAGTAAGGAACGAATTCATAAAACTTTAATATGGAGGATTGTGTTAAGATTGATATGGTGGAATTGGGTTTGGGTAAATGGTTCGTGGACGTAGGTTGTTTATCAGAGATTGGTGTATCGGCATCGATCTTTCGGGTTTGCTAAGAATTATTATTATTATTACTAGCCGCAAAGCTGGCAAAGTGGAAGAGGCTAAGTTAAGATGGCTCACATTTGGGGCCTTCTTGTTCTTCTTATTTGTCCACCAAGTTTTCATTCTTTGAGAGAATTCAGCTTTTCTTTCTTCGCTCCATTTCGTTCCAGTTCTCGGGGCTTTTGTCTTTGAACTAAGCTCCCATTTCCAACTTTAAGTTTAAAATTATTTCTTGTGTTCATGTAGTAATTTTGGCTAATTCCAAGGCTTTTTTAATATTTTGGATTCACCCCCTCCATTAACAAGGGATGCTACCTATTTTACTATTGTTTTTTTAAACCTGTGCTCGGGAAGTCTCATTATGTGGCCATAGAATTTAAGATTCTCTGCCTTATTATTGTTTTTTTTATTATTGAAGTATTAACTACCTGCTGCAGTACAACTAAAAATGAACAGTTCTTTTTTCCCCTTCACGCAGTACCCCTACGTGAAAGACGTTTATTGTTCTGCATGTTCCGTACATTTATAGTACAGATCTTTAATTTGTAAAAAGAAGGTTGGTCCGCTCTTAGGCAGGGATAAGAACCCGCTAGTTTTAATAAGTTATTATTTTTTTTATCTCCAGATCAGGAATTGTTAGTGAATTTTTCACCCTAACGCTGAACAACTAGCTAGTTCGTGTTAGAGAAGAATTGGTCGACTGTATCTTCTAATTTAAGGAAGAAATAGTTGGGGGTGCAGTCAATCAAAACACATGAATAAGCGTTACTTATTTATTATGTGCCGACGAAAATGAACGTATTTCTCACTTGGGTCTGAGCTCGCCTCGCTGCAGCGTGTTTTATCCTCCCTGAAGATAGCCTACATTGTAGGCCGAAACGTCGGCACATAATAAATAAGCAACGCTTATTCATGTGTTTTGATTGAATGCACTCCCAACTATTTCTTCCTTAAACTAGCTAGTACTTATTGCGCCAGATGACAGTAATGCGGTTGATAACTGATAACGCCAGCCTATTCTGAAGTCGTTCCAAAATATTTTTTTTAAAAAGCTACTTAAGGGGGAAATATATTAAGGTGCGAGAGATTAAAGTGCAAAAAAAAAGTGGTGCTGAGCTTAGAGATGAAACAGTTAAAGCGAGGTCTCATTAAAGAGACAGATGTGCCGAAGTTAAGTTTGATGGCGGCTCCTCGACAAGATTCTCTTCACAATTATCTCAATCTTCTTCACTTTTTCCTTTTCTTTTTTATGTCTCCTTCGTTCGCTCTTTAGTTCCAGATCCCCAAAGACAGTGTTCATCCTTTTTTTCTCTCATTTTATCCTCGTTTTTTAAAAAACTAAATCTGAACTGGCAAAATATTTGCTCCTATTCTTTTTGGACTAGCAAGTTATAGTTTGATTAATTAAAAAACACGTTTTTATTCCAGATTGTGATTTAAATGTCATGTTATTATTGTAAAGGTGCTATACTTAAAGTTCCGGGTTAAAATCCGATTTTGACAGATAAATTATATATCTGTTAATAGTTTCGGATGGTTCTATAAACCAGCCTAAGCAACAAATCACCTACCTGCACAACCGTTCGTCTGGAAACAGTACAGTTTCTACCATGTACTGAAATCAAGACCCTTCATGGGTTGTAGTGGTCAAGGTTTTTTTAAATTGTTTCAAGTTATTATGGACAATTTTAAATTGTTATTAATATTAGTATTTTAAAATTGTTATTATTGGAAAAATCATTCTACGTATGTGGGCTTGTTTCTGGACTTTCGGTTAGTTTACTTTACCTGTACCACTACAACCCGTGGTGGAGCTTAGGATCAGTATATGATGGAGACGGTACTGTTTCTTGGACTAAGGTTATGCAGGGTGATGATTTGTTCTAGATCACGCTCAGCCCCCTTTTTTGGTACCCATTTTGTAGAAGCAGGGGTAGCTACAGGAATTTCCTAGATCTCATAGGATCCATCTCCAGCCGCTAACAGATTAAATAAAAGTCTGCTAACGAGCGGGGTATGAATCCAGGACCTTCGTCATGGCAACTCAGTGCTCTACCATTGAGCTACTTTGCTCCCATTGACTTTTGATTAGCATCTATTAATTTAATTATTCTTCATTGTTTATTTAATTTTGTTTTAACCCAGTTAGTTCTTAACTTAATTTGTCAACAATATTAAGAACACCATTATGAACAAAAAAATTGCCTTTTTTTCTATTTCATGTAAAAAAAAATTTTTATTATTCGCTAATATATAATTTATAGTAATATAATACATGGATATTATATATTTACGTCACTATATATCAATATTCTTTTTTTTAATATTTTCAGTGAAAATTAATTAAGAAACCTGTCTGTACTATGTGTTATGAGAAAGTATTATTTTCCACATGGGTAAAGTAATAGGTTTATATATAAAAGATATACATTTATATGCCCAGCCGCCCGGAGGGGGACGGTCATCGGGAAGAGGAATCAATCTGCCGATGAAGGAAATGGGCCTCAAACCTAATTAAGGTTCGAAAATTAATCGAAACTTTCTCTAGTCTTGTTTCCAGGATGGTCTATTTCCTTCTCCCCATTTCCCAACTCCATAACCGTAGAAGTATATATATATATATATATATATATATATATATATATATATATATATATATATATATAAAATAATAATACGTATTTATTAATAATAATAAAATACGTATTTAATAATACGTATGTTCATATAATACTATGTTAAATGTGTTAAATACTGAAAATAATGTAATGTAAATACTGTATTCATTGAAGAAAAGTAAATTTTGTAAAGTTTTGTTAAACAGACTCCCAAGGGAGAGGTATGATTATTATATATATATATATATATATATATATATATATATATATATATATATATATATTATTATTATTGTTATTATTATAATTATTATATATATATATATATATATAAAGAACTTGCTGTTTTCGAAGGCATTATCTAGAATAAGGGGCACATTACCCTGAACACCGGCTTTTATTCAAGCCGAAACGCAGGAAAGCTTTAAGTAAAATTCTTACTTATCTGTAGGGTTTACATTTATGGCAGAATCCACAGACAAATTTTTCATTCTTTCAACAACAAAATTTAAAACAGTTGTCTGTTGCCTTAGCGTTTTTGTGTCCTTACGAATGTGTTCAAGGATGGGAATCTATATATTCATCTATTTCAATGGTTTTGCATATACATAAAAAATATCTTAAACCGGCCGGAATTACACCAGGTTATCCAAAACCAGGTAATCTACAGATTCAAAATAAAAGTGGCAAGTTGACCAATAGGAAAAATCAAAGAAGACTGAAACATAGTATCAAGAGAGAAAGGAACCCAACAGAAAAAGAATGCAAGAAGTATGAGTGCAAAGAGAGTTCAAATGCACGTCTCTAAGTATTTTGCTTAGTCTTAATGACCCCATTCCCAAATAATATATATATGTATTAACATATTTATAAAAATATATATATCTCCTAGCTTCCCAAAAAGATGCTCTCTAAGCAGTTTAGTCATTAGCTTTAATTGTAATGTATAGAAATTCATTGTGCTATTTATTCCTTTTAATTTTTTCTTTTAAGAAATTGTACATCATGTAGATAATTTATTGCATGATAGCTCATGCATTTAACAAAAGCTATGGATTTATCAGTTCTCTTTAATTGCTTATTATCTTGTCAAGACTTGTACTGTTCATAATTTTTGTTTAATTGTTTCTTTTTAAATTGTTTTTTGTCATATTACACGCTTTATGATTTGTAATACTTAGCCTTCTGGCCAGATAAACATTATGTTTCTTTTTCTGTTCATATTTGTTATTCTAAAGGGACATAGTCCCAGAATAAAGTTACTTTTCTATTCTATTCTATTCTATATATATAATGAAAAATAAAAATTCATAAATAACATATAGAGAAATACATATATCAACATCAATAATCAAATAAAATACAAAGAGAAGTCATTCTGATGAGTTTCAATGCAGTTGCCATTTGTTTTTTTTTTGTTTTTGTGAAATGACTTCTGACTCAAACTTCAGACTGGATGACCGTTCTCTCTCGTAAAATAACTTAGCTATAATGTCTCAAAATTTAGGGATTGTAAAAAAATACATAAAATACGTTCGCTAGATTCTTTACACTTAGCTCATCATCGTTCTCAAGATATTTCTAACTGATTTTTATTGACTCGAATTCCTTTATTGATATGTTTATTAATTGTAAATTTTGTTAATAAATACTTACAGCCTAGATTATATAAATATTAGCCACCATAGACGACTCCCATACGTCATGGTATGTCAAAGGTTTAAACAACCTCTGACTTCTATCACTCGAAATCCTTTTCCCTATTCAGATAAAATTAATATTTGATTTTATTATTACTTATGCATTTTATTAATAAATGCTTACAGCATAGACTATGTAAATAATTACCATGAACGCCTCTTAGATGTCATGGTAAGTCAAGGAGTTGAGCTATATCTAACTTCTATTGACTCTAAATCCTTTTCCCTATTCAGATGAAATTAATATTTGATATTGTTATTAATTATTCATTTCGTTAATAAATGCTTAGAGCCTAGGCTATGTAAATAATTAACAGCATAGGCCTTGATCCAACCAGAATATCGACAATATTTGCACAAGGCCACACACTCAGTTCTGAGAACGATCAAGTTGTCTATGTACAATCGGCCCATTATCGTAACAGCGATCGATCTCAACTCTTAAATGATGTAAGCGGTGGGAGGCATTGCTTCAGGTCTGTGTATTTTTATACATATTTTAATAAGGTTTGTATTTGATTTTCACTGTTAAATTATATTGTATAATTATCAGACTAAGTTAAAGTGAGCCAAACATTTCCATGATTGGATTGCCACAATATGATAGAGGTTCAACTTGTGGTATGCAGAGATGCTTCTATACAAACAAAAGAATTCATGAATGAAAACACGTTTTTGATATTGTCATAATTGTCCTCATCATAAAAAATAAGACTTTACTACTGCAATTCATGAAGATTCTTGGGTTAAATACATGGTACAGACTGTATGTACATTTCTAAGACAACGGTTCGGCAAGGAACTGATTTGTTCGAGATCACGCTCAAGTACCAGGATTTTTTCCCAATGAAATTTACTCGCTTTATAGATGCTGGGTAGCCCCAGTAGCCAGGTCAACGAATGCTCAAAAGGTGGGTCTAGAAGCAAAGTCCAAAAAGCGGAAAGACCAGCTATGGTACGTTTGGTATGGCAGTATAACATGGTGCCAACCATGGTAGTATAACATACTAAAAGTCCTTGACCCTGGGGGTGGCGCAAGAGGATGGGAGGGGGGTTTACAGGAGGGTCTACAGATCCTTACATTCCTCGAACGGTAAACGGATTAAATAATATATCTGCCGGTTTTGAACCCGGGACCAACAGCACTGCAACTCAGTACTCTAAACATAGAGCCTCCCCTACTTCATAACAAGACAAAAACTGATTTATTATTTTATTTTGTATTATAATATTGTTTTATTTATTTTTACTGTATTTTATTTATTTTGTAAAATTTTTACATCTTCATTTAAATTATTGGGTTGTAACATATGAACTGTAACTATGTCAGTGAAGGTGTAAATTTAAATTATTATCAAAAAATATTAAACAATGCTTTTATTAATCATAGCAAGATCCTTCCCTTTCAAAAGACTTCTCCGAACGTGAAACAAGCCTTTCTATCCCCGCTCTGTAGGAATTAGGTGTCAAGGAAGAAGCCAAGTATTTCAGACCGATTTCAGGGTATTTTCGTTGTCAAATTTTTTATTTCTTAAAAAAAATTATCTAAACAACGGAAAAAAAAAATCAGTTGGAGAAAGGTCCGGAGAATATGGTGGGTGAGGAAGGACCTCTATATTCAGCTCCTGAAAAAAAAAATTGGGTGAGCTGCTGGGCCTCGGTTAATTCATGTGGTACCCATATTTCCAGCCTTTTTCTCTTATCATGCTCCTTAAATAGTCATGGCACTAGCTTCAAGTTATGAACTTAATTCACGAGTGGTTTGGGAAGGGCCCGCTTCGACCAGCTCTTTCAACTTTTCTTTGTCTAACTTAGTATTCGGTCTATCACGTTCTTTGTTGGTAAGGTCATAATCCAAGGACCGAAATTTTTCAAACCAACGGGAGATTTTTAATTTGCTCACTGTATCTTCAACGTAAACAATATTGTTGTTTCGGAACGCCTCCGTGACGCTATGGCCAAGTTTAAATTCGTAGAGAAAAATTATACGAATTTCCGCGGAAGACATAATTTTATTCTTATTTACTTTTAAAACGTCGCTTCACTTTCAAAAGGAAAAGTAAGACTGATTATGAAAAAGGATTAAATGATCTTTCAAACGATATATATAACATAATTTTTTGTGTACAAATAATCTAATCCCTAATGAAAAGATAGCTGTAAATAAACGAAACTGACATTTCATCCGTTACGACCCAATATTTTTATTATTAATATTAATATCGTAAATCTGCCAAAGTGGAAGAGGCTAATTAAAGATGGTTCACGTTTGGGGCTTCTTGTTCTTCTTATTTGCCCACCAGGTTTTCATTCTTTGCGAGAATTCAGCTTTCCTTTCTTCGCTCCATTTTATTCCTGTTCTCGGCGCTTTTGTCTCTGGCTTAACCCCCCCATTTTTCAACTTTAAGTTAAAAATAGTTTCTTGTGTTCATGTCATCATTAGTAATTTTGGTTAATTCCAAGTCTTTCCTAATATTTTGGATCCATTCCCTTTATCAATAATAAGGGATGCTACGTATTTTACTATTCTTTTTTTAAGCTGTGATCAAAAAGCCTAATTATGACGCCATAGAATTTAAGACATACTTTTTCTCATGCATATCTCTATGTTTGAATATTCTTCAATTTTAGATTTTTTCTGTGATTCTTCTTATGTCCACCTTGGTCCGAGAATTTTCCTAACAACTTTTTCTTGTCAATAGATTCCACTAATTATTTTTTAATTTCTTAATTTTTGTGTTAAGTAAAGATCTTTATATTGTTTACGTATATTTACAATATACGAAATAGGGTCCAATTAGCTAAAATGTCATTGAGTCGGGACACCTCTAACTTATTATTTATAATAATTAATTTGTTTTTCTTTCATTTTAGTACATATTGTGATAATAACTGCCGTAGAGTTTTCGGTGATTAATGCAGTATACTCGTAAATAGATTTTTTAAAATAAATTTATGTATTTAACTATATTTTTTCATAAATTACTAAAGCTTTAAGTTATTTTATTTAAAGTTTTATTCCTTTTTAAGAGAAAATGCTTTGGGTTGGATATTATTTATAAGGTCTATACTTCTCAGCTATTTTCAAGTATACATGTGGCCTGAGCGGCTGGGGCACTTGAACTAAAAAATTTATGGTCGGATTCCAGTTCAGTTTTGCTCCGTCATGATTCAACACTTTCTCGAAGCGGACAAAAAATAAGTTTTCTTTACCTTCTTCTTTTCTACTTTTATTTTTATTCTACTTTCATCGGAAAAGTCCTTGCAATCACTTGTTCATTTCAAGACCACCTGTATATTGATATTCAGTCTTCTTTTTTTTTCATGATTGATTTCATCTTTTTTTTCTTATATTTCTAAATAAAAAATATTTATTTTAATATATTCTTTTTTGGATCTAATCTATTTGTTTTTAACAGCATGAATGATAAATTATACTAAAAACTAGTTTGAAACACAATGATGAAAACTAGAAACAAATAAATAATAATATGTACATCACTTATTGAAATAAAACTTTAAAAGAACTTTAGAAAATTTTTTTTTATCATTTTCTGAAAAATTATTAGTAAACCTTAACGGCACCTAATTTTTAAACTATGATGTTCTTAATTAAATAATTAGTTCATATTAACTTATCCATAATTTTTTTCTCTTTATATTTTTTCTTGTATAACTTTCATTTTTTTAAGAAAAAAAAACCTGTACCACTACAATCCGTGGATTGGTCTGGGATTCAGTACATGGTAGAGACTGTACTGTTTCATGGATAACGGTTCTACAAGGTGACTTGTCCTAACCACCAGATGTTTCCCCCTTATTTTGGGTTCCCTATTTTTATAATATTTTATAGAGGCTGGGTGGGCCCAAGGAGGGTTCTAGATCCCATATGATCCATCTCCCGCTGCAAACATACTGCCTGCAGCGGGATTTGAACCAGGATTTCCGACATGGCAACTCAGTGCTCTACCATTGAGCTAATTTTTTGAAACTATATTGATTTATTTTCATATTTATACAATAGTCAAACTCTCTTATTTTGAATTATAAAACCAATTTTATCATCCTAAATAAAAAAACATATTTCATTGAACCATTATTATTAATAACCCAAGAAGGGTCTTGTAGATGTACAGTTAGTATAGTAGTACAGTTGAGACTGTATTGTTTATAAAACAATGCTAGTGCTGGAAGGAGCATTTATTATTTATTTATTTCCTAGATCACACTCAACCACTATCACTCTAAGTTTTCCCTCAATTTAGGATAATCACTTTAATGAGGCTGGAAGAGCCCTAAGAAGGTCTGCAGGTCCATCCGTGGCTGTTGAAAGATTAAATAATTTATTTTCAATAGCCGGATTTGAAATCAAAACCTTCATCACATCATTTCAGTACTCTACACACTTAGCTACTCCACTACCTTAAAATTGTTTATAACTAACTAAATATATTAAAAATAAAAATAATAATTAACATATTTATAACTGAATGCCAACAACTATCATACTTCAATAATAGAAAATAAATATTCTAAGGAAAATAAACATAAATATTGTGAAATATAAAGATAGCAAAATGAAAGGCTTTATTACGTTTGATTATAAATAACTAATTTCATAAAAAAAATAATAATAAAAGTAAGATAAAAACCTTTAATAAGCCAGTAATTCAGATTGGTTAGAAAAAATAGTTATATACTGCAGTACTCGCAGTTTACAATGCTATTGATAAGTCTATAAAATTTTCTTAAATAAATAAACTTTCAATATATTCACGGATTTATTTATCAAAAAGTACTCATAAAATAAAATAAAGGAAAAAAGAAATACTACATTTTGAATTTAAAGCTCTAAGACTAACAACAGCTGCTCCTAGGTTGGTTTGTAACTGAGCTCTAGGTGCATTTCGTCTTATCTCTACTTCCTTCCATAGTAAACTTTGAGGACATGGCCAGAAGCTGATAAATGGTGTCCATTAATAATAGGAGGGGTATGAAAAGGAGCTGGGAGAGAGATCTCCTTTCTTGGATTCCAGTACTAAAATTTAAAGCGGAAAGGTACTGCTAGGCACGATCCTTATTCATGTCAATGCTCCCATAACTTTTCTATTGCCAATAAATTATCTCATTGTTTCTATTAATCTATTAGAAGAAAACTTCCTGAAATTTACATTTAAAAAAAAAATTACAACTGTATAATAATACAACAAGTAAGTAGAATAAATAGTATATAACGGCATATTATAAACGCAAGTACAAACTACCTACTGGCAGTACTTGGATAACACATTCAGCTTACAAGTTCACGAGGCCTTCTTCTTTTCAGACGCCTAGCAGGATTATCGGGAATTGAAGAAGAAGCTAGATTTGAAACTAGTGAGTTTGAGTGGGAATAAAGTTTGCCATGAAAGGATAGATATCGATTTCGGGTCAAATCGGATAAACAAATGGGACATTGAGGTCATTATGGATTACTAAATTCGTAACAACGTAAGGAGGATCAGAGAGGATTTTACAAAGGATTTTGGATTGTAAGGATTGGTTACGAGCGGAACTCGATGGCTTAGTTGGAGTCCCAAAGTTCTACTCCGCAAGTCCAAACGGTTCTCATAATAGTCATGTATATAAGTCTTTTATAACTCATAGGGAACTTGGAGCTTTTGTCTAGTAAATGTTGAAGTAGCCTGAAACGGCGAACAGTTTTTTTTTCGTATTAGTCTAGTATGAGGATTGCAAGTTAAACGTCTGAGTATCGGATCTGTTCTACAAGAATTAGATGGATATTACAAAAGGATCCTAGAGGAAAGGAAGTCATTAGTTTATGACGGAGGTTAAAGGTGATTTGACAGGATTTGTGAGAATTAATTTTAATCCTTTAGTTTTGACCTCATTCTTCAAGGCTATTGAAGTAGAATTGAAGAGTATAGAATACAATAATTGGTGTTGACCGATAAACATGTATCAAGGCAGGAATTCTATGTAAAAAATATTTATAAATACTTTTAATTAGCCTCAAATCAGAACTTTCATGAAATATTTTCAATTTTCTGTATAGCATTTCTTCTAAAGAGAGTTTTTTTTATTATTAATTAACAAAATTTAACTTTTAAGTCCGTGGAAAAATTCCAACGAAAAGCCCTTAGTCTCCAAACTAAAACAGAAATAGAAATTTTCTGTCCAATATTTCGCCCATTCAGGCATCATCAGGGTAGAAAGAGAATAACGGCAAAACAAAACATGAATAATGCACCTAAGAAACATCCCACCACCTCCAAGGCTCAAATGCAACTAATGAATCATAAGGAAGGTTACTCGACCCCAGCTGGATAAGGTTTAGTTAGCATTAGTTGCATTTGAGCCTTCGAGGTGGTGGGATGTTTCTTGGGTGCATTATTCATGTTTTGTTTTGCCGTTATTCTCTTTCTATCCTGTTGATGCCTAAATGGGCGAAATATTGGACAGATATTTTCTATTTCTGTTTTAGTTTGGAGACTAAGGGCTTTTCGTTGGAATTTTTCCACGGTCTTAACATTTTTGTAAGGTCTCTTATTACATTTCAATATTAAAATTTAACTTTGATAAGCAAATTTTTACGACTTCTAGTGTATCGATACAAATATATTTTATAATTAGCTATTAAGAATTAATCTTTCACTATTTATCTAATTTCAAATAGCATGTTATAATCTATAATAATTTACACCTACCATAAAATATTATATACATTAAAAATATTTTTTCAAATCTTTTGATTGACCTGAGTGAAGGAAATAACCTATTAATTAAATTTTTAAAAATAAAATAAAAAAATGTGAACTAATCAATTAAAGCATAGAATAAGTTCGTTATCCCATGGCTCGGGTGTCGAAAAGGGTTGCTAGGGAGGGAGAGAGAGAAGGGAAAAGGGAAAAAATAGGGCCAGCAGGGAAAAAAAGGTAATTTCATTGAAATCGGTGTTAGGTGAAGGTGTTTTATCTTCGTTATGTTTTTTGACCAACTTTTTATTTCTTTACACTTAATGCCGAATAAAAATCATTTTGATGCTTTTGTTTTATTTAATTTATTTCCAAGGTATTTAACTTTATAATTTATTTTATAATCATTCATAGTTTTTTTATTATTGCTATTATTGTTATAATAGTATAATTCTACACATCATCGCCTTAGTAACAAAAAAAGATGCCATTTTTCAGAGATGAATGAATGGTTGTTATGCTCCAGAGCGTTGCGGTACTCTTCGTAGTTTTCTGTAAACAAAAAAGTTATGTCCAGACAGCGCAGACAAAAGATCTAAGAACTAAAATAGAACATGCAAAAACAAACCACATGCATATATAAAATGTTAATTTTGTAGATATGTTTTATTCAATTGTACATGTTTATATGTATTATATGGGCTCACCCAGCCTCTATAAATAGTTTACTCTTCATTGGAGAATAACCCTGGTGGTTGAGCATGATCTCGGCCAATTACCTTCCTGCACATCTTCTGGCTCTGAAATAGTTTACCACATCCTGAACTTCCATGAGCTTTCGAATGCTAAAGGGAATGTAATTATTGGAAATGATTACCTAAATCTACTCATTAACCATAATCACATTCCATTTTCCGTACTTGAACTCACGATAACTTATATTTTTGGAAAATATTAAAAATGAAACGAATAAACAGTTAAAACTTGTTGTAACTCAACTTGAAGCGACAATCTGCGGAACAGATACCAAATTACTACTAAAAGAACTAGTTTATTACTTTTAAGACAGTTGGGTTGACACGGAGCTCCGATGACACGTTTAAGAGAAATTGCAGTAGGCGTCAGTTAACTGGTTGCCCACACTCAATTAGCGGAGGTCACTCAACCTGAAACAGAATACCTGCCTCTAAGTTGCTTCTCTACTCTACGTTCTCCACAATGCTTTCTGCTGCACTACCTGCATTTGAGCCTTGAGGAAGGACACGTTGCGTTAATCTGTGTTTAGTCTTCAGCGTCACTTTTGTTGGTGCGAAATGTATTTATCAACATCAGCTGTTCAAAGGGGGTCAAAACAGCTGATCGAAAGTTTGTTTCATTTAATTTCTTTTTATTGATATTTACAACTGTAATAATATAACAAAAAGTAAATCTGCTAATATGAACAATATGACATAAAAAAAAAACTTGTGGAGAAACTACCCATCGGTAACACTCCAATAAAGTTCTACAGTAGAAGGCCTCGAGGCCATCTTCTTTTCAGACGCCTCGGAGGGTTATCAGGAATAGTATGGGAAGCAAGTTGAGAGACTAGCGGATTCAAGTGTTTTTGGAGCCTGTCATGGAAGGATAGGTATTTAGATTGGGCCAAATAAGCAGCATATGGGATATTAAGGTCATGATGGATGAGTTTGTTTGTGACCTAATAAGGAGCATTGAGGATTTTGGATTGTAAGGATTGGATACGATATGAATTGGATGGTTTAGTAGAGCCCCAAAGCTCAGCTTCGTATGTCCAAATAGGTCTGATAACTGTCTTATCAATGAGTGTTCGAGCAGTTTCTTGTCTTGTATGAGGATTCCAAGTGAGACGTTTGTCCAGATGGAGTGCTAGGTAACGTGTCTGTTTGATAGGGAGCAGGGGAATATTATTAAAGGATACAGTCGGGCAGGAATTCTTAGATTTACGACAAAGATTGAAGGTAATTTCATGGGATCTGTTAGGATTTATTTTAATTCTCCAATTTTGGCACCATTCTTGAAGGTTTGAGATATGGGATAGAAGAGATTGGGATGCAACAAATGGATCCTTATTTACTGATAACATACATTTGTCATAAGCGTACGTAGTGAGGACAGTCTTGGATGCGTTGGGATGTCACTTGTATATATCGTGTATAGGGTGGGACCCAGTACTACCTAGAGGAACACCGGCAGACCGGATAAAGAGGAAGGAGTAGGAAAATTTATGGTTTACTTTGAAGGCTCTATTACTGAGGTAGGGACTGACAATAAGGAAGTAAGTAGAAGGTAAGAATTTACGGAGTTTGTACAGCAGACCCGGATGCCAGAGTCGATCAAAAGCCTGCTCTACATCGAGAAAAGCTCGCGTTACAGCTGATCGAAAGTAAACTTTAAAAAAGTCCTTTACCACCAAAACCTATGAAGATTCTTGGATTCAGTACATTGCTGTAATGTTTATAATACGACGGTAGTGCATGAAAGTGATATGTCCGAGGTCACCCTGAACCACCAGGTTTTTGTTCCAATGAAGGGTAACCACTTTATGGAAGCTAAGTGAGCCACTGGAAAGCATCCAGATTCCATTGGGTGACTGTTAATAGACCAAATAATTTATCTGCCTCTGCCAAATCTGAACCAGGAATCTTCAATATAGCAGAACTCTGCACACTGAGCAATCCCGCTGCTTAATGAATATTAAGGTACCTGTTCCGTACGTTGTCGCTTCGATTTAAGTACCACAACAAAATTTAACTGTTTATTCGCTTTGTTTTCAATATTTTCCAAAAATACAAGATACCACGAGCTTTAGTATGGAAAGAGGATGTAATAATGGGTACTAAGTATTGGTGATCATTTCCTCAAGAAATAAAAGCTTCATGTGACATTTCGAAGTGAAATGATTACCGAAGTATACACATTTCTCATAATGACATTTTCTTTTCAATAATAAACTTCATCATAACTTATATTTTTTGGAAAATAATATAACTCAACTCGAAGCGACATAATCGGAATAATTACCAATGCTATTAAAACAGCACAAGCTATTTTATTCTTTATGGTACCCGACATTCTCTCAACCCCTACTTTTGGTAAAAATATAATTGTTTGGATAAAAATTTTAACATTGATATTACGATCCATCGACTAGAAATCATTGATTATATCGATTAATTTGTTTTAAATGCGATGAATTGATATTGTTGCAACTTCCTGAGCATGAACTAGTCTAGTACAGTTGAGGGCTAGCCACGCCTTACCTCCCCGAACGACAGCGATAGCTCCTAAGACTCCTTTAGGAAGCTGCCCCCAGACAGGACTCATGATGCAGGATGCAGGATACTCTCCCCTCCTGCAATTACTACAAGATTCCTTAACCGCCAGTTATGCTGCTAGTACCTTACTCAACCTGTTATGGCTCCTAACGCAACTGTTACGTTTTACAAGCTTGTTTATCTCCTCGTCTCGTGGCTCCTTGACAGCAGTTATTGCTTTTAATAGTCTACTTTATCCTCTATTTTATGGCTCTCTTTATTATTTACGATAGGCTATTCGAGATAGTCCTGAATTATTAAAATATGTTTTATTCCTTGTTCAATGCAAGGAAAAACTGTTATGACTTTTTCAAGTATTAATTTTAAGTAACCAGTTTTAATTATTCGTTCTTTTAAAATGTTTTAAACCTACGACATAATTTCCATTAATGCCAACATATACAAACTCTCCGTCCGTCATACATTTCCGATCTTCCGCAATCATAACCTCTTCTCCACACCTAGCTGTTCTCGGCTCTCAGATCTCTTATCGAACCGCACCAACAGTTCTTTCCTTATCCGATCCTCGTCCCTGTTGAATCAATCTATCTTCTTCAATCATTTCATTTCCGTAGGATTCCCGAAAAAACAGTAAGGAATAGTAGTTTTGTTTTAGAATAAAAATAAATGGATTTAAGAAGAGTTTCAAGGATTTTTTTTTAGTAATATCGTTTTAGTTACAGTTGTTTATGAATGTTTCTATCGTTTTTTTTTCTTCATAAAATTTTCATAATAATTGTATTTTATTCTGTTTTTATAATTATTATGAAGAGTTATTTCATAAATCATTTTCACTTAATCAATTTAATTGTAATAGTATTTTACTGATATACACTAAAACACATGTTTATATTATTATTCCAAATAGAGATCCAGTCTTTGCCAGGTTTTCCCCAATAAAGCGTATATAATAGAGACCGGATGAGACCGAGAAGGGTTTACAGATCCTAGGTGGTAAGAAGAAGTCCTGTTATTAGTTTAAATAATTTATCTGGCAAAGCTGGATTTAAACCTGAACCCAATTTTAATATTGTAATAATAATCAGTTATAAAAATAATCCCCTCTACTTATATAGTATAAAAAAGGTAATTTTTAAATTGCATATTTAAATATAGAAAAAAAATGCATATGTGAAATAGAGATATTTTTCTCTCTTTTTTTAACACGTACTTTAAAGTAAAAAAATCCTTTTTTTTCACGACCCCTGTGGAAAAATACAACTCTTTGGAGCCGTCCTCTGAAAATTCACCACCGTATAAATATAGATGGAATAGGTTCAACGGTTGAATATCAGTATCATACATTTATACATATATATATATATATATATATATATATATATATATATATATATATATATATACATATATATTTTTTAAATTAAGTAATAATAAATTAATATTAACCCTTATTAAAAGCTCAAGATATTTGGATTATTATTCCTAATTTTAAGATCAGTATTTTTTTCCTATAATTATGTTATAAATATGTATTATATTATATTGATATATAATCGTTCCAAACTTAACATGCTGTGTCTGAAAATCTGTGGAATCTAAATATGTAGATTTGTATTTAGGTTATTAAAGTAAATAAGCTAATTCCGCAATTAAACTGTTCTTGTTTAAGATCCTTAATTATTTTGTCACATAGTCAAGTATTTTCTACATTGCAAATTAAATAAAAAACTATATATTAGAATGCAAAGCTAGAATAGTACCAAATTTTTTTAGATTCGCTAGTTTGCCTTCGGAACTGCGCTATATGATTGTTTTTTTTCGAATCATTCACTTGAGACCACCTTTGATCAATTATTTATCTGCAGATGTTGCGTGATTTTCTGTCTGACCTGTACTTTTCCATTCTTTTTGATAATCCCATCTTCCATTGCTCCGATAGTTAATTTCTGGTCTTTCATTATTTAATATTTCCTTTAGAGCTTTTTTCTATTTAACTTTGGAGGAAATCAAAAATTTCTATTATATACAAAAAGTTTGGGTGATTTAATATTTTATTGGCGTTGCCTAGCAACGGATGGAGAAACTACTTTTTATTTAATCTTTTGTCTAATGACTCTAAATTATTTGTTTTATTAATAAAACAAAGACATTACTTTATTTTATTTAATGGCAATTACTCAATATCTCGAAACAATACTAAGTTGTAGGGGTACTCATATTTTCATAGGCTCACTGGAGGCACAAAATAAGTACTCAACTGAACTTCAATTTCTATAATAATATCTATCAACTAAAACGTAGGTACTTACTGTTGTACAATAAAATAAAAAAAATGTAGGTATTATTTATAAAATTGAGGTTGGTCCGCCGTTTGGTGTACGGGGTGGGGTACTCTCCTTGTACAATGTGATAATATAATTTATTATTATCCATTATGAAATAAATAAATTAATGTATTTTTAAATTGTTAAAGTATTTTCCCGTCCACTTAGTTACCGTCATACATTGGGCTATATCTCTCTTACATCATTAACAATCATAAGTAGACATAGATATGGGGCGACCTGTGGTCTAGTGATTTTAAATAATTTTAACAAAAATGTGAAAAATCAAGTTTTAAAATTTCGAGTTATCTGCTTTTGATTCTGTTCACTTCATTTAAACGAATTATTTAAATTATGTGTTAACTCCAAATAGTTATTACTTTTTTCGCATAAAAAATATATATAAATCATAAGAAACGGTGCAGGAGGGTAAATAAAAGTAAAAATTAATTTAATTATAAAATATTACCAAATAAACATTAATTTATTATCAGTGATTTTAATTAATTTTAACAAGTTTCAATAAGACAAGCAATACCTAACACATAATATTCTAAAACCTTCAAATTTTCTTTATATTTTATTTTTCGTATTAGCTATGGGGGAAAAACTATTAACAAATTGATGTGAACCTATCTTTTCAAAATGTTTAATAATTAAATAGCTGTCCAATAATTGTCCATATAATCCTTAATAATAATTATTAAATTATATACTATTAGTTCAATAATGAATCAAAAAACAGTAGTGAAATAAGAATTGAAAACGTCATTGCCAAAACCCGTGTATTTTATTACTTATTTAACTCATACTATGTATAATTATAAATATATTTATAAAAAGTGAACACAGCAAATTAATGTAACTTTACAAGTCTGTTTATAATCTATTTATAATTTATTTAATATTTTTTGAATAGAAAGAGGTAGAAAAATACAGCCTACTAAGCCCAAGATCGCGGATTTGTAGCCCGGTAGGTGGCCCATAGGCAGTAAAACATCCTTAGTTACGCCGTCCTTCGGAAGGGACGTTAAACGGGGGTCCCGAGCCTGTGCTAGGCTAAAATTTAGAGCTCCCGATGTAGCATCGTCCAATTAGCCATAGCATCATAAAGTGGCGTTAAATGAACAAACAACAACGACATAGATACATCTATTTATCTTTTAATTATGATTTATAAAATATATAATAATGATTGCACTTATCCTTTTTTTTCTTTCGAATATAACCTTTATTTTTATTGTTTCAGGTTATCCCCAACCGCAGTACAAATATTTAAAAGATGGCGAAGAACTCGGGGACTTCACGACGGAGCATTTCTACAAAATCATCAACACGAGAAGAGAAGATGGCGGGGCGTACCAGTGCCTGGCCAAGAACGAAGTGGGGGCCATCTTGAGCAAGAAGATAGACATCGTTGTTGCATGTAATATATATAGCTTATATATTTATATTAATATATTGAGTTGTATATAAGATGATATACAACCTAAATAAGGTCGGAGTATATATTTTCAGGTCCGGTGAGTAAGTGGTTAATAGAGTTCATTGTATTGAGGGAAGCAAAATCGTGTCATTCTCGTAGTATTTGGATTGAAATTTAATTATAAAATAAGCAACAGCTCTATTTCCAGCCAATACTTGACTTAACCTCTTATTCACTATAAAAATAACATGATTCCGCATCCCGAAGCACAAGAAACTCATTTTGGAGAAAATTCGAAATTAACACTTATTCACTGGAGCTGTAGAACTATGCTAAAAAAGTGAACACATAATAACATAACAAAAACAGAAAATAACATTTTATAACATTATTTTTCTCCTGCCAGTACTTCTTTATCCTAAATTGAAACTTATAACGTTGTACGACACAAATAAGGTCGCAAACCACTAGTTTAGTCTGTTAAAAAAAAGTGATATAAACAAAAATAAGTTATTTATACAAACAAAACCCTGATTCTAAACAAAACCACTTCCTTATATGATTTCGTGCCAACAGCTGACATTTCAAAACAGCTGTTGAACGAGCGCTGTCTAGCCAGACTTGAGTTTTCATTCGCCAGGCAGAATGGAATGGGTCCGAGTCACGTCCAGAATGTGGATAATGGCTGAGCTCGAACGAAACCTGAAGAACTGTGGACGTGAGGCGGACAATATGCTCTCTCGAGCTGGCATTCTTCTGTCCGGTCGTTCTTCTGCCAGTTGTTGAAGAAGTCCCTAGGAGATTGCTAGGAAAGATATTCTGATGCAGAAAAAATGTCGAACGTATACAAGGTCTATATGAATTGCTATCTGCAGAAAGGCAACTGGTCCACTTTTCTAAATTTTACAGGAGAGGCAAAAAACTGTTTAATACGTCATATAATTACTATTTGTTTCTGAGAATTCCATTTGTATAATACCATTACGCCGAAGGGCGAATAATGTCTTAAGGTATTCGAAAATAAGTTAAAATATTCGGTCCAAAAAAGGATTAAACCACGGAAGAATTTCGGAGATTACACAACGCAGCATGCACCCGGTTAATATTATTGAAATGATAGCGTCGTGGATATTAAGATGGGATTGTAAAGCTTCTGGGTATAGTAACGAACGAATTCTTTAGTGCATAAGCATTGTGCTGACTGGGAAGCGCCTGAGGAGTAGACTGGGGCGTAGATGGGAGGATTGCGTTAAGAATGATCTGGCAGAATTGGACTTGGGTAATGGTCCGTGGAGAGAAGTTCGTACGCAATAATTGGTGGTATCTCCATCTGGTTCGCCAAGCCTTCTTATTATACCTTACAATTACTTATTGTAAATCAAGGGCGGATCCAGGATTTTTTTCTGGAGGGGCACAACGGGCAGATGGGCAAAAAAATCAGCAATAACTTAGAAATAAACTTCTAGTATTTATAGAAAGGTTTCAAAGGTTTATTTAAATATCTAAACAATAGTTTTGCTCATGTCATTTCTGTTATAACATCACATGATTTGCCTATAGGTATGTACTGTAATGGATTCTCCTCAGTTCACAAAAAATCATCTGGGGGGCACGTGCTCCTGTGCCCCCTCCCATGGATCCGCCTATGTTGTAAATGGTACAATTACTTATACCATGTGTATAAAATATTCTTATCTCCTATCAGAAAATGATGGGTATCTTTTTTAAGGCATATATAAGTTTCCTTTCTGGAATTAACAAGATTTCCTTAAGATTCAATTTTAAATTGAAGTTCGATTTAATAAATATTGGTCATGGTTTAGTTTACTTTGCAGACTATAAAAAATAATATATTCTCTGGTTGAAATGAACGTTTTTCAGTCTTGTTTCATGTCATCCATTTTTTTTATTTTTTTATTTGCAGTAGAGTTGTATCAGGAGTATATGTTTTTTTGGCAGGAGGTTCAGGAAGATACTGAAATGTTCATACTGCACTGATCACTATGCAGAACAGCTGTGGAAAATGACATTTTTCGATATGTTGGTATGATGAATGCTGTTTTCGTGTTTTTAGAGACTTTTTTTGCCAAGAATCGTTGCTTCGGCAGATTTTTTTAAAATTTGGAATACCAATAAATAAAATCAATGAAATCATCCATTTTCATTTCCACAATATAAAATTTATTTGGGTTTTTTGATTTGTTCCAAGCAAAACAACAAAGATTAGTTCACAAAAAAGCTGCCAGAGGCCATTACATAAATACTGTTCACTATAGAAAGGGGCAATCCTGTAATAGTTTCCCAATCCCCAGTGAACAGAATATTTAAGGTGTTGCCAAGACTATGCTATCATGTGGACAGGTGTACTTTCTGTAGTAAATGATGTATTCTGTCTTTGATAAAAGTTTTCATGGAAAATACAAAAGGTTGACTTGTTGCCTTTCCCATCTAGTTAGTGATTAATATAAAATTAGGATAGAATTAATAATAAATTAAATCATTGTTTATTTGTAAGTAGTTGTTAGGTGAATTGTTTATCCATCAGGAGTAGAACTAAAGAAATTTTGGAATTCACTTACCCGGATTATTTTTTGGTACTTTGCTGGTAATAAAAAATAAAACTTCTACCTCTGACCCAAATTCAATCTGGCTACATTAATGCATATATATAATATATATATATATACATATAGTTATATTATATACATACAGTTAATTGTAGATTTTATACAAATGTCTATAATTTATCAAATATTTTAGGAACTAAGTTTGGTTTGTCAATTACTCTTTTACCATGTAAGTATTTTCTACTTGATTTATAATATCTGAGATCATAATGCCACAAATGATTTACTGATCTGTAGGCTATCTTTAAGAGCATTTACATCACCACCTTAAAAAATAAAAAAGCAATAAAGCACGAACAAAAAACAATCCAGATAAAAAGAAAACTAGTTAGAGATTGGATTCTCACTTTTTAATCTTCCTTGCCTCATCATGTTCTGTACAATCCGTGCCATCGATCAAGTGAAACAAGTTGCTACATAAAAAGAACTGTTCCTGAAGAAGATGAAACTAGAAGATACTCTCACTTTTCTAGTCCTCATAAAGATTCTGATCTGGATTTCAATCTTCCAAGTGAAGAATCGGATGTTGAAGAGGCCATAAACATTTCAGATCCTGAAACAGGGGAATTCTTGAGGCTCAAACCTACAGAATCAACTAGGAAGAGATTGTATGGTAGAATACATCTTTGTTACTATTAATAACGAATAAAACCTGCTTGATAAATTTTTCAGAGGGTTTTGGATTTAATAATGTCTTTTAATCTTCCTGAAGATGGCAAGAATGTGAGGGAGGATGGGAAGTGAGTTTGAGACAACATTAAATTCATGTGTGGTTTCAATCGAAATTACCTCTGCAGCAAAGTTACCCTAACATAGAAAAATGGTGATTTAAGTTTGTCAAATTGAAAGTTACCCAAATTTACTGAAATTAATAAATAATAAGCCAAGATGTATGGAATATTATTAAAAAATAGCAAATTGATCAATAAATTTTTGTGTTCACAGCAACAAATATAAGTTGTCATCTTATAGTAATTATTAATTTTAATATAATTGACTGTTAATAGTATATTGCAATAATAGAGTGTATTTCTGACCAAAATGTCTGCCCGAAAATCTCAAAGGTTGAAAATAGTCTCTTAGATTTGTTTTGTGGGCTTTTTAGCTTGTTTATAATGTCATAATTTTTAGCTATTATTTTAAATTTCAGAAAAAATACAAGAATTTAATTAACATAAAGAAATTATAAATTTGAGTGTATGTTGAAACATATTTTTAAGGAATTTTAAAAAGTTTCTCATTTCATTTTTTAAAAAATATTAATTTATTTACACAAGAAAACAATATATAAACAAGCTATTTTAATTATATAACTTATCAATAATTATTGTTTATAATTAAATAGTTTTAATAATTGTCCTTTTTTTCTTTAAATCCTTAGTTATGGGACTGTTCGAAGACCAAACAGAGAGGACAGTTACGGTGAAGAGTGGGCGAGCGGCAGTCCTTGACGTGCCTCCAATAGCCAGCCAACCGCCACCGTTGGTCATATGGCAGGCAGACGACGGCTCTCAACTCTACGACAGGGTTTACGCATATTCTCCGGAGAGCCAGTTGATCATCTTGTCAGCCTCCCCTAGTCACCAGAAGGCCTATAGGTGATGAAACTTTATTTTCTTTCTTTATATACAATAATGTCTCTGATGGAGTATATGGTGTATACACAACATGTTTTAATATGTATTTATTTAACATCACTTTATACTACTATGGCTGCTATCGGGCAATACTGGTCATCATCATAATTTTTCCCTCTTCTACCACTATGTGTTGTGAGAACTATACTACTAAGGGAGTTCTAAGTATTGCTTATCGGGCATAATAATAAGTATCTTTAAAGAATACCTGACAATATGCAGGCTTGAGACCCTTATTTTAAGTTCCTTCCAAAGGATGGCTAAAGATTTTTATAAGTTTTTGAGTTTGATAAGTTGTTACGCTAGACCAAAGGTGATCCCGAAATTAGTTCTTAATTTATTATATATAGTAGTCCATTTTTTGATAATTAGTTTAATAGATTGATATATTGTCGATGTTTAATAATAAAAATTAAAAAAGCACAGAGGGTTTATTTGCACTATACTATGTACCAATCAAATCCTTGGCCTATTATACTTTGTTTAATTTAGAATATTTCAACCTAATTGAAATTAAAATTGCATCAAGGCACTTACTTAATATGCTGTGTTGTCTTTCTGGCTCTAACTCTAAAGGCTTACCTTCAGCCAAATACTTAAAGAAAGTAATCTTATAGCATGTTAGACATCAAGAATTAGAGGTGATGAAATCAAAGTCCCGTTCCGCATTGATTATTGCCATTTTCTTGAAAAGATGCCAGATTGGCGTCATCCTTAGAATCAGTATTTTAATTACAAACCAACCTTTTGCCTGCCAAACAAATAAATTTTGCAATTGTAGTAGATGCTTGCTAATACAGATTGATAGTTTTTATTAATTATAAAATTGATGGTGTGTTTTATTTATATTTCATATTTCATATTAATAATTATTGTTATTTCGACAAGCATATTCTTTATTACAATTTTTCATCTCAAATAATTGATTACTGAATTAATGAAAGTCTCCGAAAATTAATAAATAACTGATGAAGTTAATAATGAACAATTGGTTTTTCCTTCTAAAAAACCACAATTTTAAAAATTGCTTGTAGACTAATTCTTCTAGCGAAAAACGAACTTCTAGCGACTCTTTTTGCTAGTCATTCTCTGTATGATTTGAAGCCATGGTTCTGTATATCTTTGATTTATTTAAATATTTGCAAAAAGTGGAAATCTCCTGTTCGATTCTCGCTGATCGCCCAGAAATTAAACATAGATGTAATCAATCTAATACGCAAGTAAAGAAAATTTATTAAAATATATTCTGGACATAACTATCCTGAAAAAAACTGTACCACTACAACCCATGATCTCTTGGGTTCGTACGCATTTAAGACTGCACTGTTTCTGGGACATCTGTACTGCAAGGATGTGATTTGTCCTAGATCACGCTCAACTGCCAGATTTTTCCCTCTATTGGGTCTGGGCTACACCAAGGAGATCTAATAGGATCCATCTCCGGCTGCTGACAAATTAAATTAAATTAAATAAAGTCTGCCAGTAGAGGGGTTTGAATCCCGGACCTTTGGCACGGCATCTCAGTGCTATACCACTCAGCTACTCCGATCCACGACAATAATTATAGTAATTAGAAATTTTTTCTAATGAATATGAAAAACTATATCATTATTTTGATGCACTTTCTGTCATGATTTTGTGTCACCTTCTACACAGATTGTATTTCAAATAAATTTGTTCACAGGGCCCGTGCAACCAACACACAGCTCGGAAAAGAAGAAAACAGTGCTTACATTCGTCTTCAAGTCGTAGGTGAAGAAGAAGCAGAGGTAGCTCCAGAAATAATTGTTGGACCAAAGGACATGCACATTGTAAAGGGGAAATTGGAAACAAATCTCCATTGCATTGTTAATGCAAGGTTTGTATTCAATTATTTTTATATTAATTATTTCATCGAGTAATTAACAGAAAAATAATTAGGAGATATTTTAATGAAATATAAAAATATTATAAGAAGTATATTTTGTCTTGAATGTAAATAAATAGTTTATATCATTAATGTTTTGAATTGTGAAATTGAATTTAATCCAGCTTTATTTAACTTAATTTAATGTGTCACTAACATTGAGTATATCAATATTATTTCTAAAAATTCTTATTAAGCAATGACTTTTCTATTGAAAATAAAATAACTTTTTTGATTATTTCAGACCTCTTCATGAACTTGAAACGCTATGGTACAAAGATGGAATTCTGATAGAGAATACTGGAGTTGGTTATACATTTAATGACCCGTGGAACAGGACACTGTCTCTAGTCAGCGCTAATCTAACTCATACTGGGCAGTATACCTGCGTAGCATCATTGAGGACTGGAGGACTTCCGTCTGTTAACGCATCTGCAAACGTTATCGTTCTCGGCAAGTCTATCTGTTAACAACTGTCATGATAAAATTAGTAACTTAAAAGTATTAATTAAAACCCGTGAGCCCCATCGTTAGAGTCCTACTCATATCATTCACGGGATATCCAGCAAATCCACCTCCCATCCTCATCCATCTCTTAAAATGCACCTGGTGTAGTTAAAGAGATTAAAGAGTTTCCGTCAATCCTATTTATCCTGATAAATATCTATTTTAAATAAATTAAAAAAAACCATAGGGTTAGGGGAAAAAAGTATTAATTAATGTATTTATAGAAGCTCAAACCATCCAGATTATTTATTAAGAATACTCTCACATCCTTTATCCAGAATTTTTTTTCCGTAACTTTTATTTTATTTTTCAAATAATGCTATACTAAAACAAAAAATAAAAATCTATATAATAATGATTAACAATGAGAATATAGGAGGTTCCTCAAAGTAGCATTGCATAGCATGCATTCGGTTATTATAATTGAAGTTAAAGCATATTACAGGTTAAAATGGGATTGTAAATTTGTTGGTTAATAAAAGCATTCCTCAAAAATTATCATAACATTCTATCAAGATAACAGAAATTATTGTTTAGAAAAATAAATAAATTGAAATGAGTTGGGCATTAAATTCATTAAAAGGAATTTATTTAAATATTGGCTCAAAAGTTCACTTTATGGAAATAAAAGTTCTGATTATCAAAAACAAAAGTATAAAGACAGTCTAATGAAAGTGATAAGACAGTATGAGTTTAGTGATAAAGCTTTGCTCCTTAAATTTGTATTATATAATAATATGTATAGAGTAAAATAATATTTATTTTTCATTTTATAGAAGCTCCTTCGTTTGCCGGTAATATGAGACCAGAAACGTTAGCAGAATATAGCAGTAATGTCGTTCTTCCTTGTGAAGCAATTGGAGTGCCCACACCTAATATCACTTGGCTCAAGAATGGACAGAACGTCCTCAAGCTGCCACAAAAGAATCGGTAAAATTATTCAGCAATTTATTCACTTTTCTAAATGTTTCAAAAATTTTAAAATTATTTATATTGTATTTTGTTCCAGATATAAAATAGACGAAGATGGTTCCCTCGTAATAAAAAAATTAAGAATGGAAGATACAGGAATGTTACAATGTGTCGCTACTAACGAAGGCGGCTCTGAATTTATAACAACTTGGCTTAAAGTCAAAAGTAATTATCTCAATTGATTAATGTTTAAAGTTTGACAGCTTTCTATTTGTTATTACTAAAGTTTTGCTGTTTTTGTTGTTGTTTATTTGTGATTTTTTTTTCTTATTGTAATAAATTAACGCTTCTATTTGAAAAAAAGAAATGATTTCTTTAACAGAGAGGAGAGTTAGACGATGGGGAGACAATATATTCAGGCTTCGTGGGTCTCAATTCCACAGACCATTCTGTAAGGAAGAAATAAAAAAATTTAATAGATTCTCAATTAGAGAAAGCACAGTTTTGTGTATGCACTGTGTGTCTTTTCAAGCACGTGTTCTGTTTTTGTTTGCATCTGCTTCTATTATTATTTCGGCATCAGTTCCACAGGTTGTCACTTCAAGTTGAGTCACAACAAGTTTTAACTGTTTATTCGTTTCCTTTTTAATATTCTCCAAAAATACAAATTGTCTTGAGCTTTAGTATGGAAAAATAATGTATAATGTAGCATAATTATAGGCAATGTATTTATTTTGGTAATCATTGAATGAAGAAATAAACATTTCAACTAACATTTCGAAGTATAGATGATAACATATGTATGTTGAAACGTTTTTCATTATAAAATGATTACTGAAATATCATATATTCCCCATTGTTACATTCATGTTTCCATACTGAAGCTCATGATAATTTGTATTTTTGGGGAATATTAAAAAGGATACTAATAAACTGTTAAAATGTGTTGTAATTCAACTCGAAGCGACAACCTGTGGAATTGATACCATAATTTTGCTTGTGACTAGTTTTATTTTATTATTTTTATAAACGTATTATAATTTTATTTATTATGTTTTGATCTAAAGAAATTAATTTTAAAATCTGCTAGAAATTTTTTGAGTTAGTTTGTTTAAAATAGATTTATAGATGTGTTATTTTAGTTATAATAGTTTCTAGATAGAGAAAAAAGATACGTAGTATTTGTTTATTTTTTTAATTTATAGTATTTTTTAATATGATATAGTTGTGTTTATGATTTTAAGTAGTTATAATTGGCATTAGATTTATTGTATAAATTATAGAGTTGAAACATAGAAAATGTCTGTTCCCATCCATAGTGTCGTGTCATAGCATGCGTATGATGATATGATAGGGCATACTCATATGACAAATGGAAACTAAAACAATCTTTAAGAATATTATTTTATCCAAAATATCTTGGAATCCTTCATTTTAATGCCAAAATGTTTTTTTTTCTTCTTAATTTGAATGAAATGTTTAGATTTGAATCAATAAACTCGTTATATTTTGTTATTTGGGGGGGGGGAAATAATGACCTGGATATATTCCTGTATGATGTATGATGATAAAATTTTAGTAATTTTTATATTAATTAAATATGTCTATTAATCAACCAGTCTATTTCTCTTCTGTAATGTTAAATTATTGTACACACGATTTTTGGGATAGAAGTAGAGTTAGTATCAGAGAAATTATATTAAAAAAATTAAATAAAACTAAGAAAAGTATCTTCTACATCAAAAATAAAGGCATCACATGGTTTTTAAACTTTTTAGTAGTGGTGGTGAGCAAGGTGTCATGTATAGTGTCTTCTATGCATTTATTATTAAAATATAAATGTTATAAATATATTGAAAATATATTTATATATGAATATATATATATATGAAAATATATTGTTACAACTTTATGTTCAGGATTTTTAATTTTATTATATAACAAAAATATTACCTTCATTAACAACTGACTTTGCATTTAACGGATTTAAAGAGTTTATTTATAATCAATCCATTTTGAAGCTTTTTGTTTAATTTATTACATTTATTGATGTTGCATGATTGAATTTCTATTCCTAATTAAAATGTTGTTGTTTAGCCTCAGCACCAGTTATGGAAACACCTCCACAAAATGCAACTGTCCTCGATGGAAAAGATGTCATTATGATTTGCAGAGTTGCCGGATCTCCTATCCCGAATACAACATGGATTTATCAAGGTTAGTTAATTGACCCTATAAATTACTTTTATCGTACTTTTCTTACATCAGTAAAGGCACAATGTAGGTTTTGTATTTAAACTAAACAATACTTTGTGACTCTAGTTTACAATGACATTTTTTCGATAACGGTTTTAAAGTGATTGCCAAATCGAATCTCCATGGATATGAAATATTTGTATCACTAATCACTTATCTGCTTTCAGATACTCAAGTTGTTGGCGTAACTGGAAGAATACAAGTTCTGGAATCTGGAGATCTCCTAATTGCAGCGGTACGAGAGTCGGATGCTGGGAAATATACTTGCGTAAGAACCAATGAAGCAGGAAGGGTTGAAGCTGTTGGTTATTTGAGTGTATTAGGTGAGTAATTTTTAATGTTTTTATTGAGATATTATTTTATATATTATTATATTTTTAATTTCAATTTTGGAATAACACTCCCTTAAAGGTAAATCTTTTTTAAAATGAATTAACAAAACTGTAGTTTTTTATTATTTCAAATGTTGAGAGTTTTTTGCTATATTTTATAAATAAATAATATTAATATGAACATATTATTTTAATTATATAATTGTGTGATGTTACAGTACGGACTCAAATTATCCAACCTCCAGTTGATACGAAAGTTCTCTTAGGAAATACAGCGACTCTTCAATGTAAGGTTTCCAGTGATCCATCCGTGCCATATCAAATAGATTGGTTTCACAATAGTCGGTAAGGCTTTTTGTTTTAAATATAAATAAATATTCAAGTTTATTATAATATTTTATTTATTCATTTCAAAAATACTTGCTACTTTATTATAAATAAACATGGAAATGATTTCCTTTACACTGAAACTTAGACAAGCTAAAGATGGAATTTAATGCTTAACAGAAATATCAAATCATGAAATCTTAACAATATCAGTTTTGAGTTGTTAGTATCTATATCAAATTTAATCTTTGATTAATTCTTGATTATTGTCTCTGTCAAATTGTTATATTTCATAAATTAAGTTTTTAAATTTTATGAAATTAAAATATAAAGTTAATTAATGAATGTGAAATAAAAATAAAGTACTAAATTATTTATTTGAAAGATATTGGAAAATTTCTCAAATTGTAATAAATCTGGATTTAAAAAAATATCAAGTTTTTTTTATTATTTGAGATTTTTTTTTTACTGACACACGGCCATCTTATACACCTTATTTTTACAATCTAAATATTTCTTTTCTATGGAAATGAAGTGATTTTCATATTTAATATAATAGCAAGAAGCCAATGAAATTCATTTGGGTTCTATTGAGGAAGCCTTTCATATACATATCTTGACCTTTGTATTGTGACATATGTTAAAATTCTTGTTTAACGTATGCCTTCTCCAACATCATATTGTAATATTTGTTTATTCTGATTCCAGACCAGTTGGGCTGGGCTCATCGAGATTAAAAGTTGGAGGTGATGGAACACTGACTATCCAAGCAGTTCGAGCTGCAGACGTTGGAGATTACATGTGTGTATTATCTTCTGCTGGGGGAAATGAGACTCGCACCGCAAGGTTAAGTGTAATAGGTTAGTTATACTTTATTATTATTATTATTATTATTATTATGTTTGTTTTACAAATGGCATAAACAAATATTACCTTACTTTTTGGCTTGTATGAATATTTAAAAATATTGTTTATGAAAACCATCGATAGTAAATTCCAGTTGTATGTATGATTTATAATTATAATTCTTCAATTATACAGCTTTTTTCCTATTTGATATCTTGTTAATTACAAAAGAAAAAATAAATAAGTAAAGCAATGCCAGTTTTATAAAAATTGAAAATTACAAGGTTTGAAAAAAAAAATTACCAATGTCTCAATAAGAACTGTATAATACGTACCAGCCCAAAATTATTAAATTCATTAATAGCATTGATTTTGAAAATTTGACATCAAATTGAGAAAGTATATAGAATGTAAAGCACATATAAAGTATTTAGGAAACTTTTTTAATAATTTTTCGTTAATATAAACTTTATAACATGTAATAGGAAGTAAGTTAAAATGTTTTTTGTTTACATTTTTTATTATCATATTGGTTATGATTTCACTCTGTAAATAAGTAAGTAAAAAGTGCATAGTATACAATGATATGGAATGTGCCAAAAACAAATAGAAAAAAAAATGTCAGTTTTAAGGAAAATTTTATTTTTCAATTAAATGAAACAAGTAGTTTTTTACTTGTATAAATAAAACAAAATGGTTTAAGACAAACTATTCAAAACATTACTAGCTTAGATTTACTTTGAATAATCAATTTCTATTGTCCAAACACTTTTTTAAAAAATTGCCATAAAAAACACTTACTGTGTCTGATGAACAACTTATCTTATAAGTTAGAGTTAGCCAATATTAGATTTAAGAATATTTTCCCTTTTAATAGAATTTGTGTAAAATACAAATTTTATAATTTATAATAGTTAATAATAATTACATTTTGTTTTTGTAGAGTTGCCATACCCTGTTATGGGAGTAAAAGCTATGAGAATGGACATGCGGGTTGTTAATGTCTCGTGGACTCCTGCTTTTGATGGAAACAGCCCGATAGTAAAGTATATTGTTCAAAGAAGAGAGGTTTCCGACGTAGGTAAGTTACAACATGAGTTCATAAATTGTATCTTTAATTTCATTTTAAGCAAATCATTTTACTTTAAAATAAAAACTTCATAGTAACACATTCAGTACGTTGCTATGCTATTATGTTAGTATATGTTATTATGAAATAAAAAGAATAGTATGTAGTATTAAATAATTACTTTACTATTTTAACGAAAACAATTATAAGTAATAAGGTTGTAATAAGTTGAGTGACTGAATAAAAAACTATCGATTGTTGGAAACCTCTGGCCAGATGTTTTCAGTGTTTGTCATGGATATAAAGAGTGTAGACTATTATTGTTTTAGGGATATGACACATCTACTGGTAGATCACTCCATTTTTACACTATGGGTTGAGACACCACCATTTTTTTTTATATAAAGTTTCTTTTAATTTTATCAAAGTCTTTCGAAATGAATTCATTAATCGAATATATTCTCTAGAGGCCATACAAATCTTTTGAGGGCATTCTTAAAGCATTTGAGAGCTTTAAAATGAAATAGTAATATTATTTTTAGATATAGTATTCTATTTTTCTTTCCATTATTTTCTTCTTCTTCTGCCATATGATCATTGTTGAGGTTTTTCAAGCATTTCTATGATAAAATGTAATAATTATTTTTTTGTTCTCTCCTGCTTTTTTTAAAATTAATATAATTTTGTCTTATGATTGTCTCCTTATAGTCGATCATTTATTTTAGCCAGTTTAAATAAGTACAGTTTAAATTAAAAATATTTTGAAACAAAAATAAAATATCAATCATAGTAGCATTAAATCTATAATACTGCATTATAAAGGTCAGCATTACACCTTTCTATTACTAAAAAAAGTCTTCAGTGATGTAATATTTTATCGGTGTTGCCAACCAAGGGTGGATCCAGGATTTTTTTCCGGGGGAGCATAACGAGCCGAAGGGCAAAAAAATCAGGAATAACTTAAAAAGAAACTTGTAGTATTTATAGAAAGGTTTAAAAGGTTTATTAAATTATCAAAACAATAATTTCACTCATTTTTTTCTGTTATTTTATTCATATATTTTAACAGCTTTGATCTATGATTTGTCTATGTTATGTACTGTAATGGATTCTCCACAGTACACAAAAAATAGTCTGGGGAGGCACGTACCCCCATGCCCTCCCTAAATCCACCCTTGTCGCCTAGCAATAGCTGAAGGAACTACTTTTTGTCTATTCTTTTGTTGTACCCAATTAATTAAATTATAAATAACTTTAAAAATTGGTAAATCACTGAGCCTTTGTTCTTAACTTCTTTAAGCTAGTATATAAAATATAGCACTGGTTTTAAATTTAAATAGAAAAAATAAAATGCGTCAATTTAAAAAATAAAAAAGCTATATCTTATTCCAATATTTCGATTTCAGGACTGTCATTTCATTACAGAGAACACAGTGAAATAAGATTAAAATATTTTACTTACTTTTATAGTTATTTTTTAATATATAAAACAACTCTAAAATAAAAAAATACAAAAAACATTTTATTATTTTATTTTTTACAATATAATCTATATCTCAATACAATACCAAGTGGACACTCATATTTTAATAGCCTCACTTGGGTAGTACAATATACGTTAAGTACTTTACTCAACTTTAATTTCTAAAATAATATAGGGTACCTCTACTAAAATTTTAAGTACCTACTGTAGTACAATTATATATTTTTTTGTATTTTTTAAAATAACCTATAGTTTTATTAAATTTTATATTTTTTAACTAATTTGTTGTTTAATATAGGCTTGATCGCTGATCCTCTGCTCAATTGGGTAACTGAAGACAGTAACGTCTCAGCTGATGCCAGATGGGTCGAGCTCCAAAATCTAAAAGCTGCTTCATCTTATCAGTTCCGTGTTTCGGCTGTCAACAGCGTCGGAGAAGGGCCTCCTTCTGATCCCAGTAATGTGGTGACGCTTCCCCAAGAACGTAAGTTTTTTATATTCAGTAATTTTCATCTTGATATTATAAAGTAGAAATGAAATATTATATGCTTTGATTTAGTCCCCACAGTTTATTTTAGTCAACCTCATTCATTTTTTTTTTTTTTGAAAATAGTGCTTTTAAATTTTAAAACACCTCATGTAATTAAAAATGATATCCTCCAATTTTTAATAACTTTCCCCCTCACTTTATCATCTAGTATTTAAATTATTTTTCCATAAATATGATACCTAATACAATTATTTGAATCCCCTTTAGCGATCTTAAAAGAGATGCACTTTTTTTTCCCTTTTCGTTTTTAAAAATTTATAATTCAATTAATTCAAAATTTAGTATTGATATATTTCGTATCTCCTATTTTGCCTTCATCAGGAAACCACTTCATCGAAGAAGGTACCTGAAAATTTGGTACTTTTTCATTTATTTAATATGTTTAATGTTATTTACTTATTTATTTATTTTAATCAGCTCCTTCTGGACCACCATTGGGTTTTGCTGGTTCAGCGAGGTCGTCATCGGAGATTATAACTCAGTGGCAGCCTCCTCTGGAAGAACATAGAAACGGTCAAATACTGGGCTATATCATTCGATATAGACTTCACGGATACAAGCACAGTCCTTGGACTTCTCATAATATAACTAATGAGGTATGATGAGCTATTCAATAAAAATTTACTATAAATGATTTTAATTAAATTATTTTTATTATTTGCTATTTATTCTTGAGAGACAAAAAAATTACTGTACATTTATTAAGTTCTCTATTGTAATAACTACTTCCTACAAGTAAAGAGGCAATCTTTTTGTTAATTTGCAATAACATATTTTGAGCTACATTATTTTTAAAATGAGTTGGTTTAGTAAAAGATTTATATAAAAATATCTCTTTTTAAAAAATCTTAACTCCTACTGTGTGTTCTACAACAAATCCATATTTCCTTCTCTTCTTTAAAAAATTTGTAAATATGAAGCTAAATGTAAAATTTCCTTTTTCAGGCACAAAGAAATTTTTTGATTCAAGACCTAATTACTTGGAAAGATTACACGCTGCAAATAGCTGCTTACAACAATAAAGGAGTCGGAGTATTTAGCGATGGACTGAAAATAAAGACCAAAGAAGGAGGTAAAGAATATATTTGATAATATTTTATGATACATTATTCATAATATATGACATATTTTATATTTCTTTTGTTCTTCAGTTCCGGAAGCTCCACCAGATAATATCAAAGCCAAAGCTATTAACTCTACTGCAGTTCTAGTCTCGTGGAACCCTCCTAATCCTCAGAAAATAAACGGCATAAACCAAGGATACAAGATTCAGGCTTATCAAGGTATTATAATTTTAAAAATCAGTTTTAATTTTTTTTACAATAATATTTCATTTTGTTTTAAATTAGATATCGTTGTTACAAATGCAAATCATCAGATGCGAAAAAAACAAAATTTTGGTTTTCAGAGTTGTAATAAAATCCATAAAGAGTCATCTATAAGGCACAAAAACATTATATAGTGACATAGGTAAAATACCTTTGATGATACGCACTGATTTTGAATGAGCCTTGAAATATTTTTTTCACTGTGCTGTAAAGAAATTGTTTTCACTTTTGATACTTTGCATTTGTATCAACAACATTATAGATTCCTAAAAAATAATATGAACTATTTGGGACAGAGTTTTTATAATCTATAAACCTATTATCATAATACCAATATGAATAGAAGTTAATAATTTATATTTTTATTTTGAAGATAAAAGATTTATCCCGGCCGGGGAAAATCTTTTCTCTTCAAAATAAAAATATTTAAAAATTAAAACAATTAACAAAAAATTATTAATAATTTATAATTTTGGTCTTAGTTTGTTACATCGAGATTATTAAATTCTGTAATTTTTGGATAGTTTTATTAATTTCTTATTGATGTTTCAATTCTAGGCGATGAAGTGGTACATTCAATGACTGTTCCTCCGAGTCTTTTGGACCCTCTTGAAGAGCAAAAGGCAGTTTTGAATGACCTACAAAAACATGCTAGTTACAATATCACCGTACTTTGTTTTACCGATCCCGGTGACGGAGTACAGAGCAAACCTGTTCTAGTTACAACTCATGAAGATGGTAAAAATTAATTATTTTTAATTTTCTATTACAAATTTAAAAGTATTGAAAATATATTTTCTAATTTGTTATTCTCCCTTCAGTACCTGATGAAGTCAAAAGCATAAATTTTGAAGATATATCAGATAGGGCAGTGAAAGTTGTTTGGTCTGCTCCTCAGCGAACAAACGGAATTCTGACTGGCTATACTTTATCTTATATGGTTAAAGATCAACCTGATACTTTAAAAACAGAAGAACTCGCACCTAATATAACCAGCCTTCTTGTAACCCAATTACAGGTAAGAGCAAATAGCTAGACCAAATATATTATTCCTAAATTTGATTTGTAATAATAATAATAATATTTTTTTGTCTGTTATTTAATTTAGGCCACAACACATTACAAGTTTTCGATTGCTGCTAAAACTCGTATTGGTAATGGTCCGACGCGAGAAGCTACGATACAGTCTGGCGTGGAACCAGTACTACCGTCACCTCCCACCAAATTAGCAGTGACCAATATAGAACCATTTTCAGTTGTTTTGCAATTTACTCCAGGTTTCGATGGAAATAGTTCAATTACTAAATGGGTGATAGAGGTAAGATTTTATATTATCTATATAACAATAATTTTAGTTAACGTAGTTTTAGATCAGTTAGCTTAAATAATTTATATTACACATAATTTTCAAATAATGGATTAAAATTTTCTATATCTTCTGAAAAATCGTGAATTGTAAGTTATGGTGTTGTCGCAGCATCTGATCGATGTGTGATACCATTTATCCCACAATAACCTTTATTTTGTAAAATTTATTTTAACTTATTAAATATCATCCATAATGATCCTAACGTTACATTTGTTGCTGATTTGGCCCAAACCTGATAAATATTCCACTCAAGCCCACTAGTTTCAAATCATGCTTCCGCTTCAATTCCCAACAGTTCTCAGGGCATCTGAAAAGATGGCCTCGTGACCTTCTAAGTTAAATTTGTTAATTGACTATTATCAGTTGAGTGTTTCTTTCTTGCCTTTATCTATTTGCCATAATATATCATTCATAATGTTTCCTTGTTGTATTATTTAATGTAGTTAAATTTCAATTAATAAATTAAAAATATATAAGTATATTAATGCTAGCATCTTTAAAATACCTACATATGCATATATCCATGTTGTTTAAATTATTATTAATTTTTTATGCAGTCTCTGTTTCCAATTTTCTCTATTTATTTATTTTTTATTCTCTTAGGAAATTATTTATCTTGCCAATCCTTATTTTTCTATTGCCTTTTTAAAATATCCTAATTTACTGCAAAATGTTTAAATAAATACTTCATATAAAATAATATTTAATAAATAAAAGTATTCACTCAACTTTGTCTTATGTAGTGGTTATTTATATATAAATTTTATAAAAAATAATTAATAAATTCAATTTATTTATTGCAGGCTAAGACAGCTCGTAATTCATCTTGGTTCACTTTGTTCGAAGTGTGCCAACCAGAAGGAAATACAGTGACAGTCACTGGACTGACACCATTTACAAATTACATGTTACGGATGATAGCTAGTAACGTCGTTGGTAAATCTGAGCCTTCCTTACCAACAAAAGAGTTTCAAACTATCCAAGCCCCGCCTGCACATCCTCCGAGAAATGTGACTGTGAGAGCGATGTCAGCTACTGAGCTGAGAGTTAGATGGATCGTAAGAAAATTTTAATATTAAATTTTTACTCAAGTCATTAATTATACTGTTGTTTTCTCATTTATTTATTTATTATATTAATTATAAATTATAACCATATATTTTCAAGTTAAATCCTTATTTTTACATTTTTTTTTTTTTAATCTTACCTTCATTGGTGGAAATTTTAGAATTATTGTCCATTTTCTAGATCTTACATATAATCTAAACATATATATATAAAAATTAGTGGCATCATTGCCACACACTTCCATGTATTTTATTGCTAATTTAACATTATTGTCTTAATATATCTATTTCTTCTTTTACAAAGATTTTTATTAGAACATTAAAATCATAATAAAAGTGAGGAAAAAACAAGTTATTTTATAATTTTGTATTTATTTGGACATAAAATAAATTGGACATCATCATGAGCAAAAATTTAATAAAATTAGCATTTACTAATTTAAAAATCAAATAAAAAATAAATAGAAAAGCTTTAATAAAAGATAGGGAGAATAAGAAATAATACGAAACAGATAACATATGTGAGTAAAGTAAGTCTTAAACAAACAATAAAATGGAGTATTTCATGAACATAACTAAGATAATTGTTCATATATTAACCAAAATAATTAACCCTATATGAATATCAAAATTTCAGAATTTTTATAATTAGAATTCTTTTTTTTATTACAACAGTATAATGTAAATACAAAATGATCAAATAACTAAGGATATTTTAATTATGTATTGGCTCTTTTTCATTTTTAATTTTTAATGATCTGAAATGATTAATATTTCATTTTAAATCAAGAAATATTATTAATACAACTACTTTGATATAACTATAAAATATATAAAAGCTTTGATAATTTTAATTAGACAATTAATAATAACTTTAAACAGACAATAATTCTAGAATGACGACCAATGGAAAGACAAAAACAATGTAAAAAAAAAAAGGGTTAGACTTAAAAATATATGATCATTATGAAAATTTTGATCTTGGAAAGTTTATTGTGAATTATTAAACAATATTTTAAATAATTTCAGCCTCTCCAACAAGTAGAATGGTTTGGTAATGCCAGAGGTTACAACATTTCTTATTGCGAAGTAGGATCGGAGGTTTATAAAAGTATAACTATTGAAGATCACACAGCAAATTCTCATATCCTTCAGTATTTGGAAGAATATACCCAATATCGTGTTGTAATGACTGCTTTCAATGATGTCGGAAGTTCCTTGCCTAGTCCTGCAGCGCTTGAAAGAACCAGAGAATCTGGTAAGAATAAATTAATTAAATATAATTAACATCGATAAAATTTATTAATAATATTACAATTATCATAACTTAATTTTTAGTGCCTTCCTTTGGCCCGATGGATGTTGAAGCCAACACTACGTCATCTACTACAATCGTCGTAAAGTGGGGAGATGTTCCTAGAGAACATAGAAATGGACAATTGGAAGGATTTAAGGTGTTGTATGGAGGAGTCAGAAACCAGCCTACCAAAGTATGTTCTTTGTTATTGTACAATGATTACTAATAAGTATGTTTACATTTACTAAGGTCTGTTAGATTTATGATATTGGGCTAAGGAGTTTTAAAAAGTCAGCTTTGTTTCCATCATCTACAATCCGAAACTCTTGATAAAGACTCATCATATTTTTAATGAAATTTAATAAAAGTATTAAGAGGAGCAAGGTAGCTCAGAGTGTAGAGTAGTGAGTTGCTATGCTGAAGGTTCTGGGTTCAAATTCTTCAGGGGAAAATAAATTATTTAATCTGTTAAAAACCACAGATTGCCCCTCTGGGATTTACTGACCCTCCTGGGGCTCACCCATTCTCGGTAAAACCCATAACTGGGGGGAGGTGGTTGAGTGTAATCTCAGACAAACCACCTCTCTGCACAACTATTATCTTAGAAACCGTACAATACCCTACCATTTGCTGTACCCAAGGGATGGGTTGTAGTGTTATAGTTCCTTTTTTCGTACAAAAGAATTTAATATTGTTCTTATTATTTATTGCAAGTTTCGATATATCTATATATATATATATATATATATATATATATATATATATATATATTTGTGGACATAAAGTTGCACTGCGACCATACTTGGTCTATCATGCGCCCCTATGTATCGATAATCGATATTACTTATAGGCAAATCATAATCCCCAAAATTTGCTTTAGTTTTGTTTTAAAACAAGCTTTGCTTGATAACAGAATTATGTATGGCATGATCTGGTATTTTGTAATATACATTCATTATTCTTGAAAAGAAATTTTCTTTTCCATCAATAACGTTAGAAATAATGAAATGTTAATGTATGTTTCATTTATTTTCAGGTTAAAGATATACCATCCAATAAGACGTTTACGACAACTCTGACTGAATTGAGGAAATTTCAAGTTTATAGCATTCAAGTTTTAGCTTATACCAGGCTCGGTGATGGAACTGCAAGTAGCCCGCCTGTCAGGGTTCAGACTTATGAAGATGGTACCTAATTTTATTCTTTATAAATATAAGTTTTAATTAATTAAATAAAATTAGTAAAAACATCAATGAACCATAAAATTCTGTTTCTGTTTAGTTCCTGGAGCACCTTCTAACGTATCATTTCCTGATGTTTCCTTGACAACTGCAAGAATAATCTGGGATGAACCCGAAGAACCAAATGGTGAAATAATCGCTTACAAAATAACATACACACTTCAACATGCTACTTCTTCTGCTGCTAATTTTTCTAGGGAATTTCCACCGTCAGATAGAACATACAGGTATTTTTAAGAAATGTTTTATATATTTAGTAATTTTATTATTTAATTTTTGTTGTTTACTAACTTCTATGGCTTATGTTTTACACAGGGTGACTGAACTAGAACCTGAACAGTTTTACCTATTCTCTGTAAGCGCGGAAACAAGACTCGGTTGGGGTAAATCAGCTAGTGCTTTGGTTTATACGACAAATAATAGGGACACTCCTGATCCACCTTCCAAGCCTCAGATATCCAGAAGTCAGTTACAATCTTCTCAGATCACTTTCAGCTGGACTCCAGGAAGAGATGGTTATGCACCGCTAAGGTAATTAACAAATAAATAATCAAATAAATAAATATTATACTTACTGTGTTCTTCTCACCTTGACATATTTTTATATGTTCACTTTAAATATTACACTACATAATATCTGTATAAGCAAATCTTTCCTGATTTCTATTCCAAAATATTTTCTGATTCTTGGGATTTTCTTATTCTTTTCTATTAACCCTGATTTTATCTTGTTTCCTTATTGTTCTTCAAATTCACAAGTTTTCAAATACTTGCTTTTAATTTCTTAGAACTGTTTTTCAGCAAGTACTTTTTTCTTCTCAGAACCTGGTTCACTGTTTCATCAGACAAAGTCATCTAAATGTCATCTTTTTTTTTTGTTAATTTCTTTCTTTCTATTTTTTTTTTGTGAAAATATCAATTGCTTTAGATTAAAAAAAAAGTAATAAGGAATAGCTTAATTACCCATTTTCTTTTGCTTATAAAAACTTGTTTACAAAATATTAATTTTGATAAATTATTTATTGTAACATTTAGGACAAATATTTTTTCAAAGCAGTCCATTTTCAATATATTTTGTTAACCCTTTGGTTAAATATCAAATCCTTAGAATACCACTCATGGAAGTACTTGTTAAATATTTTCATGTTTAAATATTCTTCTGTCGGAGATTCAGATTTGAAAATTAATGAGAAGGAAAAAGTTACTCATTCTTCAATTTATTTTTTTATAGTTCCATAAATATCTTTTCCTTATACTGTTGGAGGAAATGTATTTGGTTATTATTAGATACATACATATACATTATTTATAAAATGTTATTAATTAGTTTTGTTTTTCATGTGAGGAAATCACTTACAGCATCAATCCTATTCCTTCTGTGTTTGTCTCCAAGCTATATTCCTTCGTTCAAATATCTCTATAACTCTTTTTCCTTGTCTTATGTTCATTAAAAAAAAAAATAATAATAATAAAGTATACATTTTTTGCTAGAAATACTACACAATTAAATAAGTATAATTATTAAGGCTGAAATTTTTATTGAGGCTATTAAAACATATTTAGAAAAAGTTATGATATACAATATTTTCTATACTTATTTATTCATGTTTCAGGTACTATACTGTTCAAGTGTCCGAAGCTGTTGGACCTTGGATCGGCATTTCAGAGAGATTAGATCCGCAAGTAACTTCGTTCACCGCAGTCAACTTGAAACCGTTCACCCTCTATCGGTTCAGAATTCAAGCTACAAATGACATTGGTCCTTCAGGTTGGAGTCCTGAAAGTGCTCAAGTCAGGACATTACCTGCTGGTAAGTTCATCTATATAAAAAATAAAATACTTGTATTAATTAACATTATCAAAGCTAATGTTTATATTATTATTTCAGCCCCAAGTCGCCCTGTGTCAGGTGTCAGAGCAGTCCCGATAACGACGACCAGCGTCCAAGTCCATTGGTTGCCTATACCTAACGCCTTCTGGAGTGGGGACCAGCAAACAGGTGGCTACAGGGTCATGTATCAACCTCTCGCTGATTTCCCAGCATCGCTACAAGCAACTCCCAAAGTTGAAGTTCAAGGAGTTGAAGTAAGTCCATGAATTATAACATAGGAAAAACTTTCGTTATTTAAGTTTATTAATTTATTATTTATTAAGTTTATTTACTCTCTGTTTTCTATGATCCCATCAAAACTCAAATTTATAACAGTATCATTTTATTTCTTAAATATTGCAGTTCTAAAAAAATACACAATTCAGAACTGAAAGGAAACTATTGCTGATACTGATACTAATGAAAATGTTCCAAGATTTTAAAATACTATTAAGGTTGTTAATTTATTTTTGCTATTTCGATGAACCCATAATAACTTCATGTTTGTTGAAGGTTTTTTATGACAAAGTAATCAAAACATTTCTCTGTTAGTCAAATATCTATTCTATAATTCTAGTTGTAATGCCTAGTCTCGTCTGATTTTAAAATTTTTCAATATTGAACTATTTATTTAAAACTAATCATTTTTAATTTTTTTTTTCTTTACAGACTAATGAAGCTATACTGACAGACTTGTCTCGCGACCATGTTTACGAAATCGTCGTAGCAGCTTTCAATTCTGAAGGTGTTGGGCCCTTGAGTAGACCAATAACAGTTTACGTTGGGGAAGCAGTACCTACTGGTCAGCCTCTTCGCGTTAATGCAACACCGGTTTCACCAACAGAAATAAAACTGACTTGGGTACCACCGCAGAGCAGCAGTCAGAATGGTGATCTCCTTGGTTATAAGGTAACAATTGTTTTAAAGAATATGTAACATATAAAATAATAGCATTAATTATTCTTTATAGACAAATTAAACAATATCAGTGTTAATAAATGTTTACATATAAATGTAGCTGTTATTTTTAAAGTGGTATAAGTCCAATTTTTTATGTATCGAGATATTTAAGGGTTTGCATTTGAATTAATTAAAAAAATATGGAAACACATTATGATTTTAACACGTGGTGCTTAGCAAAGAGTGATATTTTTAATACTACACTTTTTAAATTTTATGATAAAATAATAGTCATTAAAATTATTTAAAAGAATAAATAATTTTTTTCAATTGAAATGATCTTATAAAATTCAGATATTTAATAAAAAAAATTTTCAAATGGAATTTGGGCATAATTATGTGGCAGCCAAGATCTTAACTCTATTTCTACAGCCTCGGTGAATAATCGGTTAAGTAAAATTTTTCAAAATTAGTTGCTTGTTCTTTGTAGAAGCGGAACTATGTTATTTTTGTAGTGAATGAGTGGCTAAGCCAGGTGTTGGCTTTAAAAGGAGTTATTGCTCACATTACAACTCCATTTCATGAGAATAACATAATTCAGCTTCCCTCAAAACAACTAACTCACTCGGCGGGAAAAATTTGACTTAACCACTTATTCACCAAGGCTGTAGATTTATCCCACAATATTATGAATAAATATTTTTTTTAATAGTAATAATTATCTCTTTATTATATATTAAAGAAATAATAAGGCTCTAATGTTTAATAAATTTATAAATATTTATAAGGTGGGGTAAAATAAAAATTGGTCATGAAAAATTGAATTTAGCTGAAGAAGAATGCCACTAGATGGGCAGAGAGATACCCCCTAGTTGTAATAAAAAATAAACTTTAATCTATACATTCTTTTCCTTCTCAATATTATATATTTTATGTTTCCAGATATTTTACCTAATGGTAGAGTCACCTCAAGAACTTGGCCCTGATGAAAAAATAGAAGAAGAAACAGAAGTTGTTCCAGCTACTTATACATCGCATAGCCTTGTATTCCTGGATAAATTCACCACTTACAGAATACAGATTCTAGCTTTTAATCCTGCTGGTGATGGTCCTCGGTCTGCTCCAGTAACAGTACGAACGTTTCAAGTGAGTTAAATTAATTTTATATAAAAAATAAGATTATATTTAATTTTATTAATTTAAGCATAAAAGATTGCTATTATAAAATAATTCTTCAGAGTTTTTTTAATCTTGTTTATAATTGTTGTTATTCAAATATGATTTAAATTATTTCTGTACATTTCAGGGACTACCAGGGCCTCCTAGAGACCTTAAATTTTCTGAAATAACTATGACCAGTTTGATCGTTACCTGGGAACCTCCAAAGAAGAGGAATGGAGAATTAGTAGGATACATTGTAACATACGAAACCGCTGAGGAAAATGATCGTATGTTTTGAAATAAAAAAATTTATTTTACTTCATTACTTTCTTTCATTATCGGTAATAATAATTTTTGTTTATATTCTTGTAGGATTTAGTAAGCAGGTTAAACAGAAAGTCTCAGAACCTCGACTGGAAGTTCAAACTCTTGAAGAAGAAGTGACTTATACTTTTGCAGTTCGTGCAGAGACGATAGACATGGGACCGGCAATCAAGGCGAATGTGACAACTGGGCCTCAGGAAGGTTCGCCATCGGCTCCTAAATCTTTCACTCTCGGTAAAACTGTGTCCAGTGTCGAAATGCATTGGGTCAATTCTGCTTCTGGAAGAGGACCGATATTGGGATATTATATTCAAAGCAAACGAAAAGGTAAGAACTCAATTACTGTTTTATTACTCAATTATCTCTTCCTTTATTAATTTTATTAATTTACACCACTTTATTTATTAATTAAAGCATGGGTACAGGCTATATTTGATACTAAATTTCACTTATTCTTTTCACTGTTAATTTCATATCCTGTCTGATATTTGAAACCTATGTGAACACATATTTAATTTAACTGTTATTTCAAATAATTTATGTTTTAAGATAAATTTAAAACTAAAATTATGTTATTAATTTAATAGTAAGAATGTTCAAATATAGGTGGTCAGAGTTATAGAAATATAGGTGGATAATTTTTCATTTTTAACTATTGTAGAAACCATATCTCTGATTCCACATTCAATTTTATTCCACTTTTATTTTTAAAATATTTTAGTCTTGTTATTATTAAAATTATTTTCGTATGTCACAAAAAATGAAAAAACCCACTATTTTAAAGATAAAATCCTGGATTCTTTTCAAGGGAAAAAGGAGTGGTATTTATGAGTTATCTGGATATAGTTTAAGAACTTTTAATTAAGTAAGTTTAATATACCAACTTAAAGGAATTTTAGTTTACCAATTTAAAACAAAAAAGGCTCGATCATCTTTTTTTTTTTTGTTATTAAACAATTCTTATTTCTCTGTTATTTTTAATTAAGATGGTATTTTTTTAAAACTTTTCTTAACAATTTTATTGCCTTTTCAGCTATAGAAGGTTGGCACTGGTGTAAGTTTCAATTTTTTCTTATAAAGCACTTGTGTACTAACCGAAATTATATTAATAATCACTAAAATGTTACTTGTTATTTAATAATGTATTTGTTCAAATAAAAAGTGAGTATATGTTGTGATTTTGTTTGTAATCATGTTCATAGAGTTGAGTTGAAATTTTAAGCTTTTTTAAAACAAAAAACAAACTAACACCTGTTGCTTTTAATGAAAACACAATCGAGCCGAGAGGTTTTTTCAGTGTTTTGTTACTGTTAACAGCCTTGTATTGTAGCCAATTAAAAAAATATTTAAAAATTTTATAATTGAAGCATTTAGGCTGATATAGTTCTTGTATTGTGTTGTGTTGTAGATAAAAAAGTATGTATTTTAAGAAATTATTTGTGTATTACTTTGGGTGTTTTTTATTATTATAATTTTTTTTCATCATTGTATTATTATAGTTTATATAATGTTTATATATAATAATCTGTTGGATTTCTATGATACAATACGAGTTATATTAAAGCATGATCTCAGCTAAGCTTATTATTAAGGAAGGATTGCTTGAATGATATATTTGCTTTATTCATTATTCAGATTTTGAATAACTTTACAATACTAAAAAGAAGCTTAATCCCCAAATTTATACTGTTTATGGGTAATTTTCTAATAAACTGTAAATATTATCATCACAGCTAATGTTTTAAAGACTATTGTGTACATGGATTGATTCAATTGGGCATTAAAAACAAAAAAATGTAAATTTTGGTATCAGAAAATAAATAGTGTACATGTGTCAAAGAATGCAATTCTGACTTGGCTTGTAATATATTGAGTGAATTTTGGATATTATAGTAACTTCAAGAAATATAGAATCATTTTTTATTACGAGAATTATGCACTAAAAAATTATTTTCTTTAGTTTTTCAAACAAATTTGCATTATTCTTCTGTGCAAAAATTTTTCAGGAGAATTTTTTTCCTTTTAAACAATAATGTCTCAAAATATTTTCTGCTTATAAATAAACTGAATGAGGGGTTAAAAGAAAAGTAAAACGTAATTGTTTTCGTGGACAAACAATTATTGGGCTTAGTTAAACTCAGATATACGGTTCTTTTGATGCTTCTTGGGCTTACTCAACCCTTTAATCAATATCTGACATTATTAAGAAGATCAATCAGTTGATTGGAAGATAGTGCTGACCAGACTGTCTCACACAAATACTATAAGGTCCAAAATCAGTCTTCTCAGTCTCCGTCATAGGCTTGTTCATTTTAAAAAATAATTCTTGATCTGTTTTAATTCTTCCAAATTATATTGTAAGTATAATAATTACGCTAGCCAGTTCATCTATTTTTCAATATAATGTTCTTAAATATGTATAATTTATTTTATATTTATTTATTAGAACATTATTGAAAACTCGAATAAAATCATAAGTTGACAAAATTTTATTTTAAACTTAAATTGTTTATTTTAGATGATACAAGATGGACCACTGTCACAAGAACAGGGAACGGACCTCTTCAAGAATTTAGTGTTTCTTATCAAAATTTGCTCCCATCGACTGCTTATCATTTTAGATTGATAGCTTACAACAAGTTTGGAATAAGTTATCCTGCTTATTCTGAGGATGTGGTAAGAATATTTTTTATTCTTATAATTTTTAATAATGTTCATTTATTTTTATTTTTTTAAAGTTAGTTCTATGTTCTGCATGCTGTATTACAAATTCTTCATTATCATATACCAGTAAAACATAATGCCTTGATCTATAAATAGTTATCAATTTTTTTATAATTTTAAGAGTGGTATGAAATGGTCAGGGGTTGCAGTCAAAGATTACACAAAGCAAAATAAGTCATTCTTGTCCTGTGTAATCATTGACTGCAACCCCTAACCATTTAATACCAATCTTTGAATTATTCATTCAACTAATTTACACTTAAATATTGATTTTAATTTTATTATGATTATAATTTTAACTCATTTGAAATATAAAAACAATTTTCATAAAGTAGACACAAATGATTTACAGTAGAAAACTGGCATGTACTTAAGCATAATTGTAGTGAAAACTGTGTAAAAAAAAACTTTTTTTTATATAAATTATAATTTTCATCGCTAGAGGAAAAATGAGTGCATTGGATAAACTCTAGAGGGGTTAATTGCTCAGAAATATTCCTTTTTAAAAACTAATTTAACTTTCTTACGTTATTTATGTCTAATAAAAGTTAGTAAATATGATATTCAAATTAATTTGATTCTTTATTTTACTGCGTTTCACATTATTATTGTTCTGCTTTTTTAAAAATATTTCTGTTTAAATTTTAATTGTAATAAAAATTGTATTAATTTAATTGTATTAAAAGAAACTGCAAATAAAGGAGTGTGAGTTAATTAAAGTTTAACTAAATTTTTTTTTTAAGTTTTACCATCCAAAAAAATTTTTTTTCTTGATAGGAAAATAATAATTTTATTATAATTTAGTATTTTCCACTTAAAATGATTATTGTTCATTTTTTATGAATAACATAAAATGTATAATATGTTATATAGTCTATATAATGCAAGAAATTAAAACAAAATAACAAATAATATAACATTTCTCATGATCATTTGTAGGTTTTAACTCCATCAAAGTTATATCTGGAATATGGGTATCTGCAAATGAAACCATTTTATCGACAAACTTGGTTTATGGTAGCTGTAGCTGCAGGATCGATAATCATAATAATTATGGTCATAGCCGTTCTCTGTGTTAAAAGTAAAAGTTATAAATACAAACGTAAGTAAATTATCTTAATTTTTATTTTATTTGTGTTTCAGTTTTAGTATGCTCTTAAAATGCAATAAAAAAAATTTATTATAGAAGAAGCTCAGAAAACGCTGGAGGAATCTATGGCAATGGACATTGATGAACGTCAAGAATTAGCTATGGAAGTCTATCGTGGTAAAAGGACAGGAACTCTGGGCCGAGGAGTTGGCCCTGTCATGGGCAAATCACCTCCTCGACCCTCGCCAGCCTCTGTTGCCTATCACAGCGATGATGATAGCCTCAAAGCCTACGATGAGAATCCTGATGATAGCAGCCTTACTGAAAAGCCCTCGGAGATAAGTTCTACTGATTCGCAGGTAGTTTAATCATATATTCAAATGATTTTGCTCATTAAATAACATCATAAATATAAAAATATGTCATAAATATCAGTTCCGCAGGTTGTCGCTTTGTGTTGTCAAGCAAGTTATAACTTTTCATTTGTTTCCTTTTTAATATTCTCAAAAATAAAAATAACAATGAGTTTTAGTATGAAAAAAAAATATAATTATGAGAAATGTGTATATTTCGGTAATCTTTTCATCAAGAAATAAACGTTTCAACAAACATTTAGAAGTATAGGTGATGATATGACCTAAACAGTATGTGTAAGTCAGTTCTTTAATCTATATACCGTCATTAATAAAATTAATTTTAATTTTGAGAATATTATTAAAAAGGAAACAATAAAAAGTTAAAGCTTGTTATAACTTAACTTGAAGCGACAATCTGCAGAACTTATACCATATTTTTCATTTAACTAATAAAATATAATGATATATATATTTTTTTAGGGATCTGAAAGTGAAAATGAAAGTGTAAGATCCGATCCTCACAGTTTTGTGAATCATTACGCAAACGTTAATGATTCCCTAAGGCAGTCGTGGAAACGTCAGAAACCCGTTCGAAATTATTCTAGCTATACAGATTCAGAACCGGAAGGCTCTGCAGTCGTCAGCCTCAACGGAGGTCAGATCATAATGAACAATATGGCACGCTCGAGAGCACCACTTCCTGGATTCTCGTCTTTTGTATAATACCCACTCGGTAAAGTGGAAGAGGAGCCCTCTGAGGAAATAGAGGAAAACCCTATTGTCACTCGATTTTAACGCTCTTCCCACTTTACCGAACTCAATTTTACAGTAAATAATAATATCGATCTTGTAAAATATGTAAATAAATTGATATGATTATTTGTATTGGGACATGATGGTCAGTTTTAACGCATAGACGGAGGAAAGCTGACATATGGCTCTTTTTAATATCATTAGGTCTGTATTTTTAGTAGTCATTTGGTGGAGATATTATAGCAGATGAGGGACGGACCTATGTTTTATAAACATGACTACTTCACTTAGGTTATAAAATATAGCTAATGCTGCTGAAATGCTTAATTAAGTTTAGCGAATTCTGTGATAATTATTCATTTGAAGAAATATAACATTTCATTTTGTATGTTTTTTTATTGAAATGTTTGTTTTTTTAGAGAAAAAGACATGGTAATTAGGAATATCTGTAGCTAAGATGGAACTTAATGGACCTTAATTATTAAAGTTAAATGTATTAGTTAATTTTGTGGCAATATTTTCTTTCCTTTAGTAAATATTTTCTTATTTCAACAATCATGAGAATCAGTTCCATAGCCTTTGTAAATCACAAATCATTTAAAGAGTTTTACTTAAATTTTAAAACAATTTATTTTATTTACTAATAATATAATACATTTAAATAATTATGTATAGAAGTACATTTGAATATTTAATAACTGGAGATGAAAATGAAGAAGCATTATAATATGCTTCGTAACGATATGCATTTTACAATCAATAATTGAAGATGTGGCCAAAGGAATGAATGTGTTTAAATAAAAAATCAAATTAAAAAACTGTGAACAGTAAATTTAGATCAAAGGCAAATATTTTTCCCTATTATTCATCGCTTCAATAAGTCAGGGATTTATTACTTAATAGTTATTTTGCTGGGAGCAGAGTGGCTCAGTGGTGGAGCACTAAGTTGCCATGGCGGAAATCCTGTTTCAAATCCCGCTGCAGGTAGTAACTTTTATTTAGTCTGTTTGCGGCGGGAGATGGATCGTATAAGATCTAGGACCCTCCTGGGGCTCACCCAGCCTCTCTAAAATATTATAAAAATAGGATACCCAAAATAAGGGGGAAAACCTGGCGGTTGAGCGTGACCTAGGACAAGTCACCTCCTTGCAGAACCGTTGTCCATGAAACAGTATAGTCTCTACCATGTACTGAACCCCAGACCCATTCACAGGTCGTAGCGGTACAGGTAAAAAAAAATAGTTATTTTCCTGTGATGAGTAAAAGAGTATTTGTTGATTTAAATGAAAGGGTTAATCAACTTATGCCCAATTAAACACTATGCTAATTAAACAGTGAAATAATATATATAATTATTTGCCGAATAAAAATATCTAAAGGAGAGAAAAAGCCCATGTTTTAACATATTCTTTATAACATCTATTGTTGTATTCATAAGGAATAAACCATTTGATTTATTGAATGGTTCAATATAGTATACATTGACAGCTGATAAATATCAATATACATAAATATATAGTTTTATATTTATCAGATGTTAATTGTAAATGTTTAATATGGAGTGTAAACATTATGTTTTTATTTTCTGATAAACCTCCACTTTTGCTTAGATATAGGCAAAATCACTCTTCTTAAGGTTTGGTAATGATCAATTTAAAACTTATAATACTTTATGTATGTAATAAAGAAAAAAAAATCAAGTAATCTATCCTATAAAAATTAATTGTTTAATATGAAAAATGCTGGTAAATATTTAAAAGGAAATCAAAAACAGATTGTGTTTAAATAATTTTGTTGTCATATTTTTCATTTAAATTTTTCTTACTGTCAATTTTTTTTTTTTTATTATATTAAACAGATTTCAATATATTGAAAGGTTTAGATAATTGGAACATTCAAATTAAAGTTCATGTTATAATTTTTTTACTGTGTAAAGAAATCAATAAATGAGTATAAGATAGTAATTTACCTTTTTTTATTTGTAACTTTATAGTTTATAAAATATTTTAAATACCTGATAAGAGTTGTTTTGCCAATATTTATGCCAATAATTTTTCAGATTATTAAATGGTCATGACTTATGAATACAACTTTTAAAAAATAAAGATTTTGTATTCGATGATCTTTTAAATTTAAAAAGGTTGTGACTTATTATGGATTAACTATCAATTCACTGCCAACACATCTAAATATTAAAACTTTTGGATGGTGCCATAACACGTCTTAGATTTGCAGTCATAAGTTATTGTTGATCCGAATGATGCTTTTATTCTTATTGAAAACCAGCAGCATTTGGGAAAATAAAAAGTATTTATCATTTTAAATATTTAAACGTATGACTAATTTCCAGGATCTGTTTTTTTTTTTAATTTGTATGAGTATAAATGAGATAGTTACTTTTATTTAAATAATTAATTTAAATTTTCGACTAAAGAGTACCACAGTTATTTTATTCCTGTCTTTGTTTGTTTTGTTTTTTGTTACTATGTGCTACCTAAAAATTTTAACATTAATAAAGAGTTGCTTCACATAGACAGATGATCATTGTATTTTTCTCCACTTTTATATTTTTACATTTTATATTATTCTTATGTATGTGACTTTGATAATAAAATATTTAGAGTTGATCGATATTTTTTTTTTTATTCAAAGAAAAAATTATCAAAAACTTACTTATGTCTAAAATTATACATACATATACAATACATTTGTACATAAAAGTATGATTTGTGTTATTATTGATTGTTTTAATTACGCATTAACATATATAACTCAAGTTAAAAATGTTAGCAATTATTCGCCTGAATGACACAAAAACATATCAACAAAATTGACATTTTTCAGAAATCAAAATACTTATATACAGCCATCGCTAGCATAAAATCTCGTAACCATAAAATGAAACATGAAAAATACATACCATAAGATCTCAAAAATATCAATTGTGTAGATACATTATTGTGTCATTAAGTTGAAGAATTATGTTTGATTTTTTTTTTTTATAGATATATTTAATGATATGGAATATTTTAATCTTATATCTTGGAAAAATTAATATTTACCAAGTTGGAGTTATATGTATTGTTTTTACTGCATATTTAACTTTAACTTTTCATTTAGCTCTGATATTGAAACATTTAGAACTAAAGCAATTTATAACAATCATAGAAAAATACTTTTTAAGTATTATGAAAAAATATGACCCTTTCTATGTGAAGCAATTCCGTAAACACGAAGATGACAAATATTAAATTACACATTCAGTATCGGATCTGTAATGTCTATGAATTTATTACATTCAGAAAATAAAATACACTGACTTTTTGTATATTTATGAGAGATATATATAAATATATGAATTATAGTTGCTATGAAATGGATTTTGTAAATAAGATTTGTAAGACTGTAAATAATAATTGTCAAAATTATTTTATAAATAAATGTCGTAGCTGTAAGGGATAATAGGTAAGAAATTTAGTTTTGATTTAGATATGTTGTAAATAAGAAAACAATTGAAATGATAAAACTACATTGTCTTTCCCATAACAAAGTTGCATTTATAGTTAGCAGCTTGTGGAAAAAGTGTAATACAAAACTCTGTTGATAAAAGTAAGTAATTCAGTCATCAAATTGACATTGGAAGGTATTATAAAAAATATATGAAGTTTTGTAAATCATTAAGATCTACTCGCTAGAGTATAACATCACTGTAATAGATTTTGGGCACATTTTAGGTATTTTAAATCAAATGTTTGAAAAACTATAGTTCTTTTCATGCCCTAATGTTACAAATCAAATTATCAATGAATACTTACAGTAGCCAGACTTCACGTTTTACTTATTACATGAAAACTAAATAGAACAATAATTTATGTATTAAAAATTGCAAATTTTTACATAAATCACAACTTTTTGAAATAGTTAATAATTACATGTTATTACAGTGACTTAAATAGCTTTACAGATTTGTGGAATGACATTGTGACAGTGTAGATGCATGCATTTTTTTTGTCTATGCATTGAAAAATATTGGGACCTCAAAATTTCTCATTTCAAGAATGGCATATTTTTACACTCCATAGGAGGAAATTTTTGAGACAATTTTCTATAAAATTTCTGAGTCAAATATGTTTAACTATATTGTTCGTTTATATTCATAGGACTTAAATATGTAGAATTCTAAATTATTTTATTGTTAAAAAAGTTTTTAATAAATGTTTCGCCATTAAAATGCTTATGCCATTTCAGTTAAAATATTGAAATTGGCTGCAATGGTTTTCCGAATTGTATAATGTGTTCATTTTAAATTTTTATATTTTGTTTTACATATCATATTTTTAAGTTTATAAACGTGTTTATCATTTCAGTTTGATTCTCACTAGCATATCATATGTAATCAATGTTATAATTTTAAAAAATAAGTCTGAAGGTAATTAAAACAAAATATTTCTCAGATATAGATATTTAAGAAAATCATGACTGAAGTAATTTTATAATTACTATGGTGCAAACTACTATTGTTATTGTAATATATTTTATTTGTATATATTTTGTTACTTTTAATTAGTTAAATGTAGTAATGAATTTACTGATTTCAGTTGTATACATACTTTTACTTTTCCATTAGATGTATAGATTGTTCCAGAATTTTCTTTATTTAACCGTCCAGATGTACATTAAACTAAGTTATTTAATTTTTATATTAGTCCTTTTTTTTGTAATGTAATTTGGAACATAACAATAATAAAAAAACGATTTACTGTGTAAAATAACTCTTTCTGTCTACACATTAATACACATAATTATAAACAAATTCCAAATCACCTCCTTATCTTGTAAGTAATAAAAAGTGATGTTTAAATCATATTTGAGGGTGATACCAAGTGTGGGTGAGTTTAACTTTTCCATTAGATTTATATATTAAATTATTTTTAATATAATTGTAATTGCATTTACAAAGAAAAATATATTTCTAATAAGAGGGAGAAAATGGTATGGGTATAGGTAAAAAAATACTCTTATATACGGAGAAAGATTTATTTGAAAGCCAATGTTTCGACCCATATTGTAGGTCTTCTTTGGGGTTACTATAGAAGGATTACACTTGACACTAAGCTATATGAAATGTTATTAAACATACATTTCTAATGATATAAAAGGAACTAACAAAACAAAATAAAATAAATCACTCAAATTAAACAGCTATATAATATACTAGCGACCCACCCCAGCTTTGCTCGGGTAATAAGGCATATTATGCCTACATAATTTGTCTGTGTAATGTATTTTTTTTTTATCACGTACCGACCACTAAGGACCACATGAATATCATTGGTTAGGCTTCTTAGGGAGTCTTAATTATTTCTTTCCCTCTCAGCTGATGTATTTTATTATATAGAAATTATAAAAATGAAAACAAAACCAAATATTTCTTTATATACGAATTTATTATCTTGCACCTTAGATAATTGCACAGAATTAGGCAAGCAGGGTCTTTGGTGAAACCCATCCACATTCCAAGGGGTGATGTGCAGTCTAGTGGTTAGCATAACAAACTACTAAGCCCAAGATCGCGGGTTCGTAGCCCGACAGGTGGCCCTAGGATTTTTTTAAGGGATTAAAAAATCCTTAGTTACGCCGTCCTTCGGAAGGGACGTTAAATGGAGGTCCCGAGCCTGTACGATGTCAGGTACTCGTTAAAAATCCCTATCCTTATTAAACCAGAAAGGCAAAATTTAGAGCTCCAACTGTAGCATCGTCCGATTAGCCATAACAGCAAAAAGTGACGTTAAATGAACAAACAACATCGATATTCCAACCCATTCACACAAAACCTCGACAAATTATATACCTAAACCTTCCTGGTGAATCACTCTATCTATTGGTGAAAACCGCATGAAAATCCGAGCAGTAGTTATTAAGTTTACCGCGAACAAAGACGGCCGAGGACTTTGTTTTATAATATGTGTAGATTTACAATGATTAACACTTTTTATTAAACTTAATGTACAATAAAAAAAGGTATAAAAGTCAAAAAGCATATGATTCAAAAACAATCAAGCCCATTGATATTCTTTTGTAATTTTTACTTGTATCTGGTTGAATACTGAATATTAATCAAGACAATTGAAGCTGTGGTATTTTTTATTTGAGGCATTTATTGTAACAATAGTTGGAGACATATGAGGTATACATAGTTTCTGGATTTGCAATTTGTTTCTGAAGTAAGAGTCAGCGATATTAGAGACATTTAGGAGTTGGAAACAATGTTTAAGTGTGTTAAGTGTGTTAAGTGTATATATATATATATATATATAGAAATGAAATAAGACTATATAAAAAAAATACGGCAATAAAAGGAGAAGATATAGAGTTCAGGCTCTTAAAGCCTTTAATATGATCTTACAGTCAACGGCAGTCGGCAGTCGGTCGCTACTTCAACACTTACTAGACAACCGCTCTAAGATCCCAATCAATAACAAAAGGCTCATATACTTGACTATTCTAAGACCTATTTGGACTTACGGAGTAGAGCTTTGAGACTGCACTCCTCCATCGAATTCCTCTCGTATCCAATCCTTACAACCTAAAATCCTCAATGCTCCTTACTTTGTTACGAATTAAGCCATACATAATGTCCCATTTTTTGCTGGTTTGGTCCGAACCCGATATCAATCGTTTCATGACAAACTTTATTCCCACCCAAAGCCACTAGTTTCAAACCTTGCTTCCTCTTCGATTCCTGATAATCCTCCGAGGCATATGAAAAGAAATTTCTTCGTAGTGAATAAGAGGCTAATTCCGGTACTGGCTTGAATTTGAGCCATTGCTCATATTACATGCCGAAAACAAGAGAATGACACGATTCCGCATCCCTCAATACAGTTAACTATCTCTAGAAAAAATTCGAGTTGACCACTTATTCACCATGGTTCAAGAAAAGTACGATCGATGAAATTAAAGATTTAATTGTATGTCTAATGAACTATATGAATTAATAATTTAGTAATTATTAATAGTCGGAGTTCTCACAATCGTTCCGAACTTATGAGCTATCTTCAGGGACGAAACTAAATCAAAGATACAAGATGAATATTAACAGGAGAGAAAATTAGTTAAATTTATAACTGATGTAGAATGTATTTCATTTTTCATTTTTTATAAAACACTATCTATCAATTTTAACAATTTAAAAAATATCACAGTAAGAAACTTTGAATAATTCTATGATATAATCAGAGGTATTCATGGCGTCTATATTACTGCATTTGTTTTTGTAACAGTTCTTTCTTAATTCAATACTGTTAGTCATCTATGATATCAACTACTTCAAGAAAAAAATACTCAACTAGTATTTTCCTCATCCGTGCACTTACATAAGTGATGACTTGCATACCAATTATCTGTGTGTAAGTCGTCAATTGCTGTTTCTGGTCAACACTGAATTAATTTTTAATGGAATGAAAATTTAATCTATTTTTTAAGTCAAAGTCAAATTCCGTATTCTTGCTTTGTCATTTAGCAAAGGGTGGATATTTGTTAGATTTTGTTACCTACTTGTAAAATATCAACGAGTATGCAAGTAGCTTTCTAAGAAATTCTTGGGGAACGTACTACTGATCCCTTAACCTAATTATCTACGTATATTATTTCATTTTTTTATTTCCGATTTTTACATTAGTAAAATACAGAGAGAGTTTGGTTAGAAGTTCAAATTAGAAGTACAAAAATATTTTTAAAAAAATAACAAAATAGTAAGCATACCGAAAAAGAAAGTTGATAATTATAATACTAAACATTGTAATGAAGAGAAAATATGGCCATGAGTCCAATACTACCTGTTGTATGAATCAATACTACAAAATTAAAACCCGGAAACAGAGAAATTTTGCAAGAAACGGCACTGAACAAATGACACTGAATAAAAATTTTAATTCCATAGAAAGTGAACATTGGAATCTACAGTCCTTTCATTGAATTAAAGATTGAGGGTTATTATTCTCTATATTGACATTGCTAATTTAAAAAAAATAATGAAAACACATATTTATTCATTAAAAAAATATACCAATCCAAAGCAGAAATATTTGTAGATGAAAACATGAAAAAAAAAATCAAGTGGGCGGAATTTTTTGCCTGTCAGTGTGTATATATTATTAGGCGTCCCAATGTGGCGCAAACTGAAGATCTGACGACCACATTACAAGGTCGTCACTTCGGTATTATGCACATTAAATATTGAAGCGTCTTTTAACTAAAAAAAAAATCTATTCTTCCTTTTTAAAACATAAATAAAATTGGCATTCGATTGTTGGAGGAACCAATTGTTGCAGAGACCGGTTTCGAGATAATGATCAATCTGCGTCATCAAAGCAACGTTTTGATTAAACCCATTTCTTATAAGAAACGAATCTATCTTGACCTCTTGACGGCTAATGTTTTCCATTGCAAATAAATTGTTGTTTTTTTTTTAAAATTAGTTTATGCTTATTATTAGTTAAATGTTTGTTTTTTATGTTTTATTGTTGTATGTTCATAAAAGAAAATACTAACTTAATAATTTCATTTACTAGCCTAAAGTTAAAGTGCAATTCAACCTAAATTTGAACCTGTAAAATCGAATCAAATTACTCAAATGTTACATGTTCTGATGGTTTTGCTGGCACGTGCTCTGAATTTCATAGGTGCACTGTATCAAAAACGAAATAACACTACAACGAATGAAGAAGCTCCTCAAGATATTTGACAGCATCCTTCTTCTTTATCTTCCTCTTGTGCCTGTCAGCGTCGAGGTACCGCATCAACCCAGGATCTCCATCTGTCTCTATCTCTCGCCATAATCCTCAGATCCTGCATATTCTTCCCTCTCGCTTGTCTCGACTTGGAAATATAATTGCATTAAGTCTGTCTTGGTCTCCCTCTAGGTCTAGTGCCCATGGGTTTGGCTTCCATTAACTTTCTTGGATCCCCGTCTTGGCTCATTCTGTGGGTATGTCCAAACCATTTGAGCTGACGCTTCTCCAGGGTTTCTTTCAGGGTGGCAATGCGTAGCTTCTCTCTAATAGCATCGTTCCGGATCCTATCTCTTCTTGTCTTGGAAGTTACTCGTCCGAGAAATTTCGGCTCCAGTCTTTGTCCAGGAGTATCCAACTCTCAGCCCCATATAAGAGAACTGGCAAATATACGCTTTTGAATATACGGAGTTTCCTACTTCTCTTTTGCCTACAATAGTGTTGCAGATCTGGTAGTAAACATTATTTGCTTTTTTAATCCTGGTCCAAATCTCTTGTTCTACTTTCCCATTTCTGCAAATCATTGTGCCCAGGTATGTGAATTCCTCAACGTCTTTCATTTCTTGTGCAATACATACAATATGTATATCTTCAGGATTTCTTCCAAATTGCAATATTTTACTTTTATTAACATTTATGATCATACCTTTCCTGGCAACCTCTGCTGCCCAGTTCGGTTATCTTCCGCTGCAGGTTTTCAGAAGTATCTGAAATCAGAGCTATATCGTCTGCATATACTACCACTTGTGACAGCATGCAAAGATATAAATTGGCATACTTTGGTAATGTGATGCGAAATGAAAAGTACCGCCTGCTGCAGTTAACCGTACAGAGAAAGATTGAAGGAAAAAGAGGCCCAGGTCGCAGGTGTCACTCTTGGCTGAAGAACCTGAGGCAATGGACAGGATTAACATCGATTGACTTGATTCGTGCTGCGCTCAGTACAATATGATGGGATGTTATACTCCCTAATAGCCAAAGAGGATGGGCAGTTTTAGAAGAAGAAGCGTAAAGTGAAAAGTTATTTTTTGAATGCAAAATGTGAGCAAACATTTGGTATATTATTTTCAATAATGGCCTTTGTGGCTCTTCATACAAAAAAAAAATTAACTCGCACAAATTTGAGTTATCCATTTAAATGTCGATAATCCAATTTTTCAGAAAAAATCTGCCTGCCTGTCGTCCGCAGTTTTATGGTAGTCAGATTTTTTAAGACCTAAAATTCACGTTTTTAGGTCATGCTCTTATAGACTTATAAAAGACCTGTAATCCTACCCTTGTAAATACTCCATAAAGATAAATATCAATTAACAATAAAAGACTGACTGAACCCGAAGATTCGATGCCGATACCAACAATCTTCAGATTACACATCCCACCTACGCCTCGTCCTTGACCTCGGACGCTTACTAGTCGGCTCGGCGCTAAATAACTATTTAGAAATAGCATTTATTGTTGTTTTATACGAATCATAACGATGTATAAACAATGTATTTTTTTTTACAAATTCTCTCCGAAATCAATTATATAATTTATGTTCTGACATTGGTCATTTTTTCTCTTTCAACATTATTGCAATAATTAATTTTGACCTTTCCCTTTCTTAGATTTGGCAATCAAAATTACATGTTTTAATGTCTACTCTTGTCGGTCTAGTAATTTCATTAATTATGTGGAATTTGTGCAAGTATGATTTTCTCTAATCATGTTCAGTTAAAACCAAAGTTAGTTTTAAATTTGTGGATTTTATTAATTTTCAGTTGTTAGTTGTCAGTCTTGGAAGAAATGTTGATATCTTACTTTGCGATGGCAGGCAAAGTATCGAATGTGAAAAAAACACAGTTTTTGTTTTCGACTTACAGCAGTTGCTTTAGGATTGATAATTGATATAAAATTCATATAGAGGCATCTATCAGTCTCAAAAACAATGTAAAACGAATGTCATTGGTTTGACTATAGGCACTAATTTTTATTGAACCTTGAAACTGTTTTTTTTTTTAATTCTCCTCAAAAGTGCCGATTTTCACATTCGATAGTTGGAAATGGCAGGGACGATATGTAGGTTCGAACTTAACGCATAAACCAGCATGTGTGCGGTTATTCCCCTACAAGCCATGGTTTCTGTTATAACACTACGATTTGTATTGGCTTTCTTCCAATACTAGAACGATTTTTTATGAAGACTAAAAAATAAGATGACGTAGTTTTAACATGAGCAGTTTTTCTATTTTTTAAGCAGAATAACATGACTTTTATAAATACAGGGATTAGTTTAACAAACATTGTGTTTACAAAAATCGAATTACTTGCAAATTATTCAATTAAAATGTTATTAAAAAAAACAAATGCATTAGTAGCAAGGCATTTATTTATTGAATGATCATTATTATTCATTATTATTTTTTAAGCATTTTTGAAGTACTTTAAGTTCAACAATCATGTCAATTAAATAAAAGTAATCATACATTTCCTCTATTAGTCATGTCATTACATCATTCAAAGAACTATGGACCATTCAATCATCATATGATAACAAAGTAGAATCGACCACTCATCTTTTGTTATTTCTATAAATCCGATTTGTACCTTTTTCCTTTGTACAAGATTTATATGTCATATGATAACTACAACGTAACTGGCTGACATCCTTGTGTGTGGTCCATGGCCTCCAACCTTAGGTTGAGGAAATGATTGGTGCCAGAAGGTCGTGTACAGTACTTATCCTTTTATAGGACCTACTTCTAGCTTCATTTATTATAGTCATTGAGAATTATCTGTTCGATTTTTATTCCAAGGTAAGATATTTTGTGAAGAGGAAGGATCTTTCTATATTAATTTTCTTATTGTTGTTGATGATTTCAATGATTCGCGGTTTGCAGCTGTGGTTGGACCTTGTTGGACCTGGGAACCCTCCTTGGGCTCACCCAGCCTATTTAATTGGGGAGAAACCTGGCGGTTGAGCGTACTTTCGGACTAACAACCACCTTGCACAATCGTTGTCTTAGAAACAGTACAGTCTCTACCATGTACTGAACCCAAAATCCTTCGTGGGTTGTAGAGGTACAGGTTTTTTTGAGGTTTCTCCCTTTATTTCCTATTTTTACATATTACATATTATTATCACATATTAGATCAGTGATTTCCAAATTGGAGGGAGCGCTTTTGTTCATCATATGGGAATGATAGACACATTTACTAAAAGTATCTTATTATAGGGAGAGGCTTAGCTAAGTTAGTATAGCGCTGATTTGCTGTGCTAAAGGTCCCTTATGACACAGTTGTGACAGATAAATTATTTAATTATTTAACCTTCTGAGGCTCATTCAGCCGGGTTCCTTTAATTGTTGAAAAACTCTGCGGTTGAAAAAGATCAAATTACCTCCCTGCATAACCGTTGTCATAGAAACTGAATAGGTTCTACCTCGTATTGAACCCTCAACAACCTTCATGGGCTGCAAGAGTAAAGGTATTTTACTATTTAAATAATTATTCACAAAAAAAGTACTCGCGTGAGTGCGTGTGTTTAATATGAGGCATATTCATTTATTATATAAACCAAAAGTTTATAATCAAACCATAGTCGTTGATGAAATATTGGTATGACGCCTATAAACACAAACAAACAGAAAAATTACTTCAATAATGATACGCGAGGATATAAGACCAGTGGTTTAATATACACTAATTTTATTGAATAACAGTTTGAGAAAAAATAAACCATAACAGTGGGAGTAATTAAAGCAGCGATTCCTCATACCCTGCAATTGATACATCCCATCAGTATAATGACATTAGTACCATCAAGGGCGGATCCAGGATATTTTTCTGGGGGGGCCCAACAGGCATATAGAAATTTTAATAAAAAGGAATATAGAAAGATTTCAAAGGTCCATTAAAATATCAAAACAATAGTTTCACTCATGCTCTTTCTGTTATTTTAACAACTATGGTCATGTGATTTGTCTATAATTATATAATAAAATGGATTCTCCATAGTACACAAAAAACTGTCTGGCGGGGAGGGTAGGTGCCCCATGGCCCCCCTGAATCCGCTCAGGAGTACCATTACTTTACCAGTATTCGAATAAGTAAATATTTCATTATTAGAATGGAAATGGAAAAAAAACAAAAAAGCAAAGCCTTAAGTCTCTAAAATACTAAAAAAAAAAAAACAGTCAAGGTTTCGCCAATTTAGCCATCATCAGGAAATACATCAAAATAATAATTTACACTGGGGTCGCCTGTAGTGTAGTGTTCAGCATAACACCCTCCTAGGCACGAGGTAACGGGTTCGCAGCACGGCAGGTGAGCATTTTTTAAAGGAAGTAAAAAATCATTGGTCATGCCGCCCTTAGGAAGGGACATAAAATGGGGCCCGCATCTGTGCGGTGCCAGGTAACCTAAAGGTCCCTATCCTGATTGTATAGACAAAATTTAAGCCTCCCACGGTAACATCGGCCGATTAGCCATAGCAATATGAAGTGACCTAAATGTGTAAATAATCAAACAATGTGTAAAATATATTTAATTTTTAGAATGGAGATGGAAAATTCCAAAAAATAAAGCCTTAAAGATCCAAAATACTGAGAAAAAACTAATCAGTCAACGTTACGCCAATTCCAGCAATCGTTGGCTTATCTCTTATCAACAGTATCTATACAAACTCACAAATCAGAGAAAGCATTATCACTCCAGCACGTTCAACAAAAAATAAAAAAAATTAATGTATTTTTTCCACCGTTTTAGAGATGGAGATCGTTTGTTTTTTTATATATTTCTCCAATCGCTTTCTACTATTCATTCTATGTTTCTTTTTGAGTTTTTTACTTATTTTTATAAGTTAAATATTCAAAGTATGAAAACAGGAAAGTCTATAAATATATTTTTCAATTGAGGATGAACATTCAATTAAAGGCAATGTTGAACAGAAGTATCATTAATAAACTGGTTTTCCCTGTGCGGAATTCAATCCGGGAACTCCTGGAGCGGCCTTGAATCGGAAAAGGAGGGGGGTGGGAGATTCGGACGAATCCTTGCGGAATCTTTCCTCAGTGTGATCCTGTCCGATGGCACTGCGACTCTTAGTCTTCAGCGCCTTGGTCTTCCTCGTCGCGGGCAACTCCAGAGTACGTCGGATCGTGGGCGGCGAGAAGGCTCAGGAACCTCCCAGCCCGAGCGAGAACATCCCCTTCAGCACCCCGGAACCGGATGTCAGCAGTCCTCTAGTCTTCGTGAAGACGAACAGGAGGAGGGCCGAAGTAGTGGGAAACAGGAACCCTGATGGCACTTACAGCTTCCTCGGGATTCGATACGCCTTACCTCCGACAAAGAATCGTCGTTTTCAGGTAACATGGAAAAATATTTTATTTGTTTAAACCAGTGTACCTAAAATAAGTAGTTAGTATTTAACTGCAATAACAATACCTTTTTAATAGATACAAAAAAAATGTACCACTACAACCCATGGAGTGTCTTGGGTTAAGTATGTGGTAGAGACTGCACTGTTTCTTGGACAAGGTTTTTCAGGGAGATGATTTGTCCTAGTATAACCACCACATTTCCCCCATATTTTGGGTATCCTCTTTAGAGGCTGGGTGAGAGAGAGCCCCCAGGTCCCAAAGGATCAATCCTCTCAGCAGTTTAAATAAAATCTGCCGCAGTCAGATCTGAACCCGGGACCTTCGTCACCGCAACTCAGCATTCCATCACTGAGCCACTCTGCTCCCTTTTCAATAGATAAGGTCAATACATTAAACCCAAATTTACAAATAATTACAAAACACTGCATTTCCGCCAGATTTCATTTTAAACCATTATTTTCAAGTATATCAAAATAAATATGGTAAAAAGTTAGTAATTAAATAAAATATTATGATATTCAACACCTAATTTAGAATATTATATCCTGCTATCAAAAATTCTCTATAAAATTGGGGAGTTATCTTGCTTTCAAAATACATAGTACATATGACCTAATGCAGCCAGAATGTATTTTAATAATTTGAAAATTAGGGTGAAATATACTGGGCTTATTTATTTATTAATCTTTATAATGTTCACCATAATTATAGACATTCAACCCTTATTATTCTGATCGATATTGATCGTACGATTTAGTTTTAATTTAAAAAATTAAAAATTTGAATTTTTTTATATTTATACCGTATCTATATGTATTATTAATCAAAATGTTGAATTCAGGAATATAAAACACCTTTATAACTTCTATTTTATTTTTATTTTTTCTTTGTTTATTAACTTTTTACAATATTTTGTTTGTTATCATTGTTTTTTACACTTGATAATAGACTTAAATTTTAAAAGAACAATATTAAGCCTGGCAATGGGAGATCTTTACACCGTATTACTGGCCTTCAGGAATTCAATGTCATTAGAATAATATAAGTTAGTAAGCTAGAAAACAACTTATATTCAGTCTTCAATCCCTTCTACTGAAATGTTAGAACTTAGAAATTTCAACATTTGTTATTGTTGTTCTAAACTACATAAATATAATAAGAAAGATTATTGAGAACTAAAAAAAACTTCAATAATTGTATTAATAAATTCACTCTTACTATTTTATAATTTTATTAAAAGTTATAAATGTAATAGTTTAATTCTGTAGCATTAAATTGTGTAACATTAATTAGTTATGAATAGTTTGTTTTGTTTTTTAGCATCTTTCACATTTCTTCACCATTTCTAATTTCCATCTCTTATCTTCTTCACACTTAACTATTGATTTTTTCTTGCTATAAAAAAACTTTTGAGTTTTGAGTTTTCTTTTAATGAAATAAAACAGTTCAACTTTATACAGATATAATTAGTTTTAAAAAATGATAAAAATATACCTTTTCAAAAACAAGTAAAAAAAAACTTGTAGGAAATATTTTCAAAGGAAACTTATATTCTTGGAACATGATGATGATGAAAATATGGAAAAATGAGGATATCATTTAAGCACTGGTTCCCAGCTGAGAGGCATGAAGACAAGCCATGGGGAGTTGAGAGGGGAGGACACAGTTGAAAATAAAAAAATTATCACTCAGTTTTGGTTATTTTTCTCTTACCAATATTTCTTTATCTTAAATTGAAACTTATAATGTTGTATCTTGTGACAGTAAAACTAATTTTCCAGAAGATGAGAAAAATATACTTCAAAACCTTGTGTGCCGGGTTGTCTAGATAAATATATTTCAGATAGAAAACGTATGATAAAAGTTAATATAAACAATAAATTTCATGATAAAAATTTTAAACACAGAAACCTATCTCTTGAGCTTAAACTGTTTCAAACAAGGCTCAGACTTATTCATATTGATCCTAGATTAAAAATAAATAAGTAAATGTATGTTTAATATTAAGCTGCACTTTATTAAACAGTAAATTAGTAATTTAATTCCTTTACTGAAGATTGTATATAAAGAAATTGTGAACTATTGATTGACATTGATAACCCTATAATCTCCATTTCTTGAACATTTGTTTAAGGACATTTGAGATATCCAAATAAGCTAAATGATAGAAAAGTTTATTTGTAGCAATATAATTCAAAGAATTCTAGTAAGTGATTTTGTAAATGATTATATCTAATGTAAATCACAAAAATAAATGTACAACAGTTAAAATATATGGAGATAATGATCTTAAAATATTTTAATACATTGATATAAATAACAAACATAGGTAAAGTAATAAAATAAGGTATTTTTCAGTAAGAGAGCTTTATTTTAATAATTGAAAATTTTTGGTTTGTGTATTAAACACATTTAATAATTTTGATCAGAATTTTTTAAAAAATAATTTCCAAAAATAAAGAGGATTGACTGCATCTCAAGAACTAAAAGAAAAAAAAACATGAATAATTACTAATGAACTTTTATTTTGTTTTAAAATTAAATAAATGTTATTTATTGTAAGGGGATTATGTAAATAATTATTTCTAATGTAATACACAAAAATTAACTTGTTAATATCAGAATACAGCCCTGGTGAATAAGTGGTCAAGTCACATTTTTTCCATGGAGATTTATCTGTACTGAGAGAAGTGGAATTGTGTCATTGTCGTAATTTTTAGCCTGAATTGAAGTTATAATATAAGCAATAACTGCTTTTCTAGCCAATGCCAAATTTACAACCTTAATCACTACGAAAATAACATGATTATGTTTCTCTAAGTACAAGAATAATTTTTGGAGAAAAGTTGACTTAATCGCTAATTCATCTTGGTCGTAGGAATATAAGTAATTAATGGTCATAAAATATTTTATTCCAACAAAAATTAAACACAAAAAAATGAAACAAAATATTTTAAAGTAAGAGAGCATTATGTGGATAATTAAAATTGTTTAGTTCATTTATTAAACATTTAATAATTTCTATTTTTAAAAGCATTTGAAGTTTTTAAAAATATAGATATCCATGTTAATTGCAGAGACCATTGAGATTGAAACCAAAAGGCCTGATAGTTGCTGAAAAATTTGGGCCTCCTTGCCCACAATGGTGGCGTGGAAGAATAGTTGGAGATGAAGACTGTCTGCATCTCAATGTTTTTACTCCCAAGGTATTTTATTTGTATTAATCTTTATTTGTATTATTCTTCAGTTTTGATACAATTTATCTAGGACAGTGATATGAGATTGAAGAGTTTAGGATGCGATTGTCACAGATATATGTAAATTAAAAATAGTAATTTGATGCTATTTTAGCAGCACAATCAAGACAAATTACACCATTAGAAAAAATTAGGTTATAACAAGTAGCATAAAGGTTAAATTTCGACAAATTACTTTGTTTATTATAGACCCAATAAAACTATTAGGAACCTAATAGAATTGTTAGTGAGACCTACTGAGCCAAAGGAAGAAGACGACCTAGGAAGAGGTTGGAAGAAGAAGAGGTGAGGAAGTGAAGAATGATTTTGAGATGGGAGGAGTCCAGTGGAACAGAAGAGCACAGTTGGTGGAAGACCGGCAGAGCTGGATAGGACTTTACAGAATTCCTTCTCACACTGCATAGGCGGTTCAAGAGGACATAATATAATGATGATGATAAAACAATTAGAAGCTTGACCTACTAGGAAGAGACCACAGGAGTCTCCCAGAGTTTCATATCAGGATTTGATACAAAGGATCGGAGGTGAAAAAAGAAAACCTCTCAACCAAATAAAACGATTAAGCAGAGACAAAAAAAAATGACTGTTGGGTTAGGCATGATAAAGAAGAAGAAGAAATTTAGCAGCCTCCGAGAGTTAAGGATTTTATAAATTTTGGACTTATAAATTTTATAAATCTTGAGCTAATTTGTGTGAATATGCTTAGAGTTTGCCTTTTACTCTGGGTTAAGCTTTGTGTTTAATTTTTATTTTTATATTTTCGATCAACCAAATTTACTTAACTATACTAATACATTTTCCCTATATTTGTCTACTTTTTGTATTGTTCTGTTTTATAAGCTACCGGAGGGTAATGGAAGTACTAGCAATACATCTTTATTACCAGTTATGATGTGGGTTCATGGAGGAAATTTCAAAGTGGGATCAGCTGCGCAGTATGTCCCCATGAAAGAGCTCTTGAGGCGTGGCATTGTTGTAGTTACGGTGCAATACAGGCTGGGTACTCTCGGTATGTATATGTTAAATATTTATTCATGTATTTTGCTCTGGTATAACATAAAAAAATATATATACAGGGTCATTTAAAAAAAAATTGTCACTTTCACTGTCCTTCACCTAGTTATTAAAATCATTCATTCAAGTGAGTAAAAAACCTTTTTCCAGTCAAAAATTTTTTTTTCTTTATTTAAAAATACGTTTCGACTTATTACAGTATTTTAGGACATGTTTTTATAAATTATGTATTTATTGGATTATTCTTTTTATTTAGGTTAATAATGTATAAATTTAGGAGTAAAATTATTTAAATTAAATAAAAATAGACTTATAAGAAAAGAAAATTGAAAATGATTTAATAAGTCAAAACCTATTTTAAAATAAAGAAAAAAAATTGTTTGACTGGAAAAAGGTTTTTTACTCACTTCAATGAATGATTCAAAAATATGTACTCCAGTAACATCCACAAGAGAATTAGAATCGTTATTAGAATAAACTGATATCCATAACTGATTACAGATCATGAATATCAGATTATTCTCATCTGATAGGCGAGAAAAGCTGCACAAGCTCATGTCATCATTTTGTCCCATTAGTTACTTTACTACTGCTATTTGATATTTTTCAGAGGTTTGGTGCTGAATAACTTTCTTTTAATTTTTCCCAATCACCATTTCTCTTTTTGTATTAAAAAAAAAATGTAGTATTTGAAAGCAGGAATCCTACTTCAAGCTTAAAGATACGATTCCTGGTGAAAAAATTTGTCGAATTAGCTGTATCAATTAGTTATTGATCCCTTAGTAATACTGGTACAGTGAAATGGCGGTAAAAGTGCCAGACCTCAATTTAATGTAAAAATTCACCTCCATAATTATTTTTAAGTAAACAGATGCCTGCAGTTATGTCCTTGGTTCATCAATTTATTTTCTGTCACATTATTATCATAAAAATTTTCATTGTTCCTGAGGCTAAGCAAGTTGTCATTTGGTGATTAGCTGTTGTGTGAAATTATGTGGGTACTTATGCCCAACTTTTAAAAAATTGAGAGTAGAATTAAAAAGAAATTAAAAAAAAAAAAAGAGTCCCATTAATTACCGAAAAAGGTAGAAAATGGCTATTTTATTTTAAATGAGCATATAATCATTCTATAAAAATTATGATAAAACAGATATAATACTAATTTAAAAAGATATATTTCATTAATTATTAATCAATACAAAAACGTAAATGTTTTATTATTTTTTAATAATATGTTTTATTATTTTTTCACAGGATTCCTGAAAATTGGAAAAAAAGGTTTGGGAGGGAACGGGGGCCTGTTTGATATAAGCCTGGCCTCTCGTTGGGTGCGAGAATACATTAGCTTCTTCGGAGGCGATCCAGAAAGAATAACTGTAGCAGGCCAGGGATCTGGAGCAAGTTCTGTTACACACTTGTCTTTCAACAAATTTTTCGGAAGTAAGTTTGATTCATAAATGTCAACTTTCAACTTAATTTTACAACAAAGCAATTCTTATTGGTTGAAATGTCATTCAAGTTTTAACAACAGAATGAGTTGTTTTACATAATGTTGTTTTAAGTCAATAATAATTCACTTTTAAATTACAACCTTCATTCACAGTAAATCATAATAATGTCTACTCATCCCTCTTTTCTCAATCTGCGGGTGTTCCTCAAGGGAGTATCCACGTCCCAATCCTCTACACTGATTATACAGTTGACATCCCAACTCATCCTAATATTATCCTTACTACGTATGCGGATGACACATGCCTATTATCATAGATTGTCAATAACGATCCAGTTATAGCCTCCCACATACTCTTCAATCCCATATCACTGACCTTGAAATCAAAACTGGAGGATTAATATAAATTCCAACAAATCGCCTTTACCCTCCGTCATAAACAAACTACTTCCTGTCATCCTGCATCGTTTAATAACATCCCACTGATTCCTGTAGAACAGGTCTACTAGGTACTTGGATACACCTTGACAAACTTGGAATCCTCATATTAGACTGAAATGACAAGAAACAGCTCGCTGTTTCAGGCTACTTCAAAATTTACTAGACAAACGCTCTAAACTCCCATTTAATTACACATATACATGGCAATCATTAGACCCATCTGGACTTACGGAGTAGAGCTTTGTGGCTCCACTAAGCCATCAAATTCCTCTCATATTCAATCCTTCATAAAATCTTCAATGCTCCTTACAGTGTTACAAACAAAGTAATCCATAATGACCTTAATGTCCCATTTGTTGCTGATTTGGCCCGAATCCGATATCAATCTTTTCGTGACATTCCCACTCGAACCCACCAGTTTCAAACCTATCAACCTCTTCAATTCCTAATAATCCTCCAAGGCGTTTGAAAAGAAAGAGAGCCTCGTGACCTTTTAAATTGAATTTATTATTTGAGTACTACCACTGGGTAGTTTCTCTACTTGCCTTTATCTCGGGAGATTATTTATCTTTCATTATATTTACTTGATGTATTAAATATACAGTTGTAAATTTCAATAAATACATTTTTTAAAAAAAGAACTAGTCATTTGTTTGTGGAGCATCTTGGAGCAAGGTTGCTGTTTCTATTTGATAAGTATGTCAAGACTGTTGATGTGAGATGTTCTGTACTTGGTCTTATTTGATTTGATTTTCTTTTGGTGTGTGGCCTGATGATGCCTGAATTGGCGAAACATTGACTGTTTTTTTTATTTTTTCAGTATTTTAGAGACTGTGTTTCAAGGACCTTTTCCATTGCATCCTACATAAAAATATTATTTTCTTAAGCTACTTCTAATTTATTCTAGACTTCTAGTTGAATTTATTTTTTTTTATATTTATAACTACAATAATTCATAAAAACACATAACATAATTTACTGATTTTTATAATTTCTTATTAGAGCATATCAAGGGAATAATATCAATGAGCGGTGGTCCAGTTTCTCCATTCGCATTAGATCGAAATGCAATAAAAACTGGTGATGAGGCTGTAAAAGCAAACAGTTGCACAGGAAGAGGAAGCATCCCTACAGTGCGTTGCTTGCAATCAGTACCGTTCGAGAACATTTGTGAAGAAGACAGGACTATTGAACAAGTGAGTAAAATCAAGAGAGTTTTCATAACTCCAAATGTTTTTGCTTAATATAATATTGTTATTCAGGGTATTCATCAGTTGTATTGGCTCGTTTCATATGAAACATCCGTTTTCAAAGGAAAAGCTATTTAGTTAAACAACTTTACGACATCTAAATATTTTTTTAAAAATAATTACCCTCATTTTCTTTACATTTTCCCCAATATTGTATCAAATTTTCGATTCCAGAACTGAAAAAATCAGGGTTTTTTGATTAAGTAAAGTCTTTTGCTTTTTAACTTGGAAATAATTTTCAAAAATTTGACCCTTAAGGAAATTTCTGAACAGATGGAAACCTCTTGAAGATAATTCTGGTGATAAGGTACGTGTGGAAGAACTTTGTAATCCAGCTTGTTTAAGTTCTTCACTGTATTTTGTAAAAAATGAGGTCTGGTGTGTAAAAGTCTTGGTCCCTTCTGATTAACCAATGCAGGTTGCATTTTTGATAAATTTTTATTACACTATGTCAATATACATGCAATACGATGTATATTTGATGGATTTACCTCTGGGTAGAAAGTAGTAATGAATTATTCTAGCCTTTAACCACCACACAGAAACCAATCATTTTTTTTAATGTAAATTTGGTTTTGACAAGTGTCCCAGTCTTTCATCAATATTTGACCATCCCTGAACACAGTGACAATGTTTCTTGCAGCTTGGGAAGCCCATATTTAATGGCATGTTCTTTCAATTGTAGCGATAATAAATATTTTCAAAAAAGACTTTTAATAACCGCTCATTACAATCTGAAAACATAGTAAACAACAGAAGTCACCAGATTCCACACTAAATTTTAGAAATAATTAAAACAGACATTTGATATTAAATGAACCAATACTTCCAGAATGTAGAATTGTGGGGCAAAAGTTATGCTACCAAAGATATCTAAGGCTAATTTACAGAAAAACCAATTCCAATTCACATTATTGGATTTCCATATCACATTAATAATAGTATTAAAAGATTGCATCATTGTGTATTCTTAATTATATTTAAAATATACAGAACCACTAATTTATGTTGTAATTATTCTAGCAAATGAAAAATGGAGAGAAAAATGTAGGGAAGAAATTGACGAGTCTGTTTCTTCCTGGGCCAAATGTAGAGGGAGCAGACGATAATAGATTCCTCCCGAATTTCATTGTCGAGTCTCCTTTAGATGCTGTTTCCCATCATCATATTCCCAATGTTCCCCTTCTTGTAGGAGTAACTAAGCAAGAAACTGGAGGTGGCATGAAAGGTATAGCATTTTTTTTTTAATAATTATTAATTGACCCTATAAATATGGAGAGTAAAATGGTCCGGGTGGAGGTAAAAAAAAAATAGTTACTCAAGTATTGATAAACTATTTATCTTATCAGAAACGTTTCATTTTTGTTTATTTTTATGGTTTAATTATTTCATTTTTAAATATATTTGTGCCTTGTCCATCCAGCCCTGAAGAAGACCTTCAAAGTTGGTCAAAACATCTGTTTCTAACAAATAGTTTATCACTATTTAAGGAATTAATTAATTGATCTCCATCTGGACCATTTTCTTCACACATATAGTATTTTTCTTATATTTATTCACCAAAATTTTAAAACAGTAATGACCAAATATCTTTACTGAGGTATTAAGGCAAATGTGGCATTTCATTCATGTTTTTTTTTTTTAATTATCCACATCTTCTAATGAATCTTAAATGAACTGGAAGACTAGTTTCTAATAATATATTGGCTAGAAGTATATATTTTTCTGATGTTTAATAAATTGGTTTGTTATTACAGGAAACTTATTGCAAGATATAACAGGCTTATTGAAATCGGCAACTTTCCTTACAGAAGGAGTTTTTAAAGATTTGTTGACTGCAAATACGGGTATTGATAATTATATATATATATATTAAAGTTCCTTGAATTCTATTTAATTAATTTGATCATTGATAATAACCAATCAATTTAAAGGTCTATATGTTAACAACTCAGTCAACCCAAGTTTGAGTAAGCTTTTTGACAGCAGTCAGTATTTAAAATTTTTTGATACTCTAGTCGGCAGCGCCCTCAGTGGCATAGAAAAACTTATCCAGGTATTTATTTAAATAACTAAGTAGATTGTAGTGATAAAATAAAATAACTAAGTAGTAAATTGACTTTTTCTTTTTATTTATTTATTGTTTTATAGAGAGATGCAATTTCATTAATTTTTTTTTTACTCTTCTCCATAGCATACAACTGATGCACTTTTCAATCTGCCCGCATTTATTTTATCCAACTTTTGGTCTCAAAAAAACAAAAACGTATATCTTTACAGTTTTGAACATACTCCAGCTAAATCCGTTGCAGATCAATTCTTAAATGGAATCACTTTAGTTTCAAATGCATCTTCTCAACAGGCCAACAATAAAGGTACGATTCAATCTTTTATACTGTTTTTAAAACTATATTATTGTATTCATGTTCATATTATTATTATTATTTTAAGGAAATATTTATCGGGGTGGTATTAATCCACAAGAGTAAGAAGAAACTTCATATCTATAATCGGTTCATATATTTTTTTTCGGTTTGACACAGAAAAAAAATGGAAATCTGTCCTTCAAAATAAAAAATCAAATGAACAAGGACAAATTAAAATGAATTTATAACATAATTTAATTTCATTGCAAAAAAAAGGGAAAGATTACTAAGCATATTAAAAATAAAAATATATTTCTTAAAGTAAATTAAAAAAAAAAAAAGGCAGATAGGCTCCGTGTTCTTGACCCCCGGAAAACATTATGTCACAATGTTAGAAACCTTTCTTAGAGATTAATCAGTAAAAGATATTGTTCCATATAATAATTTTTTTTTTTCACATCCTCCAAACTTTTATTCACAATATAATACAAATTTACAATGAATACATGCAAATGCTTATATATAAAAAAGCCTTCTGTTACCTTTCGGTATTTTAAGGCGTTAAAATGGGAGTCCGCTGAAGGCGGTTTTTACTCGAACCGGCTCAAAGCCATATAATAATGAATTATTGCTGCCATAATTAGAGTTAAATTTAAATTATATATGATGAGAATAAAGTAATTATATAGTAGTAGTATAAAGTTTTATAATACTAGGATAAAGTTATATATAAATAGAAAATAAAGTAGAGTTGTTCTTGTAGCAATGGCATATATTTACATTCCATACATGCATGTCACTTCTGCCAAAATCCCATATTTAGAAAATGTTAGTAAAAAGGAATATATATAAAAAAAAAGAATGCTTTCCAATCCTGTTTTCAGAAATAAATTTTTAACTGTTTAATTTGGTTGCCAACCTTGTCCACAATCCACCAACTTAAAACTATATTTATAATTTATTTTTTATTTATTATTATTTTGATGGTGATTACTTTTAAATATTTTTATTTTGAAGAGAAAAGATTTGTCCTGGCTGGGATTCGAACCCGGGTCTTCCACATCTCTAGCACGGTGCTCTAACCATCTGAGCTACACAGCTCTTAACCAGGCCAGTCAACGAGATTCTAATTAAAGTAAAGTTCAATGAACATTCTTCCCCGTGTATACATCGCAAAAATTGCGAGAACACGGGGATATAGGATCGGTGATTCGGTGGATACAGAATATTTGTCTGGCCTGGTAGCTCATATGGTTAGAGCACCGCACTAGAGATGTGGAAGACGTGGATTCGAATCTCAGCCAGGACAAATCTTTTCTCTTCAAAATAAAAAAATTAAAGATGTATTTGTTACTATTTTATTTTTGTATGCAGCATTGTGGATTGGTGATAATATTTTATAAATTTAGCAGGACAAAAATGTTATTTCAAAAAATATTAGGCTGTTGTTTCATTAATTAGTATAGCGAACATCTATTGTTATCTGTAAATTATAATAATGTGTTTTACATGAATTAAATTTTTACTTTCCATTTTGATTCATTCATAAAGCAAGATGACATATTTAGTTATCTTATTTTTTAATGCAGTCATACATTTGTAAGCCAAAGGAAAATATTAATCATTTATATATAATTTTATACTAACGTAGTCAAGTAAAACGTATTTATGATAATTAACTAACCTGCAATATTTACACTTTTTTTTGTAGGTCCATCTCATGGCGACGATTTGGCTTTCCTTTTTGAAGTGAGGAACATCGACGGTGAACCTTTAAATAACCTTGATAATGCTTTATCTGAAGCTGACCAAAAAGTGAGGGATAACTTTATCACAGTTGTTGCTGAATTTTGTAAAACTGGGTAAGTTTTTCTTTCAAGAGAATTAGTTAATGAAAAGAGTTCGGGTACAGTTAATGATAAAAGAGGCAAACAGGCATATTTTTTTTGCCAGCTCTAAAGCCACAGAAAACCTATAAAATCATTCTTCAGTGTCAAACCTTCTGGTTGTCCCTGAATCTAAAAAAGGACAAACATTGGTATGTCCATGAAGTATTGGAAAAAAAAAAACTTGATTATTCATTTCTCATCAGTATTGTTTGCTTGTTTCTTTACCTTTAGTTTGATGGAACCATTAAAAACTCAAGAGAGCACTGTTCCTGACATTTTATTTTGAAGTTAAAATATATATTTTTTGGTTTTTCAATTGTTTTGGCCTTAATTCAACCAATAATAAGAGTTAAATTTTAATGTCAAGTTCTTTTACAATATATCTGCAGACCCGGAAATTAAGTAGCTAAGTCGAACTTTGTCCAGAGAGAGTTAGTTGTGTTGAGGGAAGCTGAATTATGTCATTCTCGTAGCTCCTCATTCACAACAAAAATAGCATGATTCCGCTTCCCTCATTTTTGTAATAATTAGGATAATTGGATAAAATTTGGCTTAACCACTAGTTCATGAGGCTGTAAATAATATATATTGACTCTAATTTAGCCAATAAAATGGGTTAATGTTAAGACTTTAAAATATTATGAAGTGATATTTTTTTATGAATATACAATATACTAGATATTTATTTTTACTTTTATTGAAGAGGAGAGGGATGAAAGAAACAGTGAAATAAAGTTTGTCCTTCTAATTACTAGTGATTGTTTATTCATTATAAATTTTACCTCACTTTATGCTGCTATGGCTAATCGGATAATGCTACATTGGGATACCTAAATTTTGCCTATCCGGGTATTATTAGTTTAGGGTTCTATAATGAGTACCTGACAACTCACAGACTCAGGACCCTCCATTTTATGTCCCTTGTGAAGGACAGCATAACCAAGGACTTTTTACTCTCTTTAAAAAATCCTAAGGCCAGATGCTGCGCAGTTAACCCTCGATGTTGGGATTATTAGGTTATTTAGTTAACCACAATACCTTAGGGGACTGGTGATAGTAAAGTAAATGTCAACGGTTCAAATTAATCCAATGTTTAGGAGTTCTTAATAATTTTATTCATTTGGTAATTTAATTTGCAGAATGACAGTTCACAACTCCAAACTCAAACCATTTTGATTGAGTACTACGTAGTGTGTTTCTACAAATTAATAATTAGTATTTTACCATGCCGAAGAAAATCAAGGTTTCTTTCATCTTTATTCCCATAAAAAGAAATTGTGTATACGAAGATGAAGTATATATTTCTTATTGAATAATATTAGTTGACCTTGTATATATGAGGAAGAAAATGGTCCGGGTGGAGGTTTCTTCCCATATAAATTTCATATTTTGTAAGTACAATAAATTATAATTAATTTTTTAATGTTTAGAAAACCGAGAATAGACGGAGCTAATGACTGGACTCCATTCAACACTAAGGATGGCAGTTACATGGTCATTGATGATAAACCAAAACTGAATAAAGGATTCAGGAAGTGTACCATGGGACTGTGGACCGGGGACACCGACATCTTGAAGTCGGCCGAATGCGCCCTAACTGGAGCTAGTGAAATTGTCACTAATACTCTCGGTTCTGCTGGAACTGGTCTTTTGAAAGCAACAAGCGACGTGACAGGTGGATTGACAAAAACAGTCACTGGAGTTGAGGACACCCTTACAGGTGCTCTATCTAAACCTACTGGCGGTCTTTTAGGTGGCCTAACCCAGCAACCTCAAAAGAACACAAGCAGAAAACCTTCTTTGGGTGGATTAGGTTCTAGCTTACTTAAAAACCCATTTGGTTAAAAGTTATAACTTATATTAATATTAATTACTGAACAGTATTAAGAACAATATCGAATACTAATTATGTATTAGTGGAATAAATGTTTTTATTATACAACAAATATTCCAATACTCTTACATTACTCCATCATGTTTTTGTTAGACTGTTTCCCCAATCTCAAGATGTTCTTTTAATTATGTTTTTCTTCTGATCTTTGTACAACTTTTGTCTAGATTTATCCATAATTATGTGTCATAATTAAAAAACTGTTTTTTCATGCTGTGGAATAATTTCTAGCATAGGAATTTAACAAATAATAACCCAACCTACAATTTTTTTTAGCCTATAATACTTTTTATATATATAGCCTATAAGTAGATTTTGACTGTATAACTAATTAAATTGAAAAGATACGATCTAGTTATGTAAGGCTCTTAAATCTGTTGACTATAGTTCACAGATCTCTTTATAAACAACTTTTTCTACAGACTACAGACCCCTATGCGAACCCTAGAAATTTAAATATTCACATTTTATAATTAATAATTTATTTATAATAATACAAAAAGTCTTGACCAATTTGAAAATCTCCCAATGAGAGTTTACAAGCCTATTTATTTGAGGAATTAATTCTTCTTATTTAATTATATATACTCTAAAGCATATGTATGTATATATATGTATATATATATATATATATATATATATATACATTATTAGTATATATCATTATATCTACTATATAATATATACAACACTAATTTTTCTAAAGTGACATAAGTTAAAAGCTATATTTTTGGATAAACTATTAGTGATCCTGGAATAGCATTAGGAAACTAAGAGTGACACAAGTGCCATCTGGGAGACAAGCTCTGAAGCTATGTTGATACAGCTTTGATAAGTGATCAAATTAATATTTACCCATTTCTTTCATAGTCATAACTCAACACCAAAAAAACACCAATTTTTGAGTTATGCACTATCGAAATACAAATCTTAAAATTTAATTATTTAAACAGTAATAGGTGATATCCACTAATTTCTTGAAAAATTTTGTCACCAATTTTTCTTCAATTTATAACTGAGGCTATGAATTATTTGATTTTTTTTTTATAGAAAAATGACACAGCGAAAATGAAAAATACAAGGTTCTAATTCTTTATATTTATTTATATGTATCTTATTGTTCAATTTTGGTTTTGTGGCTGAGGTGTGAAAATAAATTAAACATAAATATATTATACAGATGACTTTATTTCATCTTTTCCTCAACTTTATTTTTCTTACAACAATTTAATAAACACATATGACTTTATCAACACTTAATATTTATATTGTTTTAGAAATAGGGTCAAGAACACTCAATATAATATAAGTTATATGTTGACTAAAACTAACAATATTTCGATGAATTTGGATGGCACAACACTCAATGTAAGTTATTTTTAAACAATGGAAGAAGGATAACTTACAAATAAGAATATGTGTTGTTACATTTGTTTCCAACTGGTTTTATGATTATTAACCAAAAAATTAACAAAAAAAATAATGTTATTTAAAATTACATTATTTTTTTTTAGTATAAAATTTTACATTAAAAAAGTTTTAAAAAAATTAATAGAAAAATAATGATCATTGAAATAACTCAATCATCATTTACTTCATCAACAAACGAGCTCAACATTTCATCATCACTGTCCTCTACTGTTAGAAAATTATCTTCACTTACGCCATTTATTTTAGTCTTTTTCGAAAGTGAATTTTCAACTTCTTCTAAATTTCTCTTTTTCATCGTTTCCAACGTATTACTTGGTTCATCAACAAATTCCTTTCCGTTAGTTATTACTTCGTCCTCAGAGATAGAGCCAGAGGTTATCACACTAATGCTCTGTTCAGAATTTACGTTTACACTTGACCTGCTCGGTTCGGAATCATAGCATAGATTGAAAGATTCTGAAGCATCCATCATCTCAGTATGTCCATTAGTTTCATCTTCTTTATTGGTCTGATCGTCAACTTGTTTTTCGACTGGCTCGATATCCGCACAGAAGATAGATTTGTCAAAGTCTTGAAGAAATGTTTCATTTACAGCCGTAATTTCTGTTGAATTTAAGATGTCGTTAGATTTGTAATTCGAATCTAAGGAACTTCTGTTACCATTTTTGGCTGGTTTTCTGGTTTCTCTCTGGTGATGCTTGTTAAAATAGTTCAAACCTTCTTCAGCAGTTTGGTACTCTAGAGTTGAGAATGGAGGTTTAAGTATTTTTCCTATGCTACTAAGAGCGTGTAAGCAAAATGTCAATACCTGCCAATAAACAATAATAATTATTTTAATAAGATCTATACCTTTTAAAAAATACAGAAACACCAAAATTATTTCTGATGTGATTCATTTTATAATTTTAAGAAAATAAAATTGATAAATTTTAATGAAATTACTAGTTAGATTTTTTTCTTATTTGATGTGCACAACACAAATTTCATTTACCTCGTTACATGAAACAAATTTAGAAAGTTAAAATTTAGTTTATGAGAAAACTCCATTTAATTTAATATCTATAAATGGATCCCATTAAATAAAACAATAATAAAAATTATCATATAAATTTAGTTAATGCCTTTTTTACATTAGCTTTGACAAATTTATAAGTCAGATAATATTTTTTTCTAATTCTTTATAGTTCCAATAGCCTATTGTACATCCATATTACTGTTTAATCGAGCCAAATATTTGTCCTTTTTTCTTCTCTACTTCATTATCAAAATCTATCATAATTAACATTATGCCATTTTTTTATTAAAATTAACAATTTTAATGGTTATTTTCTAAATTAATAATAGCTAATTTTTACAAATAGACAAGATATAGGTTACTTTGAAGGAAGTAATTGTCTAAATTTGGCATTTATTAGTTAGATTATGTAAGTAAGGAGAAAACATCTGACAAGTCCCATTTAATTTTGTTAAACACTTAGATATAATGTGTTTAATCTGAATCATTAAAGTCATCAAGAAAATAGTGAAAAACATGGTACTTCCAGTTTGGGCAAAAAAGTTGCTAAAACAAACCATTATTATTTTTTTTTTTTTTTTGGCACTATGGATCATGTGGATCTTTGGCTGAGTGATATAGTCATCTTGCAGAAATATATTGCTTGTGGGAGCACAGGCAGTCTGGAAGGGGCCATCCTATCATGTTGCAGTAAACCATTTCCAAGGTACAGAGGTAGGCTGCCCATGGCTCCATAACCAATCCCTTGGGGACCGATTCACCAGTATCGGTCTAAATCTAATGATTATGGTTATTTGAAATCTTAGGACACCATAATACTATTCCCTATAGCAGTACACGGGATACGGTTATCACTCCAACTCCTGGTCAATCCAGGTAAATACCAATTTTAAATAAGTAATTTGAGTTCCGCTCAAGGTTTTATTATTGAGCTAAAATGTGTATTACTATTGTATAATAAGATAACAATTTTTCACAATTGTAAAACTTTCCCTTCATACGCAGGTAAGTGAAAGTAAAAATTACAATACTTCTATAGAAAATAAATCAATGTAACATTCATTTTTAATTTAAAGGGACACTGTTTTTTAACACCAAGTTTAAACTTGTTTCTTTAGAACAGTAGCAGAAGCCTTACTACTAAATTGTGGGATGATTTCTATAGCTAGATGTCAAAGCTTTGCAAGATTAAGTCCAGAAGCTAAGTCCACAACATATTTCAACTAGATAACTGTTTTAGGTGATCCTTGAGATTCATCATTTTCAAAATTAGATAAGCTCATCATCAGTAAACAATTTCATTCAATAACCAGGTAAGATGAAATATTGTTTTATTTTTTTTAAATGCTAAATTGTACAGTTAGTTGAAGAATTCACCTCACAAAATATGAATAAAAATATACAAATTTAGCAATAGAAGAGTAAATAAACAAAGTTTACCTCAATCGAAGAATCCTTCATCCCTTTTGAAAATATAGTTGTCGCAAAGTTGTTCGGTGGAGGAAAAGAAGGATGGTAATAATTGCAAAGTGAGAGGAGAGCTTTATACAAACTTAGACGGCAGCTTTCATCAGAGTAAGGTATCGGGGCATCAGACAGTCTGGAATGTTGAATACGCAGCAGTTTGCTCACGATTACTTCTTGAAGAAGCTAACAAAAAGAATAAAAACAATTCTACTATCAAATAAATTAAGAAACCATAAGTAGATTAAATTGAATTTAAAAAATACATTAGAACATGGTAAATAGATTATACTACTTAATGTGTATATTTCTATTAACTGGACCCTTAGCCACAGTTACATTAATCATTAATTAAAAAATATTTTAAATAAAACACAGTTATTCAAGAAAAGTTATTGAAATTTAAGATTTGTTTTCACTCCACCATTCAGCAATGCCATCGTGTGGTGGATGTAGTCTCCTCTGCATTAGAACGTGGATCATATTGTTCGGGAGTCTTTCTTGACGTGGAACAGGCTTATGACCGAGTCTGGTATCCGGGCTTGCTCTACAAACTCCGCAAATTCCTACCCTCTACATACTTTCTCATCCTACAATCCTATCTCACAAATAGAACTTTCCAAGTAAACCATAACAATGTCTATTCGTCCCTCTTTTCCCAATCTGCTGGTGTTCCTCAAGGTCGTATCCTTGGTCCAATCCTATATACAGTTTATACAGCTGACATCCCAACTCATCCTAATACTATCCTTACCATGTATGCTGATGATACATGTGTATTATCAGTCAACACCAATCCAGTTATTGCATCCCAAAGCCTCCAATCCCATATCACTGATCTTGAAGAATGGTGTCAAAACTGGAGAATTAAAATAAATTCTCAAAAAACGCATCAAATCACTTTTACCTTACGTCGTAAACCAATGACTTCCTGCCCTTCAGTATCCTTTAATAATATCCCTCTGGTGCCTGTAGAACAGATCCGATACTTAGGGTTGCACCTTGACAAACGATTAACCTGGAATCCTCATACAAGACTGAAAAGACAAGAAACCGCACAACGTTTCAGGCTACTTCAACACTTACTAGACAAACGCTCTAAGCTCCCAATTAACTACAAAAGACTCATCTACATGACCATCATACGACCTATTTGGACTTACGGAGTAGAGCTTTGGGGCTCCACTAAGCCATCGAATTCCTCTCGTATCCAATCCTTACAGTCCAAAATCCTTCGTAAAATCCTCAATGCTCCTTATTTTGATAAGAATAAACTCATCCATAATGACCTTAATGTCCCTTTTGTTGCTGATTTGGCCCGAACCCGGTATCTATCCTTTCATAACAAACTTCGTTACCACTCAAACCCTCTAGTTTCAAACCTAGCTTCCTCTTCAATTCCCGATAATCCTCCGAGGCGTCTGAAAAGAAGATGGCCATGTGACCTCCTTACTTGAACTTTGATTTGAGTACTACCAGTTACTGAGCTACTGGGTAGTTTCTCTACTTGTCATTATCATGTCATTATATATCACTTAGCCTATTTACTTGTTGTATTATTGTAATACAGTTGTAGATATCAATAAATAAATTAAAAAAAAAAAAAAGATTTGTTTTCACATAAAGAGATAGTAGTAGCTCATGGAGAAAATTACAAAAAATAAATCAATGTAAATTTTTTAAGGATATATTGGGTAGATCTTTAGTTTGTTTGGTTTTTTTTTACTGGTGCAAATCGCTTTCAAATATCTATTTTTTTTTAGTTCAATCACTTTTATTGATTACTTTACCTTATCAGGTATTTATAGTAATATGTATTTATAGGTAAAATCCGCTCTTATGAACTGTTGAGTTTGGCCGCATCGAAATTAGATTTGTTTATGCTAAAGCGTAGTGAATATGTTAAATTATAATATGCAATGTTGGGATAAGGCAAAAGCAAGCAAGCTTTGTACATACACCTAAAGATATGAAAGGTATACCGAATCAATATCAATATCTATATTTGATAAGGTATACCTTGATAAGTGATATAAAGGATCTAATCGAACAAGAATGGTCGCTACAGGTATGAAAAAAAAAACCGAGACACTGAAAATAGGTTTCAGAACTATTCAAAGGCATTTAAAACAGCTTGGCTGTGTGTCCCATTTCAATAAGGGATCCCGATAACCCTGGGAGATAAGGGTGATATCAAGAAACATGTAACAATAATACTAAACTATATTTACCTTATTTTGTTGAGGTTTCATAACAGTTGATGTTGAAGACAAAATAGCAGGTATGAGATCTAAAGCTGCTTTACAAATATCTTTATCTTCTTCTTTGTACACTATGTGATCTAAGGTCAATGATACTTCCTTTTTATGTTTATGTTTTTTTCCTTTTCCTTTACCAGTTGGGACCTGAAATTAAGAAAAATATAATGAAAACTTCTATTACAAAAATTCTACACAACAGATAATTTTTAAAAGTTTTAAACTAGAAGATTAGAATTTTATATCCCTTTGTGCCATGGATATCTTAGTAACAGAATTTTACTATAAAGAGGTAAATTTACTAGAATTAATGGGCATTTACACATTAAAAAAAAACATACTTAATAAATTTATAAATATTTTTAATTTTGAATAGAAAAGATTTGCTAGTAACACGGCCAGAGAAATCCATTCTCTTGCTCAGACAAATCCATTCTCTTTTCGAACCTGGGTTCGAATCCTGGCCTGGACAAATCTTTTCTCTTCAAAATAAAAATATTTAAAAATCATCACCATCATAAGAATAATAAATAAGAAATTAATTAATAAATTTATGTTTCTATGAAAATGAGAAATTAAATTTAAATGTGAATGCAATAGAAATTATTCTTTTTTTATTCACTGTTACAGCACCAAAATTATTGTTTTAAAAATTCTTTCTGCTTGAATGTTTTCAGTCTAATAAGGAATTTGTTCTTTAATATAAATGCACTTTTGATTAGGAGTTCTGTAATTTTCCAGAAAATGTTTACACTATGTTCTACCTCCATTTAGCAGAATTCATAGAAACCCCCTCTCCGACGATCAGAATATTTTAGTATCAGTGTTAATAATATATAAGAGAACTATATGATACTCTAAGAAATCAAATGGATAAATTAGATTGAAACATTACCTTGAGTGTTAATGCAGGTGGTTCTACATTGATATCTGAAATCACAGAAGATAAAATATCATCAAGATGTTTATTGATCCCAGAACAAGCGCGACTAACAGAAAGCCAGTTGTTTGTACAGTTGTAAACTTCCACTCTAACTGACCTTAAAACGAAATTTATAATAATAAATTAAATAATAATAATAAATTTATAACTAATTATTAACATTAACAAACCTAACTAAATATTCAATTTAGTATAACTATATACTAAAATACATATACAACATAATTTACAAAATAAAACCCTTCTTATGAATTTTTCCGAAAGAAAACTTACTTGTGAGGTTTTCCGATTCCATAAGGCCAGTTTTCCACATTTATCCAGTTTAGAGATTGTACAAGAATGCGACAAATAAAAGGAGAGTAAGAAATCAAATTCATTCGACAGCTAGAATAAAAAAGATTCTGATTAATCTTAGTATTTTATAATATCACATAAATAAATCGATTGATGCCATTAGAATTTATAAATGAATAAGTAAATTCTCATAACATGGATTAAGAAAGGAAATTTATTATTTGAATGTTTTTTGTGAGGAATCACCAGTTTTAAATAATCAGCATTTTAAGAAATAATCCAAGTTGTTGAGAAAAAAGTAGTAATCGGTCAGGTATCGAAGAACTACAGTTTTTAGTTATTGGAGGACCTGCATGGTCAATCTCAAAATGGATCATTTCTTACATTGTTGAAGAATTAGTTCCTATTAATGCTTCAAAATTAAAGTTGTCACTTAGTAACAAACAACTTCTTTCTCTTTATTACATAAAAAAAGTTTTTTTGAGATGAAATATTTAATTGGCATTGCCTAGCAACATATCAAGGAATTACATTTTATTAATTCTTTTGTCGTGTTCAATCAATTGGACTACAAGTCTTTTTGAAAATAATAAGCAAATCACAAAGCCACTGTTTTTGACTTATTTAAGCCGTAACACAAAATCTAACACTGTTTTTGTATTTAAATGGAAAAAATAGAATGTATCAATTTAAAAAATAAAAAATCTTAAAAACTGTCTTCTCAGTTCGATTTTTAAGAAGTATAAACCCGATTATTACATAAAAGTATTAAACATTTAAAAAAATGAGAAATTCATTTATCCATCATGGAAAAGTATTTGTTTTAAAGTAATTTATTTTTTAAACATTTATTTTGAGAGAGGTAAAACCTCCTATGTCCCATCTCGGACTAAGTGTGTATAATATGAGGTTAAGTCATAAAGTAAAATGATACTCCATAAAATCATCATTTTGTCGCAACTTTTTTAGAGTTATTATTTTAAGACTTTGACATGTAACCTGATTAAATGAGAAGATTTGAAAATATTTAAAATAAGTCAAAGATAGTAAGATAGGAAGATCCTATATCTTCCTGTATTTAACATAACTGTAGATTCTTATGAATATATTGAACTGATTACTGTCATAATGGAAATGATAACTTATAAAATTATTAGTATTTTAAAGCTTACCAGACTATAAGAGCATTCAATAGTTTAAGACAGGATAGATTGACCTTAGAGATAACTGTTAATAAATTAGAAACATCAGCGGACATATTGACACTCTTGAGAGTCGAGCAATTGGTCGAAAGTCCTCTCCATATTAGGTTAAGTATAGATTCTGGATGTATTTTCTTAGCTGCTGGAAATGATCCCCTAAAATAAATAAATATTTCAAATGAAATTGATATAAAAAAGATTGATGCAACAGAATATTCCATAATAATGATAAATCTAAGTCAGCCATGAGGTGGCCATCTTAAACTCTGACTTTCTAGGCATTATTTTAAAACGTGTAGTCCATTGTCAACCGAGTCTTTGTAACTTATTTCAAAGTAATGCTTGCTCAACTAAACTACTGGTTTTTATTAACTAGTTTAAGTTCACCTGGAAAGATTGGCGTATGGGCAGTATACAAACTATAACAATAAAAAAATTAACTCTTACATAAGGTGTATGCTAAGATACTCAGCAATACTCTGGAATTGGGCAGCAAGCCTTTGCTTCTTTTTGAGTAAGCTCTTCTCATTTACATTCGGTATTGAAGGATTATAATCTCCAATCTCATACAACGTATGCCTATCCTATAACAAAAAAAATCTCAACATAAAATCATTACAACATAGGAAGTTTTTTTTTTTCCTATTGAAGTCCTCTTAGATTAAAACCCATCATATGAGTCCTAATAAATACGACTGAATTTGGAACAGATTTTAAAATTCAAAATTATGTATCTGATACTACAGTTGAAAATTTTGTTATAAATTTGATTCACATTTAACTCACTCCAACTGAATCATAGCAGATTATTTCTTAAATGGCATCATTTTAGTTTCTAAATCAACAAAGTAATAATAAAAGTATGACTAAATCTTTTATAAATTGTTTAATACTATATTATAGTATTCCTTTTTCTTCTTCTTCTTGTTCCGTTGCTAGCGTCGAGGAGCCTCCACCCAATGCAGCCATGCCTCTCGGTCCCTACTCAGCTGCCTCGTTTCCTGGAAGGTCTGCCTCTCTCCCTTCAGATGCGCTGAATGTATTCCTGATAGGAAAATCAGGGATGGTCTCTCGGCCTCCTCCCAGTAGTTCTAGCTTCAATGACCTTCCTTGGTTCTCTCTCTTCATCCATCCGACAGACATGGCCAAACCACTTTAGCTATCGGTTTTTTAATGAATCTCTTAGCTCGGTCACTTTAAAGTAGCTCGGTAAGTCACAAGAAATATTTAAAGGGATGTTATTAGACCTCAAGGATAACAAAAAAGATCATTTCATTAGGACAATTATCCTATTCCATATGGAAAAACAAGAAATCACGAAATTATTGCAACTGTCCTTCAAACAACGGCAAATAGAAATGAATTTATAACATAATTTCCACCACTTCAACCCATGAAGAGTCTTGGGTTCAGTACATGGTGGAGACAGTACTGTTCCTGCTACAGTACAACGCTTGTACAGGTAGATGATTTGTAGGAGATCATGCACAACCAAGTTTTCCCTTTAAAACTTATTATTAGGAAGTTTTTTTTAAGATCTCTCAATCTGAAAATGTTTAAACGAAAAACAAATAAATAAAAAAATTAACCATACACAGGTATGCTTTTAACCATGCTGACCTGATGCAGATCGATGTTTTCAAATAGTGAGACCATTAAATAATGAAGCATATTTATAAGAAATTTTTCATGTAGAAACCAGTTGGATGCATAGTTTTCACTATTCTGCCCAGGGCTCCCGCACGCCGCTAGGTTGAGATAGCATTTAGCACAGATGTTTACATTCTGAGGCGAAGATTCCAAGAAGAGGAAAACTAACGATGTTATTTCATCCTGAAATCAATAAAACATTTATATAGGTTAAATTAATTTACAAAAAGAATTAACTTACCTCTAAAATATATTAATAAAAATAAAGGTTAGATTAAATCAAAACATTAGATTAAAATGAAAAATTTATAAATAAATATTGTACACATTTAGTGCAAGTAAATAATAAATCGAAGATTATCGATAATTACCTTATGTGCACCAGATGATTTTCCATAACTTTCTAAAGTTTGTACAAGACACTGAAGAATAACAAAAACATCCTGTAAAATATAACATCAAAATCAGAAAAGTCCACTTTATTATTAATAAATTATATGTATCGATAAATTAGGTAAATAACTTAATCATGAGGTTGCAAACAAATCCACAAATCTCTGATTAATCTAAGGAATGTTTTGTTAATTATTATTTGAATAGTATGCACAGTTTCAAATATCAAACTAAGATATCATTTATGCCAACCTGCTTCTGGCTTTTTGCTTCTCGAATAAAGTGATCCAAACATTTAGGAATTATAGATAAAGCAATTTCCTTTCTCGCCTCAGGAAAATTTCTAGATAGCCTTATTAACTCACCTGAAAATGTAATGAAAGAGATAAATTAAAAAAAAAATTAAGGTAACATGTATACTTATGATTTAAGAACTATAACATAAGAAAATTAAATAAACTGCATACATTTTTAATTTAAACCAGAATGTTATGTAAAAATAATACAAGAACTCTTCAGAAAACTATAGATATATGAAACCTTTATCAGAAAACTATATACATATAGTTATAAAATATAACTATTTTAGAAATTACTTCGTAATTTAAATGCATGATATCCATATTTATTTTGGACAAACTAGTGAAAAGTAAGGCATGGTGTGAAGAAAGATTATGGAAACCAGGAAATAGGCAGATTTGGAGGACCTGTTGTGAGGATATCATTTGGTAGGAGTAAAATCCAAATAGCCAGAATTAAGGTCCTAGCAAGAGATGTGTGGTCTAAGTGGTTAGAGGACATTATGGGGTGAAAGATGGAGACAAAATTAATTTAAAATTTGAATAATGAAAGCAGAATACATAATAGAGAATAAAAACAAAGACTTACCAAGCAGCTCAAATGAAATGGTTGAGATCAAACCATCTACAATGAGTGTTTTGTTACAATGTTGAATCCAAGATATGATGTTATTATTCAAAACATCTCTAGGACATTGTGGTATGAAAGACTGTAGAATAGAAAGACCAACTGAACTGGTTTCTGCTTTGGATAGCAGAGAATTGATAAAATTTGCAACACTTGATCCCTCCTTTGTCTAGAAAAATACATGAACAGTTTAAATAAAAGACTATGTTTGAACTGACAGAAACTATTTTGGAAACAGAGCATATAAAAGTGCGTACTTCATTGCAGAAGAACTTTGTTTCAGAACAAAAATTAATAATGCCGGGAAGGTTGCTTTCGTTTTTTGAAGAGATTACTGATTGTAGCAGCTGAAGTGGGCTATCCATATTTAGTTTTTAATTTGGTTTAAATAGAAATATAATATAAATATAATGTCATTAAAATTGCGCTTTTCGGAGGATGGGCACGGCGATAACATAAACGTGATTGGGGTAGGTTACATTTAGATAGGTTATGTATATACAGTGACATACCAAATAAGAACACTCCAAAGAGACTGTTGTTGTTATTTTTAAGTTGATCAACAATTTATGATAAAATTCGTCATTGGTTGAATTAGATATACCATTTCTACATTAGGAATTCAAAAACGAAATTGGTTAGAAAAACAATACAAATGAGACAAATTTAATCAGACGCATTCGGTAGGTCTCTTGTATTACGGATGATATAATACTTTTCTTTCTTATCCGATAAATTCTTCCGTTCAGCAACTTCCTTGTCCAGCCCAACGTTGTCTACCAGGAATGATGGGCATCATCATATCAGTGTCACCAAAAATACCATACAGAGCATCGACCTCCCGGCCCTTCCTCTCCTAGTGTTTGCTGATTTCATCTATATACAACGTTATGTAAAATATTAATACATGAAAAGATCTTCCGTTCAAACTCGAGTATTTTCTCTTGCACGCAAATATAAAAAAAAGTTGTAAAAGGGTTTTGTAGATATTTCGCAAGCATTCGCTGAAACCACTAGTCTTCACGACTCGCTGACTGACTTCGAGGGATATTCTATTTCCACAACTTAGAATAGATCATAGGTGAAGTGATCCTCAAATTGGAATGAAAATCGACTAACTACTACTCATTTCCTTGCTGCTGTTTCAGTTCTAGGTCATATCCGTAATTGGTCTTCTCTTAATTTATACTCATTTATTCTTCCACTTCTTCGTCTTACTTCAAAAATTCATTTCCTGGTGATTCAAAGGATCGCGCAAAGAGGTATACATCATTCATAAACATTTATTTGAACTAACCTATAAAAAATGAAACAATTGATTTCAGGCAAGCTTATGAATCTGACTAATACGTCTTGTGGAAAGAACATCCAGTGGAAACTCTGACTATACTTGAACATTACACCTAGAGTCATTTATGGTCATCTCTATCAGTCGGAAAGGTTTCTGAGGAATACCTAGTTCACATAGTTTAGGAATCGTGCACTAAAGAAAGTCAATGAACAGATGATCTTTTGTATAAAATGGTCTTCTTAATAGAAGATAAAATAAAAAAATATTTAAAATTAAAATAAACTTTTTAATGAACAAAAGAAACCCTGGAGTTATGTTACAATTTAATTACGCTTTAATTCTTGTCCTTCCCTGACGCCTTCAATGCCTAACTGATTATATGAAGTCAATAATTGAGAAGTGAACAAATTCAAATTAGATAAAAAAACAGTCTTATGAAACTGTTTAGATTAGAGATCAAAGTCTGGAAATATTCCCATCTCTTACCTTCTAGAAACCTCTTGGCTGGAAACAAGTGTTATACGACGGAAGAAAGAAATATCAAGAGAGTACATAGTTAAAAGTTAGGCAATAGAATTGCAGTATCTTGTTCGGAATGAAGAAACTTTTTAGGCATTTTCCAACGTTAACAAAAAATACAGAAAAATTGGAGTGAAATTATAAGAGTGGTGATTAAATAGATAAACACTCTACAAAATCGAAATATTACTCGAGTTTATGAGTCGAAAACATGTCGATAGCGAAACCAAAACCATATAGCAAAAGTTTCCTATAGGTAAAGAAGAAGAAATTTCTCTGTATCACTACACCCCGTGAAGTGCCATGGGTTCAGTACATGGAAGAGACTGTAAAGTTTCTAGGACAACGGTTGTGCAGGGAAGTGATTTGTTCGAGATCATGCTCAACCGCCAGGTTTTCCCTAAATTCAGGTGGAGCTCCACAGTCTACCAACCATACAGGGTTCAACCATGGCTGTTAACAGATTAAAAAGGTCATGCGCCAAAGCCGGATTTGAAGCAGCTTAGCATTAAAGTGCTCAATGGGATGCTACTTCCATATAACGTACCAATCAGCAGCTATCAATATATTTTCTAGCTCGATTTCATTCTTTTCCAATCTCGCCACTATCGGGAATTACTCATTATCTCATCAGTAATCATTAATGGCTCGTCACTCTTTGAAGCAAGTGATTATCTTCAGTTCTCACACGTCGATCATTATTCATTACGTCAGGATTCAATATCTCTCCATATCATATGAATGACATTTTGTGATATTATTTTATTAATTCTTGGGTTACAGCAATTTTAATAAAAAATAAGTCCAACTTATGCCCAGCAGACTTGATCCTATGTTGTTGGCAGTGCCTACATCATAAATGGTCTGCATATTGTGCAAAAACAAGAAGGTGGACATCATTTCATAACAACTAAGTTGTAAGAATCAATCATAAGCAAACATTTGTCATAATTTTGATTTTCATATTGATGTAGGCTTCCATTGGCGTTTAATGCCAGTGACACGGGTGGGAAAGGGGGCAGGAGCCTCCCTGATTCCTGCTTTGCCCTCATTTCTGGGGAAGAAGCTTAGTTCGGGGACCCAAGGCAAATTGTAAATAGTATAATTATGGTATGGACCTAAGCAATTATTTTATTTTTATTAAATTTTCGCATTTATTTTGTTTTAATTTTTTTTATACCGCATGTATATATTTTTATTACATTTATTTGTTTTGTTTTTATAGAATGATTTTTTACCTACTAAGCACCTAAGCATTACCTATTGCCCACAAGTGGCAGATTTTAATAATTCAATAAAGTATTAAAAAAAAAGATATTGATGTAGAAATGTTTGGCCGGATATGCCTAAGAAGAGAGTGAAATGGTCAGGGGGTGCAGTCGATAAATTTTGTACTAGGTAAGTATAGCACTTATAAATATGACTCACAAGTATTATTTGTTCGAACGTTTCGGCCTATTTTTTAGGCCATCGTCACGGCTGAGGATAAAAGAAAACAGAAAAACTATATAAACAATGCAGTAGCAAAAAAGAAATAACGATTATATATAAAGAAATGGTAGGAATTACAAGAAAGAAGTATAAAGAATAAAAGATAAATATGAAATAATTGTTAGGAAATGATAAGAATAGAAATAAATCTAGAAGATAATAATAATAAAGATAATGAAACATTAAAAATACATGATGTAAATAATTTTGTTACAAAATATAATTATTACAATGGTATTAGTGATAAAAAATAAGTTTGAGATAGGTACTATTAAAAAGACAATAAAACATAGATAATAAAGTTGAAAAAAATTATAAAATTACAAGAAAAAAAGTATTACAAAATATAATGAAAACCATTGGTAAAAGACAAAATGAATATTAAATATTATTTAATATTAATATAAAATTATATATATTAAATATTTAATTATAAGTACTATTAAAAATAATATTAAGCTCTGTGAGTGTTTTATATTGAATTGATAAACATCAATTGTTAAAATTATGAACGGTTCTGGGGTTTAATACATGGTAGAGACTGTATTGGTTCAAGGACAACGGTTGTCCAGTGAGGTGATTTGTCCTAATTAACGTCAGATTTCCCCCCTTATTTTTGGTATCCACTGTATAGAGGCTGAGTGAGCCCCAGGAGGGTCCTATATTCTATGTGATCAGTCTCCGGCTGCTAACAGACTAAATAAAAGTCTTGCTTGCAGCGGGATTTGAACCAGGATTTTGATTTTAGACATTAGGAGGTAAAAAAGAAATTAAAAAAGGAACTGGTAAAATATCGACCGGTATATTTTTTTAACTTATATTATATAATGTATAATTGTTTATATTTATCTATTTTTACCTCGTCAATTAACTGAACACTTAGTTGATATGTGATAAGACACACATTTTACGTAAGAAATAAACTTTAATATGCCTTTTTATAAGAAAAACTATAAATAGTTGAAGTGTATTTCGCTGAAACAGTAGGGTTTCCGTTTTTTTTTATTATTTATTTGTTAGTTTTTTAAGTGGACAAGTTCAAGAATACCACTTCAGTAGAGTTTAATGACACACGTTTCGATAGTTTTTATTCAGGTTTTTTCACTAATTTTTTTTTTTTACTTTAGTTGGTTTTAAATTTGTTCTTGGATTGGAAACCTCTTTTAAGACTGAAACGACAAGAACCTACTCGCCGTTTCAGGCTTCTAGAACACATTCTAGACAAACGCTCTAAGCTCCAAATTAGTTACAAAAGACTCCTACACATCTCTCTTATAAAGTCTATTTGAACTTGTAGAGATTTAGAACCCCCAGTAATCCATTGTATTCTTATTTTATCCAATCCTTAAAATCCTTCGTAAAATCCTCAGTGCCCCTTACTTTGTCACGAATAAAATCATCGATAATGTCCTTTGCGCTTCAAATGCATTAAAAATTGTTTCTTAAAACAAAAAATTGATAAGTTCTATTTTAGTCAGGTTGTGGTACTCGCAGATTTTAATTTTTAATTTCAATTTTAAACAAAAATAATTATTAAAGATAAAATATTTTATATTGTATAAAGTCAGCGGCTTCGAGTAAAAACCGCCTTCAGCGGACTCAGCCCATTGTAACGCCTTAAAATACCGAAAGGTAACAGAAGGCTTTGGTTTATATAGAAGCATTTTCAGGAATTTCTGTAAATTTGTATCATATTGTAAATAAAATTTTTGGATGTTTAGAAAAAAAAAAAAAATAAACCGCCTTCAGCGGACTCAGCCCATTGTAACGCCTTAAAATACCGAAAGGTAACAGAAGGCTTTTGGTTTATATAGAAGCATTTTCAGTTATGCATTGTAAATTTGTATTTTTATTGTAAATAAAATCTTGGAGGGTAGCAAAAAAAAAAAGATAAAATCTAGATAGGTAATTTTTATCAGGATCCCTAAATCTTATTTAGCATTATGTTAGCATAATCCTTGGGGTAAAAAGGATATCTTTTTTTTAGTTATTAATATTATTAGTTTTTCTTTTAAGAAGAATCTCGTTATTATATAAAAAAGTGTTTAGCGATGTAATATTTTATCGGGGTTGCCTAGCAACGGATCGAAGAACAAAAATGTTTTTAAATATTTTTATTTTGTAGAGAATTGTCCTGACCGGGATTCGAACCAGGGTCGTCTGCATCTCTAGTGCAGTGCGATTTGTCTTGCTTGGATACGACTCCTGGTAGCTCAGTGGTTTATTTTCTCTTCAAAATAAAAATATTTAAAAATAATCACCTTCAAAAGAACAATACATAAAAATAGTTTTTGTTTAGTTTATTATCGTGCTCGATCAGTTAAATTATAAACATTTTTAAAAATTCGTAAATCACAAAGCTCCTATTCCAGACTTCTTATAATTTGTGTAATTTATACAAAGGGGATGCGGTGGGTACTCCTAGTGTATATTAAAAAAAATGCCATCGATGTTTTAAAGCTATCAGATAGAGCAATGTCTATAAACATGAAACTGATTCTTATCCTCTGTGATTTCTGCTTCGCCATGTTATCCAGTGAGATACGACCTTCCTTCAAATGATAAGCATCTCGTCCATTGAAATTCGAAATGAACGACAATTTTCCGTAACAAGTGAATGGACGTGAGAGAATGATTGAAGTGCAGACTCCCCACCTCTCCTCTTCGACTCTGGGATGGCCTTCCAGAACAGTGTCGAATGTTCAGTCCGCCTTCTCAGTCCGTGAGCTGAGGGTTACTTCGGCGCTTCTCTTTGTTGAAGTCGTAACATAAGCCAAAGAGGTATGTAAACAAATATACAATATATATATATTTTATTATATCTGTGGCTTGGAGGTAAAGGACATAAATGTTCACAAAATAGGTTTTATTTTAGGATGATTATCATAAATAAATACTTCCAATTATTATTACATATATGTATCAAATAACAATGTGAACAATGTTCTTTAAAATTTTTCTAAAAGTAAGGAAAAACAATGTTTAATAGTTCAAAAATTATGGAAAATTGGCTTTCCTGAACAAAAACGAAAAATTTAATTTGTTTCTTTTTATAGTTTTTATCTTTTTTATTATAATTATTTAAAAATATAATTTGTTTCCTTTACCTTCTGGCTACTGATATTTTCTCTTATGTATTTTTTATAATTTAAGACATGGCATGATTGAACAGTTATCTTCTTAGTACGAGGATTATGATCCCATACATATAATTATACAGTCTTCATTCAGAAAACATTTTATAGGTTTATATAAAAAATAAAAAATGGGCATTAGTTTGGGATATATGTATTTTTTTTATTTATTTTATATATCTATAAACTAATAACTAAATCATTTGGATATAGTTGTTTCTCGCAAAGGGGTAGGTTAGTTACTGTGCTGTTGGATTACATAACACCTAAGTAGACCGGCCCGCATATGACTTTTAACGATAAATTAGTATTATTATTAAATGATAATATTATTTAAATATTATTTGAATAACGAAAAGAAAATTTTCGAAGCATATTACATGTTCATACATTATTGACAAATCATTAATTTTCGAGTGGAAGAAAATAGTCCGGGTGGAGGTCAATAAATTTCTTTTAGATATGGAGAAATGTTTATTAAGTAGCAAACGTTTCGACCAACTTTGAAGATCTTCTTCAGGGCTAAATATGCAAAATACAGACAATTGAAAATTAAAAAATTGTTAAAAAATACTAAATATGGTAAATATTAAGGTTAAAATGTATGAGAGTTTACAGTATTAATAACCAAGCGACATGAAGGTAGTAAAAAAACGTAATAAAAAATAAAATAAGTAATAAAAAAAGATGTTAAAAATTAAATAATAAGGTAAGAAAGATCCATTGCAATTTTTAATTTTAATCTTTATTACCTTATTCTTTAATTTTTAACACTTTCTTTTTTATTACTTTTTATTCCTTTATTACTTATTTTATTCCTTTGTATGTTTTTTTTTACTTCCTTCCTGTCACTTGGTCTATAATACTTTTAACACTCGTACATTTTAACCTTAATGTTTACCATATTTAGTATTTTTTAACAATTTTTTAATTTTCAATTATCTGTATTTTGCATATTTAGCCCTGAAGAAGACCAGCAATGTAGGTCGAAACGTTGGAAAAAAACCTTAATAAACATTTCTACACATCTAAGAGAAATTTATTAACCTCCCGGACCAATTTCTTCCACTCGAAAATTAATGATTTGTAAATAATGTATGGACATGTAATATGCTTCGAACATTTTCTTTTCGTTAGTCAAATAATGTTTAAATAATATTATTACATTATTTAATAATAATACAAATTTATCGTTAAAAGTCATATGTGTTATGTAATCCTAAGGTCAACTATTGCTATTCAACATTAATTTTCGAGATTTAAAGTTCTCTTCGGAATTCAAAGGAGAAATCTGTTTGAAATGCATATCACACCCTACATAATAGGCATACTGTATGAATGAACAAGCAGTCGAGTTGCAATAGATGTTGTTACAACCAGAGTCAACAATTGGTTTAAGTTCGACGAGAAAAAAAAAAATAATCAGTTTTGTTTATTCATTTGTCACTTTAAGCTGCTGTGGCTAATCGGACAATGCTGTAGTGGGAGTCTTAAATTTTGCCTATCCAGGTATGACTAGAGATCTTTAACGAGTACCTGACATAGTTTAATCTCGGGACTCCTATTTTACGTTCATTCTGTAGAACGGCGTAACCGAGGATTTTTTACCAATGTAAAAATCATAAGACCACCTCCGGGTTGCGACCCCATGATCTTGGGTTTATGTATGTCACTACGCTTCAGGTCATCCCAAATCACTTTCCACGCCAGGTGATTCACAGATTACAAGGTATATACATTTAGGTTTTGTTGTTTACAAATGAAAAACAGCTGGTAATGTACTATATACACTTTCAAAAAATGTCTTTAGCGTTACAGGCAACTTCAACAAGGTCCCATTAATTACCAAAGACTCATATACATGACTATTATAAGACCGATTTGGACTTAAGAAGTTCAGCTCTGGGCTTCCACTAAGCCATCGAATTCTTCTCGTACCCCATCTTCACAATCCGAAACTTTTTTTCCTCCCAACTTTGTTACAAATTAAATACCCCAAAATGTCCACTAATTTCAAACCTAGCTTCCTCTTTCCAGGTGACTGAAAAAAAGACGACATAGTGGCCTTCTATCTAAAATCTGATACTGATACTGATATATTATGTGTGTGTATTTATGTATGAAATATAACCAATAACTTCGGCTTAACCACTTACTCAAGGGGCTATAGATTTAATGGAATTGAAAATATAAGGATATTATTCATGAGCTATAGGCATCAATTATATAATAACGATAACTTTATCCTTTTTCACAGAACAAAAGAAACCATATCATGTAAATGGCTCTTATCATTCCAAAGAAAGTTCCATTTTCTTAAAAATGGTAATTATGAGGACAATATTCTTCTATTATACCCTTTTACAGATTTCTTGTGACTTTCTCATCCCTTTTCTTTTTCTTAGCATAACTACGCCGATAATTATCTGAACACTGACTCTTTCAGTAACGTTCTTGTTGTCAAACTCTCGAAGGAGACATAGGATTCATATTCTTGTTATGTACAGTTGTAGATTAAGAATCACACTGTTGAAGTCACTACATAGCGCATAACTGTAATGATAATTAAGGGCTTGACAAACGCAAAGGTTCGATGCCGCCACCATCAATCGTTACTTGCAAACTTATTACCACCCGCAAACTTTAATGCAATCCACCCACCTACACTTCGACCTTGCCCTAGGACGTTTACCAGTTGGAACAGCGCTTATTAACGATTTAAGAATTCGTTTGTTGCTACCCCCAATAACTTTATTGAACCACCTCAACCTTTTTGGATCGATTGTTCTCAGCAATACCCTATTGTCGTGTACCTTAACCCGTTGGTTATCCTTCAAAGGTAATATAGAACGCAAAATATTTTTTTTCCGTTCGTAACGAGAATGAAGAAGAAGGAAAGATCCCTGTACTAATTATACCTGCAAAGGCAAAATTTAGAAAATGTTTACTCCGCGTAGTCAAAAGAAATTTCGAAAATAGTTGAAAAGGGTTCATGGCAACACTGGCGGGATTTTAGTAGATTGATATTCTAATAATAAAAAGAAAAAAGGCTGCACTGCTTTTGATCACAATCAGCCGGATATGGTTATGCAATGCACTGTGATCTCATTTTCAACTGCTGATTAACAAAAACAGATCCTCGTTCAATAACTATTGATAGATTCTAAATTCAACAAAAATTATATCGATGGAGTCCACCTTTGGATTTAATAAATAAGAAACGGCTTTGATTCAAGCGGAAGTTTAAAGCTAATAATTTTCTTATTGGCAGGGTACGGTACCAATAATTTTGTTATCCAGTAATTGTTGTTTTATTTTAAATGCAATTTCAAACTGACCATCAGTAGACTCGATTCCATGGATAATTATCGATATTCGATACAATCGAATAAAGGGACTCTCAGATCCGTTTAATTGATGAATTTAGAAACGACCTGATGGATTTACTCTACAATTGATGAACTCATAGCTGAATTTCAGACCTTATTCTAAGCAATAACAGTCAAATACGTTTTTGAAGTGTTTAGCATACTTGATTGCATGGGGTTACCTGTGAGGCTAGTGGTTAGCGTGACAACTCACTAAGCTCATGATCGCGAGTTCCCAGCCGACAGGTGGCCCGAGGATTTTAAAAACGGAGTAACAGGAGTTATGCCGTCCTTTGGAAGGGACGAAAAATGGATATCTCAGCATGTACGATGTCAGGTACTCGTTAAAAATCTTTATCCTGATTAAATTTGGATAGGCATTTAGGACTCGCCCGATTAGCCTTAACAGCGTAAGTGACATTAAGCGAAACAAACAAACATGATTGCTAAACTCTTTATCGTGATATCATTGATTTGGGTCACACACAAAAAAAAAATTCTTAGCTAGATTGGTTTGAAAATGATTGATGCAAATGAGACCATCATATAAGATAATTGTTCGCAAAAAATAAAATAAAATAAAAACGATTTAATGATAAAGATTCCAATCGAAATTTGAATTAATTACAAAAGTGTGGTAGGAGGAAAAGTTTGTAAAAATTACACCAAACAAAGAACAACAGAAAAAGATTAGGAACGTATTCTTTCAGTGAAGGAAGCCAAAGTATTGAATGAGCTACCTCAGATTAGAAGCAATACTGGAAGAAGCTTATGTAACAACTACTTAAGCCGTAATGTTATCTCATAGAGAAATAAAACACTAAAATCTATAAAATAGTAATAAATAAATTAATTGATTCATTAGAAACTCACAATCACAGTCATTCATGATTCCAGATAAAGAAATATTTTATAACTTACTGACAAAAGTTAACCGACTTATAAATTTCATAGCACTCTTTTTACAATACATTGTGCTTTTTATTTATCTCTTTATTATATAAATAGGTTTTAGTGAACACGTAACATTTGACGGCGTTGCCTAGCAACGGATCGAGGATCAACATTTAGTCTTTTGTCTTGCTCGCTCAATCGCAAAATTGCAAAATACAGCACTGTTTTTAAATTTGATTGAAAAAAATTTAGGCATCATGTTAAAAAATAAAAACAGCCAGATCTTATTCAAATATTCGATCTTAAAACTATTATTTCAATACAGGGAATGCATTGAAATAAGCATAAGACAATTTTCTTATGAATTATTTTTTTTTAGCAATAAAATAAATATTATTTTATTAAATACAAATACTCTATACCCCAAAACAATACTGAACGGTCTCATATTAATGACAATCAAAATAAATACTGAACTGAAAGTTCAGTTCTTTACATTATTTATGTGGTCGATAATAGTCAATTAAATAATAAAAATAAAAATTCTCTAACCGGGATAAACTATCAATAAAAATTACATTAATGATCATGAGAGAAGTTTCTTTTGTTTATCAATTTTTTATCGTTTATTTGTTTTGTTTTTATCTCGTTGATTAAATATAGATTTATACATATGTAGTAAAAAAAATTTAAATATAAGATTTATCATTTTTTAATTGTTATGTTTGTTTTCTTCATGCCGCTCATGTCATTGTGTTTTATCTTACTGTCAGCCAATCTGCTGAACGTCAATTTTTTGTATTTGACAGGTGTGGAAACAAATAAAAAGAGAAAAAAAAATGTAGGTTTAATACGGATGGAGTTTAATTTATGGCAATAACAGAATTATTTGTATAATCTTACTAATATTATAAATGTGAAAGTTTGTATGTTTGTCTCTCTTTCACGCAAAAACTACTGAACGGATTTGGATGAAACTTTACAGTAATATAGGTTATACATCAGAATAACACATGGGCTATAGCAAGCGCTGATTTAGGGGGGGCGCACGGGGGCACGTGCCCCTCCCCACCCCCGACAGTTTTAGAGGTACTGTGGAGAATCCATTATAGTACATAATTAAAGGCAAATCAGGAATTTAGCAGCTTGAAATTTGCAGATAGGTTCTTTGTATGATTTAAGAAAGAAGTTTGGATAATTCCACCCTCATTATAATAAGGGTTTAAAGGTTGTATGGAATCCGTCAGTTTTGAAGTTAGACATCTGAAATTTTGTACGAGTAACCTATAGTGAAAAAAATTAAATTATTTAAATAATTAAATTATTTATTATTTTAAATTATTGTTAAAAAGCACTGTCAAGGAACTTTATGCGGTAGTCCAAATTCTATGCGAGCGAAGCCGCGAGCAAAGCTAGTCAAGAATAATTATTTAATTGAAAACGATGAAAATTTATAGACACTGACTATTATTTATCATATTGCACAAGTATTTCTCAAGCACATTTTTGGAAAAATGAGAAAACTATTAGTGACCACGAACTATCATTAGGATACTAAGACTGAAACAAGTGCCTTCAGGCAGACAAGCACTGACGCTAGGTTGATATAGTATTGGTGAGTGACAAAGAGATATTTACCAATTTGTTTCATCGTCATAAATCACCACCAAAAAAACACAGATTTTGATTTTTTTAACTTTAGAAATACTAGTGCACTATATTAATGATCATATTAGCGGAGAAAACGGTTCACTGGAAGATTATAATGGATAGCGTTGGTGAGGGGGTGCAGTCAATAATAACACTAAAATAAGGTTAGCTTATTTTTTAATAGTGCCGACGTTTCGGCCTACGTTGTGAATTAATTTAAGTAATGCATTTAAATATTAAGTATGATAAAAATTTAAATATTAGGTATAATAAAAATTTAAATATTAAGTATAATAAATATTAGCCATCTTAAATGGATTAAAGTAATATATTTAAACAAAATAGATCCTCACACAAGACTGAAAAAAACAAGAAACTGCTCGACGTTATCTCCTACTTCAACATTTGCTGAACAAACGTTCAAAGCTCCCAATTAATTACAAAAGACTCATTTACATGACAGTTATCAGACCTATTTGGACCTACGGAGTTGAGCTTTGGGGCTCTACTAAACCATCCAATTCATCTCGTATCCAATCCTTACAATCCAAAATCCTTTGTAAAATCCTCAATGTTCTTTACTATGTCACAAACAAACTCATTCATCATGATGTTAATATCCCATATGTTGCTGATTTGGCCACAAGTGTTTTTTTTTTCATGTCCTTTGTTCATACAGCAGACTTACTTGATGTAATATAATTACAGTTGTAAATATCAATAAATTAGAAATAGAAATAGAAATAGAAAAATAATTTTATTCTGGGACCATGTCCCTTTTGAATAACAGAGATGAACATAATTAAGAAAATCTGGCCAAAGGCCTACAACTGAGTAAAAACTTATTTACAAAATATCCTGAAAGTAAATAACTAAACAGGTATGTTTAGTGTTATTTATTAAAGTGATGCAAAATTAAAATAAAAAAAACAGACAAATTTACAATAAAAAGAACTAGGCTTATGGAAAAAAACAGTCAATACATGATAGCATCTGGTAACAGAAATAAAAATGATTTCATTGTGAGTGAGGAATATTTACAGTAGTTCATCAATCAATAAAGTTGAAAATATCTATCAATTATTTATTGGTTATAAAGCACCTGATTGGGAATTTAGAAGATGTTGGAAAAGTTTAGATTTAAATGAGGTTAAAGAAGACGCATGACGGATATCGGGTGGGAGTGAGTTCCAAAGAGAGATAGAACGGGCGAGAAAGGAACGCTCAAAAGTTTTGGTTCTATGAAGATCGGAAGGGCGAGATCTTGTGCCTTGGGATTGGATAGAGGATTTGAATTGTAGGAGACTATAGATGTAAGATGGATGTTGTGAGTTGATAGTTTGATATAAGTAAGAACCAAGGAGATAGAGCCTGCGGATAGAAGGAAAAAGCCACTTCAACCTCTCCTCGAGCCTGTTCGAGAGTCCACCATATGCCACACAACCATAGTCAAAGTGTGGAAAGATAAAAGATGTGATGAGGAGCTTACGGATTGGTAGAGTTAGAAGATGTTTGGAACGGAGGAATAACTTTAGAGAGCTTATTGCTCGACGAGAAATTTGGGCAACGTGGGGTTTCCATGAGAGGGATTGGTCGAAAATGACTCCAAGGTTTCTAACAGAGGAGCTGAAGGCAATAGGGTGATCATTTAAGGTTAATCGGGGAAGTGATTTGATAGATTTAAGAAGGATGTTGGAACCAATTAGGATGGCCTGAGTTTTCGCAGCATTCAACGACAGTTTATTCAAGTTTGCCCATTCTAAAAAAAAAAATAAAATAGAGTTAAAAATTAATTTTTTTAAAATTTGGTTTTAAGACGTTTATGTAAATTGAAATTTCGGCTACAAAAATCAACCGAAAGTGTTATGGTATAAGTATTGAGCCATGATATAAGTATTGTGAGCGTAAAAGGTAAACAATAATATTAGGAATGTCGCTCAGGCTGTTGGTAAAGTAGGTATTTATAATACGTTGATAATTTGTTGATTAAAATATTTAAAAAAATCATTAATTTCTAATTAACTGTAGATGCTATATCATATAGTTCCGTTATGTTCAATACAATACAACAGATTAATTCAATGATATACAATAAAAGCTACCTTATACAACTATAAAATACCTTATGAAGAAATACTTATGGAACGAGTAATAATAATAATAATAACCTTTATTTGTTCATAAAATATAATAAACAAAGGTAAAAACTTTCTATTTTTTTCTATGCTTATTCACGTATGAACAAAATCAATCTTTAGTTGAAGTTTTAAGTTGGATTGTTTCTACCTGTCACTCTTGCAACCAGACTAAATAATGTTCCAGTCCCATCCGTTTCCACTCTTTCCTATCCAATGCTACTCTCTTCCAGGCTATCCCTCCGCAGCTCTTCTTCATCTCCTTGTCCAAGTCACGTTACGAATAAAGATATAAAAAAAAATGAAATCAAAAACGATTCTCCTTTATAATAAGGAAAGTAAAGTAAAAGCGAAGTGATAATATTATCTTATCGAGAATTTTCTTTTGTATTGCTACCTATTATTTCTTCTATATTTTGTTTTATTATGTAATTCATAAATTTTAATTTGATTCATTTTTTTATCCATGTATAGTACAATAGGAATAAAAGGAAATTATGGTGTTCATATAAGATACATTTTCTACACCTCCTTTATTTTATTAAATTACAATTGCAACACATTACAACAATATAACATGTACATGCAAAATCAACAGCCTTCTATTGCCCATAGGTATGTCAAGGAATTACATTATCTGAGTCCTGGAGGAGGTTAAGATTTGTTTTATTCATTGATGTTATATAACAATCATGAGCTAATCATTCACTTGTTTGTTTGTTCATTTAACGTCACTTTATGCTGCTGTGGCTAATCGGATGATGCTACAGTGGGAGCTCTAAATTTTGACTATCCAAGTTAATTAATTAGGATAGGAATTTTTAACGAGTACCTAACATCGTACAGACTCGGGACGCCCGTTTAACGTCCCTTCCGAAAGACGGCGTAACTAAAGATTTTTTACTCCTTTTAAAAAATCCTAGGGCCACCTGCCGGGCTATGAACCCCCGATCTTTGGCTTAGTAGTGCTATATTGGCTTTACTGCCCGAGCTATAATCTCAGGGAAAAGTCAGATCCTTTGATCTGAATATATTTAAATACTAAAATGGGATGCCACCCTCAGATCGTTATACTTTACTTACGAAGGTTAACGTGGTTGACTGACCAGGAGTTGTCTATTAAATAAGAATAATTATAGAATAACATTATATTTATTGGTGCTGATCTTGGTTACAGAGTTAATAAAACTTACACCCTACTTATAATGAAAACGGGAAGCTGTAGGTGACTTATGATACATGGGGCTTCATTCTGCATCCTCCTCCTTACGTCTTGACTTGACTGCTGCGTACCGACAACTGCCCCCTCTCTTGAATGTAAAGTAATGAACCCTAAGGATCATTTTATTATATCTGGCCTAGGCCTCTTATTGTCACCTATAGCAGTAGTTTGTTACGCTAACCCCTAGACCATAGGTCGTCCCTTAATCATTCACTTCGAGAATTAAAATAATACATTTAAATAAAATTATATTAAAAAATATTTTTTTTTTAATTTGGTTTTAAGGCGTTTATGTAAATTGAACTTTCAGCTACAAAAAAGTAACCGAAATTGGTATGGTACTTGAGCCATGATATGAATTTTATTTCTAAAATAGAGTTAACGATCTACGATTTCTTTTTTCTAACCTATTATTTAACAGTTTCATATAAATTTTAATAAGATTAATATTGTTGTTATATCATTGAATTACTTGTAACAGTAGTTTACATGTTACATGCTGTTTTTTAACTACCACCTCCTGATGCTAACGTAGTGATAAAATTAACTTATGGAGATTCTTTTTTTAATAATCCTGTTTACTATTTTTTTTTTTAGAGACTAGTGAGCTTTCAAAGCGAGTCCTCATTCAAAAGCTATTAAAATGATTATTGTGTCACACCCAGTAGAAGTAGAGATAGCGCTGGGAACCATTTTATAATACATTATATTGTATTTATTAGTATAATGTAATATAAAATGGTACATATATGTTTGTAAGTACATAACGCAGCAATGTTCTGACTGCCCTCTGCACATCCGTCCTGATTAAGCGTCCCATCCGCCTGATTCAATGTACCCTTACTAATTGTGAGACCCTTAATAATGTATTAATAAAGTGTTGACTTTATTAGCTTATATATTGAATTTAGTTGACTTTATATACACATATGTATATATTTGTAATCAGCTGTTAAAAACTTAACATTTAGATACTGTTTTCTCGTCTACAATATTATGAGTTGTACAGTTTTTCATCAATTTTATTTATTTATTTAATCGGTTATATTAGTATTGATTTAATTTATGAATACAAATGTGCTGATTCTTTTAAGTTAATATTTCTGTTCTGGTGATAACCGTTTTAATTTCTGAAATTCTTTATTATTGATATTTTACAGTTCTAGATTATATTATTCTTATAACAGGATTAAGTTATTAAAATGTGATTAATTTTCTATCTGAAGTAATTAATTACATAAACACATAAATATTCGGTACGATAGTTCATTACCACAATGAGAAACTATAGGCCGAAAGATTTTGGATGATGAAAGTGTCATGAAATTTGTTGTAGTTTTTCTTGATTGTGTCAGTCACGAGTGGTATGTTGAGATCTTTGTGAAATGTTTTATTAGTAATGTAAATGGGACTATGTGTAATATAACGCAGGAATTTCGATTGAAAAATTTGAGTGGTCTGTATGTGGGATTCTTCGCATGACCCCCACACTTGCGAGGCGTAGGTCCATATTGGTTTAAGTATATAATATAACAACGTGGTATATTATAATTTTGTTTGTTAGTGATAGTTTATTTTTGTGGTGAAAGAATTTGTATTGAATGAATTGAAAGAATTTTGTACTGAAATTATGGGAAGTCGAATTTATAACACAACTATTCCTTCCATCCTGCGTCAGTACCTACACTTAGGCATTTTAATGACTGCTAATGATTTTCATATATTTATCTAATATTTTCGGAGTCGAAAAGATCCATTGCCCTCTACATATCCATAAATTTGTCTCAAAATAGTTCTTTCGAACCTGTTCAGGTGATGTTTCACTCAATAATCAGTCATGATGGGGCGAACGAGTGTTTTATAGATTCTTAGCTTTGTTGTGAGACTGAAAAGTCTACTATGAAAGAGTTTAGACAAGTAATTCTCTTTATATTTTACACAAATATGTATATACTAGGTTATGCCTACGGCTTAGCTCGCATGGAATTTGGTGTACCACATAAAGTTTCGTGAAAGATCATTTTTAATAAATAATTTAATTATTTTTTTAAAATATAAGTTACTGATACATCCAAAATTTCAGATGTCTAACTTCAAAACTGACGGATTCTATACAACCTTTGAACCCCTATTATATTAAAGGGGAAACCCTTGGGGTGGAACTATCCAAATTTCTTTCTTAAACTATGCAAAGAACCTATCTACAAATTTCAAGATGCTAAGTTCCTCATTTGCCTTTAATTACGTACTATAATGGATTCTCCACAGTACCTAAAAAACTGTCGGAGAGGGGGAACGTGTCCCCGTGCCCCCCAAAAATCCGCTCTTGCTGTAGCCTATGTGTTATTCTGAAGTATAACCTATATTACTGTAAAGTTTCATCCAAATCCGTTCAGTAGTTTTTGCGTGAAAGAGAGACAAACTTTCACATTTATAATATTAGTAAGATTAGTAGGATATCAAAACAGTTTCACTCACGTTCTTTCTGTTATTTTAACAACTATGATCATGTTATTTGCCTTTAATTATGTACTATAATGGTTTCTCCACAGTACCTAAAAAACTGTCAGGGGGACACACGTGTACCTGTGCGCCCCCCTAAAATCCGCGCTTGCTATAGCCTATGTGTTATTCTGATGTTTAAACTATATTACTGTAAAGTTTCATCCAAATCCGTTCAGTAGTTTTTCCGTGAAAGAGAGACAAACTTTAACATTTATAATATTAGTAAGATTAGTAGGATATCAAAACAAATAGTTTCACTCATGTTCTTTCTGTTATTTTAACAACTATGATCATGTTATTTGTCTTTAATTATGTACTATAATGGATTCTCCACAGTACCTAAAAAACTGTCAGGGGGACACACGTGTACCTGTGTGCCCCCCCTAAAATCCGCGCTTGCTATAGCCTATGTGTTATTCTGATGTTTAAACTATATTACTGTAAAGTTTCATCCAAATCCGTTAAGTGGTTTTTGCGTGAAAGAGAGACAAACATACAAACTTTCACATTTATAATATTAGTAAGATTTACAACATCCATGCCCTAGCAGAAAGGCTTTTTCTTTTTTTCGTTAATCAAATCTTGTAACATAATTAGTATATGTATTGCAGTATCCATTATGTGTAACAGCAATATATGTACTGCAGTATCCATTATATGTAAATACATATATTAAAATATGTATTAAGATAAATTTACTACATCCATACCTAACGGACTAGATTAAGATAAAGTAAGGATCTTGGATTCGACATAGATTCTTCAGTTGGCTTTCTTTCACTCAGACCTGGATTGAGATAATGTTCATCTATTCTGTGATTGCTTTGTTTTCCGGATCCATTATTCTCTTGTTTCCACAGTTATTTTCCTTCAGGAATCTCATTTCCGCTGCAGATTTCATTCTCAAGTTCTCATTGCAGTGAAAATAAGGCTCCTATAAAGAAACGCGCTTAAGCAAGTTCTCAAGCACTGTAATATAATCGTATATTGATATTAACTTATTATGATATTCAGGGGAATACCGTAAAATCGATAGATATCTAAAAGATATATGACTGGAAATCAAGAACCAGAACATATATATATCGGTATTATTTCAACATCCATAACTAAAAGAAAATCTGCATACCTCGTTCATACGAACCATTTCTCTTTTTACCTACTTATAACCCGAAGTACTAATCTTATATTGGTCAATAACACTAGGAAATAGTGTTTAAAAATTGCGTTTTGGATTTACGCAACGCGTATTTCATATTTGCCAGTTAGGCGTGATGCCGTGTTTAAATGTCGTTATTAAATGTCATTTGGCTATAGAAGCTTTCCCAATACTCTGGATTTTCGTAATCTCTTCTTCCTCAATCGATAGGAATCGAATACAGTAAATTTTATTTTTTTCAGTAAAAAAAAAAACAACATATTTTTAAATTTTAGAATAAAATGAGTTTAGCCATTTAACATTTATAATAACTGTTGAGTCGTAGTTAGTTGTACTAGCTCATTATAATCCTGCGATAAGAAATTTAATTTCATGTTAAAGTGGACATTTTTATAGTAAAATAACTCGTTTTTAAGTCAAATACACACACATCAATGTAAAGGAACTCAGAGAGATTTGCTGCTTTGGCGATGAAATTTTAAGTTATTTATAAATTTAAGTTGATCCAGTTTCCAAATATTCTAAATCTGAACCAAGTAAATGTTGGTACTTATGATTGGTGGAAAACCTTGCGATTGGACGTGATCTTGGACAAGGCACCTCGTTGCGCAACCGTTGGCAGACAAACAATACATTCCTTACCAAGTAATGAATCCGAGACCTTTCATAGATTGTAAGAGTAAAGCTTATTTTATTTTAGTTTTTATTATTACTGCTTCCTGAATAATGGTTTCCGAAATTATGATAGACTGGTGTAGTAGACACTAAATATTCATAACATAAGTATTTACATTAACAACAACGCCAATGTTCTGAATTGATTCGACGTATTGATTCGAAGCCCAAGATCGCGGGTTCGTAGCCCGGCAGGTGGTCCTAGGATTTTTTAAGGGAGTAAAAAATCCTTAGTTACCCCGTCCTTCGGAAGGGACGTTAAACGGGGGTCCCGAGCCTGTACGATGTCAGGTATTCGTTAAAAATCCCTACCCTAATTAAACCTGGATAGGCAAAATTAGAGCTCCCACTGTAGCGTCATCCGATTAGCCATAGCAGCATAAAGTGACGTTAAATGAACAAACAATAGGATGTTAAGTTATTGGGAAAGAAGTGATGTAGGGGACACTAAATATTCATATAACAATTATTTATATTTAATACAATATCAATGTTCTGAATTGATTCGATGTAATCTTATCATGGACCGATTTATAAGGAATGTAAAGGTTTCATTTGTTCCTAAAAATAAGTAGTAATTAAACTTGTAACTAAATGTTAAGTTATTGAGAAAGCAGTGGTGCAGGAAACACTAAATATTCATATAAAATTGTTCAAATTTAGAAGAACGTCAAAATTCGTTAATTGATTCAATGTACCGGTTATCATAACCTGATTGATAAGAACCTCATAGAAGGTTACAGTTGCTCTTAAAATTAAGTAGTGTTTATATCGAATCATTATAGTAAATGCTAATAACTGGCCTTTTTTATCACACATTTATTATTTATACTATATATACATTTATTATTATACACTATATTATAATTATACTTATTATATATTATTTATACTATATATCAATATATATATTTACATATTACTATATATATTTATTATATTAATAATACATAACTACGACTGGTTTAATAGGCTTCAGGAAACAAATATTTATCGAAGCGAAGAATGGAGTGTAATTCGTTCAAAGAACTCACTTTTTAACTAATATTTTGCACAAGCTATCTTATTTAGATAGCGTTCTCTTCTAAAACCAGCCATCTAATTTAAAAATTACATGTCATTCTCCGGTTTCGACTGCTCTTCAGAACAAATTACGGGAACGAAATACTCGAGCATTAGCCATTGTTGAGTTAATAACAGTTTTAACAACCAGATTGCGTGATGTCCTTCTTCGATAACTACAGTGAGAATAAAATAAGACGTTTCTAATATAATTATTTATACATCAGGTTTTGAAAATATTAAGAAATGAACTAGTCAAGATGTGTGAGTTTTTTCTCAACACCTTTCCTTGTTCTCCTTGTTCAAAGAATGATGCTGATTTTTAAATCCAAAGAAACCGTACAAATATGACGAATAGAGATTTTCTTCTGATAAGCATGAAAATCCAAACTGCCAATATAATCTGTTATCAGAATCGCCATTATTATTTACCGATTTAGTCAGTCGCTATTTCATTTAGGCGTCACAAACATAAATGGTTAATAGTTTTTAAAAATTAATTTTAATATTCGTAAACGACCTTCCCTTCCCATCTTCTTTCTTACATGCTTGAGTTTGAACTTCAATTTCTAGAATAATATCAGGGTTCCTTTACTAAAACGTTAAGTATCTACTGAAATAGGTATACAATGAAATTAGTGATATATAATATATGTAAAACAAAGTGTATATATAATATATGTAAAATGTATTATAAACGTATATAAAATGTATATAAGTCCTCTGCCACGTCTGTATGTCTGTTCGCGGTGAACTCATTAAACTCACTCATTAAACTGCACGAATTTGAATGCAGTTTTCACCAATAAATAGAGTGATTCACGAGGGTTATAGTTGGTTTTGGTTTATAGTTCGCAAGGTTTTGTGTGAATTGTTTGGAATATTATGATAATTTACGATAATTTATTAGGAAGGAAGTTTCATCAATGATACTGCCAAATCTCTTTGTCATTTAACGAAACAATGCATGGTGGTACATTCCTCTTTTATAGATCTACAAAAAAAGCCCGTGATAGTATATATCTATCTTTTAAGAGTAGCTTACTAAACCTAATTTATCATCTAAAACATTGATAACGTACAGTGCGGTATTTGGATAGCGATTTAGACGAGTTCAGTATTAATCCTTATCAACTTATATACTTTAGTTACATTAAGCATTTCTTGCGAATTATTTTATATAGTTTATAATATTTACATAATAAAAGACATTAGACAGACAAAACATGTAGGGACATACCTTACTATCCGCGCGGACGAGTTGCTAGTAGTAATATAAATGGAAAAATTCTGAAACAAGAAATAAGCCACAACAAAAGCCATAATAAAACAAAACTATCACATGTATTTTCGTTTTGCTTCTGATTTTTTTTTTAATTACTGCCTAGCAATGCCCAAATCACATATATTACTATATAGTAATAAATACTGTGTGATTTATTATTCAATAATTATTTTTATGTATATATTTATCTGCGCAATTAGGACTACAAAGATAAATAGGTTCTTTGATTTATTAGTAATAACAGATCCAATTATTTTTTTTAATCTAATCGATCCATTATCAAGATTAAGAGTGATTAAATAAAAACAGAGCTTCCTTAAGATTTAATTTTATAATATAATTATTGACGTTGCCATTCGTTGAGTGTTTTACACGCATATATTCATACATACGCACATTTAAAATATATATACTGGGTTGTAACATATGAAATGTCAGTGAAGGTGTAAATATAAATTATTTTCAAAAAAATTATTAAACAATACTTTTTATTAATCAAAATAGGATGCTTCACTTTCAATACACTTCTCCCATCGTGAAACAAGCATTTCTATACCCGCTCTGTAGAAATTAGGTGTTAAGGAAGAAGCGAATTCTTTGAAGGCCGATTTCAGGGCATTTTCGTTGCCAAATTATTTATTTCTTACAAAATTATCCAAACAACGGAAAAAGTAAAAAACAGTTGGAGGAAGGTCCGGAGAATATGGTGGGTGAGGAAGGACCTCTATATTCAGCTCCTGGAAAAAAAAAATGGGTTCGCTTCTGGACCTCGGTTAATTCATGTGGTACCCATATTTCCAGATTTTTTGTCTTATCAAGCTCCTTAAGGTGCCTGAAAACAGTCATGGCACTTGCTCCAAGTTGTGAACCTAGTTTAAGAGTGGTTTGGGAAGGGCCCGCTTCGACCACCTCTTTCAACTTTTCGTTGTCCAACTCAGTCTTCGGCCTACCGCATTCTTTACTGGTAAGGTCATAATCCCCAGACCGACATTTTTCGACCCAACGGAAGATTGTTCTTTCGCTCACTGTATTTTCACCGCAAAAAATATTAATGTTTCGGAACACCTCCATGACGCTATGGCCAAGTTTAAATTCGTAGAGAAAAGTTATACGAATTTCCGCGGAAGACATAATTTTATTCTTATTTATTTTTAAAACGTTGCTTCACTTTCAAAATGTAAACTCAATTTTTTAGAGGTAAACACACAAAAAATTCATCATAATCGGTTCAACCGTTTAGCGGGAGTAGCATATACATAAACAATATATATTTATATATATATATATATATATATATATATATACTATTATTATTATTATTATTGTATTCTCCCAATTGTGGAAGATGTTAAGCGAACAACTCAATCAAGCTTTCTTTGGGTTCTTGTTCTTCCAATAGGCTTTCATTCTCTCTGAGAAGGCTTGCCTACGTTTTTGCGACCACTTCCGTCTGCACTGCTTTTGCTTTGGTTGCTCTGATCTAACTTCCCACTTGTTGACTTTGTGTCTGAAGGAGTCTCTTTCTAAAATGTCCGTTGCATATATGTTTGAGTTTTTGAGTTCATTTTGAAGTTCGTCCAGCCAAGGTGTTGAATTTTTAAGTATAAATATATATATACTTAAGAATATATATGTGTGTAGGTGTGTGCGCGCGCGTGTAAGTTATGTTTCAAAGTTTTAAATTAGAAATAAACTTATGCCCCATTAGCAAGGATCAGGTCGAAGCGATCGTCCTTGTAAATTGCAGAGTCCGTGACACACAAAGAGAATCCTGTTGATGGCCTTCATCGAAGACATTCCACTCTTGCTGGGCTCGTGTTAATCTGCACAACTGTTCACTATAAATAAATAATAATAAAAATAAATTCATTGTTATAGATTATATCTGTAGAATCCTTTACATTGCTTATATAACGCAAAAAGAACAAAACAAACCATCATTAGATCTTTTTATTGGTCTAATTTTTTTTTTTTTTTAAAGGATGTTGAGACAAATGGCTCTGATTAGAACAGAGTTTTGTTTTTAGTCCCAAGGATGATGATGATGATGATTATTCCTAGTGGTTTCTCTAAATGCGTACATCAAACCCTTTCCTTTTCTCTTTTTTTAGTTTTTTCAAGCCAAAAAGATGATAAATAGATCCATAACATTATAAAATACCTTTTCATGATTTCAATGTTATGTGATGGTTTAATTTCATAACGAGAAATTTTCGCAATAATTATTGTTTTCAATAATTAAACGGTCAAAAGATTAGGTTATCAAGGGCATATCTCTGATTAAAAGTTCAAAATTTATAAGAAAATGAGACAAGTAATTGTTTTAGACTTTTTTGTTTTACAATTCTGAAATTTTCTCGTTTGCTCCTTTCTTGTATTGTTCATACTTCAAGTAGGCCAGCGGCCAGGTACCAAAAAAGGGCTTTAGGTTGCATAAATTGAAGAGACCTGAATTTTTGATATGTTGTAAGGGCATGTCTGACTAGTGGAAATGAAAATTTGCTACCGAAAAAACGGATGGTAAAACTTTTGGTGGCAGTAACACCTCGAAATTTTCGGAGTTATTTCAGTTTTAGGCCTACTATATATCTCCTAATCGTTGCGTTTTTTATTAAAAAACCATTGGTATCCATTTTTAAAGTAGATTAAACTTGCTATAATTTGAGCCCAACCGCAGTTCTGTAGCTCTAATAGATTCGGAGTTACGCTCCTTTGAAAATTGGTCTTTTTTTTCCAAAAATTCCAAATTTAAGTTTTGGTCGAATTTCATGAGGAACACCGGCCGAAGTAGTGATCCTACGATGAAAGTCATGGGAATGGAGCTGTAGTAAATTTAATTAGCTTTAATTTAAGCACATGCCGAGAAGAGGAGTTACGCCCCTTGGTCATCCAGTGTTTGAGGGTCGCACAAAATCGAAGAGAGTTGCATTTTTGATATCTTATAAGGGCCTGTCTGAGTAGTTTAAATCCAATTTTGCAACCGAAAAGCGGATGGGGAAACTTTTGGTGGCCAAAAAAACTCAAAATTTTCGGAGTTATTTTTTGGCCTGTATCTCTTAATCAGTGCATTTTTGAAAAAAAACATGGGCAACCATTTTAAAGTAGATTAAATTTGATACAATTCGAATCCAATTGAAGTTCTTTAGGTCTAATAGATTCGGAGTGATGCCCCTTTAAAAATTGGTATTTTTTTCCAAAAAGTCCAAATTTTAATTTTTCGCAGACTTTCTGGAGAAACACCGGCCGAAGGAGTGATTCTACGAAAAAAGTCCAAGTAGTAAATTTAATTAGCATTAATTTAAGCTCAGATTAAGGCCTGTAGGTGTAATAAATTCTGAGTTATACCCCTTTGAAAATTGGTCTTTTTTTCCAAAAAGTACAAATTTTAAGTTTTTGCCGACTTTCTTGAGGAACACCTGCCGAAGAGGTGATCCTACGATGAAAGTCAAGTGAAATGGAGTTGTAGTAAATTTAATTAGCTTTAATTTAATTAATTTAATCAATAAAATTGAAAAATGAAGTTTATCGCTGTGAATACTGAATCGACTTCGATGATTTTTTTTTTTTAATCAGAACAGAATGTAATTATCTTTGTAACTAAACTTATTTAATCTAAAATCATAGCAGATATTATAATAATAATTAATTAACTATAAATTAATACTTATACTTGAGTTATGGGCAGGGGAAGTAAGTTTTTTTTCTTCACAATTTTATTACTGCAGGGCTTGAACAATTATATTAAGAATGAAATATTAAAATTAATTAAAAAACTGGCTATTTTCCATTTTCTGTCAGTGACGCCTAAGTGAAATAGCAATTGACTAAATCGATAAATAATAACCATTCTGATAACGGATTATATTTAAATGGCATTTTGGACTATAAATGCTTATCAGAAGAAAATAATCTCTATTCGTCACATTTTTTAAATTTTCTTATAAATAAAAAAGTTTCATTTATTTCGTAAGAGCAATTTTGATGCTAAAGTATAACAACAAAAATTATTTTTTATTTTTTTGAAGCAGAAGACCTTAATACCAAAGGATTAGTATTGCTATTAACAATACATTTTATTAACAATATGAGTATATTTCGCGGTTTATGTTCTTAAATTTCTTATTTCCGAACTATTTGGCGGTCAAATATAAAAAAGACTAACAACCCTTGTCATAAAGACTTTGTCATAAATTGTAATGACTCTAATCAAATCCTGACAAGATCAGCAATTAAATGTAAATAAATTCAATGACCATAAAATGATACCGATAATTATTTTTAACTGGAAGCGATTGAGAAAAAAAACAAAAAAACAGATAACAATATTTTAATTGATATAGCGGCCTTATTTATTCATGATTGAGAAAAACATCCTGTAACTGATGACATGTTCGCTTACACACTCGACGATAGAATGCGTATTTTCGTTACGGGCCACTGCAACAAACAATCACTATCAACATTTGTTGATAAGCTTCAAAAGTAAACAATAATTACTCGGATGAAAATTATGACAGATAGATTATAACTTAGAGATTACAGCCATAAACGCCTAACCGAAGAATGAAAAACAGAGGAGTATGGTAAGAAAACTGTACCACTACAACCCTGCGATTGTATCGGACATATATTTGAGGAATGCGGCTTCTATAAAACAATACTAAAACATTTCAAAAAATCACCCGATGTTAGAGAAGCACTTAGAGACAACAAATCTGAAATCGACAATGTGGTGATGAAATTCATTACAAACTGTAAATTAATAATTAATATTTGATCATCCATTGTTGTTTTCCGGTTGTTTTATTTCCTCATTATATATATATATATATATATATACACACACAGGGTGTCATTTCAAGTGGATCAAACAATTTTAACTTTTAAACGAAACAAAATTGAGAAAAACGATTCAGGTTGTAGTTATTCAGGCCTAATTATGGTCAATATCGACCTTCAAAAAATGTAGTTACCTCTTGACCCCCATTTATTTTTACTTTTCTGAAATGTACAATCCAAAACATGGTAAAAATGTATGTAACATGTTTTTCTATCTTTCATAGGTCAAGTAGAAGAAGTATCTGAAGCTCACTAAAGTAATCAACTTTGAATGCTTTTTCTACTTAAACTATGAAAGGTAGAAAAAAAATTTATATACATTTTTTCCATGTTTTGGATTGTACATTTCAGAAAAATAAAAATAAATGGGGGTCAAGAGGAAACTACATTTTTTGAAGGTCGATATTGACCATTTAAAGTGAAAAACAAAAAATGTTTTTTTATTTCTTCAAACTAGGCCTGAATAACTACAACTTTTACCTGAATCGTTTTTCTGAATTTTGTTTCGTTTAAAAGTTAAAAACGTTTGATCTACTTGAAATGGGGCACCCTGTATATATATATTTTTTTCTCTCTTTTTTTTTTAAAAGATAAATAATTATAAAAATAAAAAATCTACAGGCGTTGATGACCCTAGGGTTTTACGCCTCTAAGCAACAACAAACAACAACCCTACAAGGTTCTTTGGTACACGGTAGAGCCTGTACTGTTACTAAGCCAACAGTTTTGTATGGAAGTGATTTGATCTCATTAAAGATCCCTATCCCAACTATACCTGGATAAGCAAAATTTAGGACTCCTACTGTAACATCGTCCGATCAGCCATAGCAGCATAATGTAACTTTCTATCTAATAGTTTTACTAATCCATATCTTATGATACATTTTAAAAACCTCTACCAATTTTCAGCTTTTTAGGTAGACTTAGTCTCAACATAACAGACGAGTTAAATAAAAAAAGTCAGAGGGGTGTGTGGTTGGTGTTTGTACCCTAGAAACCCCTTTTTTGATCTAATTTTTTTCTCTCGCCATATATTTTTTTCCGTTGTTTTAGGCTTTGTGAACGTCTAGAATCCTTCCGTAGTGACGAGGGATGAATCAACTTTAAAATAATAGAAGATTGCATTTTTACTGTTTATTGATTTTTTACAATTTGTTATTATTGTATTATTCCACAAAAAAAAACTATTACAATAAGTAGCTGAAAAGTTGAAACACATATAAGCGCTCCTTGACATATCAACTGAGACTGAGGCATATTTTCCATCTCTTTCTGCTATTTATTACAACAAACTGAGGAATAATAAATATATTATATTGATGATAATTGTTGACCTATGATAATGTATGTTGAAGAAATTGGTCCGGGTAGAGGTCACTGAATGAAATTCTCAAGTAATTTGAGAAAATCTTTATTGATAGCCAACGTTTCGACCTATGCTGTAGGTCTTATTCAGGGCTATATGCAAAATACAGACAATTTAAGAAAACGGTACAAATATATTAAAACATTTTAAATATAGATAAACCAAAAGAAGGTGAATATAGGCAAAAAAATTGATAAAGATGTACAGTAAGGAATATTTAAAATGTTTTAATATATTTGTACCGTTTTCTTATATTGTCTGTATTTTGCATATAGCCCTGAAGAAGACCTACAGCGTAGGTCGAAACGTTGGCTATCAATAAAGATTTTCTCAAATTACTTGAGAATTTCATTCAGTGACCTCTAACCGGACCAATTTCTTCAACAAACAAAATAAATATATTAGTAACTGAATAAAGCAGTAGGGTAGAGTCTAGAGCGTTGAGTTACTCTGAGCTGAAGGCTCTGGGTTTAAATCTGTGGTAGATAAATGGTTACATCTCTTTAAACTTATAGATGGATACTGTGCGGGATCTACAGACTCTTCTTGGCCTCACCCAGCTCAAGGATACCCTCAATTGTGGGAAAAGCCAGGCAGTTGAGCGTGACCTCAGCCAAGTCACCTTCCTTCACAACCGTCGAGGATAGAACTTAGAAACAGTACAGTCTCTACCTTGTACTGAATACATTCAACCTAAGCGAAAAAGTATGCCCAATTTATGGCCTAGCAAACGTGTTAGAAAACGTGTCATTCTAGGAATTAGAGATGGTGTGTGGAACAACTACTAATGGACTGCCATTCACTAATAGGAACCGTGGACGGTTGTAAAAAAAAGTTTCCCTACAACCCCTTAAGGGCGTTGGGCTCAGTAGATGATAGAGACTCTACTGTTTTTAAGCCAAAGATTGTATAGGGCAGGGGTTCCCAAACTTTTTTGTACCACGCCCCCTTTTGTTGAAATGAAAGCTTCTCGCGCCCCCCCCTTTACAATAAATTGTGTGGGCCTAGGAACAAAATAAAAACAAATAAGTATTAAATTGAAAACAAAACATTTATTTACACTGACATAAGGTACAACAATATCAGTTTTCATAAAATACAAAAATTATTAATAAGCGAAAAATAGATTAGGTTGGTTAGTGAGACGGATGGACTTCCATTTTTCTTAATAGTATGCTGCTCTATTCGTGGCTGAGTTTTAGTAAGTGCACAACGCAAGTCACTAGTTTATTCCGATTCTTTGTTTTAATTGCCACAAGTGTTGAAAAAGCTTTTTTGCACAAATAGGTGCTTGAAAAAGGCAAATATAAACGAAGAGCTTCCCGTGATACGCTAGGATACACTTTGAAATATTTTGACAATGAAGGTTTGTCCATTATATCAAAGTGGTAAATTTTCTAAACATCATGGTTAATTTAGAATTTTAGAAACACTACTTAAATTTAATATAATGTTCAACTTGTCTCACGCCCCCCATGACATGTCCTCACACCCCTCCCCCCAGTTTGGGAATCGCTGGTATAGGGAGATGATTTTGTTTAGATCACGCTCAACCGCCGGGTTTTACCCCAATTACCCATCTATTGGTAGTATAGAGAATGAGAGAGTGAGCACCCGAAGGGTCTGAAGATCCCACAATGTCGAACTATGAAATAATTTATCTGCCACAGCCGGACTCTCAGCTCAGCAACTCATCATTCTCCATAACATGTGCGTGTAGGCTAGCATACCGGTTCCCCTTGAAGGCATTGAACTTCCGCATGCAGAGCATGGCGATCCGGAATTCCCTACGAGTTGTATCTTCCGTCAAGGTTCAATGTCGTTTTAGCATCTTTTGACATTTAAAATTAAAAAAAAAAAACCCTTGAAACTCTTCAAAAAATAGTTTTAATTATTTATTTTTTTTAGATTAATTTATTGATATTTACAACTGTAATTATATTACACCAAGTAAATTTGCTGATATGAACAAATGACATGAAAACGAAAAACACTTGTGGAGAAACTACCCATCGGTAGCACTACAATAAAGTTCTATAGTAGAAGATCTCGAGGCCATCTTCTTTTTAATCACCTCGGAGGGTTATCAGGAATAGTATGGGAAGCTTATTTTATTTAAAGGCAAAGTATTCCTACGAACAAAGATGTTTAGTGTATATAGTACATAGTACCTTTATCCAAAGTTATGCCATCCTTCGGAAGAGACGGATAACGGGGATATCGTTAAAGATCCCTTATTAGATACATATTCCTGGATAGGCAAAATTTAAGGCCCTTATTGTAGCATCATGTGATTAACCATAGCAGCATAAAGTGGCGCTAAGTGAGTAAACAACAACAAAATAGGATTTTTAATTTACTTTCTTCTTCTTTTCTTATATGCATAATAACCTATTATGTAAAAATAAAACAAGAAAAGATAATTTTTAAAAACCATTACAATTAACTAAATTGTATTAAAAGGATAACAATGTATCTCGCAAATCCGTTGCAGAATCGCTTTTGGCACCATTGATAATCGGGTTATCAACGCTCATCATATTCATCAATTTATCAATAACTCTTTTATAAGGCTATATGATTAATATAATCAGGGGGAATAGAATTGACCTTCATTTAGTGCAATCTCAATTTCAGCTGTTATTATTTCATAATAAAATAACGCACCACTACGAGTCATGAAATATAGTTGGGTATAGGAGTATAGTTGGGAGGAAACTTATTGATTCTTAGGCAACGGTTGTGTATGTAGCTGGTTCGGTATGCCCCTCAAAGTTAAGGATATATTGTAGAACTGGATGAGCCCCAGAATCCTACCTATCCGACTTATACTGAAATAAATAAATTATGTGTCACAGTCATTATCGAATGCGATTAAAATTAATAACATAGCGCCCTACACATCGGAAAGAAATGTGTATAAATCCGACTAAATCATCTACTATCTATCCAGATTTTGTTTTCAATAATCGTTCCTATGAATACATTGAACATTTTTTATTGTATCTATAGATAGTATTGCCTAATCTATAGATACAATAAAACAAAGTCCTCTGCAGCGTCTGTCTGTCGTGGTAAGCTCAGTAACTATTGCACGGATTTTCATGAAGTTTTCACCAATAGATAGAGTGATTCATGAGAAAGGTTTTGGTTAAAAATTCGTCAAGGTTTTGTGTAAATGGGTTTGTTTGTTAGTTCATTTAACGTCACTTTATGCTGTTTTGGCTAATCGGACGACGCTACAGTGGGAGCTCTAAATTTTGCCTATCCAGGTTTAATTAGGATAGGAATTTTTAATGAGTACCCGATTTCGTACAGGCTTCGGAACCCCCGTTTAACGTCCCTTCCGAAGGACGGCGTAACTAAGGATTTTTTATTCCCTTAAAAATCCTAGGGCCACCTGCCGGGGTACGAACCCGCGATCTTGTGCTTAGTAGTTTGTTACGCTTACTACTAGACCACAGGTGACGTGAATGGGTTGGAATATTATGATAATTGTTGGAAGTGTAGGAAAATGTATAGCCTCCAGGGAGGTTTCATCGATGAAACTACCTAACCATTTTGTCATATAATGGCGGTATTTGGAAAGCTATTTAGACAAGTACAGTATTAATCCTTATCAACTTACATATTTTAGTTACCTTAAGCATTTTATGCGCATTATTAGAATATTTTATACCATCTAATTTAAATGAGTTATCAGGGTATGGGGTTATCGCAAATATTAACGCGAAAGAAAATAAATTCGTTTTTAAAGAAATATTTCGTTTTATGTTTATAATATCTACATAATAAAATATATTCGACAGACAAAACCTGTAGGTATAATATATCTTACTTCCGTACTGATATTTGCTTTGGAGCATGCAGATTTTTTTTTTTTTATTTCTATAAAGGAATTTCTCATGCGCTCTTCGATCTATGGTTAATTTGGAGGCCAACTGTGATAACTAGTAGTAGTTATAAAGTAAACATATTTATAATTTATAACATTAGAACATGAAGGCGCAAATACAGGCTTCTATTTAGGATATTCTGCATATAATTATTGATATTGGCAGAATTCAAACATTTTCCCTAAATTGTGGTTTAACAAAAGCCTTTTTAATTGACATTTTCAATTTTGATATTGACAGATTGACAGTTTTGATATTGTCAGTTTCAATTTATGTTAATCAAGACGAGTCGAATTTCCATCGTTCACAGTCGCTTGAATCGATATTTTCTACATGACAGAGGATTATTAGATCATATTATTTTGTCTCATAAAATAATTATTCTAATTATTTATTAGTCTGTTAGCGAAGGTGAAGTCGCCAGAAAGGAGAAATATAAAGCTTGGGGGGTCTGGAAACGAGAAAACTAAAAACATACTGCTTCGCATTATTCATGGAAAATTTAAAATCCGATGAATTCCTTGGCAGATTTCTTATAGATGATGGGGGTTCCTACAAAAATATAACAGAAAGATGATAGGGTCTCTAAACTCTGTTCTATGAAGCAAAAAAGTTTGTCTCATAAAACAAAAAAAAAATGCTTTTTCTCACATTCATTGAAAGTATTGACCTGTAAGGATCAGAAACAGTGGCATTAACGAAAAAGGAGAAAGTAAAGTTGTTGGCCATGATGGAAATGGACTTCAGAAAGTGTCGTACCATTACAAGAATTCAACACGTCCTTAACAGTACAATAAGGCAACTGATAGTGTAGGAACTAACTACACTTCACACAATAGAGACAAAACAACTGAACTGTTATGGCTACTAAAAGAGAATGTCGGAGGAACAATTTCCTAAAGCTGTCTTTGACAGAAAGAAGAGAGGGCGACCCAAGAAGAGATGGTTGAAGGATGTGGAGGAAAGCATGGCAGCGGGGGGACTTGGAGAGGGAGGCCGCTGGACGAGAACTTTGGTGAGAGGCTTTCGGAACCTAAAAGGACCGAAGTTGTAAACGATTATACTTAAAGAAAAAATAAATAAATACTAATTAATAAAAATGTGGGGCTCAGTGTTCGAGCCGAAGGTTCAAATCGCTCTCTTGGACAGACTTTTATTTAATTTGTCAGTGCCCGTATATGGGATCTAAGATCATCCTAGGGCTCACCTAGCCTTTATAAAGTGAGTACCCGAAAAAATCTGGCGGTTGAGCGTAATCTAGGACAATTCACCTCCATGCCCAACCGTCGTCTAAGAAACAGTACAGTCTGTACCATGTACTAAACATAATACCTTTCATGGGTTGTAGTGGTATAGATTTTTTAACTGCAATAGATACTAGCGACCCACCCCAGCTTTGCTCGGGTAATAAGGCATATTATTTTTATATTATTTTTTTTTATCACGTACCGGCCACTGAGGACCACGTGGATATCATTGGTTAGGCTTCTTTGGGAGTCTTGATTTTCTTTCTTCCCATTTACTTTATTATACAGGGTGTCCCGAATCGAGTTGGAACCACATTTCAATCTGCTGTTGTAAGGGAATGTCATCTAAATAATTAGAAAAATCGTTCTCCAAAAAATGTATAAATGCGATACCATTCAATCTTCCAGGTAAAAAATATGGTCCCACCAGTAATCCGTTCCAAATTCCAAGTCAAACGTTAAAAACAAATTCATGCTGAAGCCTATTCTCTCTAATAGCTCTGGGATTTTCAAGAGCCCATACATGACAATTTCTTTGATTAACAATTCCTCCTCTTGTAAAGGTAGCTTCATCGGTCCATATCATTTTTAATGGAAATAAATTATCATCAAGAATTTTTTCAAGAAACCAGTTACTCAATTTCTTGAATTCAATCTCTTGACATAATCTTGAGGTAATAAATTCTGAAATTTTTGAAGATGGTATGGGTAGCGATTATCACCTTTCAAAGTTCCCCATATTGCTTGCCGCGATATTGCTAATGTAGCAGATGCTCTTCGGATGCTGGTCTCAGGATTGTTATTGAAGTTGGACACAATTTCTTCTCCGATAATCTGCTCTTACTGCTGCCTGGAATTGGTCGCCTTCATTACATATTAAGAATGACCCAGTCTCTCGCAGTCTATTAAAAGTTAACGAAAAGACTCGTCGATTAGGCACACTTCTATTTGGAAATCAACGCGCATACTCCCTCACCGCTTCTAAAGCATTACCGTTATAGAAACCATACACAAAACTCATACCAGCGTATTCAACATTAGAATATGTATGCGGCATTGTGGCTGACGCTATTCACACAAAAATATATGAGTAACTGACTGAAGACTGATTTAGGAATTAAAATCCTAGAAGGAAGCCAAAATGTAAACAAATAAAAGAATGTAAAGGATAACATTAAGTGTTTACATATCTCACTGCCTAGCCTGACGAACTTTGAAAGGTGAAAATCGCTACCTGTAACATTTTTGTTTTGTTTCTTTTTTTGCGATTTTCTCTAAAACTAAGCAAAAACAAGCAAATCTCTAAAGGACTTTTTGTGTTAGTTTTTTGGTCCCCTATAAGTTCCTGCAGTTTTGCCATTTAAATTCGGGACACCCTGTATAGAAATTATAAAAAAATATATTTATTTATATACGAATTTATAATCTTGCACGGGATTATAACCCATCGATATTACAACCTATTCACACAAAACCTCGGCAAATTATATACCTAAACCTTCCTGGTGAATCACTCTATCTATTGGTGAAAACCGCATGAAAATCCCTGCAGTTGTTATTGAGTTTACCGCGAACAAACGCCGCCGAGGACTTTGTTTTATAATATGTAGAGATAGATATAAATAGTATAATATTTCATTATTAGTTTGTGTTATATTATATTTTATTTCATTAGGAATGTTCCATCCTAATGTTTGTTCTTGATCTTCAATCTAGTAGAAGAACAATAGTCAAATGATTTGTGGTGAGACCTTTAAAATCGAAACAGATAAAGAGATCGTTGAAAGACAAAATGTCAGTTGTTTGGTCCAGGTTTATAGTGACTAGTCGGCCTTCTAACATTCCATTATATGAAAAAAAAGTTAGCTAAGCTGCTTTAAAAAATCCACAAAACATTTATAATAAGTTTAATGATATCATAACAAATCAGACTAATAACTTGTTTATTTAGACATTCATAGGCACCATTTATTATTATTTTGGGAAGAGAAAACATTATTTGTCATTGTCATATCTCGATGTTGCCTAAAAGTTATGAAATATCTTGTACTATAAAAACTATTCAGTATTGAATAAAATCAAATAAAAAAATATAATAGTTTAAAAATAAGAGAGATTGAGACCATTAAAAGAAAAAAAATCTTGATGATTTGATTCTTGTTTTCCAACCATATATTATTTATTTAACATTATATTTTTTTTTTCTAACCCGGTATTACTAGGATAGGGGTCCGTAATGAGTACCTGACACCGGAAAGGCATAAATAGAAACCACCATATTACGTATCCGGGTTGTGGTATACGGGGGCCTCTCGAAAATGCCTGAGGGCCTCTTAAAAAGAATAATGAACTGCGCTCTAAGATTTGTCCTTGGTACTCCGAGGCGATCCCGGGTGTCACGTCACTATGTTGAGTTAAAGTGGTTCTTCCCTTCCATCCGTAGACAATATTTCCTTAGCGTTTTTCTATACCAATCCATTAACTCGCAACACCCTTCATATATCCTACAGTCTCCTCCCATTCAAATCCTCTGTCCAGCACCACAAAACAAGATCTCGCCTTTCCGATCTCTACATTTCTTCCCACAGAACTAAGGCATTCGAGAGTTCCTTCCTCGCCCGCTCGACCACTGTGTGGAACTCAATCCCTCCTTTCATCCGCCATTCTTCTTCACTGATTTCATTTAAATCTCTGCTTTTCCATCATCTCTTGGCATCCCAAAAAGTCGCTCTCCAAGCAAGTCAAACTTGCGCTTGAAGAAATTAGTACTGTAAACTCGATCTTGCTACCTTCGTGTTTTGTTCATTTTTCCAACAACAAAGAAGATACCGACTTTGTAAATACTTTATCGCATGCTGTGCCATTCATTTATTTTAGTTAGCAATTTCGTTATTAACTATTGCATTAATGTTATTTATTATTATTTTGTTAATATCAATATATTTATTTTCGACAATTACTTAAAATCCTGTCGTTAAAGTTCGTACTTTATATATTTCTATTTTTACTATGTTTTGTCACTCTTGATTATTTCATGACTTGTATTATTTCCTGCCCTACTGTATCCTTTAATAACATTCCACTGATCCCTGTCGAACAGATACGTTACCTAGGACTCCATCTGGACAAACGTCTCATTTGGAATCCTCATACAAGACTGAAAAGACAAGAAACTGCTCGACGTTTTCGCCAACTTCAACATTTACTGGACAAACGTTCAAAGCTCCCAATTAATTACAAAAGACTCATTTACATGACAGTTATCAGACCTATTTGGACATACGGAGTTGAGCTTTAGGGGTCTACTAAACCATCCAATTCATCTCGTATCCAATCCTTACAATCCAAAATCCTTAATGCTCCTTATTATGTCACAAACAAACTCATCCATCATGATCTTAATATTCCATATGTTGCTGATTTGGCCCAAACTAGATACCTATCCTTCCATGAAAAACTCCATACACACTTGAATGGGTAGTTTCTCCACAAGTGTTTTTTTTTTTTCATGTCCTTTGTTCATACAGCAGATTTACTTGATGTATTTACAGTTGTAAATATCAATAAATTATTCTTAAAAAAATGTATTATTATCTAGCCTTCTGGCCAGATGAATATTATGTTGTTTTTTTTTATTTGTTCATTATTGTAATTCTAAAGGGACTTGGCCCCAGAATAAAGTTTGTTTTCTATTATATTATATTATATTCCCCGAAGGATGGCATAACCAATGATTTCTTAATCCATTTTAAAAATTTATTCTTAATGACACGTAATCGCATGTCATTACAATCAAATGTTGGGGGGATATATTCAGAGATTATAGCGCTCTTTGGCGAAGAAACATATGCGTCCTTCCTTGTTTAGTTTTGTAGATTTTATGGTAATTTTTCTACACTTAAGCGTTTCGTTTTGAGGTATTAAAACTTTGAGATTCAGTTTACTTTCCAGCTTATCTTTCTTTATACAACTAAAAGAGAGATATCCGTAGTATGTTTGCTTGTTTTATATCACAGCGAGAGCCATAAATGTTGTCTAGACGGATATAATCAGGATAGGGTAATCCCTATAATTTAAGGAGTACCTGGCGACGCAATATCTACGTCTCCTAAGTATAGCATAATCAAGGATATTTTTACTGCATTTATAAAATTCCTTAGGCCACCAGTCGGGCAGCGAACCCGCGATCTTGAGCATAGTAGGATAACCACTAGACCACAGAGAACCCTCTACAAAAGGCTTTGTCTATATCTATAAATATATACACAAATCCTTTCGTTCTATTATTCTTTCAGGTACATCGAGCACAATAATAGTCAAGTAGGTACTTGACTTGTTTGTTGACAGCTATAACAGTTGTTAACCTCCCTAGTTTTCACTTCATCTCACGATTAGTATAAGTGGTTGGTTTCTGCGGTTTTCATTTCGTTGCGAGTTATAATACTTTCTTTTAACGGTATGGTCTAAAGAAAGTTGTTCTAATTCAATTTCTGTTTAGCCATTTTATTTATTATTAAGTATTATTTCTTTTTTACACCTATATATATTAATCTCGGTCTAGCCAGTATTTATATCTGTCAATCTTAAAAGGACATAAGTTCACTCTAAAATGAAGCTTCGATGATTTTTTATTTACTTAACCAATTTTTACACCTTTGTTGTTTATTGTTCCCAAAAGTTCTCACCAAAGATCTCGGTCAATCCTGTCTCCTTCTATATGACCCCTCGCTGTCATGGTCTCCTCCACATCCTGCTACCATCTTTTCATGGGTCGCCCTCTTTTCCTACTTTCTGTCGGGCGATAGTAAAAGATTCCTATAGACCTTTGTTCCTCCGGCATTCTTTTTAAGTATCCATACAAAATTTTAGTCTCTTTGTTACTATTGTATGGAGAACAAACTCTCTCTTGTTTCCTGCTCTGCCAGTTGTCTTGCCGTCCTGTCAGGGACGTGCTATATTCTGGAAATGGAACACCGTCTCCAAAAACTTCGATGAATACATTATCAAAATTAAGTTGACCATTATTTAAATATCATATTATAAAAAATGGATAAAGCTTAATAGAGAATGAGGGATGATAATCCAAAATAAACATAAAAATTAAAAGAAAAAAAAATTCACTATCGCATAAACATCTTACTGGATACACTGTGACTAACAAAACTTATAAGGTCTTTCTAAAGAAACAAAATTATGAAAACAAAAGACATTTGAGTGCGCTATGTCATAAGATTGACATAAATAAACATAGATAAAAACACCAATCCAAAACCGATACGGTACAATATTGTTACGGGCTACTAGGTGTTAAAATGAATTAAACTACCCCTAAATTCAAGATACTAATATTTAATAACAAATTAAATAAAAGAATAAATGAAATTATTAACAATTGAATTATTAGACTAATATAAATTTACAATAACAATATTCTAAAGATTTTAACCTAGGCCTAACTCCCATTTAATTACTAAAATATTATAAGATATTACTAATACTAAATAGCTTAACTACTTAGATAAATTTGTATAAATACAATAAAATTACACTACAATTTACAACAACTAATTAACACTTACAGTTCACTAATCAAAGTCCACCGACCGTAAGATTCTCCAAATACGACAAACTAATAATCAGAAATAATACTATATACAAATATAAATATTTACAGAAATAATACTATAAACAAAAAAATTAATCCTTCCCTATATCAGTACATATGGAGCTGGTACTGTTCTGAAATTATTTTAAGAAAATAATTATTTCAAGAAGATAAGTACCACTACAACTCGTGAAGAGTCTTGGGATCAGTACATAGCAGAGACTGTACTGTTTCATGGACAGCGGGTGTGCAGGGAGGTGATTTGTCCTAGATCACGCTCAACCGCCAAATTTTCCTCCTTATTTTGGGTACCCACTTTTAGAGGCTTGAACCAGGATTATCGGCATGGCAACTCAGCCATTACGCTCCCTATGCTTCGCATCCGAATGAAAACAATTATTTGCACTTACTTATTCATTTTACCATCATCATTTTACGGCTTCAATGCCCTTCATCGGATATTACAAGAGTTATTGTATGTTAATAGGATAAATAAAGGAATATTAAATATATTAAATACACAATTCATCGTAATTATATGTGTAGAATTACCAACGTCAAAATTCAATAATTAAAACTGCCTAAATAAAAAAGTGCCTCTCCAAAGCACGGTATCATTAATATTTAGAAATGAAGAACTTGTAATCACTCTCAACCGCCAAGTTTCCCCCACTATTTTGGAATATTAGTGGACAACATTAGCTACGCCACTGACAACCTAACATCCGATTCTTTGGTGTGTGCTGTGGGGATTAAAATCAGATGTAAGTACAGACGATAAGGTATTTTAACTATCAGTTCCTTACGGATGTAGGACTGGTTTACTTCCAACTTGAGAACTCTGTTTAATTAAGTACTTTCTTATTTAGTTCCTTTAGCTTACTCTCCAGAGAACTAAATAGTTCTAAGAAAGAAATGCCTTAGGCAAGTAGTGCAAGGATTTCTTGGAAGGTACGATCAGTTCCACATTACATCGAATGAGGGTAACAGGTTTCTTCTTATATGGTTTTTACGTTTTTTCTGCTGAAGAAGTAAACGTTAGATTGTAGTAAATCACTTTGATTAGATTTACAACTTGTTATAAACTAGATACCGTTAGTAATAGGACTCCATCACAAACAAAGGTCGTATTTTGAATACATAAGACAATCAATTATGCAGAAAAGGAAAACATATTCCAAAGATGCTGAAAAAAGCTTCTAAATGTATTTCAACAGTTTATCTGAACTTTGAGACTGTCAAGAGTGCGCAGATCCTTTAAAATCAAGAAAAAACATGAGGGGTTGAGAAAGAAAACGTTTATATTTCGGAATGCATTGTAAAAATCCAGTGACTTCCTTGGAATTTTCCAGTGCATTCTGAAATAGAAATTGTTTTTCTCTCATCCCCTCATGTTTTTGAAGCCATAACCAAGAATATTACTGTCTTTTAAAAAATCCTTGGTTATCTCGTCCTTCGGAAGGGACGTATACTGAGAGACCCGAGTATGTACGGTGTCAACTACTCGTTAAAGATCCATATCCTAATTTTACCTGGATAGGCAAAATGCATGATTTTCACTGTATCATCGTCCGATTACCAACAGCAGCATTAAGTAACGATAAACGAATAAACAACAAGTCGATAAAAAACCTTAGCGGGTTAGCTCAGAGTGTAGACCCCAGAAATGCTGTGTTTAAGATTCCGTATTTGAATTCGGCTCCGACAGGTAAATAATTTAATCTGTAAACAGCAACAGATGGACTTAGCGGCGGACCTTCACGTAGCTCACCCAGCCTCTATAAAGTGGGTACCCTTAATTGAAAAAAAAACCTAGCGGTTAATGATCTCGAAAAAACTAACTCTCTGCATAATCGTGTTTTATGTGTTATATACAAATGGTAAGCTCTTTAATATGTGTCTTCATTTTTATGGTATTGTTCCGAGAAAGATCCAACTTACCGAATTCCAACTAGACTGAAACTTGGAGGCCCAGTAGCAGTTGAGATAAATATATGTCAGATATATAAAAAAAACTATATTTTTCTATGTTATCAAACGGATACATAACGCAATCCCAACTTTCTCGGTTGAACTTCATGGCAATATCACAGTGTTTTTTAAGCGAAAAAAAGACTAAAAATAAGATCATTCGTTCATTAATCGTTATGTTATATTGCTGTAACATAAAATGTCGGTGAATAAATATGAATAATATATATTATAAAGAGTAATTATCCAACCATTCACTTCGCATAAATTTTACATTCCAATTAAGAAGAATAAAAAAACACTTATCCTCTTATTTACATAAGTTAATTTAAAAAGAATAAACAACTGACTTATTAATGTAAAGTTTTCGATATGATATAACCTTCCTTGATAACGTATTAACTTCATAGTCAAATGTCCATTTATTTTTTTACTTGGCAAAAATTGGATCACTCACTTAACCAATTTAAATTAAACTCTTATTTTTCCATCAAGAGAATCTTATATTTTTTATAAAAGTGTATTGTAGGTCATCCACGTCCAAGATCCGTGTAGGAAATATATAAGACGTTAGTCATAATCTTTTGTTTAAAAACAATACATGACTAATCTGTCACCTGTTAAATATTCTATGAATATCGTCTCCATTTGAAATGGAAGGATGGTATTGAAGACAGTTGACGTAGTTACCTGATAGGCTATTAAAGGTCATTAGGTAATAACTAGGATCACAATAGCTAACTGTTTCTGAAGGAAATATCCCAACCTCTTGGAAAACCGTTTCTTCATTATGTGACTAGATTTTTAGCGTTTTCAATTTAAAAAAGCTTCAGTATATAGATAAATAAAGGCTTGGTTGGCCTCAGGGTCAATGCCGATCCACCAATCGCTTTCTGCTTATATTTGTCCACGATTTAGGAGTACATACCACCGTAACCCATATACAAATTATCATCCTTAACGAAATTCTTCCAGCTAACTCGTAACAAAAAATGAAGATATTTTTCAATTTTAACAAAAATTCACAAGTCACCTGCTTGCAGAACCGTTGTCCATGAAACAGTACAGTCTCTAACATGTACTGAACCCAAGATCCGTTCATGGGTTGTAGTGGCATAGGTTAAGGCATTTATTAAAAAAGATTCCTTCAATATCCAAGTGATTTAATAAAGAATTTACGTACAAATAAATAAATCAACGATAGAAAAATACTGGGCAACAACTTGACACAGACAATTACTAAGGCAAAGCCTACATTGGTCTATTATTACCTAATTGAAAAAGTGCTTCCTTCCTAACACCAATCTTTATAATTAACACTTTTCTTCATTATTCCACTTAATTATGAATCAATATAAGTTTTATTATTCAATTAATATGGGAATAATGTTTCCTCATTTTAAGTCACGCCATAAATTAGAATTAATTCGCTTAAACTAGCTTAATTTACAAGTATATTAAAAATACAGTTTTTTTTTTTGTTTTTTTTTTTAATAAAGAATAATTTACATATTTATAAGTACAATAACACAACAGGAAAACTAACACGAAAACTTCTAAAAATCAACTCCTCTATGTGACCTAAATGCATATTCACAATTATAATTTTTCAGTTCCCATAAATCCCGTCAAATTACCTCTACCCTCCGTCATAAACCAATGACTTACCGTTCTCCTGTATCGTTTAATAACATCCCACGGATCTCTGTAGAACAGATCCGGTACTTAGTACTACACCTTGGCAAACGCTTAACTTAGAATCCTCATACTAGACTGAAAAGAATAGAAACTGCTCGCCGTTTCATGCTACTTCAACATTTACTAGACAAATTAATTACTAAAGACTCATATGCATGACTATTATGATACCTATTTGGACTTGCGGAGTAGATCTTTAGGGCTCTACTAACCCATTGAATTCCTCTCGTATCCAATCCTTGCAATCCAAAATCCTGAATGCTCCTTACTTTGTTACGAACAAAGTCATCCATCCATAAAGACCTTAATGCCCCGTTACTGATTTGGCCCGAACCCGATCTAAATAATTTCATGACAAACTTTATTCCCACTCAAGCCCACTAGTTTCAAACCTAGCTACTTCTTCAATTCCTGATAATCTTCCAAGGCATCTCAAAAGAAGATGGCCTCGTGACCTTAGTTGAATTTGTTATTACTATCAGGGGGATAGTTTCTCTTCTTGTTTGTAAGTTTCAAATAATAAAAAAATATTTTTTTAAAACTTATTTGTATGTTTTAATTGTTTCAGTTTTAAGGATCGCTGAATACTGAGATGGAGTTCGAAAAAACGAAACTGGAAATTACTCAATTGAACCCGACGTTACAGAATGAGGGCAATGTTGAAAACGAAAAAGGCAAGTAATTTCATGTGGAGGCAATCCCTCGAAAACAGTTAAATGTCAGAGAAATCTAAATGCAAATATCGACCAATTAATTAAAAAAAATTATAATTTGAATAATGAAAAAAAGTGTTGATGATATTTTTAGCAACTGATTTCTCAAGTTCACACCAACAGTCAATCATTATAGCCTAACCTTTTTTTTTTAAGTTTCTTTGTTATTATTTGTAACCTCTTTTTAATGAGGTTTGTGTTTCCAAAACATATTTACATTTTCAAACACTCTCTCAAAGCTTTCAAACAATTAAATTTTACAAAAGTATGGTATTTAAAATCTTTTCGTTCGTTCATTGAATAGATCTGTTTTTAAATGTACACTATTACCTCATTAATATTTATAAATGAATTAATAAAACAAAAAAAAAGTGAAGTACTTGTTAGCCTTAAGATATTGTTTCTTTGTTTGAAGTATATTTGTTGAATATTTTCATTCTCTAAGGTATAATACTCTTTGTTGCTCCTTCCTTTCTTCTATTCATTTTTTATCAGGATTGGATTTTTTTTCTCTTCTTCTGGAACCCATCAGGAGGACCCCCTAGTATTATTAACCGTTTACTGACCATTGTTCCCATTTGGGAACATAGATTTCAGAATTTTTTAACAATATTTCTGCTTTACCAAATGCATTATCAATTTAATTACAATTAAATAAAACATTAAATTGTATGAAAATATTTTTCTTTTTAAAAAGAGTGACCGAAATCGATCCCACAAATTTTTTAAATAGTAGTTTTTGTAGCAATCGGTCAATTTTTCTCATTTTCCCGCTAAGTTTTTAAAAACTACGATTATGAATCCATTAATTTTTATATATTATTAGGAATGTATCACAAACAATTTAAAACTAAATTTATCACAATAAGTTGATTTCGTAAATTGACTTATATATTGATTAGACCCCTCAACAAGCCATTGTTCCCAATTGGGAACATTAAAAAAAAATGTACAAAAACAATTTTTTTTTTTGTAATGATCAATAAAATGTAAAATGTTTAATAAGAAAGGGAATACTAAGAAAAAAATTAAAAAATTCATTGGGAAATGAGTTTCGTCTTTAAAGGGTTAAGAAACAAGAATTGAGTAAAGAAAAAACAAAACAATTTAAAGTGTTTTATAGAGAAAATGTAAGTCGAATATTATTGTTTCTAAAATAACTGAAATATCCTTATATTTTTAATAAATTTTAAAATACTATTTATTTAATGTTAATTATCGTCCAATACTTTTAAACCTGCCGAAGCAAGTCACATTCTTTTATCTCAGAGCTGTACTAAGGGCATTCCTTCAAGTATGACACGCAGTGTCACCTTACACAGTGTACACTGAGGTACATCTCTGTATTTAACAACGACTATTAATTATTAACATTATCATTAATTATTTACAATAATATCAATACTCATTATAAGTTCCTTCAAAATTATCACATTCATCAAAAAACATTAATAATAATTGCAGTGTAGGAAAAATACCTAAGGAGATTTACATTTAAAATATTTGATTAATTCACACAGTTACAGCTCGATAAAAAAATGGGTTTTAAAAATTATTAGCTACCTTGAATCGTCCTTCAATTTATCTTTCTTAAAGGTATACCATGTACACGATAGAATAGTCCTAAGACAAAATTTAGCCGATATATTACTAACAAGGGAGAGAGAGCTGTCAGTAAATTTTTGTTTTCGTTTAAAATATAAATAAGATACACCCTTAACAGAGTTCTTAAGTCTCAGATATAGTTATACGGCATCATCAGGGCATAGAGGCACCAACTATAAGTGATATATTCATGTGGAAATGGTTGACTGGAGATATCTTAGAAGACAAAAAATGGTCAGGAGGTGCAGTCAATAATTGATGGGATATAATACAAACGAAATTAATGTTTTATTATCTTATTATAATATACTTAAACTTTTTTAATAATATAGTATGTTATACTTTTAGATATTTTAGATCATATGTTTTTAGAAATCTATGCTCTATCTTAAAAATTTCTTTCCATTCTAATTGTTTATCATCAGTTGATTCATAATTTATTTTTTACTTTTGAGTTTATTATGTCGCATTTCAAGAATGTTGAGAAGATTCAATTTAGGTCAAACGCATTGTTCTGTGATTGACAGATCATAGATACATGGTATTGTTGAAAATATTGTACCAATATTCTTAAACAGAAATAACTGGAAAAAATTAAAAAGGCGTGTGAGATTTGACTAGTGGTTTCTATAATCCACATCTATAAACATTTAGAAGGAATAAACAATACTGATATATATAGAACCAAAAGATTGAAGAAGACGAAAATATTCAACGTAATGTCGCCACATTCACAATCATTTACAAAGAACTTTATGAATAGGTGACGTCGTAGAGAGTTACAAGGGGAATGGAGACTATAATCTATAAGTTATTTTTATTGATCGACAAAATGATAAATGATGGAATCGATCATAATATGCTTTAAAAAAATGATTGATTTATAAAATGTCTTTAATTTACCGTTGTTTTAATACATCTTAAATGTTAAACACGTTTTAAAAAACGCGGACAATTATTACGTAATATTTTACTAGGGCAATGGCTTACAAACGGTCTACAAGTAACAGGTTTAACACAAGGACGTCCCATTACGTATGTAAATCAGGAAACAAAATCGCGAATACAATTACTTTTTGAACAAAGTCAACAAGAAATATTTTTTTAAGAGAAGAATTGGTTGACTGTAACTTCTAATGTAAGGAAGAAATAGTTGGGAGTGCAGTCAATAAAAACACCTTAATAAATAAGTATGCACACAATAAATAAGTATACACTTATTAAGGTGTTTTTATTGACTGCACCCCCAACTATTTCTTCCTTACATAAGAAATATTTGTCTTTAAATTATTAATATATTATAAATATTATTATAATTAATAATAAAATGTTTTGTTGTTTGTTCATTTAACGTATAGCTATGGCTTATAGAACGATGCTACAATGTGATCTCTAAATTTCGCCCATCCAGGTTTAATTAGGATTGGGATTTTTAACCGAGTACCTGACATCGTACAGGCTCGGGACCCCCATTTAACGTTCCTTCCTAAGGTCGGCATAACTAAGGATTTTTTACTCCCTTTAAAAAATCCTAGGGCCACCTGCCGGGCTACGAACCCGCGATCTTGGACTTAGTAGTTTGTCACGCTTTTTTTAAATCGATCTGGCAATTTCTTTATTCACTGAAATCTAATCGATACCATGTAATGTTTAGATCAATAGATGGATGGTTATAACCTTTTATAATATTATTGTTATAACCTTGGAATTTGGTTTTACAACCTCCATATAGCTATTTTCGTTCTTAAAAGTAACAACTACTTGATAGATAAATTCTTAGTATAATTGTCTGTCAAAAGTCAGAAGATGAGTGCCTGCCTCAAAAGTTTGTTTTTGTGATCTATTAATATTAAATTATTTATTTTTTGTATGCATTACCGCTTGTGAGTTAAAACCTTCCAATTGAATCAAATATGCAGTCTCTAAATTCAATACGCGTTTCGCTCTCCATTGGCAGATGAACTCAATCATTGAATTCTGTCGATGAAATTAGTGTTTATTTTAAAACTTAACGATGAATGATGAAAGTCTTAAGGTATTTGAACAAAGTTATTGACCTTCCTCCTTTTGGTTTCCTCTATACCTGCCTCCCTCTATGTTGTATCTTGATCTCGTTTTCCGCCATGTGTTTAGGAATAGATAGAATAGAAGGTGATAAAAAGGTTATATATTCTATGTGTTATGTATTAATTCCAATTGAAATAAAGTATGTTTTCTTGTTTCGCCAAAGTGCGTGTGTTATTTTTCAAATACCGGACATTCCAAACATAATAATTGGCGACGAGGATTAAAACATCGAATAGTTCAGCATTAATGACTGCTATCAAACCGAATATCAAGATTCAAAATCGTTTCTAACCTCCGTCTACGAACGTCACTACGTTTTTCATCATACTACAGGTATCTTATTTTTCATTATACATACAGTTTACAATGGATGAGAATCAATTCAAAAGTTTTTTAGAAACGTTCTCCCAGGCACTTGCGTACAATCAAAAAGCTCTTGTAGAACAGTTGATAGCGGCCGGAAGCATTACTGGTAATGCACCGTTTGAACGATTTGAGTCAACATTGGAGAAATTCTCTTCATACCTCGAACGTTTCGAAAACTACGCCGCTATGAAAAACGTTAACTGTGATAAGAAAAAATCCCAGTTACTTTTGAGTTCAATAGGCCCTATTCAATACAACAATTTGGCCGCATTTCTAGGACCTGAGAGACCGTTGAACTCACTTGATTACAAATCTCTTTCAGAGGAATTGTCGAGGATGCTGATGCCCGCTGGGAATGTTGTTGTTGCTCAACATTATTTTCTATCTTGCTACCAACAGGACTGTCAGTCTATTTCTGAATATGTTGCTACGCTACGACGTCATCTGTCAGATTGTGAGTTTCATGTCGAATGCACTGAATCTACGTGTAAGAGAAAAGTCTCGATATCTGAAGTTTTCTTGCGGGCTCAGTTTGTGCGAGGGATCCGCGACGATTGGATCCGCGAATTATTATTACAAGCTAATATTACTAAGTTTGATGACATTTTTAAAAAAGCATTGGCATTGGAAGCTTCGCGAATTCAAAGTAAGGAAATGAGTAGCATGAGCTCCTCCCTGGCTCTCACACCGGGATTTTCATCCAACTCAAGTGATGTTAACAAAATTTCACGTCGTTCAAATACAGACAAAGCTGGTTCGCGTCCTCACCACCCCCGGGACACCACTCCAAGCTCGCTTCGTCGTCCTCCATCACGTTCGCGGGATTTTTATCGCAAATTGGGAATTGAAAATTTATGTTTTCGATGCGGGAAAAGTTCTCATAAATCAAATGACTGCCAAATCGACCGAGAAAAACTAAGATGCACTTCATGTTTCGCACAAGGTCATGTTTCAAGAGTGTGTATCAAAACCTTATCTAAATTACCTGTTGATTCTAAGCAAATCGGACATGAATCTGACGAAAGCCACTCTGATCATTCAACCCAGTCTTACGGATGCAATGCTATTACACATGTCTCGTCTAGCGTAATTGATTTATATGAACTCAATGCCTGCTCAGGGAAGTATATCATAACTGTGTCTCTCAACAGTAAACCTTTCAAAATGGAGGTGGATTCTGGTGCGAAATTCTCTATTCTGCCGGAAGACAAATTACAACAGCTTAACCTCAAAAAAGACCTTTTACCGGCGCATATTAACTTCAGAGCTTTTTCAAAGGACATCGTCCCCTGCAAGGGTAAAATAAACGTTGCAGTAACCTATAAAAACAAACGCATTTTAGCCGACCTGTACATTGTTCCACCTGGCCATGACGCTCTTTTGGGTCGCGACTGGATAAGGAAGCTTGGACTAGAACTTAAACAGATCGATGCAGAGATGTCACTTAAACATGTTCCTCAGGATTTCACAGATTTCTACGCCTTAAATGAGTTTCCTGAGGTATTCGAGGAAAAAATTGGGTGTGTCCCAAATTGCAAAATTTCCTTGACATTGCGGGAAAATGCCAAGCCAATCTACACCAGAGAACGCACAGTACCATTTGCTCTTCGTGCTCGAGTGGAACGGGAGCTTGACTCACTTGAAAAATCTGGCATTATTACACCAGTGGCTACGAGTGATTGGGGATCTCCCCTTGTTGTAATTCCAAAACCAGATGGAGGAGTCCGACTTTGTGTCGACTATAAATGTGGTGTAAATGAGCGCTTGGTTTCTGCAAATTTTCCTATTCAACGAGTGGAGGATGTTTTAAGTAGCCTTCGTAATTCCAATTACTTCTGTAAACTCGATTTGTTCAAGGCATACCTGCACCTCCCGGTAGATGAACAAAGCAGCATGATACAAACCATTTCCACCCACAGAGGGACATATAAAATGAACCGACTAAGTTTTGGCATTAAGACTGCCCCGTCAGAGTTTAATAGAACTATTTCTCAAATCCTGGGGGGCCTGCCCAAATGTGCTGTATACTACGATGACATCCTAGTTCACGGATTTTCCTTGGAGGAATGTCAAAAAAACCTTCGGCTATGCCTCAGAAGACTGTCAGAGTATGACTTGCACCTTAATAAACACAAGTGTTCGTTTTTCACTACTGAAACTGACTACCTTGGCCATGTCGTTTCGAGGAATGCTATCAGAAAAAATCCTCAAAAGATCCAGGCTGTCTCCGCACTACCACGCCCACAGAATGTCGATGAAGTTCGTAGATTTCTAGGTATGCTTACCTATTATGCAAGATTTATCCCTGATTACTCAACGACTTCATTTCCCTTACGAAATTTGCAAACTAAAGGACACCGTTTCAAGTGGACCAAGCAATGTGAAAATGCCTTCCTTAAACTCAAAGCAGAAATGTGCAGTGACAGAATTTTAGTTCCTTTCGATCCAGCACTGCCTGTTATTTTAACCACAGATGCTAGTCCGGTGGGAGTTGCAGCAATTCTTAGCCATTCTGTAGACCGACATGAAAAACCCATAGCCTATGCATCCCGTGCCCTCACACCGTCAGAAATGAACTACAGTCAACTTGACCGGGAAGCACTAGCTATTGTGTTTGGAGTCTCACGATTCTATAACTATATCTACGGGAAACATTTCTTTTTGGTTACTGATAATCAGCCACTTTCCCGGATTTTTGGACAGAACCGAGCTTTACCACAGATGACTTCAGCCAGACTACTTAGATACGCCTCATTCCTTTCAGGTTTTGACTACACAGTTCTATGCAAGAAGAGCAAGGAAAATCAGAATGTGGATTGTTTATCAAGGGCTCCTCTCCCGAATTCGAGTAAGACTGCAGATATTTCAATCAATGATGAGGTGAACCTTATTCATTTTGAATCAGTTTTCCATGTTTCCAGCACTTCAATAACAGCTGAGACCATCGCTGAGGCGACATCGTTGGACTCGGATCTCCAGAAAATCATCAAGGATCTGCAAACGGCATGCCAAGACTCCCCTTACTCTATTTCACATGGAATCCTATTCAGGTTGGATAGAGTGGTTATTCCAAAGCTTCTTAGACCCGCCATATTGAAAGAACTCCATGCCACTCACGTTGGCATAACAAAAATGAAGCAACTGGCTAGAAGGTATGTGTATTGGGAAGGGTTAGATAAGGAAATAGAACACACCGTCCGAGGGTGTTTGGAATGTGCGCCATTAAGAAACAACCCACCAAAAGTCACAGTACACCCATGGGACGATCCGAATGCCAACTGGGAACGCCTTCACGTAGATTACGCTGGGCCAATGAACGGTTTCTACTTTTTCCTGTGCATTGATGCGAAGTCCAAATGGCTGGAAGTTCGCGTGGTTCGAGACGCTCCGACTACTCAAGTGACCATAACCTTATTGGACGATATATTCTCCAATCATGGATTCCCTAACCAGATTGTATCGGACAACGCTTCTATTTTCACGTGTAGTGCTTTCGAACAGTATTGTAAAGATCGAGGGATATCACAACGCCTCATTGCTTCTGGACACCCAGCAACCAACGGACTCGCAGAGCGAAGTGTCCAAACTCTGAAGAGAAGGCTAAAAGCCACAGCAAGCGAACCTGGAACTATGTCTGAGAAAGTGAAAAGAATCCTTTTCCGTTACAGAGCAACTCCCCTTTCATGTGGGTTTTCATCGGCAGAGTTATATCTAAACAGGAAAATGAAGATTAAACTAGACCTTGTTTTTCCAACCACACAGCAGAAATCGACCAGCTCTACTGATTGCAGGCGATCGTTGAAAAAGGGAGCTAGAGTTCAAGCTCGCCTTTATCAGAACAATAGGGATACCTGGTGTTTTGGAACAATCGTCCAGTGTTTGGGCTCTAGGCATTATTTAATTAAACTTGACTCTGGGCGCACCCTAAAACGCCATATCAATCAACTGATTTCTACCGATGTGCCTGAACCACAGGATATTCCTCAATCTCAGGGAAACAGTGTTACGTCAGGAAGAAGGAACCGCACAACTCGCCATGTTACATTCGACGTGCCTCAGCAATTGCGTAAAATGCCACCAATCCTGGACAAATTCAAAAAATCAATTGATGCGACGTGGGAGCAGAAGCAAACCCCTACTGCAGACTGGCTACCACCTACACCACAACTGATCCTGGATCGGACTACCTCTGTGAATGAACCACCCGAAGACTTGGGTGTTGTTTTGGACCCGGAACAGAATTTAACTCCAACCACCCAGACTACAGGTAGAAATGAATTAATGCAGCCTTCGCTAGAACATCGCAATGTGACTCCTCGAATTAAAGCTCGCCCTCAAAGAGAAAGACGTCGACCAGCATACCTCAAGGATTATGACTGCAACAACCAAGATAAAGCTGAAGATATTGAATAGTACCTTGCATCATGGCTTTTATATATATATATATATATATATATATATATATATATATATATATATATATATATATTTTATTTTATTTTTTTTTTTTTGTATGACACCTTCCTCCCTATTTTTTTTTACTTCTCTATCTTAGTTTGTTTTTCCTTTTCAAGTGGCGGACGCCTGCCTCACAGTTTATAAAATTGTTGTACTATTTTGCAGGACATTATCATAGAATGTTCCTTTTTAAAGTGGCGGACGACTGTTGTATCTTGATCTCGTTTTCCGCCATGTGTTTAGGAATAGAGAGAATAGAAGGTGATAAAAAGGTTATATATTCTATGTGTTATGTATTAATTCCAGTTGAAATAAAGTATGTTTTCTTGTTTCGCCAAAGTGCGTGTGTTATTTTTCAAATACCGGACATTCCAAACATAATATGTTATATATCTATGTCCGTGCGGGTCTCGTAAGTCTGGCATTTCTCTGGGGGTCCGTCTTCATATGCTTCTCCAGAATGGTTTATCTATTTTAACGTCGAGATTAGACCGTATGGTAGCGTGAAATTTTCCTTTCTACTTTTTTCAGGTACTTCATTTATATAGACTGTATCTGTCTCCTGTATTTTGAGGTGAAGGTCCACGATTCCAACATGAAACCCTGTCGGGCCATAATGAACATTTTCAACAAAATATGAACGATTTTGGAGGGTCACTTGTAGTGTAGAGGTCATCGTAATATTTTTTCATGTAAACTACAAATTATTTGTTTTTATCTTTACAACAAACATTTCATTATTTTACTTAATGCAGAATACTCGATATCTCAAAACAATACCAAGTGGGTACTCATATTTTAATAGGTCTACAAAGAGAGGCTTCTAAACTGAACTTGAGTTGGTCCGCCTATTGGCAGAAAGTGGATACCCCCATTGTAATATAATAATCAATAATAAAGCATCTATACTGAAGTATCAGTCGTCTTCTAAAATCTAAGCAAGGGAATATTTTCATTACTAGGATCAATTAAGAGCGAACACCAAAGGTGCAAGGTCTCTTCAGATGCCTTTGTTAATTGTCTCAAGGATAACGAGGAATGGATTGATTAATCACGAAGTCTTCGTGGTTCTAATGATCTTTAAATGACAGCAAGTGTTTAACAGTTTTGGTCTAGATTAAATGAAGTATTTAATAGTTCACGTATGATGTCCAAAGAGAAACATAAAAATTACATATACCTACCGCGGGTTTTGTGAGTAAGAAAGATATAAACAGCTTTATTCTTGAATACTGTCATAATTCTAGACAATGACTAATATTAGTTAAAATAATCTTGTACTACTACAACACATGAAGGGTTCAGTACATGATATAGACTGTTCTGTTTCCATGTCAACGATTGTACAAGGAGTTGAATCGTCCAAGAGCACACTCAACCCTTAAGTTCTTTTCCAAAATTAAGGTTACCCATTATATAGAGGAGACAAGCTGCTTTCTTTTTGAATACAGCTATCTAGGCTAATTCAGAACAATGGCTAATTATATTTAAAAATAACCTGTACCACTATAACTAATGAAAAGGTTATTGGGGTCAGAAAAGGTGTAAGGTGTATCTGATTCTAAACAAACATTTAGGCAACCTGTGGTCTAGTGGTAACATAACAAACTATTAAGCCCCGGCAGGTGGGCCTAGGATTTTTTAAAGGTCATAAATGCTTGGTTATGCCGTCCTTCGGAAGGGAAGTTAAACGGGGGTCCCGAACTTGTTCGATATCAGGTCCCCGTTAAAAATCCCTACCCTAATTAAACCTGGATAGGCAAAATTTAGGACTTCCACTGTAGCATCGTTCGATTTGCCATAGCAGCATAAAGTCACGTTAAATGAACAAAAAACCAAGCCGATTGATGTATAAGGAAGCATTTTATCCAAAATCAAGTACAACCTGTAGCTTAGTTACAAAAGTGAAACAATATTTTTTTAAAAAAGTAGCAAAACTCTGTATATCTTTTCGTTTTAAAGTCTCACTATGCGATCAATTTTATTGAAGCAACAATATATCACGAGTCAGATCTTCAGCCTGTCAAATATCTGAACTCGCGTATTCCTTCCTCTTTGGAATCTAGCTTGATGGTTATCGATTAGAGCGTCATTGAGTAGATATATCCGGAATAGCGGGATGTTCGCAATTATAGTGAACCAGAGGGACTGCAAAAGCTAGATACATAATTAAAAATAACTACTGAACATTCATACTTGGAACTATTCTTTAGTATTCGACATGTTCTCATTTTATAATACATAGTTTATAGTAGTTGTACTCATATGTTTTTTTGTTTCATTTAACGTCACCTTATGCTGCTATGGCTAATCAGACGATGCTACAGTGCGAACCCTAAATTTTGTCTACCCAGGTAAAATTAGGCTAGTACGAGAACCTATCAACGTACAAGCTCGGGACGCCCATTTCACGTCCCTTCCGAAGGACGGCATAACTAAGGATTTCTTTGCTCCCTTTAAAAAATCATACTTGCCGGGGGGCCATAGAAGGTTGTTATGCTAACCACTTGAGAACAGGTGTCCCCGGCTCTTAGACGTTCTTCTCCAGCTTTGAATAGTAATAAAGGTATGTAGTCTTTTCTTGGAACCTTACTTGTTTTAAGCCTATCAATAGCTATTAACAAAATCCAGATTGTCAGGTTTTTTAAACTTGCGGATCTTGGCATTGGTCTTCCAAGTAATCCATGTCCTATACCCTTATGTTTCAATGTCTTTTCATTTGAACGAAGTTTTGTATTTTTGTTTTTCTTAATTTATATCTGACCCATTATTTCCTGATATATTCCACTTCTGTTTGTCTTTCTCAAACAAAATTTGCATAGTTTCTTTGAAAAAAACTCTTTTTGCTGTTCCAAATCATTCTATTCTGCCATTCTCCTGACGGCTGCGTATATATCAGCATGATCAGCGGTCTTTCACTTCGCTTCATCCCACCACGTTCTTGACCAGTTCTTTTTCTATATATTTGTCACTTTATTTGCTGTTTCTTTCGACTATGTATCTAGCGCCTCCCAATTGTGATATACTGTGAAGTTCTTTGAGTCCAAGGGTTCGAGTAATTGTAGCTTATCTCTTGGATGGAGCTCAGATCTCTCTTATCTTGACAGATGCAGGTGTTCAATTTGGGTTTTAGAACCTTTTGGTACTGGAATGAAACTGCTCCTCGTTTCAGGCTACTTCAACTCTTCCTAAGCAAACTCACTGTAATCCCAATTAATTACTAAAGAGTCATATACGTAACTGTTATTACTAAAATCTAATTACTAGAAGTTTCACTGTTTATATGTAATATTTGGCAAAAAAAATACAAATGTATTAAATTATTTTGAAGGAGAAAAAATAGGTAGTCAACTGAAATAAAATAAAATCAATTTTAACAAAAACATAAAAACATGTTACTCTTTTCCTGCAGGATTTGGCCTTGGATTGAGACATGTTCAAGCTTTGCTGCTGTTTTTTTGCTTCTTCGAAACATTTTTTCTGAGGATCAACCTATCAGTTGGAATCGTCTCCATGACAGATAGGAACAGTTCTAATCCAGATTTTTATGTAAGTATTTATGAATATTATATAATATTATGTAATAAAACTCAGAGCTTATGTCTGTTATTTGCGTGAAATATGCTTTATTGTTCAAGAAACTTAGGTAATCATTTTTTATGTTAAGACTGTGGAAGAATTCCAACGAAAAGCCCTTAGTCTCCAAACTAAAACAGAAATAGAAATTATCTGTCCAATATTTCGCCCATTCATGCATCCTCAGTGTAGATAGAGAAAAAAACAACAAAAGAACAAAAACAAAACAAAACATGAATAATGCACCCAAGAAGCATCCCACCACCTCCAAGACTCAAATGCAACTCCACTTTTCAATATTAATAATTTTTTAGTTGAAGGCACATATTTTTTATCTTACATATATACAACATATTTTATTTTTTATTTTTATTAGTTCATACAGAATAAAAATAAGAAAGTGTAATTGATAAAATTTTTGGTTATCAGATTTCAGATACATTTAACCATAATTGGGGAGTGGGGTAGCATGTAGAATGCTTGGTTGCTATGCTAATTGCTTACTAATTTCATCAGGGTACATGTTAAAATGTACTCAAATGTGGATTCAACAGAAAATCTGTATAGCAGGGACGTGATTTGGCCAGGTTTTCCCCCAAATTAAGAATACCCACTTTATCAAGGTTTGGTGAACCCCTGGAGCAAGGGCGGATCCAGGATTTTTTTCTGGGGGAGCACAACAGTCAGACAAGAAAAAAATTCAACAATAACTTGCAAATTAACTTGTAGTATCTATAGAAAAATTTCAAAGGTTTATTAAAATATCAAAACATTAATTTCACTCATGTTCTTTCTGTTATTTTAACATCTATGATCATATGATTTGCCTATAATTATGCACTATAATGGATTCTCCACAGTACACAAAAAACTGTCTGGGGAGGCAAATGCCCCCTGGAGGGTCTGAAGGTCCAAAAGGGTCCATCAATGGCTATTAACAGATTAAATGATCTGCCACAACCGGATTTGAACTGGAAACCTCGAGCATAGCAACCTAAATCTATTATATCTGCCTTGGGTTAAATTATAATCACTAAACAATTTATATCAGAATTATTATCTAAAATGAAATATGATTGCAGGAATTTGACTGGACAGAAAAACAGAAAAGTGCCATTCTCAGTTCTTTTTTCTGGGGATATTTAGTAATTCAGGCTCCAGCGGGGCAACTAGGCCAATATTTCAGTCCGAAATTACTTCTGCTTGGAGCGAACCTAATATCAGCTGTACTCGCTGGACTCACACCCATGGCAGCATTCATAGGAGGATGGAAACTTCTGTGTGGCCTCAGAGTTATTCAGGGACTGTGCCAGGTAATAAATGTTTTGATCAGGATTACATTTTATTATTAAAAAAAAACTGACTTAAGTTTTTATTTATCTAATGGTAAAAGATGTAAGAATAAAATAATCTATCAAAATGATATTTTTAATTGTTTTTTTTTTATTTCAAGAAATATTTTTTTAAAATAAAGTTTGGTTCTGAATAGTGCATGTAGTTTTGTATGAGGTACAATTTATCAAAAAGAATTTTATAAAATAAATCTGCTTAATACTATTAAGCGAAAATAAATTAATAATTAACATTATTAATTATGTTAATAATTGACTAAAGACTGATTTTTATTTTTATTTCAAGGGATTTGCTGTACCTCTATCATATACACTTATATCAAAATGGTCACCTCCTAATGAAAGAAACAGATATGTTGGATTCTCCTTAAATGGTGAAGTGTAAATTATATATTAATATCATAATATCCATAATCTTCTTTCTCTAAAAATATTTAAAATATCCTATTTCATTCATTATAAAATCATTTTTCTCATCGGTGTCACTGCCATATAGATAGAGACACAGGTTATAATCTAGTAAGCCCAGGAAATTTCTTTCTTAAAGGCAGGATTCTTTTTAATGTATCAATTAAATCTTTCTATAATTATTATCTCGTTATAATTTGTATTTATAATATAATTATCTTGTTATATGTGAACTCTGTAGGCAATTGTAAACTAATGCTTTAAGTAAGCTAAAGATTTATTTTTCATTACTAAGGAGGAACACTGGGAGCAACTGCAGCGATGCCACTATGTGGATTACTAGCCAGCAGCGCTGGAGGATGGCCTTCAATATTTTATTTTTCTGGTGTACTCGGCCTAACTTGGTCGGCGTTGTGGGCTTGGTTTGCTGCGGACAGTCCGGCAAAGCACCAGAGCATATCAGTTGAAGAAAAAGAATATATCCAAAACTCCTTAGTGGGTGTCTCAGAAGAAGAGGTACCTTGTATCATTTACTTTTATTAATGTAAAATAATATTATTATCAGTATTATACTCTTGTGAAGGAGCAATAAAAAGTAAACACACAACACCTGAGGTCTAATAACCTTTTTAAAATTAATTGACCAAAAATTATAGTTATACTTTATATAAAATTATAATTACACTTCTAAATCGTAAAAGGTACTTGTTGATTTAAAAAGATAAGATTTTAGCTCTTAACAATACATTAGAGTTGATTTTTAGTCATTTTGTGATAAGGGTTTCTGACATGACTAATAACTGAAGGCATGTATCAGAAAGACGTGGGCATCCAATCAAATTGCATATCATATAACTTCTGTTCAGTTGGTGCTTATAGACCATGCATATCTTTGGCCGAGCGATGTGGTTATCTTGCAAACAGATATTGCTTGCAGGAGCATAGCCAGCCTGAGAGTCACCCTAAATTAAGTTTCTGTGGTGCAGTGGCAGGTGCCCATTGTTCCCAATGGAGCCGATTTACCAGTGCCCTCCTACCTACGATGAAACAGGTTTTTTCATAGACAGTGAAAAATTGGTCTAAGTCCAAGGATTATAGCTGTTAAGGGTCAGTAGGTCCACCAGCACCAGTATGTCTTTCTTCGAAACAGGCTATCCTTCGACCAAACATCCAAGTGCCTATTGGCATCCTGGAAAACCACAATGCTATTCTCAATAGAGAGCAGTGTCGTCACTCTTACACCCAGCCCAACAAAATGAAGGACACATTATATTTCTTGAAATAATACTTATTTAAATATTAAACAAGAATTCATTGATAATTAATTATATCAGTTATAGTAAATAAAATTTACACTGATCATATTTCTTATATTTCTTGAAATAATACTTGTTTAAATATTAAACAAGAATTCATTGATAATTAATTATATCAGTTATAGTAAATAAAATTTACACTGATCATTTTAATAGGCCAAAAGCAAGTTAAGCATTTTTTTTTTTTTATATACAGTCAGAAGAAAACAGAATAGGAATGTTGGGAAGAAAGATACTAGAAGATTGAACCCCATCCAGTCAATCTTTGTTGATTTTGTACTATTTAGATTTAATTTAGATACGAAATTAAGTCCCTCAGGAATATGAGTTTCTGAAGAATATAAAAGGATGGAGCTTCCAGAACTCATATGATAATACTTACTACTGAATGAACCTGTTTTATTATTATTATTATTTTTACATATATTATACATAATATAATTTAGACATATTTAAATAATTGACCTTACATTCATGCCATTGGAATTCAATTTCATTTACGAAACAAGATTAAAGAAATTACCAGAAATTTCAACTGGTGTGCTAGCAGTCCCAATATTTTTGTCTGTATTCATAATTACAAGCAATTATTTCAGCTATAAAACCTAATAAAAGTCTATTTAATGTTTCAGAAAGTCACACCTTGGTCGGACATTTTCAAATCTGTACCATTTTGGGCTTTAATATTTGCTCATCTTGGAAACGGCTGGGCTTTTTCTGTGATTATAACTGAAATGCCGTCATATATTAATTCAGTACTTGGATTTAATATTGCAACAGTAAGTAATTATTGATTTTATTTTAGCATAATCTTATTACTTTTTGTAACCTCATACATTTCAGACAAATTAAATAACTAATCATTTTTTTTAATAAATGATAAAAAATGTTATGAACCATTCTAACAATAAAAATCTAAAAAAAATATTTTTAAAAAAGCAAAATCAATAATAAACTTTCACAAAAAAATAATTGATAATCGTGGTTCAAATACATATCCATATTAATTAAAATGTTTTTGTTTTTTTCTAGAACGGTTTTCTTTCTGCTTTACCCTACTTGGCTATGTGGCTGCTCACGTTTCCAGTGTGTTGGTTAGCAGATTATTTACAGAAAAATAAGATCATTCCAAACAGCGTAGCCAGGAAATTATGGACTACAGTCGGTATGTTGGAAATGTATACTAAATTTCTATTCTTGCTTCATTGACATATAATAAAGTATACCTGAGAAACTATATATGTGAGGAATTAGAGCAGTGGTTCCCAAACTGGAGGGTGCGCCTCCCTGGGGGGGCGTGAGGACATGCCAGGGGGGCGCGAGACAAGTTGAACATTAAATTAAATTTAAGTAGTCTTTCTAAAATTCTAAATTTACCGTAATGTTTAGAAAATTGACCACTTTGATATAATGGACAAACCTTCATTTTGGTTAAAATATTTCAAAGTGTATCCTAGTGCATCACGGGAAGCTCTTCGTTTATATTTGCCATTTTCAAGCACCTATTTGTGCGAAAAAGCATTTTCAACACTTTTGGTAATTAAAACAAAGTATTGGAATAAACTTGATGTTGCTAGTGACTTGCGTTGTCTCAGCCACGAATAGGCATACTAGTAAGAAAAATGGAAGCCCATCCATCTCACTAACCAACCTAATCTATTTTTCTCTTATTAATGATTTTTGTATTTTATGAAAACTGATATTGTTGTACCTTATGGCAGTATAAATAAATGTTTTGTTTTCAATGTAATACTTATTTGTTTTTGTTTTGTTCCTAGGTCCACACAATTTATTGTTTAGGGGGGTGCGCGAGAAACTATAATTTCAACAAAAGGGGGGCATGGTACCAAAAAGTTTGGGAACCCCTGAATTAGAGGAATATCAGTAACAATGTGTAAAATGCGGAATCCTAGAAGAGATGAAAAATTAATTACGACTTTGATTGTCATAATGGAGTATATTGTTACGGGCGCCGGCAGGAAGACGGAAGCAAGAGGATTAGCGGCTTAAATCCGTCCGCGGGAGAAGTTAAAATAGGATTAGGACGGTTCTAGATCGTCTCCTTTTGTCGGCAAAGGATTAAGAATATTCCAGAATTGTCTGGCCCCTCCGTGTTCTAGAATGTTCGGCCTTGCCTATAAAAAGACTTCCCTCACCTCGAGTCAGTCAGTCTTAGCCTGAGAGTAGACCAGTGAAGATCTGTGATAAGTGAGTGTCAGTGTGATAAACTAGTCAGTGTTGAACCGGCCCGTGTAATAAGTGTATCAGTGAACTGTAGCAGTCTCGCGAGTGTAATAAACTGTTTCTGTTTGTTACTGTGTATCAGTTTGTGATACTTGGAGAATCTTTCGGTCGGTGGACTAGTGAACTGTAAGTGTTAATTATTAGTTATAAATTGTAGTGTAATATATTTATAGAAACTATTGTAACTAGTTAAGCTATCTAGAATTAGTAATATCTTATATTATTGTAATAGTTAAATAGGAGATAGGCCTAGATAATAAATATTTAGAATATTGTTATTATAAATTTATATTAGTTTAATAATTTATTTGTTAGCAATTTCTTTGTTTAGTTTCTTTGTTAGTAATTGTTAATAGTTTAATTGTATCCTTTTTATTACTTTTGTTAATAAATATTAGTATCTTTAATTAAGAAATTGTTTAATTCATTTTAATACCCAGTAGCCCGTAACAATATTTTAATTGAATATATTAATATTGTTTGTTTGCTGTCATATAAAATAATTAATTGAGCAAATTTATTCTCTATGAATTGATTTGAGCATTGCTTTCGTCAATTTTTACTCTTTAAAATATTGCATATCTTGACTTATTAATACATAAGTTCACTTGCTCAAAAAGCAAAGGTTGTGAGCTCGAATCCCAATCTCAGATTTCTTCAAGTATCCCTTCATAAGTAAGTGAGGTCTGCCAATCTGCTCTACAAGTGGCAACCAACAAGATCCAGGCTCTATAGTAATATCTTACTTAAGATGTCAATAACTGCCCCCAAGGTTTGGTCTAAGGACAGTCTGCTTTATAGGAAAGAAATATAGGCCTTGTAGGTACAAGCAGGTGCTGACCCTGAACAGTTATCATCCATGGATCTAGACCGGTTTGTCACTGTCCTTGAATCCGATTGTACAATGGTGGGAAGGATACTGGTGAATTGTCACCAAAGCAGCTAGTTATAGATCTATGGTTAGCCTGCCACTGCACCACGGAAACCATGGTTTGTAGCATCATGAGGTTGGGTGACCCCTTCCAGGCTGTCTGTGCTTTTGCAAGCAATACATGTCTGTAAGAAAACCGCACTACCCAGCCATTGATTTAGGATGATTTCTCTTATAAATGAGGCATTCAGAATCAAATCAGATAACTTTAAATTTCAACAATTGATTTTTTTAATATTTTCCGCTAGTTTAGTCAAGTATTTCTTTATACTCATAAACTTCAGACTCAGAGCTGGACTAAAACCATGAGAATTAAGGTTGCAAAGTTTTGTGTTAGAAGAAATTGCTTGATTTAACTAACGAAGAATGAGAAAGAGTAAATTTTTTAAATTTAATAGTTATCCACATTTAATCCTAAAACCCTTCAAATATCAATAATTTGTTTCAAATAAATATATTTACAAACATCATAAAATTATTTAATATTAAAAACTAGGAGAAGGTAAGAGCCCTTCCTTTTAATGAAAATGTACATCATTAATGAAAACCTTCATAAATAAGTATGTATATATATGTCAATAACAATTTTTAAAAACTTTATTTTTTTATTTCAGCACAAACAGGAGGAGCTATAATGCTTGTTTCAATGGGATATGTCGGAAGAGATGCGGTTGCTGCGATGACTCTTTTAACAATTACTGTAGCCTTAGCCTCATTTCTTTTTAGTGGTTTTAATATAAATCATCTTGATTTATCACCAAATTTTGCTGGTGTTCTGATGGGAATCTCTAATGGACTGGAAAACATCACAACCATTCTGGCTCCTTTAACTGTAGGCTGGGTTGTAGAAGATACAGTAAGTTGTAATCTCAATACTAAATCTTCTATAATTTTATAGTTTTACCAAGGTTCAACCAACTTCATATTTTTTTTCTCTTTCAAATATAGCACATCTATGGAATTATGGTGCTTTATCATAAAGCTATAACAGTTCATACTTGACCTCCACTTAAACGTAGACATAATACATTTTTAAAAATAAATAAATAAATAAAAAACCGGAACCGCTACAATACATGAAGGGTCTTGGACTCAGCACATGGTAGTAACGGTCATGCAGGGAGGTGAACTTGGTAGAACTTATTTCTTATTTTAACTTATTATTTTGCAAAACTTTGCAGTTTTTTTAATTAAACTAAGTTAATCATTTATATTTATAAGTAATAAATAATCTATTTAAATACTACCTTTCATAAATATCTTTCATTTTCAGAAATCTGTCGAGCAATGGAGAATTGTTTTTATAATTTCTGCCATTGTTTCCATCACTGGTAATGTCATATTCCTCATTTTTGGATCCACCGATGTTCAACCGTGGAATACGATAGAAAAAAAACCTAAGAAAAAAGATAACAACCAAAGCTTACCTTAATAATTAAGTAATTAAGAATTAGTGATTTTGTATTATATATATAAATGAGATACAAGATAATCAAAAGCGAATTCAAAACATGATTCCTCCAGCAAATCTTAATTGTTAAAACATTAAACTGTAATATTTTTAAAGAGTTAAAAACATTAATGAACTTATGTTCCTTAAAACAACTTATTTCATAATGCAAAATATTATGAATTAACATTAAATAGATATTTAATTAATAAATTACTCATAAATAAGACTGAATATGGATGGTATTTTAATAATTATTTCTATTTTTCTTAAATATTTTTATATAAGAATTTTTGTGATGTGAAAATTTTTACTGCATTGCTAGTGTTATTTTATCCAGATAAATAAATAAGATACTGTAAGATACTATAGCATTAACTATATTACAATTATAGTAATTTAACACTGAAAAAAAATGATATTCATGTGCATTTTTAATCTAAATTACTGCAAAATTAGTAGTTATTTCAGATCTGAATTTAGAAGTAGGTCATATTGTGTTTTACATTGTGGAATACAAAAATTTATTGATTTGAATTCTGTTGCTAATCAAATATTTTATTTAATTATAAGTTTACATTTATTTATTTATAAATATATATATATATATATATATATATATATATATATAAATAATATATATAAAATATATATATATAATATATATATATATATATATATATATATATATATCTGTAGTGGTACAGAATTTAAATGTAAAAGAAATATGTATATTATAGATATATTTATGTTTCTTGTATTTGTGATATGTTTTAAAAAAGAGAACGTTTCACAATCTGTTTTATAATGATGAACATGAAAATTTTATTAATAAGAATACTGCTAATGTTTTTTTTTTTAATTTTGTGAATATGATAATACATATTTTTTTAAAAGTTTTTTTATTATATTTTCCCTCCTGCAACTGTCACATTCCTCTATTCTATCTATCTTGATTAGTCACAGGTTCTTTTCCAAAAATCCAACTCTAGTGATTCTTTTGTTATTTAGGACCAAACAAGGTGGTCTTAACAAGAAAACCAAAGAAGAGAAAAGAAAAGATGTGAGATGTTTGGACTAGTTTGTAATCCCAAGTGTTGAACATGATTTTTAAGGTCTTAAGGAATCCTAAAAATCCTTTAAAATCCTTGTGGTGTAGCAGTTAGCATATCAACCTTCTATGTCTAAGATCATGGACTTGCAGCTTGGCAGGTAGACTTAGCATTTTTTAAAGATGGTAAATGCTGTAAATAAATGGTGGTTATGCCTCCTTCGGAGAGGATGTGAAATGGCAGTCTCCAGCCTCAGTGATGTCAGGTACTCATTAAAAGTCCCTATCCTAATTATACTTGGATAGGCATAATTTAGGGCCACTGTAGCATCCCCAGCTTAGCCATAGTAGCGTAAAGTGCAATTAGATAAATAAACAAACAACAAAGAATTTCAGAAATTGATTCGAGTGTAAGATTTTCCTTAGTTTGTTTCCAAAAGAGGAGTTACGCAGAGTATTGGATTTGCATGCCTCTTTTTTAATTTTTCCCTTTAAAAAAAAGGTTATACATGATATAAGAATCCAAACTAATGAGATCATTTTTTGCTAAGAATAGTGCTAATATTTGTTTTTGCAGATAACCTGGACCTAGTTGTGCGATCATTTGAATCCTTGCCTTTTTAAACCTGAGCTAAGTAGTAAAAGCTACAGAAATCAGAATTAATCACGATAAATATAAGTTCATGCATGTGCATGAACTGGAAGCCTGTACCGTCACAAGAATCAAAGAGTAGTAGAATATATGGACAATTAAGGGATGCCAACAACTAGAAAAGAAGTGTCACCATGGAAATATGTGATTTGCCTAAGTTTCATAGAAGGATTAGAAATATGAAACTTGAACCCTGTAGGGCTGTATATGTTGTTATAATGCTGGAAAAAGAGAACTCCAGAAAGAATGGAAGGCTTTATGGACCAAAAGAAAGTGACAGTCAATGGTTTATATTGGTTGATTTCATCTGGAATCTATTGAACATCCTGGTGTGAACCAATCTGATCAAGGCATGTTTTTGCGGAAGCCTAAAATCATAAGGTACAACAGAAGAGCATGTCGCATAGGCCAAGTTTAAGAACTTGTTTCAGCCAGAAGGAACGCTCAATAACCTAAAGAAACTAGGAAACATTAAATAATTATGAATTTTCACAATTTATCAATACAAATAAAAAATATAAGTAAAGTTTCTAGTCCCATCATAACTATAAAATATTTAAAAAATAAGTGCATATAGAATAGCGGTGAATAATTACACAAATGTTTCTATAAACATGAGCCACAAATCCTTAATATTATAAAAAGTGAATCTCATGTTTTAACTAAGGATCATTAGTAAACTCTTAAGTGGTGTAAAATTAAGTAAATGAAAATTATATGTGTTTTAAGAGATTTAATTTAATACATCATTGTTATCAAAATGTTTTTTTACTGTTTTCATACTTCTTTAAAAGGCTCGATGTATTCAAACTGTTAAAAAGGTTTGTCAAGTCTTTTTCCCTTTTGCTAACGTAAATATTTGAAAGACTGGGCAAAAGTTGAGCAATGTTTGATGTCAGATTCTTCAGTTTGTTCATAACATTGTCACGAAGAGCTGAATTGTTATTGAGGTTTAAAGAAGCAAAATCAAATTTATTTCTAATAAAATCTTTACTTTCTGCATTCAGAGGTTCTTTTGATTCAACCGGTTTATTATCAATAATTTTAAAATTTCCAGATTCTAAACCGATGATTTCCTGATGATCAAATGATCTTTTAGCTTTCATGGAATCATTTACTATCAAGTCAGAATGAATCATATGATTATTGCAAAGATTGTAACCTGAAGAATTCATCTTTGGAATTAAATCAGAATTCAGGGGTTGGTAGTACCTAAGATTTGGCCAAGTAATATTCCTGTTCAACCAATTATAATTGGGCCTTGAAGGTAATAATATACTCTTCTGGTACAAGTTAGAACCTACCAAGCCACTACCCAGAAAGTCTAAGTTGTAAAGATTGGAAACATCTCCTCTGGTAAAAGGTTTGGTTAAATAATAATCGTTCAATAGAGCTGCATTAAGTGGTTTGGTCAAGTTTAAATTTGAAAACTGGGGTAGAATTTCATTTTTGATCCCTTCAACTATAACATCTTTCTTCTCATCTTTGTTGTCTTCTAGATCTCCATTGGAAACGCTATCAATAACGGGATTCCTATAATCCCGAAGTACGGAAGAAGAGAAATAATTCGACACATCGTCTGCAAAAATGGGCACTCAAAGTAAAATAAAGAATTCATAAAAACTTTTTTAAAAAATTGTTAATACATACCGTTTCTTACAGCACAATTTAAACATCGTAAGGTACTTAGGAAAATGGCAACTACAATCGGCGATATAGGCATTAATTTTAAAATGAAAAACAGAGTTTGCAACAAACTTTCATTTTAGAAATAAAAATAATTGGGAGTACGGAATAACCTAATGAAAAAAGGTTCCAACAGCGAGTGAATGCAAAAACTTAAGCAACATTAGTATGTTTTTCCAATGAAGATAATCGATTATTGTTTAATCAAATCGTTTTGGAGTTGCATTCAAGGGCGGATCCAGGATTTTTTTCTGGGGGGGGCACAATGGGCAGACGGGCAAAAAAATCAACAATAACTTAGAAATAAACTTGTAGTATTTATAGAAAGGTTTCAAATGTACTATAAAGGATTCTCCACAGTACATAAAAACCCGTCTGGGGGGCACGTGCCCCCCCCCTGGATCCGCCTATGGTTTCATTAAAAATGAATAAATCTCGATCTTATCACCTCGGTTAGAAATGTTGGTAATTATTAATTGGTAATAATCGCGAATGTCAAAAGGCTACAAGATAGCTTTATCCTCTTACTTATAAGTGATGGCGCCCGAATAAGAGGAAATTAGTAATCTGTTAAATAATCGATCTTGTTTACTTTAACAAAAGTAAGGAAGTTTTATTTAAGTGGAATACACCATCGTGTATACATACTTAAATTAGTAGTTACCTTGTTGAATTATAGATCAGTTCTCATACTTAAGAGAGCTTGATTATTATAGGAAAATAAAGACAATAATTTAAAAAATGTGAAATAAATAAGAATTTATTATCCTTTTTATTTATAACTGTACATGATTATACAGTAAGTATATAAGGCAAGTGAAGGCATAGGAATTGTGCTCAAATTATCAGGCTTTGAATCTCAAATGGCAGTATTTCAGGAGCATTTGCATCAGAGAATTTCGGAAGATTTCAAAAGTTTACGGTGAATCTTCGATGAGAAGAAGTTGTTCATCAGAATCAGATGGAGTACAGACAAAAAATTCGACCAAATTGAGTAAAGGTCCCCTAGAGAAGGGATTCAAGTATTTTCCTCTCTTATCCCTCAAATATGGGTACCTTTTATAATTGAACATTTCATTGGTTGTTAGGTTCATGCACGCATGTAGAATCTGAAATAAAAACATTATCATTAGTGAATTATTATAATTAATTGCTAATATAAAATTAATACTAGTCATGTGGGAAAACAGTTTAAAATGGAACGAAGATTATAGATAAGATCTTGTAGGAGACCTATAGACTTATAGTCTTCTTAAGAATTAAAATAATGCTATTGTTATTTTTTTTTTTTGAAGATGTAAAACGGCGAGGGGATGAAGTCAATAAATTACACAAAATAAGTTAGACTTATTTTATTGTCTACGTTTCGATCTAATTTTTACTACTGATTCTTCATCACTCTGCCTTGATAATGGCCTGGAAATGTTAGCAAACTGCAGGCATTGCAGTTTGTTTCTTTATAGTGATCACTAATTTTATTTACCTAATCATCCTCCGTATAACTCTATCCATCCAACTTATTATGTGAATCTTTTCTCTTCAAATAAAAATAGTTAAAAATTAAAACAATTAACAACAAATTATAAAAAAATATTATGTGAACCCTTCGATACAACTAGCCTTCATACGCTCGGATGTATAATTTGTAAATTCATTGATAAAATGATTACATGATCTAGTTAGGTAGATTATGGTTTAGACAAGCTGATTTATAGTGGTCGACTGTGATATATATGTGGAATAAATATTGAGAGAGTAATCTAAATATTAAACCTACGAACTTCTATAACCAAGATCGCGGGTTCGCAGCCCGGCAGGTAGCATAGGATCTTTTTAAAAGAGGAAAAATGCTTGGTTATGCGTTCCTTCGGAGGGAGCGTAAAATGGCGTCACCCATTCTATGGCGTATGAGATACTCGATTTAGATCCCTATCCTACTTATAAAGAAGATGGTCACAGGGGAAGTACCCTGACCTGGCGATATCATCAATAATGGCCCCTTTATCTTTGAGAAAGTTGCCCAATTCAATTATTTGGTTTAAATATTTACCGAGAATAATGCACCTGAGGTCGAGGTAAAGGAAAGAATATCGATGGCTAACAGGTGCTACTTTGGTATACGCAAGGAATTCTTCTCACGCCTTCTATCACTGATTGAGTATGATCTCCTAGTCTTCGAAAGAAAGATTCCAAAGAATCTTCGGTGGAGTATACCTAGATGGAAATTGACGTAGGAGAACAAATAACGAAGTTTACTCAATGTTAAACGAAACAGATGTTGTTTACTCCTCAAAAATTAGAAGACTGCGATGGGCTGGTCATGTGGTTAGAATGGAGGACGAGGCCATTCCAAAAAAGACGTTTACAGAACCTTTGTACGGCACGAGAAGAAGGGGGAGACCGAAGCTGAGGTGGTCGGATGGTGTAGAGAGAGACGCGAGGGATATTCTGAGAGTCAGAAGTTGGATGACAGCTGCGAACAACAGAGACGACTGGAAGAAGATGGTAGGGGAGACCAGGACTCGCCACCGAGTTGTAGCGCCATAGAATAATAATCCTAATTATACCTAGATATGCAAACTTTAGGATTCCCACTATTTCATCGACCGATTACCCATTGTATCATAAAGTGATGCACAATAAATAAATAATATTAAACGGGACTTTTCTAAAAGACCCAAACCAAGTACTTTTAGTATCAGTTACTTTTATTGATAATTGTTATAACCGAATAGAAATAAAAGAACATATGTTTGTATTTATGTATAAATTAAAACACAACAAATAACCAAGACAATTATAGATATACATTTTCAGTTTGGAAATACCTTCTTGTCAAATAAATCCCTGTTTTCGTAACTCCTTCTCCAAATATATTCACACAGGTACGAATCTATCATCGTCTGGTTGGTACCGTATTCTCCTATAATTTGTGGATGAACCAATAGGTCATTAGCACATACTTCCCTCAGGAAGTTTTTCCAGTCAATAATTGTACTATTGGACATATTTAATTCACTTATGCAGAATTTTGTAGAAGTGTATTCATGACACCAAGAGTATATAAATAAAATAGATGATGTTATAGGAAGTTGACTCCACTCAAACTAAGTACCTGCTCTCATGCCATTCTCGTCTACTGCGTTTCCATCTTGAATAACGATTTTCACTAAGTCAAGTTCATTTCATGTCCCTTGGAACAGAGTCTTTTTTTATTTATACTATCCTCATCTTGAGGATTATTTATGATTGATTCTTGGTTTTTAACTATTTTCGTCAATTCTAAGAAATTCATTTTAATGAAAGGGTAAATCATATGTACTATAAGTGTTATATATCGATTATGCCCGTAGCAAAGGAGAATCGATCTATTATCATATGATTGTAACCTACAAAACTTTGTTCTTACAGTTCTATATGAATATACAAAGTGTCAACATTACTTGTGCGCTTATTAATTATTATTATTATTAATTTCAATACCCTTACATCAGTACTTATTATTTAAATAAGGACATAACAATAAGTAAACTACATGATTTTATCTTTCATTAAATTTTTATTTCTATTAGATTATAACAGTTATCAATAAAAGTAACTGATACTAAAAGTAACTGGTGGGATCTTCTAGAAAAGACCCTTTTAAACCTAAAATCAAAGTAGGATTGACTAGAAAATAGCATATAGATAATTGGTTTTTGTTATTATGTTTTATTTGATTTTTCTGGCGTGATAAGTCAACCAGATAATTAGACGGTCAGCGAACCTTTGAATTTACATGAAGGTCAGTATCCTCAATTCTTTTTTTTTTTTCGACTTTTCCTCAACATAATTAGGTAAAATATAAAGCTATACTAAACTCATTGATTTTCGGGGGGAGGACGGGGGGGGGGACAGGTTGTAGAAGTAGTAAAAATAATGGAAAATCTAATAATGGAAATAAGTCTAAAACTAAAATAGAAATGTATATCAAAAATATTCATTAAGTATCTAACAAATATAATTGAAAGGGAATAATGCATATGATTTCAAATTTCGTAAGTGAACAATAAATTCTCTGATTCTCTGATATACTGAGTTATGTAATATTTTATTGACGTTGCCTGGCAACGGATCCAGGAATTCCTTTTTTTAAGTCTTGTCTTTCCCGATCAGTTAAATTATAAATATTATTAAAATTGTCAAATTAAAAACATATCCTCTGATGAGTAAGCAAATGGTAAAAATAAATTGCCTAATACAAATAAATTGGAGCACAATTGCCTTGAAATATCCTAGGGTAAAAGAAGACCTCAGTTACAAGTAATACATGTTTGATATAAATAAATAAACTAGGAGGATAAGAAAAGAAAAAAAATTTACAAAGCCACTACTCCTGACTTCTTTATACCGAAACAAAAACTTTAGCACTGTTTTTGGTTTTAAATGGAAGAAATGGATTCATTGATTTAAAAAATAAAACAAGCTACGCCTTATATTAATATTTCGATTTTAGGACTGTTATTTCAATACAGAGAATGCAGTGAAATCAGATTAAAACGTTTTTCTTATAAGGTATATATATCTACAGCCCCGGTGAATATGTGGTTCACGAATTTTCTCCAAAATGTGTTTCTTGTACTTAAGGAAGCGGAAGCGTATTATTTTTGTAGTTAATAAGCGGCTATGTCAGGTATTGGCTTGAAAAGAATTATTGCTTATATTACAAATCCATTTCAAGGCAAAAGCTACGAGAATGACACGATCCCGCTCCCCTCAATACGGGTTAACTAACTCTGGGAAAAATTCCACTTAATCACTTTTTTTTATAGACGCTGTAGATAAATGCATAATAATATAATTATACAACAACTTGTGCATATTTGATTGCTTAATTTTTTATATATATTTAAATTAATTCTGGTTTGATTACTTACTGATGTGCAAGTCAGGATCCAACCCAAGCCACAGAATATCAAAGATTCTATGAGGCCGATGAAATATATGACGTCAAATCCTTCAAGCGCCATGCAATAGCAAGCGAAATAGATTGCGAATGAGCAGTTGACGGCGACGCTCAGGACGAACAGTAAGAACCATATCCTGAAAGTAAAAGAAAAAGATTCAATTATAATGGAATAGAAGTATTTTTTATGTTTGTCGTATATCCCCGATATAATTGACAACAAAAATATTAGCCAAATATCATGTTATATATGTATAGTTTTTTTTTTCAGGAGCTGAATACAGAGGCTCTTCCTCACCCACCATATTCTCCGGACCTTTCTCCAACTGATTTTTACTTTTTCCGTTGTTTGTATAATTTTTTAAGAAATAAAAATTTGACAACAAAAATGCCCTAAAATCGGCCTTCCAAAACTTCGCTTCTTCCTTGACACCTAATTTCTACAAAGCGTGGATAGAAATGCTTGTTTCACGTTGAGAGAAGTGTATTGAAAATGAAGGATCCTATTTTTGATTAATAAAAGTATTGTTTAATATTTTTTTTTCTATTATTTTAAATTTAGCAACTGACATATTATATGTTACAACCCAATAAAATTTGGAAAGGATGGAAGGGATCTGTTTTACTGTACATAATACATTTTTAAGAGTTGAATGAAAACCGGAAGAGGTTTTAATTTATTTTATTTGGAAAGCCTTATTTGGAAGGCCATTATATTTCTAATTCTGATCCTCATAAAAGACAACAGCCATCGCAGGTTGGATCTCCTACACATCTTGTATTGTGTATCTTTTCTTCAATTATTCTTCTGGGTCCTTCGACACTTGTCTTTCTGGCTACATGACCTCAACCTCTCTATATTTTATAATATATACAGCTCCGGTGAACAAGTGGTTAAGTCGAACTTTGACTAGAGAGAGTTAACAGCTTTCAGAAAACCGGAATCGCATGAGTCTCGGAGTCGTATACAAGCATTAACTCTAATGCCTGACTGACTTAACCCCTTATTCACTACAAGAATTCATTTTGCACAAAATTCTACATTACTACACATTTACCGGGATGCAGATATATCAAAGTGTAATTAGCTGCCTTTTTTGCCTTAAAATGTTTTCTCTTACCAGAAACATGCAAATCCTATTTCTATATTAATTAATACTTATAAATAAATTCCTTTATTTATTTTCCCATGATCTACCAAAAAATATTTCACAGCAGAAAAGCTTAGTGGAAACCGTCCAATCATGATTACAATAAAATTTCATTGCTATTACCGTTCAACGGAATTATTTTTCCCTACCGTTGCCATTTTAATATTTTCAATTTTATATTTTAATAATTAAATCATTGTAATTATGACTTTAGTGACGGAGTTCCGCATTTCGTTTTTTTTCAAGATTCACGTTATAAAAATAACTGCGATGTTACTACTTTTATAGATATACACTTAAGGATCGATTATCTTTTCTATAGTCATAACTATCCATTCCATTGACAGTATTCTTGAACTAACGCAACCCAAGTGTGCCTTCAGAAATAGAGGTCAGAAAATTGACCACGCGTCCAACCCAAAACTTGACTTCCAAAGAAAAGTACCCCTACTAATCTTCGGTCCCGTTAGTATTAGACGGGAATGGCGACTGAGACCAAACGTCGAAGAAATTTGGTGATCGAATTAAATCTTCGCTGGGCAGGTCATGTCGCCAGAATGGAAATTAATGCCACTTCAAAGGTTCTCATGACAAGGCAGTTAAAGGGACATCGAGCGGTCGGTAGACGAAAATAGACGGATCCCATAGAAAATGTGGCCAAGAAAACAGGAGTAAACAGCTGGTCAGAAGAGCATGACGATTGGTGTTGGAGGAGGCAAGGACTCGCTTGTGGGTTGTAGCGCCAACATAATAATATCAATAACCATAGTATGGTAACTTCGTTGCAAGAATGTTGAAGTAGTGAATATGTTTGAGCTATCTTTTAATCTACTCTTCAGGAGACTGAAAAAAAGAACTTTACGTTTTATTTTTATCTTCTCCTTTTCTGATATATATTTTTTTCGTATTTCTTGATATGCTTTTAGTTTTTCAAATACTCATATCATAGTCGGTTAGACCATTTTTAAAAATGGATGGGGTCAGTGAGGACACTAGAAACCTGCTAAATGTTCGAAACTGGAAGGCCACTTCAGGAATAAAAGAAATCACATATATCGAGAATTGAACGAACATTTTCAACGAACGAATTGAAATATATATATATATGTATCTGTTAACCATTGCATGCAGTTTCTTTTTATTTTTATTCAGGTTTGACATACCCTTTTTAGGATACCAAGATGGGAATAGTGTTTGTAAATTTCCCCTATCTGTCATTTTAATACTCATTTTATTGCATTGAATTTTACCAATATGAGTAGTTCCCTTTAATATATACAATAAAATACCTGTTCTTGACTCCAATGCAGTTGTGGATGAAGGGACAGTGGTGGTCGAAGTAGGCGACACACCTGTTGCAGATCCTGCAGTGCTTGGCCCTTAACGGGCGCACGCAGTGACACGAGTGGCACAGCCGGCTCAGCACGATGTCACGTCGCTTCAGCTTGTCGTAATAAGGGATCTGCAATAATAGATATTATACTACATAAAGTAAAGCATGACCATTACTGTTACTAAAGAAATAGGTATTAGTACACGACCTAAAAACATAGCAATGAAATAAGAAAAATCCCAAAAAGCAAAGACATAAGTCTATAAAAGACTGGTAAATATTAACCAGTCAACGTTTCGCCAAATCAGGGATCATAAGGACATACGTTAAAAGAAAAATCACAACTAAGAAGAAAAAATGGAGCACATCTCACATCAACAGACTCATCAAATAGAGACGGCAACCTTGCCCCAAGATTTTCAACAAACACTAAGGCAAAGGAAGGTAGTACACTGAACTGGTTAGTTTTTCAACTATTTTAGAGACTTCATATTTCTCTTTTGGAGATTTTTCCTATTGGATTCTGGGTTCGAGCAAAAACTAACGAGTCAACGTTTCGTCAACTCAGGCATCATCAGGACATCCACTAAAAGAAAATACACATCAAAGAACACAAATTGCAGTACATCTCACACCAACAGACCAAACAGACTCATCAAATAGAGACAGCAAACCTCACTCTAAAAAAAAACAACCTCTAAAGACCGCTCATACGGTCAGTTCGATGTGTCAGTTTGGTGTGTTCACACCGAACTGACCGCTAAATTGATGTGAGACCACACTAAAAAACTGACCTAACGGACTGATAAAAATTCTGACGTAAGTCCAAAGTGAGCGTGTGTACCGTCGCGTCAGTTCGGTGTGTCACATTTGTTATCTGAGTATGGGTACAGGTGTTGTTTGGATAGATATCACCCTTCCAATCACTTTCTAGCCTCGTCAGTACTTCTCGTTTGTGTGTTGATTATTTTAAGTGATAATATGGTTAGTTGGGGAAAAGGCTTTCTTTTAGAATTTATAGAACTGTTCAGAGGTGAGGAATGTTTGTGGAAATAACCCAAGCCACTGCACTATATAGAAATAACAATTCATCGACCGAAAATATGATATAATATAACATGATATAATTTGAAAATTGTGTTTAATATGATAAATACATAAAACAAAACATAATAAGAGGGACTGGAGCTTCCAAGGGGTAGCACATTGAACTGACACTCCGAAGTAAGCGTGTGGATGCGAATGTTGCGTTCAGTTGGAAATGACAGTTAGAAATGATCACACCGAGAACTGACCGTGTGTAGTTGCCTTAAGACGTTCAACAAAGGCAAATGAAGGTCTTAAGGTCACCAACTTCTTTTTTTTTAATCCACTATGACCTTAAATGAGAAATAAGCATGGGTATCATTCAAGCAAGTCGTTACAAAGTTCTTGGGAAATGAAAAAGACCCAGAGTATGTTTCTCTTGTAGCTAACATGTTACAGAAGTTTAAAAAGTTAGGATGTTTGATGAGCCTGAAAGTTCACTTTTTGAACAGTCACCTTGATTACTTCCCGGGCAATTTTGGAGATGTTAGTGAAGAGCGAGGTGAGCGTTTTGACCAGGACGTTAAAGTGATGGAAAAACGCTACCAGGGCCACTGGAGCACCGACATGATGGGGGACTACTGTTGGCCACTTCACCGAGTAGTTCAACAAGCGACTCATCGTAGAAAAATCTACACAAGAAGCTTCAAATAAAAAAGAGAAAGAAAGTATAGACTATTAGCACATTATATCACTGATTTAAGAAGCCACTGTAAATACAAACCATGCTTATCATGTAACATAGTGTTTCATTAATTCCCCCATATACCGTATAGGGGTTTAGACTATATAATACAAAGCATGTTGCTGGAAAACTATTGGTGATACAAAAAAACCAAGGCCAAATTCAGATTCAGCACATAAAAATCTATAAAAATCAACTATTAAAGTTAAAAAAGTTTTCAAATTTTTTTTGTTGGGCTGCGTTATTAGATGTCACTGTCTCTATTTAATCGGCTTATTTAGACTATTGATGTGAGATGTGCTCCCATTTTTTTAATGTGATTTTTCATTTGGTTCACATCTCAAATCAATTGTCCAAACAGTCACGTCAATCAAAGAGAGTAGCTTCTAATGAAGCATTAAACCAAAAACTGCTTGGAGTCAATCATTAATCATTATAGTGGTGTATGCCTTAAATTATGCCTGAATTAACAAAGCTTTGATTGGTTTGTTATCTCACAGTAATTTAGGAACTTCGAGACTAAGCTATTTTGGATTTTTCCAATTCTTCAAAGATTTTTCAATTATGTTTATAATACAAATACTATGTTTTTACATATTTAAAGGTATTATGAATACAAAAAAAAAAAGTTAACGTATGCATAGGCCTAAATAATGGGGAAAAAGCATGAAACACTTTTTTACTATCCTAACGTAACTTCTTTACTTAACCAACTTGTCTAAGGTAACCCTTTTTGTGTTATTTTGCATACATTAGTTATTAATGCTTAAATAAAGATTTTACGAAGTAAAATTGTATAGAATGTGCTAATTCGGTCATTCATAAGATAGTTTGAAAAGGGGAGGAAAATCCCCAATACAATTGAACTAACAACTACTACATACAATAGCAAAAATATATAATATAATATCTTAATATAATAAATATGATTGAAAACATATGAATAAATATAAACACCTGTTTAATTGCCTGATAATAGCATTCAGAATTTTGAGGGATATAGCCAGGGTTCCTCCTGTTAGCGACCACCCAGGCCAGCCACATGACCAAGTTCCAATAGATAAAGCAGTAATGAGAACCTCGGATCAGGCTCCAAGTTACTGGAACACACTACGCTATCTTTTATTAAAATTTTGAAGATGTATAGAAGAACAATTTTTTTTTTAGAAATAATTTATTGATGTTTATAACTGTAATTAAATTACATCAATTAAATCTGCTTTATAAACAAAGGACATGAAAATGAAGAAACTACCCATTGATAGCAATCCAATAAAGTTCTACAGTAGACGGTCTCGAGGCCATCTTCTTTTCAGACGCCTCGGAGGGTTATCAGGAATAGTATGGGAAGCAAGTTGAGAGACTAGCGGATTCAAGTGTGTATGGAGCTTTTCATGGAAGGATAGGTATCTAGTTTGGGCCAAATTAGCAACATATGAGATATTATGATCATGATGGATGAGTATGTTTGTGGCATAATAAGGAGCATTGAGGATTTTACGAAGGATTTTTGATTGTAAGGATTGGATACGAGATGAAATGGATGGTTTAGTAGAGCCTCAAAGCTCAACTCCGTATGTCCAAATAGATCTGATAACCATGATCATGTAAATGAGTCTTTTGTAATTAATTGGGAGCTTTGAACGTTTAGAAGAACAAGTAAAATCACAAAATGAAGGAATGTTTAATTAAACTTTAAAAATTGAATAAAGGATTGGAAGTCTTAGGAATTGTTTAACAATTGAGTTTGAGATATATGTTAATATGAACTTTTTTGTTTATGTTGTGTTAGAGAACACATACCTAAAATAGTGGCGTGCAATTCCGAAACACTCTGTAAATACATGGATAAAATATTGAAGTACTAATATTTCTGGTAGAAAGATACCAGTATTACTTTTCTAGTATGAGAGTACCTTCTAAAATACCTTTATTTACTAGTAAAGGTGATATGCTAATTTCAGAGATAAGGCCTTAAGTAGGCAACAACTACAGAAGAATCCTCCGCTATTTACATAGCAGATCACTCAACTTAAAAAGAGTTTAGTAAACATTATTAATTTTAAAGTTTAATAAACATTATTAAGGTATAGTGAAAGCGAAGGCTCGATACCGTTATCAGTTTGCTTCTGCTTACAAACTTCTGTCCACGGACCACTGCCCTAACCCAGACCCGCCAGATCGATCACAACGATATCTTCCCACCTACGCCTCGGTCTACCCTTATCACTCAAATTATATTATCCGAAAGCATACTCCGCAATTCCGCGTCGAGTATCTCCTAAATTCTTCTGTGGTCTTGTTCTTCTTTACATCGAATATTCTATGCAATAATATTTTATATTTATTTTTATATTTTCGAATACCTTAAAACGTTGTTCTTGCTTCATCATTTTATACGGTTTTTAAATATAAATAATGACGCTTTTTAAATATAAATTATGACGCTTTTTAAATGAATAATTTATATCAATAGTCAATTGTAATCATTATCCTTTAATTAAGTTCATCAAAGAATGTTTTCAATTAAGTTATTAAAATCTTTCAAACAATAAAGGATAATTATTTTACCTTAAGTATATAAATTGGATATTCCCAAAATAGGATTGATCCGATGAACAGTAACAAAGGACCTTTAGAATCTCCAGCGCCACCAAACAGCAAGCCCCTGAAACATTAAATAAATAAAATTAAATAAAGCAAAATATAATGTACAATACAAACTGAAAATGTAAATCATCGATAGAAATATTATAGAGAGGACCTTGCCATCCTTACAAACCCAAAATAAAAATTATTGGCTGTATTTTTGCTAAAAGTAATTAGAACAAGGTTTTAAATGTCAGCTTTATTGGAAATTAAGTTATTTTTCAAACCAGCATCCTGATTATATCGAGTTTTTCCAGATTATATTTCTGAAGTTATGTAAATAAATAAAAGTTAAATCAAATGTGAACCGGTTTTTAAATAGTCTGGGAGCATATGAAAAGAAATGATTCATGCAAAAGCTTGTACCTATACAATTAACATTTCCAAAGATCTGACATGAAAAATGCACGTCTATCTTATATTCAGCCAAAAATGGCGCCCAAAAAATTGTTTTTTTTTAATTTAAGGACAAGTTTTAGTTTTTTTCATTTTTAATTCATAAATGGAGCATTCTACGAAACGCATATAGATTCATTCATTGACCGCCGCAGCATAAAAATATGGATGATTGCTGAGATAGAAAATCAGAATATACACCTGAAACTTTATTAAATAACAGAGATAAAATATATTTATTAGTAGTTTCGATCATAAAATTCACATCCCACGCAGGGCTCCCACAAGGACTACTACAAATTAAGCAGAAGAGAATAAGTGCTGATAGTTAGACTTAGGACTGGGCACAACCGGCTCAAATCGCATATGTTCAGTAAGTTCAAGACAGGAAGGAGCCCCCTATGCGATTGCGGCGAAGAGGAGCAAACAAGTATCCATATCCTCCAGTCCTGCCGACTCCACGAAAATGTCCGCAAATTTGGCCAGAGCCAGTGTCCTTGGAGAGGAAGCTGTGCGGAAGCTTGGAGGATCTCAGGAGAACAACCGAGTTTTTGTATCTGTTGACTGACATAGTCATCTGAAGGAGGATCGAAGAAGAAGATCATAAAAATAATCTCACATTGTTTTTTCAACTCCTTAAAAGCCGAATTTATTTTTTTTTAATTAAAAAAAATATTTAATGTTTTTAAGAATTATTTTAAAAAAAAAGTAACGGTCTCTCAAAGTGGGGAAAAAAATAAATATCAATTTATAACGCTTTCGCATGACATCAAAGTTTTGGAACTATACCATTTACTTGGAAAATTAATTTTAGTAATGAAATATATTTAAATTTAATATACAGCCTTGTAATAATATTCACGTTTCAAGGGAAATAAGCTATACAATTCTGACTTCACGTCGTAAATGTATTAATTAACGTTCATCTTTATTTATATTGCAGGAATACAAATCTGTACAAAAAATAAAAATCACATATTAATGTGCCATTTTTTATATCGAAATTATCGCTTTGGCTTTAATAAGTATAGTGTTTCTTTACAATAAATTGAAAACGACTATGCATATTTAGTACATTTTTTTTTTAGAATAATTTATTAATATTTACAACTGTAATTATATTACATTATGTAAATCCGCTGTATGAACAAAGGACATGAAAAAAAAAACACTTGTGGAGAAACTAACCATTGATAGCACTCCAATAAAGTTCTGTAGTAGAAAGTCTCGAGGCCATCTTCTTTTCAGAAAAAGAACGCCTCGGAAGGTTATCAGAAATATTTTGGGAAGCAAGTTGAGATACTAGCGGATTCAAGTGTGTATGGACCTTTTCATGGAAGGATAGGTATCTAGTTTGGGCCAAATCAGCAACATATGGGATATTAAGATAATGATGGATGAGTTTGTTTGTGACATAATAAGGAGCATTGTGGATTTTACGAAGGATTTTGGATTGTAAGGATTGGATACGAGATGAATTGGATGGTTTAGTAGAGCCCCAAAGCTCAACTCCGTATGTCCAAATAGGTCTGATAACTGTCATGTAAATGAGTCTTTTGTAATTAATTAGGAGCTTTGAACGTTTGTCCAGTAAATGTTGAAGTAGGCGAAAACGTGGAGTAGTTTCTTGTCTTTTCAGTCTTGTGTGCCTTTAGCACATTACAAATGTATAATAATATACTAGTAACAATAACAGTAAGTAGCTTAACGAACATAACTCAACATTGCAGGCAGATTTCTGTGACTCATCAACCAAGGTTATGTCATAAAACCAAAATTAATAAGCGACTTAGAGTGATTAATTCACATATACACAGTCTGACTCATACAATACAGCTGAAATATTAAAAACATTGCAAGGAGATTTCAAGCAAACACTCAAGTAAGTAATTAATAATCAACGTCAACGCGTTTCGCCAATTCGGTGAGAGAGGAAGAAAATTGTTGAGGAGATTAAGGTCCTCCATGGATCGTAAGTCAATAGAATATTCACGTAAACAAACAAGTATGCAATGACTTATTTATGTTGATTTTTGTTGTACTGCTGTACAATAAAAATATCTCTAAAAAATTGTAAAGTTGCACTTACCAAAGTTCGGTGATCGGAGGCATCCATCTCTTTCTTCTTTTGTATTCACTCACTAAAACCTTCACGATGTCGTCATGTCGATGACTCTTGGCCAACATCAAAGGGGTTTTCTCGTTTTTGTCCCTAGGCTCTAAATCGATTTTACTCTGAAAATAAATACTTAGATATGAAAACAACCTGGCCGCTGAATGTCACAGACTGGTTAGTTCTAATGGTCATTGAGAGAAAATTAAGAGGCATTTTTGTGGGCAGTGTACTCTCAAGGGACCTGGTGAACAAGGAAGAAAAGGGAGCTTGACAGCCTATCAGGGCATGAGGATATAGTTAGGTTTGTTAAGTAAATTTCCTTGGGCATATGTTCCCGGAAGGCACCTTAACATTGGTATGAAAGTAATTTAACATTTATATATATTTACCTTTTCACAAAGTATCTTAACACAGCCAACGTTGCCAGAGAGGCAGGCTAGGTGGAGTGGAGTCGAGCCGAAGTTGTCTGCCTTCTGGAGATCTATTCCGGAGTACATGAGCAGCTTGATCAGCTCTGGGTGGCCTGTCAACAGAAGATCGTACTGTACCTATACCAATACTAGTAGTAGCCATCAACTGCATAACTTTCAGAGGTGTTTAATGGCAAAAAGTTTGCACATTTCACTTTGTAGGCCTTTGTCTACCTTCGTCAATCGGGTTCAAGGACAAAAACAAATCGGTCAAGATCCATGTTTAACGGCTGTTCGGGGTCAACAAGCGCAAGCGGACCTATTTTTCTTTCCTTCCGGACCTATTTTAATTCAGGAAAACCGCGACACATTTCTGTTCACGAAGAAGAATCATCGCTCCTCCTCCTCATTAATATGTAAGAGTACCTCTTCGTGATTTCAGGAGGTGTGTTGAATATTTGAAAGAAAATCATTCACAATTGTGGTTTGGGACGAGGTCCTTAAGAAAGTCAATTTTTTTCAAAATTTGATTTCTATTTGCAGACAATGTTTCCTTCGAACAGCAGGTTACGATCTTAATTTTTTTTTATTTATTATTTGAACTTAGTGTGAGGGGTGATTCCATTTATTATCTGAGGAAGTATTCTATGTTCCGATCAAATGCGATAACACTTGCAATTCTGAACTATAAAGAAAGTTATCCGTATTGCTGGCACCTTCAATGAGGATAGGATTCTTCTTGTTATTTTATTCTTTTATGGCTTTATTATTTTTGTTAATTGGTATTTTTATTCACAGTCTATTCGTGTAAAAGACAATCAGTACGGGTTATTGCAACAGTTAATCAACTTTTATAACCAGAATGGATCGACTCATGATATTTCGGTCCATAAGCAGCAACAAAATCAAGAACGCAGTTTGAAGATAAGGAAGGTATACATACCCTTGTATGCAGCCCAGTGGAGGGCGCTGTCTCCGTTGATGTCGGTGAGGTGGTTGAGTGCGCCCATGCCGAGCAGGTAGGCGGCTGTAGCAGCGCGCCCGAACATGGCAGCCGTCATCAGTGGAGTCAGTCCTTTAAAGTCTGCTGCATTGACGGCAACTCCTGCCTGAAGAAGTAAAGACATAGGATAACCTACCGCACTATAAACTCTTGTATACCACTCCCCTTAAAAACCACATATTTTTTATGGGGATTTCGGAATAAGGAGCCCTAAACTTGGTGGGAGTATCGTTGATGTTTTCATAATCCAATACCAGTAGTTTTAGAGACTTGAGGCTTTTTGTTTGGTGGAGAAGCAGTTAACCTGGCATTGCAGGAGGGTAATCTGAAATTAGCCACAGACGCAATTTGACCCAACTACGCCAATGGTTTTGAGCGCTGGAGAAGTGCCGGAGAAAGTTAAAACGTATAAGATTCCAGATAAACGTCAAATTTTTGGCTACACCAAATTCCAATCTCAGAATTGTGGATTTTAAGGAGAGGATCAACCAAGATCAAGGAATCTGTATATATAATATATATTCAACAATAGCCTGCGTTTGGTCTACGATTTACCTGTAAGAGGACTTGTACGATGGTGGTGTGTCCTTTTCTGCAAGCCCAGTGGATCGGCCTAGGGCCTTGTGTGCCTAAGCAGGGCAGATCTACAGGAGCACATCTCTCAACCAGGTACCGCATCACCTGAAATAAATTGAATCCATCTTATCATTCTTTTCTAGTATTTATACTTCGTTTCAAAACCAGATCCTTTCAGAAAATAAAGATTTATAGAAAATATAATTATGAACCAGGTACCAACGATTCGAAGTCGTAAATAAATGTTAAATTAAAAATATTGGCGGCTTTAAACTTTTCTTGGACAAGTGACTAAAAATATAGGAATTGATTTAAACCCAAAACTGTACGGTTACAAGCCATTAAGGGAATTTGTTCAGCAGAAGTATTAGTTCCCCACCCAGGCATATAACCCTGTACAATTTCCAACCTTGTGTAAGGTTTTCCCCCAATGAAGAGTATCCACTTTACAGAGGCTGGGTGAGCACTTTCAAATCGGATTAGTGAATAATAATAAAAAAATCAGCCAGAAATATGATTATCATAAGGTGGGGATCGTATGGAAATAGCTAAAAGTTCCCAAATAAATCTTCTGGAAGTTGTGCAGATTTTAATTACAAAGAAAATAAAATCTGTAGATTTGATAAAATGAAGGATTCTGTATTTTGTTGCTTCTTTTAATATTTTTCCTCAAAGAAAATAGGACTATTGTTAGTCCTTTTCTCAAAAGTAAAGTACGTTGTAAAGAACAACGATCAACATAAATATAATGTCCAAATAGAAAGGAACAGTCCCGCATTATCCAAAAACTGTAGTGTTATTAGAAGCAGCTAAACTACTATTTCAAATTATTTTTTCAAGAAAAAAGAATGGACACACAAAACAATTAAATCCAAAATTGAAATAATATTTGACCATAAGGCGAACAGGGTATATCACCTTAGTTGCATAAATACATTCATTAATATGATCATAATTATAACTATTAAAAGCATTTATTTAAATAAGCATTGATTTGTATATTACATAAAAAAATAGATTGGTACTGCAGAGGGAAGACTATCTGCATTATAATTTATCAAAACTATTGATCATTTAACTGCCGCATTACTTCTCCTTCTGCGACATAGTGAATATATATTATAACTTAAATGGACGGTTTCTGGAGGTCGTAGCATTGATTGATAGAATGTTGGCATGTTTAGATATACACGAATACATCAGGTACAATACAATAAATAGATTGAGCATATTTAGCATATGCAAAATCTACTGTATTCCGTATGCAGGATATCAAAAGTCAAAAAAATACGAGTTTGGCCAGTCCAAAAATAATGATATTTAGTAATTTCCAGATTTAAAAATCTATGAAGTAGCCTTTGACATTTATTAAGCTATTAAAATTAATTCGACAAAAAAATTTTAATTAAACTACACGAAATATTATAATCCGTGAACGGGTCTGGGGTTCAGTATATGGTAGAAACTGTACTGTTTCAAGGACATCGGTTCTGCAAGGAGGTGGCTTGTCCTAGGTCAAGCCAACCACCAGACCCACCCCTTATTTTGAGTACCCTATTTTTATAAAATTTTATAGAGCCTGGGTGAGCCCCAGGAGGGTCCTAGATGCCATATGATCCATCTCCCTGTGCAAACAGACTAAATAAAAGACTTGCCTGCAGCGGGATTTGAACCAGAATTTCCGGCATGCCAACTCAGTGGAAAACTGGAAGTTCTGGAAAATTTGACCAATTATAAATGCGATGATTGACTATTACAATTTTATATGTTCATCGGAAATAAACTCATAAATTCATTTTTGATTCTTTTTCCGCATTTATATAGTAATTAAATATACCATAGTTCGAATATGATATAAATGTCGTAAAGCTATAAGAGTAATAAAATGCTTAGTTAATACCAACCCAAAATCAGAATAATGATTTATTGTTTCAGCCTAATAATAATAACAAATCGCCTTTTATTAAATGTTTAAATCTGAAATGTTTCTTATGGAAATTTCTCGAAAATATTGGATGTTATCAAGACCTATAGATTTATATAATAAAAAAAATATTTTAAAAATCACTGAACTATATTTCATGAAATATTCACTTCTTCACGGCAGAAAAAAATATATATTCTGTCTAAAGCCCTGAAAAGTGGATACCCTTACTCAAACTCTTGATTTCGGGAAAATCTCTGGGTTTGAGAGTGATCTTGTTTAACGTTTAAGAGATATGTTTATGTTTGATACCATAAATCTTTGGTAGTAGTTTCATCAAGAAATGAACGCTTCAAAAAACATATTTCATCATCTATACTTCGAAATACTAGTTTAAATGTTTATATCTTGACGAAATGATTTAGAAATATACACATTTCGCATAACTGCACTCTTTTTTTCATTTTAAAACTCACGATTATTTTCATTTTCGATAACATTAAAAATGAAACGAAAAGTTAAAACTTGTTGTGACTTAACTCGAAGCAACAACCTGCGGAAGTGATACTAAACATTTTAGGTTTTATAAAAACATTTAAATTTTGAAATGTGTTTTAACTAAATTATTGCTATATCTTTCTTGTTGAGTTGAAAATCGCTATCACAGAGTTTTGATATGAGTCAAACTTTTGACAGACTATGTCTTCTCATTGAACTTAGAATATTTCTTCTTCTGATCCACTGCTCAATTTTACAGTCAAACCTTATAGATGGATTAGCGTAATGAATTTTTTCCTGTCAAATTGGTTTTCTGTTTTTCTGAAACGTAAGCTGGAGCACTTCAAGGAAGTTTCTTGTTTATATATAAAAATTGTATAAGTAATAAAAATAAACAAAACAAATAAAATTGTGAAAAAATGTATTTTATTGCAATAAAATTAATTGGTAAATAATGAATCGTAAACTCACTTCAACATTACCATCTAAGGCAGCCCAATGTGCAGGTGTGTATCCCCATTCATCTCTTGAACTCAGAGATTCTGCTCCCAATTTTTCTACAAGAGCTTCGATTTCCGACACGGCTCTGCAATCAACATAATACTCAAATATTTGATACCTATTCACCCTTGACCATCACAAATCACATCATTACTTACCCATTTCTAACCAGATCGAAAATGGACTTGTAAGTGTGCCCGAAATTGAACTCCGTACTCTCAGAGAATGGCAAGGAATTGATGTCTTTTTGATGAGAAACCACTGCACCAGATACCATATTGCTTGCGTGCCCCGTGCCTGGTTCAGAACTCCAGACACTTTGGGCTGTCCCTGGGCTTGGAAACACTTTGGACAACGTATTTGCAGTTAAGGATCAGCTGTAAATATAAAAAAACAGAAGTTGCTTGAGTTTACATTCACGAAACTGCTTAAGCTATTAATGACAACAGAAACAAAGGTAGAGTTCCTCCGAGTCGGGCTGCCAAGAACAGCTGAGTTTCCAATCAATATACGAGTGAAAAATTTTTCTCTGTTATCAACGCGCAAACTCGCTTAGCTACAGAATACAGCTGAAGAATAAGTATTGCAGACTGGAGTGAATTATTGTATCTGACATGTTTTGGTTTCTGTATAAATCGAATATTCGAGTTATTTGTAGGAGTTGAGCAAAAGATTTAAGTTAGATCAGGTTTTTGAAGTGGTACTTCAACCGGTGAACTTAGGAAGGGGAAAGACACGTTTCATGGAAGGTTACACAGACTGTTTTCCTGGCCGAGTTGTTTTCAAGTTCTCACCACATCACTGTCAGCTAGTGATAATGTCATCCTAAGTTTTTTTTTGTTTTTTAAAATAGTTTACTCCTTTTAATTTGGTAATATGAGAGTCATTCTGATTAAGAAGAAAAACTTGTTTAAGCTCTTCGTGGCGATGTTACTTTTAATTCCTCTATTGTGTTTGTTATATGTTAAATCAAATGAAAATATCGAAACTCCTATTGCTAACCATCAGATAGTAATCCACGAAAACGCAGTAAGTAATATAAATGTTAGTCTTATTTTGTCCATTAAATTCTGTGCACTTCTAGAGAGCTGTTTATTTTATTGTCTGGTGTATAATGTATTATCAGATGACTAAAAATGATTTAACTGTCGTGAACAACTTTTTTGGTCTCTTATTTACAGAATTTAAAAATCAAACCCTATTTCTTGTATCTGTTTCGCATGCTGTCACTTCGATTTGTGTTAATAGTTCTATCTTTTTATTTCTGAGCTTTAGTATGGAAAAGAGGAGGTAATTATGAGTAAAGAGTAGATTTCTGTAATAATTTCATCAAAAATTAAAAGTTTCATCATTTTGAAGTACTGATAATATGTGTTTGTTGAAATGTTCATTTCTAGATGAAATTATCTGTTGAAATGTTCATTTCTAGATGAAATTATCAAAGTATACACATTCCTAATAATTACATTCTCTCTTCCATACTATATTCATGATAACTTGTATTTTTAGAAAATATTAAAAGGGATACAAATAAAAAGTTAAAATTTGTTGTGACTCTACTCGAGGTGGCAACCTGCAGAATAATTACCCTATTACATGCTCCTTTTTTTTTTAAATTTCTTTTCTTCTTCTTTAGGATCCAGTGCTAGTTGATGAGCTAGGAAACTTCGAACCTCCAGAAACTCCTCCTCGAGTAGGTCCCGGAGAAGGTGGCAAACCTCATTATCTACGAAGTGAACAACAAAATGACGAGAAAGCTTCCCTCACTGAATATGGGATGAATATGAAGTGTTCTAATGAAATTTCACTAAACAGAAGTATTCCAGATCTAAGATTGCCTGAGTAGGTGTTTTTAATTATTTTCTACTTATCATTGATATAATACAACTTCTTCGTGGTTTTATATTTTTTTAATTAGCTTAAAAATCATAATTTTACAAAAACCTGGGCAAGAATTATATGTCCCTTTCTTATTTAGTCATATCTAATTTCATTTAATTTATTACATTTATGTTAGAGAGAAAAATAGTTGACTGGAAGATCTAATGGAGGATGGAAATAGTTGGGAGTTGGAGTCATAAATTAACACCAAATAAGTGAAGACTTATTTTTTATTTGTGCCGAAGTTTCAACGTACTTTGTAGGTCATCTTCAGGGCAAATAGAAAGAGAGGCGGCTGGGTGGACCGTGCAACTATTTGCCCTGAAGATGACCTACAAAGTAGTTCGAAACATTGGCATAAATAAAAAATAAGTCTTCACTTATTTGGTGTTAATTTATGATTCCACCCCTCAACTGTTTCCATCCTCTATAACATGAGTATTTTTGTGCATCTATTTATTATCATCTACTGATTATATAAATAGATAAATGTTCAGCTGTTTAAAATATAGTTAATTTCTTTGTTTATTAATTTTTTTGTATAATATGATGTTAATAACCTCTTATACTATGCATAAATTATTTGATAAGCATAAGTAATTTTGATCTTATTCCACAAATGCAGATATTTAACACTTAGTTAGTTAATGGGTCCTTTGTTTTCTTTTATATAAATAGAATTATTTTACCTAATTCATTTCAATGTTTTTTTCTTCTATTATATTTGTAAAAATTATAAGAAATGAATATGTATTTTAAATTTTTTTTCAACCAAGTTCAGCTTGGAAATATCTTATTAGCTTAATATTTTGTTATTGATTTGTATATAGTTTAGTTTATAAAGTTCTATTGTCTTAGTCAAAAAAGACAATAGAAAATAGTGGTAATGACAAAAGAAAATTTCCACTTAGCTTTAAACTGTTTATTATAGTAATAAAAACTATTTTTAGTCAAAGCCAGTCCATTTAATCTTTCTTAAATTCAACAAGAAGTATTTTGTTATTTAATTTATTTTACAATCAATGCTGGAACTGTGCATTAGACCAAAAATACATTCTTGCTAACATAGTTAAAAAATACTATTTATTGTGGATATTAAATTAAAAAATGATTTTAAATTGTGTTCTGGAAATCAACATAAACAAATAAATTTTATCTTTATTTGAATAAAAGTTGAAGCAATTTCTCCTCGAAGTTGATCAAAAGAAAAATCACTGCATATACTCTTACATGATACCCTACATAAAACTTATTTTTTTTATTTATTAAGAATTAAGTGCTATATTATATATGTTTACTGTTGGGGTTTAATATTTTGCTGTTAAATTTATTAATTCTTTGTGTTTTTCAAATGAATTAAAAATTATGTTTTTTGTTTTTTTAAAGATGTAAACATTGGAACTATCCAGAAAATTTACCCAAGACGAGCATAATATTGGTCTTCCACAATGAAGGATTTTCAGTTTTAATGAGGACTGTACACAGTGTCATTAATAATACTCCTAAGCAGTTCCTCGAAGAAGTCCTGTTGGTCGATGATTTCAGTGAGAAAGGTATGAAACATTTTAAATTTATTTTTATTTAATAAAATTTTAATGATAATGTTAAAAAAAAATTGCACATTTTGATTATTTATGTGTTTTATAACAGTTTTATGACTCTATTTTATGAGCTGAATATTTTTATAGATGATCTAAAAGATAAATTAGAAAAGTATATTGAAAGATTTAATGGTAAGGTAAGGTTGATACGAAATAAAGAGAGAGAAGGATTGATAAGAACACGCTCTCGCGGTGCTCAAGAGGCTCGAGGTGAAGTTATAGTCTTCCTTGATGCTCATTGTGAAGTTAACATCAATTGGCTTCCTCCTCTTCTGGCTCCTATTAAAAAAGATAGGTAAGTTTTTAAAACTTGTCTCAGTATCTCATTAATTATTTATTCTGCTATATCAGATGTATCGATTCTGTGGTTTTGGGTGGTCTTTCTAGTTAAACTGATGTTACTGATGATTTTCTAATAATATTTAAAATAGATCCACCTCTCATCTAAATCATTAAAATGTTTAATTAAGCTTTTTTGATTGAACATAAGTGAAAAGTTATATTTTACATTTATTAGTTATTTATTATATTAGTTATATTTTACAGTTATGTTTTATTTGCATATAGCAAAACCTGGAAAGTCAGGAAAAACCAGAGAATCAACTCAGAGAATATTTCGTTAAAACTCAAAAAATTAACATCTTGTAATTTAATATTTTATGTTAGTCAAATCTAATTTCAAAAAAATATATTATCTGCCTATCCTATACTGATAGATTTATTTTTATTTAGTTTTTCTGTATTTAACAGCAAAAAATAATTGAAAAATATTAAGTCGTTTAAGCTTGGTTGGCCTATTCATGAGGCTCGATTTCATTGATGTTTACAGGCTCTATGCCAAGCTACAAAATGTATAAATATCTGATAAAGCCAATAGTGTGTTATTTAAAATAGGAAACCTTGAACCTGAAAACATCAGATCAGTTAGTCTTAAGGTTTGATAAATATTAAGGCAGTATCTGGCTTGCTGGTCCCTCAAGGTTTGATAGGAAGAACAGAGAACTTGATAGCCTCATTGATAATGAGAGCATATTATGAATTGTCAAATCAAGAAGCATATGCTGGCTTGGGCATTAAATGAGGTACTATATTGACATATTAATAGGAAAATAATGAGAAAACAATTTCAATAGAAGATGAGGAAGCCTGACAAGAGTTGTAGAACAAGACCTGTCCAAGCTCGGAGTTCCTGCATGAATGTCAGAAGCGATGAATTTACAAAATTTATTATCTAATGTTCTATTCTCAAATACTTACTTCTTAATGAATTAATTTTATTTCAGGTCCACAATGACGGTACCAGTGATCGATGGGATCGACCACCAGACATTTGAAATTCGTCCTGTGTATCAAGAAGGTCATCATTTCAGAGGTATTTTTGAATGGGGAATGTTATACAAGGAAAATGAACTTCCTAAAAGAGAAGCCGACATGCGAAAGCATCATTCGGAACCATACAGGTTAGTTGGAGAAGTTAATTTTTTTTTATTCTGGTGTCATAGCCAATAAGCAAAATATTTGTTGTGGTTTTTTGCGGCCATAGTGGTCGATAGTCATGTAGCAACCTTGAGTCTGTTGCGGCTCATGTTCATATCTCTCTCATCTTCTTACTGGGAGTCGGTTTTTTTCTCTTCTGTCCACTTAGAACCACTTATCGTCTTACTGAGAAGAGATACCGGGAAAACTCCCTATGGGATGGCTCCCAGAAACTGCAGTTAAATTGGCATGCTTTTTAGTTTCAATTTTCTGTTGGGGTGAATTGACATTGATTTTTAATCTGCTATCATAAAATTAATCTAATTTTAACTTACTTTTATTATAAATAGATTTTTTTACATTAAAAATTTTACTAAAATAAAATGTTTATCTAATTTCAGGTCACCTACTCATGCAGGAGGACTTTTCGCAATTAACAGGGAGTACTTTTTGGAAATAGGTGCTTATGATCCTGGCCTTCTGGTTTGGGGCGGAGAAAATTTTGAATTATCATTTAAGGCAATGATTCATATTTATAAATTCTCTTTTCATTTATTTGTGAATCAATATCAATATTGAGTTTATAGGTCTACAGCACCGGTGAATAAGTGGTTGGATTTTGTCCAGAGAGAGTTAACTGCTTTCAGATATCCGGAATCGTATCATTCTCATAGTTTTTTTTGTTTGAAATGGAGTTATAATATAAGCAATAACCCCTTTTCAAGCCAATTCATTACTTAGCCCCTTATTCAATACGAAAATAATTCCATTCCGCTTACTTAAGTACAAGAAACTCATTTTGGAAAAAATTAGACTTAACCTCTTATTCACTGGGGCTGTAGATATAAGTAGTTGTTGAGCCTGTATTGCAAAAATATTTTCTTTAACACAAGATAAAAATTTTATATAATTTTATTTATCTATTTTTAACCGTTAAATTTTCTTTCAGATTTGGCAATGTGGAGGAAGTATTTTGTGGGTTCCTTGTTCTAGAGTTGGTCATGTTTATCGTGGCTTTATGCCTTACAGTTTTGGAAAACTGGCAAGGAATAAAAAAGGATCTTTAATTACGATCGTAAGTTTTTATTTTATATTCACAATTATTTTCAGTGTTAATCTGATTTTATTTTTTATTTTATTACATCAATGATATTTATAATAATTTTTTTCACCTTACAGAATTATAAAAGAGTAATTGAAACTTGGTTTGATGACAAGTACAAGGAATTTTTCTATACTAGAGAACCGCTTGCGAGGTATTTGGATGAAGGTGATTTGACAGAGCAAAAAACATTAAAAGCAAAACTACGTTGTAAAAGCTTCAGTTGGTTCATGGAAAACATAGCGTATGATGTCCTTGATAAATTTCCAGAATTACCTAAGAACATTCATTGGGGAGAGGTAATTATAAATTTGTTATAAAATAGCCTTTATTTTCAAAAGTTGCCCAAGGTTTCTCTTACAGCTGGGGCCTTAGTGCTGGCAAATATATACTTATATATATTAAATAATTTGTCTATAATTTTAGTTTATGTCAATAAAAGTTGTATTATCCTTTCTATTGGTAGTCTTACTAGTAGACTGTAAATCTCAAATTTGCTTTTAGCAGCGGTATAAATGCATAATGCCTTTGGTGCCTCTAAGGGCAAGTCAACGTAACCTAATAGAAGAATGATGTGCGTTATATGTGTACAACTTTTTTGGGGGGTCCTTCACACCTGCAACTCTACTTTTAAATCCTGTCCTGCCTCACACTTCTTTCAGTCCAATTTAATCCCCAATGCATCACCTGATGCCATGGAAATGGCACTCAATTTCTCTTGAAGGTTGAGAATATTTAATTATATAAATATGTTTTTTTCTGATTGTTTTCAGATGAAGAACCATGCGACACAAACATGCATGGATACGATGGGACAGGCTGCTCCAACGCTAATGAGTCTTTCCTATTGCCATGGTCATGGAAATAATCAGGTAAGTGTTTTAATCGTAATAAAAATTTTTGTCACTGTTCAATTCTTAAATAAGAACAATTTCACTTATTATTTATTTTCGCTACACCAAGTTTCCTCTGTTTCATGGCTTTCCTATAAATAACTTTGGTAGTAAATTATTTATTTATACTAACTCTTACAAATAAATAAAAAAAAAGTATAGAGTTCGGGCGCCAATATAGAAATAATTTATTATTTTCTTAATGTTCTATGTTTTATTAGTTAAGATAAGAAAGCTGTATGATACAAAATAAACGAAGGAACACCATTTTTTCATCTCCTCCACTCCTGTTTGCTCTTGATCGATCTTTTAATTTAAACTAAGTTTACAGTTTTATTTTAAATGAGATGTTCGAATATGTAGTAACAAAGTAATTTTTTTTTATATAAGAAGTTTATGAATTACATTACAACATTTATACATTACTTAACTTATTCAGAACATGTAAAATTCAATAAACATGTTCCTCTTTGTCAAAATACAAATTTTCATTTGTTTTTTTTTAAATACATATATTTTATTCATTCATTTATATATATATATATATATATATTTTTTTTTTTTTTTTACTATAGGATATCAGATAATCAGACACCTTACATTTGTATTTTATTTTAATTTTTTTATCATTTTGAAAATTTATTATTTAATTTTTGTCAAGTCATGAAAAGAAAGTTAAAGATCCAATTAGAAGTATTTTTTTAAAATTTTGTTTTATAGTTTTTAACTCCTTATCATCTGGCACAAAAAACGTGCAGTTAAAGTGCCTTACCGAAAACTCTAACCCTAACTACTTATCAGCTTTAGTATTATAAAATTATAATCGATTTAAGTTAAAAAGTTCCTATTTTTATTATTCATTTGTATATTGGCTTTTACATTATTCTAATAGGCGGATATCTCCTCAATTATCAGTCTTTATTCACAAGCAACTTGAATAAAAATTCTATAATGATTTATTGTCATAATGACTATATTATTGAATGGTTTCTGTTTACTTTTTTTCATTTTTAGGAAATTATTAATTTTTTTATGAAACTTTCTTTTTGTAGTTAATTCGCCTGAATGCAAAGGGTCAATTAGGAATCGGAGAGCGATGTGTCGATTCCGACTCATCAGGAATCAAGCTTGTCTTTTGCCCATTGGGATCAGTGAGTGGACCCTGGCAATACGATGAGGTAAATAAAAAAATCTTTTATTATTTTTAATTAAATTTATTCTACATAAATAATTGATGATATATTATGGTTCCTGGAGTTATTTCTCTTAAGAGCTTGACATATAAAGTAAGTATTAATTATTACATTGTATATTTGCAGCCCTGGTGAATAAGTAGTAGAATTTTGCCAAAAATGAGTTTCTTATACTTAAGAAGTGTAAGAGTTATTCTCATAGTTCATAAGCAGCTATGTCAGGTCATTGCTTGAAATAGATTTATTGCTCACATTACAACTTCATTGCAAGCTAAACACTAGGAAAATTGGACGATTATGTTTCCCTCAATATAATTAAATCATCATCATTAAATCACTCTGGAAGAAATTTAACTTGACCATTTATTCAGCGGGGCTGCGGATATAGTTTTAAATGTTTTGGCATTGTTTTTTATAAGCCCTAAAAAGAAAACATAACTTGGTTAGTAAAAATTTCTTTTAGTATATATGGTCTATTTACCAATAGAGTTATCAAATTATGAAATACAGAACTTTTGTAATAAGCAAAGTAATAAAGTTACGTTAATCTGAAGACTAGATTAATATCAAGAATTTTTTTTTTCATCTCAGAACTTATAAAATGATAAAAGTCTTTTATATATTATAATGCAATTGCGAAAAAAAACACAATGCAAAGCCTTATGTTTCAAATCTAGTAATACACCCACTTACCAGTCGACGTTTCGCCTATTCAGGCATTATCAAGACACTAAAAACAAAAAAAGGGGTTATATGAATCACATCTCGAAGAAAAAGGCACAATACATCCCAACGATTAACAGCCCTAACAGGCTCCAAACATGAGACAGCACCCCACCACCAAGACATTCAACATACAACTCTGAATGAGGTGCTGTCTCATGTTTGGAGCCTGTTTGGGCTGTTGATCGTTGGGATGTATTGCACCTTTTTCTTCGAGATGTGATTTATATAACCCCTTTTTTGTTTTTAGTGTCTTGATAATGCCTGAATAGGCGAAACGTCGACTGGTAAGTGGGTGTATTACTAAATTTGAAACATGAAACATAAGACTTTTCATTGTGGTTTTTTGCGTTATAATAAATAATAGTGTTTTTTTTTGAGTTTTTGGCTCTAGTTTATTGTCTTTTATATATTTATATCTTTGACTTTCATGCATTTAGTTACTTTAATTATCAATCATTCTAAAATATCCTGAAATAATCTTCCAAAAAGATCAACATTGGATTTTTTTTTCTACAATTTTACTGAAAAGTAGCTGTTATACCTAATTTATAAAAGTCTTTTTTTTTTATTGAACGGTTAACATAAGATGTGTTGACATGGAACACTACCTAGTGAGCCAGTCTAAATCATTTTTAATTTTTTTTCACTGAAAAGGTAGTAATTAATAAGGCCAACAGGTTAGAAAGAGGAGTAAGTCAAAACTGGGAGTGGTTTACTAACGGTGGTAGTATTTTTTTAGTTACTAAGGGTGGTAGTATTTTTTTCCAATTGAAGCTTTCATTGTTAGTTGTCAAAACAGTTTTTTGCTTCTTCTTTAAAATTGCCTTTTCATGACTTACTATCTTTTCCATGTCAATGCATCAATTATCCTTTGTATAGATCAAATCTAATAGCCATTCATCATGATGAATTATGAAACAGCTTGGGTTAACTTTTCATTTATTGAATAAAATTGTATTTCATATTTCCATTCTTCTGCACTTGCAGGAAACACATGTCCTTTATCATAAACAGAAAAGGAAATGCATGGCGGTTCATCCTCAGAGCCAGCACCTTTCACTGGCACCTTGCGACACGGTCAACACATACCAACAGTGGATATTCAGGGAGATACAGCCGAGTTAAAAGAGGAAGGAATGAGCAGAAATCGGAAGTTGATGACACGTGCCTCTTACATTGATAACAATTCCGAACTACTGTAATTTTGGACATTCCTCTGCTACATATCAATTAACTTTAACATTTATAGATATTTGAATTTTTCACTTTAATCATAGTAATTATTAATGTTGATATTTTCAAATACTAAAAATATATTTACAAATATGTATCAAAAACTGTTGATTTTTTATTTTAGTAATAAAAGTTGAATAAGTTTGATACACTATTTGAAATAGAAGTTTAATTGTCGATAGCTGAAAATAAGTTCTTTAATATTTTCTTAACACTAATAAGAAATACAACAGCGGTATACTCGTAGTTTTTCATTTTTGATATATTCTGTTATATGAGCAAAAAATTTGGCAACAAAACTAAATTTTATAGATATATAAATATGTGAAATTGTGTATGTTTAGAAATGTACGTAACTTGATTAATAAATTATGCTCATCAAAAAATGTACATCCGTAAATTACTAGATATAATATTTAAAATTAAAGATTTTATTCATCAGATTTTATGAAATATAAAAAGGAAGCTAATTAATAAAAAAGTAAATATTTTGTAGAAATGTTTTTTATATTTTTTTCATTTAACTGGAATTTGTTGTTTAATTGGTGTTTTCACTTCTTTTTATTTATTTTATTTTTTAGTTCAATTTTTCATTTATGGTAATGATTATCCTTATACTGATTACTTATTATTTTTTAATCATTACCATGTTTTCAATATCATTAAACAAAATTCCTTAATACGAAAATAGGTATTTTAATATAAATGCATTTTTAAATTATTTTTTCATTGCAGAAATTTTTTTAAATTACCTTTTTTATGTTTATTAAATAATAGTTTGCATGTATGCAATAGATAAAATGTAATTGTTTAGAAGAAGAGTAACTTGATTAGGAAACTATTTGAGAATGATTAAAATGTATTATGTGATAAGATGTATTGATGTTAAAGATATTAATTAAATAGGAATTTGATTTATCTTGGTGATCTATGATTCAGTTTTCACCAACTTTATTTTAAAAGTACAGATTACGGTTGGCACTGTATATATAAAATAAATGATTTTCTTAATAAAATCGTAAAGTCAGTACTCACCAATAAATGGTCTCCGGAAATTATTATCATGTTTAGGCTTCATTATTGTTAAATAAGAGCCAAATTTATTTTTTAAATAAATTAAATCAAAAACTATATTTATTTTTTAAATAAATTAAGGAAGTAGGTGCATTTTTAAATTTAAATTTTGTCTAGATAATTTTAAAGATTTGCTAGATAAGATTAAAGGTTTGCTCTAAAAAATTAGCGACAACATTCTTATTTTCAAAATAAGTGTAACTTAATTAACTATTTCAGAGCTAAGAGAATTCTTGAATTAACGTTGATCATTAATTATTGAATTCTGCCCTCATTAGTAATTATTAGAACAATTGTTATAAATAATTATTATTTAGCATGTCATTAATAGTCGATTAACTATTGATTTTAAAAAACACCTAGGATTAGTTTGAAATTTAAATTTAATCAATCACAATTAAAAAAATTAAAACTCGTATTTGAAATATTTTTATATTTTACAGCATGATTAAAATTTTCCTAGAAATTATTTGAACAAAATATAATTTTAATTATGTAATATAATTATATAACTGCTTTGAGACTGATTGTGACCCAAAGTAGCTTTTGTATTGTTTGATGACAGTTCGATTATAAACTTAGCTGAGACTAAGTTGAATTATTTATTTATTTTTTTCTTACCCACAGATTTTAATTTAAAATATTTACAAATACATAGATAAAAAAATTTTTATTTCTATTTATATTCTCATGAAGATATTATCGACCTCAGACTGCCATCCAATAGTAATAAGCTACTGGTTGGTGGGATATTGAAATTGTTAAATCTTATTCTGATTGCCTATAAATAATTGTGTCGCTAAATATTTATGAATTTATTTGGTTAGTAACTACTTATCACTATTTATTAATAAGTTATCTTTATTAAAATTTTAAACTAACTTAAAAATTCAGCGATACAAATAGTTTCAATGAAATAAGTCGCTGCTCAGCACTGAAGCTTACAAACTAATATACTGCATCATTAAACATGAACGTATTACACAAATAAAACAACAATAAATTTAATGTATTCATTAATTTTTAAATATTAACTTTGTAAAATTCAATACGTTAACGACTTCTGAAAAGTATTTTTTTATGAATGTTCAGATACTCTCCAGGATCATGAATCACTTGATTTAATTTTTTATTGTAGTTATTACAATAAATGTTTAAGTTTTCCATCTTTTCAATGATGTCAATTATATTTATTTTGAGATATAAGGTATCTCGGATGAATTCTAGTATTGTCTTCTTTTTCTATAATACATAATATATCTACTGTATTGTATTTATTATTGTATTATGTCGATTTAGCACCTTGTGGTCATATTGGCGCTATGTTTCTCATTTTCATCGTGTATGTTATAGAATAATTAAGGTGTTTGAGATTAAAAAAACAAAACAGTAACTCAGAAATTTAACTCTTTATCATATTTTTTGTTAGTTTAGTCACGCAATAATGTCTAACAAGATACTTTGCCACCCTATTTCTCATAGTTTTAGTCTCGTTCTGAACCTGAAGTTTCTGGAGCACAAAATTCCTCGACTAAACGAGCTATAAATATGAAAAAGTTAATTTTTGATATTTCGGAATTATCCACTTTTGACCCCGCCTCAAATATTTTAATTCTGTTTACATTTTATCAGTTATAATGAATCAAAATTAAGATTCTGTACTTCACGGGTTAATTTTTGTGGTTATGGACAATTTTTTGTTGTATAATTATCTTGAAAAACTAATAGAGTTATAAAGTCTGCAATATTTCAAATATTTACCGCAATGTGCAGTACGCAATCTGAAATTTCTCTTCACTCTGTTGTAAAACTTAGAGAATTTCACTCACAGAATTTACATTTATTATAAAAATTACTGGATGGTATTGAGTCAATTATTGCATGTAAAGATAATATATTATGTTCTAAATAAATGTATAATGAAAATGATATGTGTTTTAGTATTATAGAAGTTTTGTTTAATTCAACATTACTTGCTTGTTTATTGCTCTTTGCTTTCAAAGCATTGTAATGCTAACAGATACATGGAAGAATGTACATTAGTTTAGTTGTTAAAATTTAATCTCTCTGCTTCCACTGATGTCTTTATCCAAATTTATAAGATTTTTGAATATTTTATTGTATAAATATGTATGTATTTGGAGAAAATAGTCCATGCCCTATTTTCGTTTAATGTTTCTTTAATTTTTTTGATTTAGTGTCAAGATGTCTATATAATTTAGTTAGAAAAAGAATAGGAAAATGTTTGAAAGAATTGTTCTAAGTGAAGTTCGATAAAGTTTTATATTATATTCCACACATCATTGCTTTTATTATTTATTATTATTCTTATTTTTCTCTTCCAGAATATTTATTTTTACTTAAGTATTTGCTGAACATTGAAGGGTATTAAATTTTTACTACTATGAAATAAATATTAATTCTCAAGAGATAACTGTTACTGAGAATCGCATAAGAGCAATGCTATTTTAAGATTTATTTAGTTATAGCACAATATGATTGTATAATATTTTTCAAAAATATATATAATTATAATAACTAATGTAGATATTTGAGGTCTTCCAGGTGATGTAGGACTATCTTTTCTGTGCCTTATCTCAATTTAATATCTGTTCTTATTTGGTCTGATTCATTGCATATGCATTTCTATTATTGTATATGTTCTGGAATAATTTAAAAGTAACACCTTAAGTGTTGTTGTTTTTTTAATAGACTTTATTATTCAAACATATTTATTTATGAATTTATTCAATTGATTATTATGGTTGAACCATGAGTTGTGTGATGAAATCGAAATAGTTGAATAGCATTAGAATACAATATTATTTGTAATTATTGTAAATAAGTTATATCTTTTAAGAATTGCATTTACGCGAACATTCCATTAATTTTATATATTTATTGTTACAATTTATATATTTGATTTTATAAATTATATCTTTTTATTGATTTTATCATTTAATAAACCTTTTTTATTAAATTTTGTATTTATATTTTCCATAATGTTTCCTAATTCCAATATTAATGACAAACTAGCTAAAGATTCTTTTTTTTTTATTAAGGTGTTACAACCCGGTTACAGGTCTTGGCCTACTCCAAACGTCACGGTCTTGTGCTGAAGCCAACCAGTTCCTAACTCCCAGGATGTTGCAAGTATCTCCTGCCACACCATCTGACCACCTGAGCTTAGGTCTCCCTCTTCTTTTTCCATAAATTGGGACAGTCAGGAGTACTATTGGTATTTCCCTATCTTCTGTCCTGGCAATATGCCCTACATATCTTAAGCGCCTCAACTCCATTATTCTTACTATTTCAGGATCTTTGTAACTACTGTACACCAAATGATTTGATTAATATTAATCGAAAAAAATAGTTAGATTAAGGGCAATGAAAGACAAATCTTTTTTTGGGTAGTAAAAAAGAAAAAAACCTAAAAATAAATAATTCACAAATATTTTTCATATAATGGAGTATGGTCATTATCTATGTACTAAGCTTCACTTAGATATTTATTGGCAGACAGCTGTACATGGCCACTATATTTATTATATTTTCGTTATTACTTTTTTCTTTTTTTCTATCAATACTTTTATTATATTTTATTAAATATCATTTAAAATATGAATATAAATAATATAACTTTTTTATTAGTGCTGCATATTTAAAAATAATGAATACTTTTAGGTGTGACCCGATACAAGAGTTGAATCTAGGTATTTTAGAAGTTTGACCTGAAGTCAAATATTTCCCCTTCACAGTATTTTTTACTGAAAATTTTTCTTCCAATTTTATATGACCTCCTACTCCAGAAATAGTAAGACAAATTCATACCATTAATAAGAAAAATTCCTCTATCTCGCTTCATAGTCTGTTAAATCACGAGCTTTGAAGTTAATTTTGGGTGAAAACAACCATCTTAGCACCTTACCTCCTCCTCTCACAGCAACCATCCCACTTTCTATCTATATATTTCACAAATCTTTGGATTTATCTATATTTCCTTAATAAAAAAAATCACTTTTCATGGACAACGCCAATACTCGCAAAGTCCAAAATCTATCAATATACTCCAGGATTAAAGAAAGAAGAACTTGAGTACCTGTGACTTCAGTTCAGCAAGTTTAAGTGTGATATTTATTGTTTATACTATTCTATAATATTATAATAACTAGAAATGGATTTTATTGTAGCAGAAAAGAATGTTATACTTCACAAGTAACAATATCTGAATGCATTCGACTTTTTCCTCCCATACATCAGGTTTCTAAGTTGTCAATTTTTATCACAAAACATTAACACACTATCCACTTGATAAAAAAAAACTGTACCACTACAACTCATGAAGAGTCTTGGCTTTAGTACGTGGTAAAGACCATACTGTTTCTTAGACAGCGGCTGTGCAGGGATTTGATTTGTTCTAGATCACACTCAACCGCCAGATTTTCCCCCCCTATTTTGGGTTCCCAATTAATAGAGGCTGGGTGAGCCCCAAGAGGGTTCTAGATCCCATAGGATCCATCTCCGGACCCTAACATATTAAATGAAATCTGCCAGCAGTAGAATTCAAACCAAGGACCTTCGGGAGGCAACTCAGCACTCTACCACAGAGTCACACCGCTCCTCTCATCCACTAGACATTAATTATAACTTATGATTTGTAATCGATCTTCCCCATCTCTAACCACATTGATGTGAAGTACTTCTTTTCACTGAAAACCGCCAGCAATCAAGAATTTTCAATTCCTGCAGCATTAATTCTACTACTGCTATAGTCTTCCATTAATATTTGGCTATAAATAAATTCAATATCACAAGAAAGGTTGTGTAGTTATTCTACTTACCATTTCTAATTTCAGGAAAAATTAGTGTCCCAACTCTAAGTTCTAGATTTAGAGAAATGATTAACATTATTATTATTATTATTCGATACAGCCATCTATGAACTATACGCAAGAACGGTTCAGATTTTCTTAATCAAATTTTTATTTTCTTGATGTTTCGCTTTCTGCCAAAGACTTTCAACCTCTGGCTCCTACGCACACAGGTCTTCCTTTGGGAAGATCCTTCTCACCATCAACTCTACTTCTGAATCCTGTCTTGTTTCACACTTCAATCTGTCCTATGTTTGTCCTTTTTAAATCCTGATGAACCTCCTGAAGTCGTTCAGACTCACATCTTAGGCCAAAGCATTAGCACAATAAAATAAGTTTTCCTTATTTTGTTTAATCTTTGACTACACCCCCTGACCATTTCAATCCACTATTAGAATTATCCATTCAACAATTTTCAAATTAAATATGAATAATATTAATCATTCAATAATAAATTTCTATGCAAGGAAATGGAATTGAATGAGTAATATTATTTAAATAGTAAAATTTCACACTCAATAATTTCATGTTAATACTGTTAGTACTTTGTATTTTAAGTGGAGAAAAAAATCATATTTATAATTATTTCATTAATTTGGTAAAACCATTTTCCAGTCAATTTTATTTATTTCAAAAACGTTTCGATTACATAGTCATTTTCAATTTTTCCTTATTTTTCGTAAGCATTACTTATACTGCTTATAAGTCCATATTAGAATTGTCATTCTACCAATTCTGTAATTTAACAACATAAATAATATAAAAAACAACAACGACATGATAAATACAACATTTATAAAAATATGTCCTGAAAGACCATAATTAAATGTAGATACCTTTATATAGATGTCTATAATTTTAAAATTTCTTTCTTGGAGTTTCATTATTCTCCATGGTCAATCTCTAATCATATGATTAGACTTTGGGCTGTAATAATATATTTTATTTATACCTTGATATTATTTTAACTTTAAAAATATATAGAATTCCTAAAAGTATGCTAATACAATTGAGCTAATTATTTTTAAATTATTTTATTAAAATAATTATTATTTTGTTGTTGTTGTTTATATTATTTATGTTGTTTAATTACAGAATTGGTAGAATGACAATTCTAATATGGACTTATAAGCAGTTTAAGTAATGCTTACGAAAAATAAGGAAAAATTGAAAATGACTACGAAGTCGAAACGTTTTTGAAATAAATAAAATTGACTGGAAAATGGTTTTACCAAATTAATGAAATAATTACAAATATATAGTCCAGTGGCATCCACATTAAAAATTATATTTATATTAAATTGTTTAAATACAAAAATTAAATGATTTTTCAAGTGATTTGGAACTATCTTATGAAATAAATGTAGGAGGATTATTCACATCAGTTTCAATTCATGATGTAGGATAAATCGTTGAAGTTAGAACTAATCACTTATAGTAGACACAGGACATTCAGGGAGAGAGGATATAAACACAAAAATTACTCCATTCATATTTTTATTCTACAAATAGATTGATACATTTAAATTATAGGGCTGGGTTGATAACAAACTTCGATTAAATCAAATCAACCAAACACATTTCCGTTTTACCCTAAAAAAATATTTTATCTTTGGTAATGGCAAAAAGGAAACAATTTGTCAAAGATTGTGTCAACAACCAAGACTATTGATAATTTGATCAACAACCTTGAGTCTTCAACATAGAAATATTAAATATCAAATACAGTATGACTAGTGCCGTAAAATGGTCGGTCCGGAAACCGAATTGCACAAAATATATCTATTACAAATAATTCGTTAAAGTGTTACAATCACAAAACCCAGAGAGATACAGAGAGAGGGAGACAAACCATTAATTAAATTAACCCTACATAAATGTTTCCTCTATTTAAAAAAAAAATACTGTAAAAAAACAAATTCACTTTTAAAAGCATTTTTTTCTGAACAAAATAAAGATGTATAAAAGATGCTAAAACTAGGTGTTCTATTTAGAAGTCGACGGTGTGCTGTGCTTGTGCAGGGTGCAATTTACAGATCTACGATTTAGGCTAACATTCTGTACACGTTCGTTTTCCCTGTTGCAGGGATGTGGTCGAGTGCTTACAGTGGGACAAAAAAAATATAACAAATTAACAAGTATCAGAGAGAACCTATTCATATGAACACACATTTCTTTATTTATAATAAAATATTCACATTTCCCTTTTCGCAAAGACTGGTCTGGCAAATATTATCCATTGAGAAATTTCTTTGGTAAAAATGTATTCTAGGCTCACCCTCCTTTATCACTTTATACAATCTTTTAAATATACATTCGTAACATTTGGACTGAGTCAATCGAGTACGCTTTCCTCTTGTTTCTTAGGTAAACCACCCGTTGAGGAATTATATTCTTATTTTTTTCATCTTTTTTATTTTTTATATAATTAATAAAGTATTATTAATTATAATATCATTATACATATATAAATAAGTCTTAAAAACGAAGTTTCACTAATATGATACAGAAATCCTTATCTTTGGTATAACACTCAGCTGTATAATACAATGAATGAGGATATATATACATATATATGTGGTTGAGATCTGGAACCGAGGATGATGTTGATGACGCCTATTGGGCGGCGCCGATGGGTGAAGAGGCACTGGCGCCTGAACTGGCCCTGGTCGCTGCCATCGGTGACCTGGTCGCAGCCTCTTCCTCACCGCACCCTCCTCCGTAGTAGTAATAGCTACCATCTGCAACATCATAACGATTATTATTAATTACAAAATTTATTTAACTTCCATCATCTCCCCTCCATCTTTACTTAAATTTTAACATTTTATAAAATATTATATTTTACGAATCAAGAGCATCATAAAGTTAGTAAATAGGCAATTGATAAGCATTAATCAAAAAGTATTATACACCACAAGGACTAAGCAACTAATTTGTCAGTTTTTACATTCCATGTAATTTGTAATTTAAACAGCAGATGAAATAAAAACAGCTGATCAGTATAATCACAAGTAGTGAAGAAATTATATAAAATAGAAACATTATCATTATATCGATGCTCCAGAAGTATAATGACGCAACTGTGAAATTGACTTTATTGTCTTGGCTGGCTCATAAATGCATTTACTGGATGTTTGTAAATCGACATAACCCATATATGTTTATAAACTACTCTAATAGAAGAATTAAACCTATCTATACAGCATTCTATTAAGACAAATTGGAATTACATATTTTTTTTTTTGGTTGTCCTGTAAAATTTCAATTTTTGCAATTTTCATTATACTTCCGGAGCAGCGATATGTAATGTATTAATATTGCTTGATAAATAAATATTAAACTAAGGATCATTGTGGAAAACACTAACGACTTTTTTTAAGAGTATGACAATTTTGACTAATTTTAGAATGGTCAAAAAATGTCTTAAAAAATATTAAATTTACACATGAACTAAAAGCCTAAAGTAGTACAGATTAATAAAATAAGTAAAATGATAATAAAGGTAGTACTCATTATTTATAGTTTATTAAAAATAAAATAAAAGTAGTACTCATTATCTTATTAATTTTTTAATTAATGTTTTTACTTATTTAACATCACTTTATGCTTCTATGAATAATCGGAAACTATATTCGTAATCATGATAAAGAAAAAATGAAATTAAAATAACTCCAAAAATCATAATTATAAAATTCGGTTTGAACAATGCTGTCTCAACAGTTGTTAAGTAATAATTTTAGTTGATATATTAATCAAGTGTAAGCGGGAATTTTATTTTACTTATGTGATTTACTATAAAATAACATATCATCATGGTTAACTTTAAATGTTTGCTGTTGAAAAGATTTAATTTTTATGTTGAAGAAATTAGTCCGGGTAGAGGTCACTGAATGAATTTCTCGTTTAATTTGAGAAAATCTTTATTGATAGGCAACGTTTTGACCTATGTTGTAGGTCTTCTTCAGGGCTGTGGGGGAAGCTGGGGGAGTGGGTCCTCTCTGGCTATGAAACACAGACTTAGATAGATAGATTTAATTTTTAATTTATTAGGACAATATTTTAATATTCTTTTAGGAGAAAAAATTGTTTTATCTTTAAAAATTAACACCCAGATAGTTTTTATTGTCTCCTTAGAAGTTATAGTTTTGGACATATTGATAGTTTCTTTTACTATTTTATTATTTACTTTACTACTATTTATTATTAAATAGTTTAAATAAAATATTTCATATTATACTCATGGGAATGGCCAATCAGGGCCTTTTATCTGGTAAAACGATTAGTTATATTTTTTCCCACAAATAAATGCTTCTATTTATTTATTTTTGTCAATATTTCATTTTACTTTTTTAAATGGACTAAATATCATTACTTGTCGAGATTGTATATGTTGCCAGTGCCTATTTATGAGTAAAGTATATTGAAGTAATTTTATTTTGTCTACCAAAGAGTTAGACTACGCATACGCCTGATGTTATCTTCTGATTATTGAAATTATAATCGACTTGGTATCATTTCAGAGAAATAAAGAATTTAAAATGAATTGAAATGTTAAATTATATTGAAATATTTCCCCAATTCATGCATAATTTCCTGGACTATCCTCTGCTCCCAAAGATTTTTCTAACACTATTTCCTTGCCATCCATCAATTCATTACATAATTATATGACAAGCACATATAATTGCTACCTCCTTCATCATTATTTCAGAAGATTTTAAATTACAAATTTCAGAACATATTCAAGTCACTGATGGATGGGAATTATAAAATAACCTTCCATATTATTTGATAACCTTCCTTACTCTATGGTTTAGCTTGGCTGTCACCAATGATATTGATCTCAGTTATACAGCTGTATTGGGTATATATTTGTACTTTATCAATTATATGGAATGCAGCAACTGACAAATTATTTCTTGAAGCTTGTATCCTTACATACTTAATTTGTACTGTATATTTAAGATATAAAAAGTGCAGATAGTGCCTGCCATAAGAAAATAACTTGATTATGATATTGATTGAAAATATTAAACAATAATGGAGTTAGTAACATTTAAAATTATAATGGAAACGACTTAACGAGTTCTGGACACATACCCTTTAATAATTGTTGCACAAAAGGTCTTAATTTGATTTAAATAAAAACATTTTTGGTAACATTGGGCTTTTATTTCAACCAGAGGGGGGAGGGGAGTTGATCACTCAACACAATAATCAACAGTCGTGCAGGGATGTGATTTGACCGACATCAAAATCAACTGTCAAGTCTCTTATTAAAGGGTGCTCACGCCATTGAAGCTGAGTGAACCCCAAGTAGGTATCCAGATCCTACAGGTTTGATTCACGGCTGTTTACAGGATAAATAATTCATCTGCCACAATCCCAAGTTTCTATAGAAACTATATGATTTTTATTGCTTATGGGGGAGAACAAATTGTAGTCTATTGAGTTTAGTTTAGCGAAAACATTGAATTTGTACTGGATTGTTCATCATGTTGTATACTAGATGTATACTAGTTTACTAGTGTTGTATACTTGAGAGGGGTATTTCATGCCATATTTTTTATTTACATTCATCGTGACCGTTAATATCTTAATAAGAGAAACAACATGCTCAAAAACGTTGAATATTCGATCCAGAAAAATACTAGTTCACTGAAAAATTCAGAAGTGCAATCGTTCGAGGAATTGCAGAGCGTGCATTCCGTCAAAATAATTGAAGTGATAATGTCATCGCAAAGGTTGAGATGGTTTTGTAGAGTTGTTGGACTTTGTAATCAACGAATTCCCAAAAAGTTAATAAGTGTAGACCGGACTATTAAATGTCAGAGGCATATGAGGGCAGATTGCGTTGAGGCAGATCTTACAATTTCGGATATGGATCGTAATCCATGGACGGAGATTTGTATGCATAAATTGGTGGTAAGGTATCGAGGAAAGCCTTATTGTAATTTTTGTTTATTGTATTTGGTAACTATAAATGTCGGGGGAACATGGGCTAATAACTTGGAGGTCAGGGACCAATTGATCAATCCTGTTGAGCCATTGGAAGGAGAAGAATTTGTTTACTACAAAGATAATTGGTGTGAACTCCCTGGAAACTACTCAGGATTTGCCATTGCTTTGAGTTATACTGAGATTAGGAGCTAGACGATTGAGTTAAAACTGATCTTTCAAGTTTGGAAGCGATTTTTGGTGATAACACGGAATCGAATCTTATATATTCGAGGGGGAGGGGGGGGGGGGAGAGCTACTCGATGAAATGACTGCTATAACCTCGAAAGGTGCAGCATTAGTTTAGGTAATACTCACTGTTTACTTACTGAGGAGGCCTCCTGGTCCAGAAGGGTAGTTATAGCCGCTGTAAGCTGTCCCTGTGTACTGCGTGTATGGGGCGCTGTAGCCGTACTCGGTACCTCCGCCTGCAACAGAAGAAGAATAAGTGAGAGGTGTCGAGGACGAAGAGGTTCAAGGTAGGTTATGTTGTAGGTTACATTGAGTCTAGCATGTAATGAAGTCACTTACCTGTAGGAGGTGCGTAGTAAGGAGCGGTGTAGGTCGGCTGAAGGACGGTGAGGGCCGAGGGGTCCTGGGGCCCTGGGCTGGGGGCAGGGTCCGCGGGCAGCGCATCTTCCTGAGGGCCCCCCTCGCTGCTGTACTGGGCTACAAGTCACAACATGCACCAAGCTATAGAGCACTCTATATACGACACTCTATACTCTAACATACAACTAGGCTAACTCTAAACATGCACGCCTATTTAGCTTTATACTCGGGTCATCTTCAGCATAACTCAGCTAGCTAGGGTAGGCTATCATTTAGTTGATTAATATTTATTATAGAATTAGTCAAGTTCATTAACTCATTAGTTAATGTTCATACATTTAACGTCACTTTATGTTACTATGTACCAAGTAGGCGGAATTTGGAAAATAAGGAAAAACAAGGGGATAGACAATTTTTTGAAAAATGAAAATATAGTGAATTTTATATGAACAAATAGGTTAAAGTGGGCAGGTCAAAAGGATAGACTGCCAGAGCCAACTGAAAACAAAAGTAGCCGGAAGGATACGGAGAGGAAGACCACGAACAAGTAGGTGGATGAAGTGTCTAAGGATGCCTTGAAACTAAATATCAGGATTTGGAAAAGGAAAGAAACGAATAGAAAAGAATGGAGGATACAGGTCCAGATGTGTAGCGCCGAGGAGTAAGTTTGCTAATATGCTGATCGGAAGAAGCTACAGGGAGAGTCCTAAATTTTGCCTATAATAAGGGTAGGGATCTTTAACGAGTACTTGACATCGCAGACACTGGAACGCCATTTTACGTCCTCTTTGAAGGGCAGCATAACCAATGATTTTTTAAAAGTAATAAAAAATGATAGGGCCACCTGTCCGGCTGCGAACCCTCTACCTTGGGTACATAACGTTTTATGCTGACCATTACACCATATGGGGACCTATAGAATTGAGGTTTTAAAGCACAGTCCAAAAAGAACCATCTGTGTACTAGAGATTTCTAATCACAACCAAGCAATGTGTTAGAATCGAATATATGTCATATCGAAACATCATAGATAATATAAACAGGCTCAGATTAGCGTTTATAAGGCCTGTCTACATAAGTAGTAGTGCATTAGTCCAGGTTATAATCGATTTTAGCAATATTGTTAATTTTACATTGATAGCCAACCCAGCCAAGCTTGATAAAAAAAAATCATCATCATAAAAATCTTCATGCCGATAAAAGTTCATAAAAACAAAAATAGCAAAAACACAATATCCTATCCTAAATACAACCATTTCCAAGTCAAAGGCTATTTCAGATTTCACTTTTTTTCAGGAATCATCAACTAAGTTTTTGAGATTATGCGTTGCTACAATCAATGTAGATATAATCAAAAGCTGAGATAGATAAGTAGATAAGGCTAGATTGAAAGGATAAGATGGAACAGCTTACTTTTAGGCGTTTTCACGTATCAGATAACGTGACATTTACCAGCAACTGTCATCATGTTGCGGTTTCGAACTCGCATTTGACTTGGAAATCGATTGCATAGAAAAGTAGCAAACATTAACTATTCTATCGTTTTCTTACATAAATATAAAAAATAATGAAAATATTTCTAAACTAACATGTAAAAACAAAAAGAGAGAGAAGATAGTTGATGGTATAGTCAGAAAAGAAACATATTCATCTAAATTATGCTGATCAATGCGTACCGACATTTCGGCCTGAAAGCAATTGGTATATATTCGTATATCGGTATCTATTTTTCTTGACTGTTAATAAAATAAATTTCATCTTTCAGTTCTTGAGATTTAATCGTATATTCTCATACAAGACTGAAAAGACAAGAAATTGCTTGACGTTTTCGCCTACTTCACCATTTACTGAACAAACCTTCAAAGCTCCCAATTAATTACAAAAGACTCATTTACATGACTGTTATCCGACCTATTTGGAAATACGGATTTGAGCTTTGGGGCATTACTAAACCAATTCATCTCTTATCCAATCCTTACAATCCAAAATCCTTCGTAAAATCCTCAATGCTCCCTTATTATGCCACAAACAAACTCATCCATCATGATCTTAATATCTCATATGTTGCTGATTTGGCCCAAACTAGATACCTATCCTTCCAGGAAAAGCCATACATACTTGGATCCGCTAGTCTCTCAACTTGCTTACCATAGTATTCCTGATAACCCTCCGAGGCGTCTGAAAAGAAGATGGCCTCGAGACCTTCTACTATAGAACTTTATTGGAGTGCTATCAATGGGTAGTTTCTCCACAAGTGTTTTTTTTTTTTCATGTCCTTTGTTCATATTAGCAGTTTTACTTGATGTAATATTATTACAGTTCTAAATATCAATAAATTATTCTAAAAAAAAAAATCTTATACTCGTTAAACCATCTTCTGGCAATGTTTCGAGGCTATATTGTTCTCATTATCATGTCAAATTAATGGCGGAATATCTACTCAGTTAATGTACACGTATAATATTAGCACCCCTGTAAATATTGTTCAAGACTGGGTGAGTACTGAAATGTGAAAGAAAAAACAGAGAGATGTTAGCGAACTTTGATTCCCATTTGGCTAAGATTGAGATGGACATTGCAAGTTGTACTCAGTAACGAATTAATTCCTAAAAAGTTAATAAGCGCCAAGTCGACTGCTAAGCGTCCGAAGGGTTGACCGAGCATAGATGGGAGGATTGCGTTAAGAGTAGTTTAAAAGGTTTTGGATAATAGTCCATGAACAGAATTGTATAGGCAGAGATTGACGCGATCGGCATCGAGCCTTCGGGTTCGCAGAACCTAATTATATTTGCTATAAGTGCTGAGTCCACTTGTAAACTTAAAAAAGATCGATGGGAGGGCAGAGGTTTGTAAACAGCGATTGGTAGCATCGGTATCGACTTTCTGGTTCACTAAGTCATTCATTATTGTTATTTATTTGACTATATTTCTTTTCAGGACGCTCTTTCAACCATCTTCTAAATAATAAATATCTATATTGTATATAGTTTTTACTAATTGTTCTAGATGTACTTAAGAAGTACTTACCCGTGTGATGGTACTGGACGGGTGAAAGAGAGGCTGGATCTAGGACCGTGCTCGTTCCTAACTTATGTATTTCTTGCATGCTGATTGGGGTAAGGGGGTTCACTCCTCCAACTAAGAAAACAACACACACTTCTAGCAAGAGCAACAACAGGCAAACAAATAAACAACAAAAAACAATACAAACAAAAAATAAAAGCTATGGCCGTTCAAAAATATTCAAAGCACATATATGAAAAACTCATTCCTTCTCATTCTTCGAGATTTGATCCAGTATTCCTTGAGGATATCATAACATGCAAGGAATATAGTAGTAGTAGTGTTAGTTACCTATTGAGGTGCCGATGGGAGAGTTGTAGATGTGCGTTGCTTGGGCCTGGGTGATGGTGTCGTAGAGGTCTGCGGCGGCGGTCGGCGGGAAGCTGCCGGAGGAGTCGTAATATGGGGACCCGCCGCCCCCGGCGCCTGCCCCCAGCTCCGAGAACAGCTTCTGTTCCTCCTTCATGTTCCACTTGCTGGACCACAGCTGTAATCATCATCATCATTGTTATTAATCAAACAGTTTATCAAATATCAACAAGAACAAGACATCAACAAGAAGGTGAACTAGTGGTTAAGAAAGATTTCGAAAGAAGTGACATGAGAGAAATATAAGCATTATAGAGGTTAGGAAATCTGAGGCAGGAAGGAAAAGATAACAGGCTCAAAATAAGAGAAAGAAGTCTGAAGAGAGAATAATATGCATGGATTGAAGATAAAAGAGTTTAGGAGGAAGAAGAATGAAAGGGTAGTAAGCATAAAGTAAAACATAATAGTAAAGCCAACGGTTGAGCAGGGAGATGATTTAGCCTACAAAATCATACTAATGACGTAATAGTGTATTAGATCCCTTACCGTACTGACATTGGAGTACAGCTGATCCCCGTTGTACTGCGTCCTCTGTCTTTTCGCTTCTTCTTCGCCGTGTCCGTTCAGGTCTCGGTTTTCATCTGGGAAAAAAATGAAAATCATAGTATTTCTTAAGATATATTACTTAAATATACACAGAAAATTGGTAAAGGTAAAGGCTGATCGGATGATACTACAGTGGAGGAACTAAATTTCGCCTATAAGGTATAATCAGGATATACATATTCAGCTAGTAGCTAACACCCCAGTCTCAGGACCGCCATTTTATGCCTCCTCCGAAGGGAATCATAACAAAGAATTATATATTAGGCTGTTAATTCGTGACCTTGAGCATAGGAGATTGTTATGCTAATCACTATACAATAGGTGACCCCATAAACTATGCCTTTCAATCAAACAACACATCACAGATTTAGCAAAACTTTGAGGTAGGAAAATAAAGGACAGACCAATCAAATTCGCATTTTTATATAAATTATTAATCCAGAATTCTTTCGACAATGTAGGATTTTTTAAAAATGAATTAACCTAATTTGTAAATGAGGACTACGAAAGAGTACCGGAAGTGGAAGACTGTTGGAAAGAAAAGGACCTCAATGAGCGGAAAGAGGTTATGAAGGATCAGACTCAAGATGGCGGCGGAGTCCTGAGTCCTTGCCAAGTGGTCTCCTCTTCATCATCCTTTCTTTAATTTATATTGTCACTCCTCGGCCCAACCAGGACCGCACTTACTGCCAGCTTCCTCTCTCGAGGCCAGGGCAAAACATCTTTACTATCTGACTACACTCTCTCTCTCTCTCACACTCTCTCTCTCTCTCTCTCTCTCTCTCTAGTCCGGCAAGATAAACAGCCCCTACTGTCTTCTGTATGGGTTCTTATAATATATATTGGTTGTTCTTTTGAATCATGTACTAAAAAAATGTTGTTTCTATATATTCAATACCAATAATAATATTTGGTAATAAACCAAAGAAGAAATAATAAGTAAGGTCAAATATACAGTGAATAAGCGGTTAGGTCGAATTTTATCCAAAATGAGTTTCTTTTACTTTAGGAAGAGGAATTTTGTTGTTTTCGTAGTGTATGAGTGGCTTAGTCAGGCATTGCTTACGAGATTAGCGAGATTCTCGTAATACAGTTAACGCATTCTGGACAAAATTAGGCTTAACCACTCATTCATTACTGCTGCAGAAATAGTTGAACAATCTGGTTCATTGTTTAGGAAAAGACGTCTACGTTAGTCGAAATAGTAGTTCCCAATGATGATAACATACTGCTATGTATTGCCGGAACCATGAAAAGGATGCGGAGCGGGGAAAATGTGTCATGTCGGGACATGATGGTCAAGTTCCTGAAAAGGAAGGATTGGGGGGGGGGAGGCAGAGAAACTCGGTAGATAGACGCGGAGAAGAAAGGAGGTACTCTGGAGACGTACAGCAAGGAGGAGAGATCTGGCAGGAGATAGACCCTGGCGGAAGATGGAGAGTTCCCGAAGCGGCAAGGCGAATACCGACCAGTAACCCAATCTACCCCTGTCCACAGATAAGTTTAATTTATTTCCTGTAATGTATTTTATGGCAATCCTATTTATATATTTAAAATCTGAATCATTAACCTTGTTTGAAACTGAATAAATAAACGATCCTGATTGTAATTCTTTTGGTGCTTACATACCCCAGATACACTATTTATTTATGAATAATATATTGAAGGTATAATAGATGAGTAAATTAGTAAACACAAGAACAGACCTTTGGAAAGGAACCCAATTAAGATAAAGGCATATAAATAATAATTTGAGTACTCATCCTAAATGAGACTCTGGCATCCCAAATATCAATCAGAATAATCAAAATATATTAAAAAGTAGAAACATAGCAATATTTTAAGTGGTTGGAGAGATAAGAATAATAATAAAATATCAACAGCTCTGTATAGAACTGTATAGCATCTCTAACGCCTTAAAGAAGTCAAAATTAACAGCCTTTCATCATTTCCAGCAATGGATTGATATCGGTGGAGATCATTGAACCCCGCCAAAACTGAAAATGGTCGTTTATAAGCCTAACCGTTTATTTGAATATATTCTGGTTTGGTGAATGTCCCCAGTGAAGATTAAGTAACTGATTTAAAATATAATAATAAAGCTTAGTGAACCCGCTACCAATACCACTATTTTCTGCCAACAAATTCCCGTCCACGGATGACCATCCAAACCCAAACCCTTAGATCAGTCTTAACGCAATCCTTCAACCTAGGCCTCTGTCTACCCTCGAACGTTAACCAGACCGGCGTAACGCTTAGTAATGTTATGTATTTTATGATTCAAACTTATTAATGTATTCTTTCGTTACTTCTCCCTACAACTTTACAACGCCATATTAATATTTGCGACGATATAAACTCGGAATATTGAATACTTTGCAATCGCGGTTTGTAATATCCTAAATTCTACTATGGACCCATTCATTTTCGTGTCGAATATTCTACGCAATACATTATCTCCGAATACCTGAAGCCTGAGAAGTTAACAGCTACGCTTCACATCCTTAAAGTTGGATGGATGGTCGTTTTATGAATCCTAACTTTTAATTTCGGCTCCCAACTTCCATTGGCGTTTAATGCCAGGGAAAGGGGGCTGGGACTTCCCGGACTCCTGCTTTGCCCTCATTCCTGGGGAAGAAGCTCAGTTCGGGGACCCCAGGCAAATTGTAAATAGGGTACGAATGTGTACATTTTATTTTATTTTTATTATTAGTATTATTATTATTATTTAGTTTATTCTATTATTATTATTATTATTATTATTTTTACTTTATTTTATTATCATTTCCGCATTCATTTCTTTCTGTTACCGCATGTATATATTTATTTATTTTATTTTGTTTATATTATTGTTTTGTTATAGAATGACTGTAAGCTACATAGCACTATTACTTATTGCCCACAAGTGGCAGATTGTAATATTTCAATAAAGTGTTAATATAAAAAAAAAATAAAAAAAATTCGGGACAAAAGTGCGTAATGTCTAGTCCGGAAAATAAAAAGAATATCCTGTTAATTATTATTTATAATAATAGTACAGTATTTGTTTACTTTTTATTATTATTTTATTTTATTATTCCACCAACAATTTTTTTTTTACGAATGAATATGTACATTACCATACAACGGATTGTATTAATTAAATCCAATTTCATTAAATCGTCGGCCTCCAGGTATATCTTCCATTATTCCTAAATCGATTAGCGGATGGCTAAGCTCAGAACGCTGGGAACCCAGAGGGTGGAAGAGGGCAGCGGCTAATCTGAAGTGGGCAGGCCCGAGGAGATAAGGGAATGGTAATACCGTGCCCTATTCCATTGTGCACCGCTGTATGTGTGCGCCAGTGTTCGCGTGTATATGTAGCTATATCTCCACCGTTCAGCCCTCGACCCTTTCCCCGCTACTTTGCATTACGGTTTCAATGCCCAGTTTTATATCGACCTGATGAGAGGATGTCCCTAGTGTATTGGGACAGTGTATGGTAGTTAATAGTCGAAATCCAAGCACATACATGCACAGCAGTTCAATACCACAACATAGGTCGAGTAGTTAAGTAATGTAAGTAATCCTAATGAAATCTTAAAGAGAAAGAAAAAATACTATTCTTTCTATGGACAATGTCAGCAGCCATGGTGAATAAGTGGTAAGGTCGATTTTTTTAAAATGAGTTTCGTGTACTTGGAGAAGAATCGCATTATTTTCGCTGCTGCTCTCAGAGATTGGCTGGAACTGTAATTTTTGTCCATATTACAATTCCATTTTAAGTCAATTAGCAAATAATGTGTTTTCTTTCTTCATCCAAAAAGTATTCCCAAGTAGTAATGAAGCTGATTCAAAGTGCTCTAAAAATGGTAAATTGTTTTGTTTTTTTAGCTCAGTGGGTAGAGCTACTGACAATTTCGGGTTCAAATCCGGCTGGGGCAGATAAATTATTTAATCTGTTAGCACCCGTGAGGGATCTGAGAACCTAGAGATAAATGAAAGGCGACAATGACAGTCGGTCGAAGGTATAATATGGCGAATAAAGAGTAATGGAGCAGTCGAATCCAACTCGTTGAGCCTATATTAGCTAACGACGGCTGAAGGACTGCACAAAAAAAAAAGAAAAATGAAACAAGAGACGATGGATTTGGAAGGGCGAGAGGACAATGGACTGGTTAAACGAGAGCTGTGCCGCTCCAACCCGCCAGATTGGATTGGATTCGATTCGATTGCGTCCTTTCGCTATTAGTCTCTTTTACATGAAAACCATCTCTCTCCCTCTCTCTTTTCTCTCTCTCTCAGTTTCACTCTCACTCTCTCCCTCAATCCCTCTTTCTTCATTCTACTACCTTCTCCTGCATCAACGCTACGGGATGGCATTCAACTATTTTCAACTACCTAAGGATATTTCTTGTTGTGTCACTTCTAACTATCTCATAGGTTATTTAATCTTTAAAATCACCACCAAGCTGGCGACTTGCGGAATAAGTACTGTATATTTTTCCAGCAGAAATACCCACTACCTAAACCCCATGCTGAATAATAAACACCTCTTTTACTGTATACAAAATCGTGTTAACCTATTTAAATTAATCTATATGGTACAATATGATCTTTACATCTGATAGTAGTAGTACAAACTGCTGTCGCGTTTATGTTATAGATAAAATAGCACTGTGAAACCAAATATGCTGTAAAGAATCAGCTGATATTTTACTAAAAATGATCCGAAATCAGCTGGTTAAATCCATTAGTTTGTATTACGATTCGCAGATTGACGGAAATGCAGCATTGTTCATCACTCTCCATTAAAAACAGGCTTAAGTTATTTTAAAGAGTTTATTAGATATGCCATAATTTATATAAATAATTTATTAATGTTTAGAACAAAAATAATAAATATTATACCAATTGAAAGAGTATTGAAAGGCAAAAAATGGCAATTATAAGATAAAACAACTCCTAGACCCTGTTTAAAAATAAAGCATTTAGGGAAGCTTCATAAGTGCAGGTTATAGAACTTTATTTATCGTCGTTTTATCTTTGATTTATTTTTATCGACTTTTTTACAATAACTGTTAAAACTTTTCACCGTGAAAATGTAAATTATTAGTTTAATAAGTGATAAACTATATATATATATATATATATATATATATATAGAACAATACAAGTCTACAAGTCTACAAGTATAAGTCAATTATACACTATTTCTCTAACATTTAACACAAGTATAGTAAAAAACTGTAAGTTCAGCAAAAGTTTTTTAGTGCACATAGTGATTTTTAAGATGTGTCTTCTAACAGCACGTTGCCCAACTCACAACTGAAACCTACAATACTTTTCACTCCCAATAGAATATACATCTTCCAACAATTGTCGTATTTGACTACGTAACAAGTATTTGACCTCAAAATTACACTTATACAATGGAATTTTATCTTCGCTCCATTTGCTTTTTCATGAAGTCAGATTCGAACAGAAGAGTAGTTACGAATGAATAGGCCATGTAGAGATCTGTTACCAAGGGATCGGACACAAAGGGTTATGGCCAGGGTAGGCTTCATTTGCCCATAAAAATGGAAATGTCCGCTAATATCGCGAATGTTCCACATCTGTTGGCAGCTCGTTGAGTTTGCCCAGCCCTCGTGTTCAAAAGAATGCATAATTAATATCGTAATGTCATCATTGAGAGTCCTTAATGATCGAAATAGCCATTGCGACCGCAAACCGTGTCCGAAACGTTTCGTTTATTGTTTCCAAACGCTTGTTAGCAATTTCATGAATCGGGGAATGGCAAGCTGCTCTGGCAGTCCTGGTAGCTCTGACAACTAGTGATGTTTGTTCCGCATAATAGACACTCGGGGTAAATGATGGATAAATCATTCCATTCAGAACTTAATCTCTCCATTATCTTTTTACATGGCCATTAACTTGTTACTACAGCAATTAATGAACCATAATTAACCTATTAATTATTTGACAATTCTGATCTGATTAATAAAATATGACTAGACAGGGAAACAGTAAAACTAAATAGAATAAAATAGAATGCAGGTAAGCTAGCTAAGGGCATGCTTGTTATTTTTCGGATTCAACAATATAGAATTTAAAAAATAGATATTACAAAACTACGAGTATCTTCCTTCAATCTTTATTTGTGAATGTGAAACGTTGACGCTGAAGGATGAACACTGTCTTAAGGTATTCGAAGATAAGGTATTGTGTTGAATATTCGATCCGAAAGAAGATTTTGGTTGGAGAAAAGATCGCGAATAGGACATGGAATTGAATAGATAGGGTCCTAAAGGTTGGGATTGGCTTGAAAAGTAACGCAAAGTAACAAAAGTTGAGATGGGCTTGTAAAGTAACGAACGAATTCGTAAGAAGAAAAATATGGTAGGTTATATTAAAGTTTATCTAACAGATTTGGGTTTGGGGAGTTCCGTGGATGGAGGGTTAGTAAAGTATAGATCGGTGGTATCGTCATCGAACCTTCAGTTTATTGTTATGAATTTAAATATAAACTTTAATTTATTTTAACTAATAATTGAATTATATTTTAGAACTGCTTTGGATACCTGAGCTTCATCAGGCAATTTTAGCTCTGCAATAACTTTACAATCTCTCATCTTATACTCGATGTTAAGTATCATTGGTAGATGTACCTTCCCAGTCTAGTAGAGATTGGTTCCGCATATTTAAACTTTAGATATTTTTAATGTTATTTAATATAAACTTTAATCGATATATTTTTAATTGTCATAAAAAAGTATTGTGGATGTAATTAATGTAAATGAGGTGTACACATTTGGGCCAAATAAGTTGAAACCAAATACATTAGTAATTGCTCGATAACTACGAAGCTAAAACTGCTAAAGTTTTATGCCATAATAACTTTCAGATTAACTGACTGGGTTATGTATTAAAGATTATATGTTTTCCAACATTTATCAACAATTATATAATTAGTGAAAACCCAAAGCAGAACTCCATAATCAGCCTATTTAATTAAATGATGCCTGTATGTGAAGTTATTCAATTGCATCTTTTTTTGACGCTCCCCAACGATTTCAACAAGAGTATCAAATGAAATTGAATTAACAAGTTCAAAAGAACCGAATAATGAATCAGCATTACGTATTAATCACTGATATGTACAAACAGAAAGTGTAATGTAAAAAACAAAGGTTATTGCAGTGTTAAATTTATAATTATCTTTTCGAATATTATCCAGAGCATATATGCACATATACTGTAGTGACTCACGGTGAAATTCATCCACCCCTTAGAAAAACTCGGTTACTAAAACTGGTTCTAGAAAAAAAAAATTGGTTACTAAAAACTCTTAAAAAATTCTTCAATTTCGACTTATTAATTCAGAGATTCCATTAATAAACATAGTGCGTACCATTACAAAAAAAAGTTATAATGCAGGTAAGCTAGCTAAGGGCATGAAAATATGAGATTAGTAATCATAAGAAAATGTGTTTGTTTTTTTATTATCAATTCTGGTATGAGTTGTCGTTTCGAGTTCATTCACAAAATGTTTTAATTTTCTATTCGTTTCGTTTTTAATTTCATCGAAAATACAACAATCGTTGACCTTTAAATGGAAAAATAGTATAATTATGGAAAATGTGTACATTTCGGCAAATATTTCATAAAGAAATAAGTATTTCAACTAACTCTTTTAAGTATAGATGATGAAATGATTACCGAAGCATTTCCCAAAATTATATTTTTTCAATTTTAAAGATTTTTTGTATTTTCGAGAATATTAAAAAGATAGACTGACTACAGCACTAAAATAAATAGAGGGATTCTACAATAAATGGAAAATTAAAATAAATCAAGATAAAACCCAAGATATATTATTTACAAAGAGACGACCGAATAATATTACCAAACTGAATGTAAACAGAGCCTGTACCATAGACAATGCAGATTAAATATTTGGGACTTAATATGGACAAAAAATTAACTTTAACTTACAACACACTGAATATGTATGCAATAAACCCAACAGGGCTTTGTGTACTATCTGTCTACTATATATCCATAACAGGAATTATAACAGGTAACACAGGAATTCTAAAGTAAGCACAGGTAATAAGTTATTATTATATAAAGCCTGCTTACGACCTATACTAACATACGCACGCCCAATATTTAGTATATGTTTAGTATAGGTATATGTTTAAAACTAGTAACAAAAAACTAAAAATATTCCAAAACAAATGCCTTAGAATTGCTGGAAATTGTTATGCATAATATACTCTACTAAAGTTAAAATTATGCCTAAAGAATTATGTATACCTTATATTAATACAAACTATGTAAACGATTATTTTTTTTAGTAAAAACCTACTTACAAAAATATTGGGAACTATACAAAAAATGTATATAAAAGAACAAAACATTTATTATTTATTTTATTCCATTTTTATTGTGTGTATATAAGTATATAAGTTACTAAGAATGTATAGTAACGATTTTTGTTAATTTTATTAGAATTAATTTTTTTCTCTCTTTTTTTATACATTTTTTTCTTTCATTGTACATTATGATTCTGCATAGATACATTTAAATTTGTACAATTGTTTTTAATTCGAGACTTGTCTATTTGGTACAGCATGTAACTTTGTGAATTGTAGCGAAATATAAAGGAAATAATATTAAAAAGGAAACGAATGTAAAGTTAAAAGTTTTTGTGACTTAAGTCGAAGCGACAACCTGCGGAACTGATACCGTTGATTTTAATGTAATATAAGTTGAGGAATTTATTTATTCAAAGATTCCTATCAATGCGCTGGTTTGCCATTTTGTAGAAGAGCCGACATATCTATCTCTGTGTATGTATTTGTGTAAGTTACGGTTCTCTGGAGAGAAGAAAAAAAATATATGAAAGATAACATAGGTTTTAATGTAAGCTGTTCGATTCAAAACGGCTTAAGGGTAGCGTATAATAGGATAATGATGGTAAAAGGATAAGATTTGAGTTTTAGCCGTATTATAGAAGGGGAGGCGAGGGGGGAAGGGGGTTCGCAAAGCACAAAGGATAAGTTTGCTTTGTGGAGGGGAACTTGGTGTAGGACTCACAATACGCCATGAAGGCTCACAATAGGGCGCAATCCCCCTCAGCTATAACTGCCTTTTAATACCAGACAGGGCTGCCATATGTTGCGAAACAATGTAATTGTCCACTCTTCCTTACAATAGCCTTCTTACAGCTTTGTTCCCAGCATGGCCGCTACCCGCTCACAAAATGGCGGCCCTCTTTGATTGATCCTCCCCTCATCATCAAGCCATTTTCGGTAAATCCCAATGCAAATAGGTACATCTATTTCTATCTCATGTATACTTCCCTGTTAGAAAGTGTCCCTATGTTCCACCAGTATTTCAATGAAGTGGTGGTTGATAGGCAAAAGTATATTTGTATATATTATATATTACTATATAAATAATATATATATATACATATGGGGTTTGTATTGAACTGTTTCAAGTTTCTTTCAAAGTCAGTCCGTATCACTAAACGTATTTTATCTATGCTAAGTTATTTATTGTATTAGACGAAACTGACATTGGGATTATTAAGTCATAAGAGGCATAGAAAAGTAATATGCAATATATACGTGTGCATAGCAATAATATAGATGTACAAGGTATAAATTCGTATTATATAATTTTAACGAACTCTAATTAACAATATACAAATAATTACAATAAAATAACTAATAAACCGAAATAATTAACCAGAAATCTAATTCCATAAATTAAAATTCAAATTAGTATATGTTAATCCTTAAGGCCAGTCCAGACGCTACGTTTTGCGCAACCTTTTGTCTGCGCAGTCTTAAGAAAACGGCCTGAAAACGGCCCTACCGACAGAACGCGCCGATTTGTCCTTACAGTTCAAGGAAGTCTATGCTCTCTAGCTCAGTTATCGCTCCAACCCTACAGTCTTCGCGTCGGATTCTAAACTACACAGTTTTCCAATCTAAACGCAACGTGTTGAACTTTACAGACAAAAGATTGTGCAAAACGTAGCATCTGGACCGGTCTTAAAACAAATCTAACTTTTCGCATTTCAGCAATCAATAGTCTTGAACAATATTTACAGAATATATAAACGAATATATAAAGAAGTAATATTAAACAGTTAATTTGATTGAGTTATGTGGTAAAAAACATTTCATCATCAATTCATAAATACCATTTATGTATTACCAATCTACAAATGCCAATTATATATTTAAACTAGAGTGTTATTTAATATAATTCCCTAAAAGCCTGGTTTATTATATTTTACTAGGCATTTTTCACAGCAGTAAATAAATTCGTAAATATCACTTTTTTCGTAATTATCATCATAAAACTCTGGGATGCATTCCATTGTTTATTATGATTATGATAACATGATATAAATTTTGCTTTTTTGATTAGGATTTTTTTGTTGGAAGATGTTGACTTACAATCTTATTTGCTATAATGTTCAATTCTATGACATTTAATAACTTCATAAGGTATAGAGAAGAAATTAGTTGACTGGAACTTCTATTGTAAGGATAGAGATAGTTGGGGGTGCAGTCAAAAGAATCACCAAATAAGTGATACTTATTTGTTAAGTGTGCCGACGTTTCGGCCTACTTTGTAGTTCATCTTCAGGGCAAATAGAAGGAGCTGCTGCTAGATGGTCTGTTACACGGTTCCCGAGCAGCAGCTCCCTCTATTTTCCCTGAAGATGAACTACAAAGTAGGCCGAAACGTCGGCACACTTAATAAATAAGTATTCACCTATTTGGTGTTTGTTTTAACTGCACCCCCAACTACCTCTATCCTTACATTAATAATTTATAATGTGATATGAATAAATAAGACAGATTGTCATGCTATTGTAATGCTAAATGCTGCTCGAATATTGAGACGGGTACCAAGAGTAATCTCATATTAATAAACCCCTGGATCAAGTATGGACCTTAACACTTTGATCACAATAGTTGAGGTAGATACAGAATAACCCGTTCTGCCTGCATTATTATTTAGAGCATACGTTAAATCCCTAATAAACAAACCGGTTTTGAACTGAATATTTGTTTCTGATCTATTGTTCGTAACTGTCTAAATTATACTGTAACTGTTGAGATGTGAGAAGAAAAATTAAATAAATAAATAACAGATGAATTGTTATACATTTATTTATTTAAAACACTAAAATCACCAGTGTTGTTGCAGGAAAAAATATAGCATAGACAGTATAGAATCAAAACAACGCTAACAAAAAATGGATGACAGTCTTTCCCATAAGTTCATCCCTAGCTTCACTTCCGCAATTTAAAAGTTCAAATGAACAGTAATATGCCACACTTACAAATTATCTTTATTTGTCATTAATTTAGGCAATATATGCTCAATGAATAATTGATAAATCAATTAAAAAACAAAAATCACTTGAATAAATAAAATATAAACCAATCGACAATTAAGGCTTTATAAAAAATTGTCAGAACAATAAAACAAAATTAAAATATTTAGATTAAATAAATTTATTTATTTGTTATCATATTTATCAAGATAAAAAAGTAAGTATGTACATTGGGCCACTAATAAACCAGATTTGAGCATTAAAGCCCGCTATAATGATTGCCAAAGTAGTAAGCAAGATATAATGCCAAATTGAACATTATATTTACAATTTAGAAAACGAGCTTTTGCGTTTGCGATCGGAGGTGGGGCTGGGGAGGGGTGGCCTGGAGCGTTTAATGTGTTATCAGTTATTGAGGTCTTGTCGGAATATATCAATATCAATATAGTTATTATTTGGATATTTAGAAAATTTCGGGACAGAAGTCACTTCGGCCATGCCATTTCCCTCATCACCTAGCGTGGCTGTAATTATATTATAATGGGCTACAGTATTGTATTAATTCGGCGCCGGTGAGAAAATCATTGGCACCCTATTTCTCGATAAATGAATATAGCCTGGATAACCGATATTACATTATAACGTTGGTAACCAATGGCAACTCCCACTCAGAAAAGGCTCCAATTTCCCAAAAGGTCGTTTTCTAAATTGTCGGACGAGAAAGAGATTGTTGGATAGTGGTACAGTAGCCGGAAGATACGATATTTACAATGGCCATTGTCTTGAATTGAGCATTACAGTAATACAGCATGCTAAAATGATTGTCATATAAGTCCAAAGTATTTAGCAAGACACGATAGTACTTCAAATAGGCCGCTAATAATCCTGAGTATTTTAACTTGCTAAATAAGATTGCGGTTATTCCTATCTTCGGATGGATATCATTAGCATTCGAAAACCTTTCCGTCTATAATGACTTTAAAACATTAACTGCTTGAGGTTAGGTATATTACACGGATGATGGGCTAGAGGTAAGGTTTGACCGCGACCAGTGAGGTTTGAGCCAGTAGTAGCTGATTTGCATCACAGAGGGCAGTCCTGAGCGGAACATCAATAGTACTGTTCAATCAGCGATGGCTCTATCTATATCAATTATCTGTAACTAACCATCCGCAACAACCATTACCATCTCCTCCATCCATATTGTCATCTCATCTATTTTCGGCATCCGTTCACCTTTCAAAGTTAAATTAAGAGCTGTATAAAAGCATTCTTCCGGTTTGAGAATCATTTATTTGAATTTAAACAAATACTATGATCAGTATAAGTGGCATCCTTGGCGCCGTTGCTATGGTAACTCTAACCCTGAAAACAAGTGATTTAGATTGAGAAGTTCAGCTGTTTGTGATGTTATTGAATATTTTGCCAGTTCCGTTCCACTAATATCCTATGAAGTTAAATATTCGTAATTTATAATTCACCTTGAGTTCATTATGAGTCACTACGTTTTTGATAGAAATTAAAACAATCTGGTAATGTGGGAACAATATCAGGCAAAGTCATCAACATAAGTGTCGAAATACTGGAATATATACATTAGGATTAATGACTGAAGAAATATTCTCAGATGATATTTCTGCATCCAATTTAGGTAAAGGTCAGGACTGCTTGGGGGCGAATCTCAACCATATGTATTATACTGTTATCTTGATCTTCGCTATAAACATGAACGAGATGCTGGTACAAGTAATGGTACCGAAGAATAGCGGAAGACGCTGACCGGAAGCCGGCAGGGGGTGGGGGGGAGACACGGTCGCCAGGACAACCACCATTAGCCCCCTCCACCCCCAGGGCCACCCCCGGCCACGGCTGCTTTAATGCCACGATTTACATTGTCGCCATTTTTGTTCCCCGCCGCCGCCAAGCAGAAAATCCCACCTTAAAAGAAGGTGGTGGCGCTTAGGAAAGTGTATTGAGGAGTTCTATCAATTCTGGGGTTGTGCTTGTTTTATGTATATGCGTTTATATATGTCTATATATGTTTTGTGTTATTATACTATATTTATTATAATATATTCCATATGATCATAATATTGCACTTCCGATTAGAGACGAAACGAATCAATGAAAACCAGGCAAACGACGGATTATGAATATTTAGATTCATGCTTAAGTTACAAGGCACAAATGTGTAAGCAAGAATTATTAATTTTTAATAATTAATTTTTAATTTAACTAAGAAAAATAAACGCAATAATTAAATATTACATTTTAAAAGAAACATTTATTTGTACATTCAACACGCATTCAAGGGTATAGAATGCCAAAGCAACAAACCGGAACAGACTTCATAATAAAATATATCATTATATTTTATAATAAAAATTTATAATAAAAATCTTAGAATATATAGTAGATAAAAAATCCTTAGGTAAGCACCTTCGGAAAGCACGTAAAATGGGACCCAGCTTTTATGTTTTCATATATTCGTATGTACCTTATCCGAATTAAACCTGGATAGGAAAAAATTAGGATTCACATTTGAGCATGCTTTGTACACAGCATAATGTGACGTCAAATGAATAAACAAACTATAATACAGTGGAAAAAACAAAACAAAATCTTCAATTTATAAAATAACATAAAATATATGTACTGTCTAAGTTACACGTATACAGGTAACAACAGAATAAACACCCACAATTCCAATCAATGAGGATAAAATAAAACACCAACAATCCAAGGAGTTCCCACAATATCAGACAGCAACATCACTACAATACATCCAATCAAACCACTCTCGTTGATGCACCTTTTTGGACTGTGTGCCCACTTTTCCCGAGTTCCGACTCTTCCATCCCCTAGTATCCTGGTATTATAATGTAATCCTAGAAATGTAATACTTATAATATATTATCGTATAGTACTTACCCGCTGTGAGGTCCAGGTCCCGTTTCCTCTTGGCCTGGTGATCGGGGTGGTGGTGTGGCAGGCCCAGGATCCCGTTGATGCTGTACCTGTCGTGCTGCGTCGCCGGTGCGTGCGCGATGACGGATACGTTGCCACCGCTAGGCGGGCTGCAGCTGTTGCTACTCTGGACGGCGTGCTTCGCCTTCTCCGCCGCCTTATTCCGCACGATCCTAGAAAAGAAAAATCAGCTCATTCCAAAATACAGGAGGTGGAGGGTCGTACAGGTAATCAACGAACTCTACACTAAAGGATGGATTCATCATATCAATAAAATTAACAAGGCTTTGCAAATCTGAAGGCTTCGATAAAGAACGATCGAACTTTACAAGACCATCTTCTCAACCAACCATCGCGACTATCATATTAACCGGGTGCATGCTCTAAATCACTCTCCTAAATTCTCTAGTAGTCATCCTTTTTCGCACACCACATTTTACATGCGATACCTTATTTTCAAATACCTTAAGATGTTGTCTATCCTTCAACGTTAACGGCTTCGTTTCACATTATTAAAGATCAGTTGGAAGGATAATAGTTGGACCAATCAAGAATACCAAGAATACTTTAAATTAATGATGTAATTTTACTATGAGGTATTCTAAGCTGTTTTTTTGGCCCAGTGCCGATGTGTGAAATTCGTTCAGAAATTTTTGCCAGTTGAATGTTCGACTCATTATATTTCAGTATTAATAACTATATAAAAATTTAGTCAACGAAATATAATATACTATAATTATAGGATTTAACTGGTGTATTTTGTATTTAAAATATATGTGTATCTATTATAGCAGGGAACGAGGTAGCTCAGTGCATAAAGTGCTGGATTACTGAGCTCTGGGTTCCGAATATGAGACCAAACGTTGAAGATATATTATTCATTCTATTAGTAGCAGTGAATCGACTCAGTAGGATCTGGAGAAGACCATTCTGGGCTTACTCATCCTTTATTTTGTGTGTTCTCTTAATTTGGGGTATAAACGTGAGAGGTGAGTGTCATTCCTAAAGCACCTATTAGCAAAACCTTTGCCTTGAATATCGTACGAAATCCAATACTAATCGTTGTCTCGGTTCAGTTTTGTATTGAGATTTTAGTAATCAGTAGTAACTACAGAATACAAACTATAGAATGGTTCAGTAGTTGTGAACCATTTTCTTTTAATGGAAGTCTATTCTACCGTAATGTTAAAATGACATAACTTTCGCTTAGTAGGATTCATCAATTTCAACTATAATTGCCAACATTCATTATGTTTAATGAATGTTTTTTTAAGGGAGCTGCTCATGATTTTATCCAGAAACCGATTTCTTTAAGATTCTTATCACATTTGTGGAACAAATTCTATTAAAATGGTATTATTAATACCAGTGAGTCAGGCGATCTTCGGATTATCTGATGACATGTCCATAGATAACAATCTATGAACAGTATTACTTACATACAATATTAAAGTATATAGACGAACACCATCCTCTTGACGCACCTTCGTCAAACCTCGACTCCCGGATGATTAAACTACGAATCGAGGACACAATTTAGGAACAAATGACTTGAGAGAAGAGATGGATAAGAAGAGGGACACAGAGAGCGGTCACAAATGACGACGTGATCCGCGAACCCTGAAATAGGACGATAGCGACCCCTTGCTAGGGAGCCATATGTTAACTCTAGTTTTCTCACTTCCTAGGCTCAATCGTGCAACAAGCACAATGAGTCAGATTGATTGAAAGCAAGCTGGTTTTAAAAAATTATTTCTTTTTTTTTAATTTCGATTTATCTGAAGATTAGAAAGTATATTTAAGGGAACATTTAATAGGATCGCCTGTGGTGGAATAGTTAGCATAAAAAACTTCTATTCTGAAGGTCGTGGGATCGCAGCTCACCCGGGCCATGGGATTTTTTAAAGGGAGTAAAAAATCCTTGGTTACGCAGTGCTTTGTGAGGGAAGTAAAACGGAGATGCAACTCGGTGACGAGTCCTGGCCTCCTCTACCAGCTGTCATCCTGCATCTGACTACCAGAATATCCCTCTTGTCTACTCTATCCGACCACCTCAACTTCGGTCTCCCACTTCTTCTCGTGCCCTATAGAGGTTCTGTAAAGATTGTTTCGGAATGTCCTCGTCCTCCATACCAGCCACATGACCAGCCCATCGCAGTCTTCTAATTTTTAAGAGTAAGCATCTGCTTCGTTGAACATTGAGAAGCAAACAATTACAGAATTGTTAAATCTAGGATCGTTATATTTTATTTGTATTTACTTAACTTATGCTCAAAAGAACGATTAGCAGAATATTAAACTTTTGTTAAAAAACTGATCCTTTAACAGATTTTTGGAACTACTGAAAAACATTCTGAAAAATTTATGATTACCAAAAGATGGAAGATTTTCAGTTGGAAACTATGAGGGTATGGATCGTGACAGAACAAGCGTTCACGATTTCCCCATATTTTTTTATCGTGACATTTCGTATCGATCGACATATCCTGGCCCTGGACAGGCATATAATTAATCACTGCCTCTTGTTGAGGTGAGAAGTGCCCCGGGGTGTTGCGTGAGGTGCGTGGGAAAGATGTGACGACAATTAGGCTAATAGGTGGCGCTAGCGTCGGCCCGGAAGCGAGAGTCAACAGGTAGCCTACGCGATGTTTGTCATGTTAATCATCTGCGCTGTTCTCTTGATCAGATAGTTATTGTCATCGCCAGATTGCGCTGATTTCGCTTCTCTGTCTGGAGTTCTCCTTCCGGAATTAAATTGAATTAAGATAACATGTTTCAATTTTATTATTTTTAATGTAAGTGACTTACTCAGCCATTTAACAAGTTTTCACGCTTTTCCGTGTGCGATTATTGTTGTTGTTGTTTATTTATTTAACGCCAATCTAATCTGCTGTGGCTAATCGGACAACGCTACAATGGGAGTCATACACTTTGCCTATCCAGGAATAATCAGAACAGGAATCTTTCACAGAATTAAGAATCACAGAACAATGCCACCAAAAATGGTGTGGTGGTTAGCATAACAACCTCCTAAACCCAAGCAGGCAGGTTCGAAGTTTTTAAAGGAAGTGAAAAGACAATGGCTACGTTGGCCTTCGGGAAGGACTTAAAATGACAATCCCGAGCATGCGCGCTGTCAGATATTCGTAAAATATTCCTAGCCCAATTATGCCTCGAAAGGCAAAATTTAGGACTCACAAGGCATGGGATGATCAGCCATATCACCATCTAACTATAAGTAAATAAACAACAACAGAGGTACTAAAATAATCTGCTCATCTAGGCTGATTGTAATTTTTATTTGGCAATAATAAAAGATATAAATAATAAAAAGCCTTAGATCCTTCGGTTTCCATTCCGATACTACCAACCGCAGTTTGAAAATTTCCATCCCCGGGTTACCGTCCAAAACCAAACCCATACACTCCTAGATCACTATGTGAAAATACATATCTGGATGTATCTTATATTCTTGAGAATACTTACCTACGTAATAGTACCTTTTTCTATATTGTGATACCAGATTTCGCGAAACGGTAACTGGTACTTCCGAGACTTGAGGCATTGTTTTGGAATGTATCAATGATAATTAATAAGCGATTAATCGCTAATTAATTGACACCGGAGCGGTCGCCTCGCTCAACGGCTGTACAAGATTGTTAAAACAGCGATAAATATCGACTGCTGATTAGGACGTAGCGGCAATTGCAGCGGCTGAAAAACGAGATTGGATGAGATTGGAAACGGCGACTATAAATCTTTAATTGACAGCAAAGTGAGGGGGGTTATGAATCAAACAAGGCTGATATTGCACCGCGGTGGGCGTGGCCTATTAACCGAGCCCTCTCATTGGCTCCTGCCAGCTGCCCATCATCATCATCTTCAGGTCTATCAAGTGGCGTACCCTCTTTTTCGGGCTCTATCCGCTCCAAGTTTCGTTTTAAAGTTTATTTTAAGTTGTGACAATTGTATTCATTGAATTATACTTTATAACTAGCTCGTTATATGAACTGGAATTTTGGAACCCCCACTTCCTACTCAACGTTTATCAGTACCATGAATTCGTTTATCCTTTTGGCAAGAATAAGAGAATGTGACCAACAGACTCTCTGGTACTCGTCCTTCATATTTGGCAATATTCAAAAACCATATCAAAATAACTTCCGCCATATTGTTTGGAAATATTATAATAGAATTTAATATTAGTAAAATCCTTTTTAAGACACTCTTAATTACTAGTTATTATGAAGTTTGACAAACTTACAAATTTTCGTCCACAGACTGCTATTCAAATCCAAATACGTTTGATTTGCATTAACATATCTACGCCTTGTTGTTACTCATTATCCATTCTATCTCTCAGACGTTTATCAGAGAGCTCAGCGGTTATTAACCTTTTACGAATCCGCGTCTTACTAAGCCCTAGAACTTTACTAACCCATCTAAATATTTTCGACGTTTTCACATCTTTTATATACATCGGCTGTATGCTCTGCAATTCTGTGTTGTATAATCTCTGGTATTCTCCGTCGTCCTTTTTCGAATCATTTATTCTTCGCTATATCTTGAATATTCGAATACCTTAAGATGATCATTATTCAACGTTTAGGGCCATGATTTACACCCATAAAGAAAACTTAGAAAGGATAGTAGTTTCATAAATTCAAATATTAAATTTCCAGATAACAGTGACAATAATAGTGTAAACCAAACATAGCAATTGTTTAGGAATTCGTTTGTTACTGAAACAAACAGTAGACCTTGCTCAATCTTTGACTTCGTCAAGTAATCATCTAAAGTACAATGATTTCGTTATTTAATTTTATCAATATTAATACTGTATTTTCTATAACATTTTTTCTGGATTTTTTATAATTTTACAATTTTTATTTCTTAATGTATTTCTTATCATTTTCTACATTTACCCATATCATTTTTTACATTTCCCATTTTAATATTCAGTTTATATTTTTTATCTTTATTACCTTATTTTTTATTTTTCATCACTTTCTGTTTTATTATTATTTTATTCTTCATTATGCATTTTACTACCTTCCTAGTTGTTTATACTATACACTCATACATTTTAATCTTTATATTTACCTTGCTCTGCAATATTTATCATTTTTATTTTCAATTGCCTGTATTCACCATACTTTTGTTTATTTATATTTACTATATTTTAATATATCTGTACCATTTTTATTCTTAATTGTCTATATTTTACATATAACCCTGAAGAAGACCTACAAAGTAGGTCGAAACGTTAGCTACTTAATAAACCTTTCTCCGATTCTAAGATAAATTCATTGACCACTTTCTTCCACATATATTATCAAGGTCAACAATTATCTTTCAGTACAATGATTTTCGTTTCAGATATTGGTTAACTTACACCAGCAACCTAAAGCCAAAGCTAAAAATCTCTCAGTTCCAGAAATTTTTACGTTACAACTTTGGTTTAGCGACTTATTTATTTATTATTTCTATAATAAGTAAAAACATAAAGCAGTAATAAGTATTAGTTCAATACAAAGCTTATTTTTTAATATTATGTGGAAGGTCGAGAATGCGGCATGCCACTGTAACATCGATTACCCATAGTAGCATTAAGTGACGTTAAACGAATAAACATAAAGAAGCTCCATGCTCAATAAGAAGTAAAAAAAAAGGAATATTCAGTATTTAGAATACGTTTCTCAACTCATTTGAGGATAACCTAAACATCAGTCTTCACATTTCTGAAACACCAGTGAAGTTAATATCATTCAAAAAGCTAGTAGCGGACGTTATAAAGCAGTTTATTGGCCGCTGTGGGGACGAGGGCGGTCACAATCGGGATTAGGGACGGTCCTGGGGGGCAGCAAAAATCGAGCGGGGGGGCGCACACACCGCCACGTGACCGTATTCATCATCTTCGTATTAATACAATACCCGACTTCTGATCGAATCGGATTGATTTCCTCTCTCTCCTTCATTAACATAATGGCATCCTCCGTCATTGTTCTGATTCACCACCGCCAGGGAGACCAGACGTTGCTGCGCAGGTAGCCGCTGCGGCAAGAAAGAAGAGCTAATGAGATAAGTTAAGAGAGCTCTATATCGTGGCCCCCGGGGACGGCAACTCCTCGAAAAGAGTCGGTTATAGCCGCCCCCTCCAAGAAGTGAACTTTCGAGAAAACTGCCTCTTAAATAAATAGCAGCCATTAGGGCCAGCCTCAGCCCTCTTGCTTCCACTCCTTCCTCCTTCTCCCCCCCCCCCCCTCTTCTTCCTTCTACTTATCCTTATTCTAGTCCTTATTCCCCCGAAACCTTGCTCGTTTATTTCTTCCCGACGCTTATCCCTTCCTTTACTGTCCTTGAAAACTCGAATCCTGGCGATATCTTGTAGAGTCTTGTTACAATCTTCAAGTGATTCCCCAAGAAATCGTTTGGAACGAAATGTAGTTATATGGAATGAATGAAAAGTACAATCCGCCAATAAAAGAAGAGAAATAAAACCAAATTAAAGACGCATAGGATAAAATGTGTCCGTTTTGAGTTCGTTTTAAATTGTATTTTTTCCAATCACTAGATTAATAGAAAAATATTATTTAATTTATTGAAAATTCCAAAGTCCTAGTTGCAAGAGGAATATATTCATAGAATACGAAGTCAACGGGACGCCTCAAACTAACTTCAGATTATCCAATTGGCGTCTGATATCCTAAACTTGCCCCGCAGCCTCAATTCCAAAGTATTTACTTAAGTAATTTACTGCTAACTACAATACATTAATATGGATGTAACTTCTGCTATTGCATCTTTTCTTCTGAACCCATAAACGATTCAGGGATGATATCGAATAAATTCACGATCGATCCAAAGAGTCGAATCCGAAATCTACTTACTTCTTTCTCTACTGAGCAATCCCATATCTATTAGGGTGTATAAAATTCAGAGTGGAATTAAAGGATTTCGATTGGCTCGGCAGTCTAACATGCCAGAAACATTACCACCGCATTCAGGGAAAGGTGTAACGGACGGACCATTCCCCATTGGTTTGAGAAATTTTCAGTCGGTTATATATATGGATATTCATCTGTTGTTTTAGTAAATAACCATTCCTATTAGAGTCACTTGTGGTTTAGTGGTTAGCATAACAACCTACTATGCACAATATCGTGGGTTCGCAGCCCCGCATGTGACATACTATTTCCTAAAGGAGTAAAAAATCCCTAAAATGGAGGACTCGATCCTGCGCGGTGTCAGGAACTAGCTAAAGATTCCTATCCTAATTTTACCTGAAAGTATAAATTTATGGCCCCCACTGAAGAATCGCCTAATTAGCCATTGTAGCATAAAGTAACGTTAAATGAATCAATGACCGTTTCCTAATAAGAACGGACTTTACATATAAAATGATACAATACATATATTCACATATGTGCATATATAATAATATAATTGTTAAAATTAGCGATGTCCTTATTAAAGGTTTGTGAAAGCCTTCTTGCACGGCACTCTAAAGCATTCATAGACGAAGAGGACAAGAAAGAGGATCCGGATAAAGAGGAGGAGGAGAAAGAGGGACTAATAGATTATTTATAAGGGCCGGAGAGATGTTAATGGCATTAAGCGCGCCCTACTAATCCCCCACAAACCTCAACCCATTTGCCACTTAGGAGTGGAGATGGCATTGCCACTTAGTAGTGGAGATAGCATCTCCATCGCTTCATCCAATTCCACTCCCATTGAGGACCCTTAATCCCTTTTGTCTCTTGTATCTTTTACTTGCTAAAATCATGGATGACAGTTATTTCAGCCAATTATCCGCCTCTGAGGGTCCTTCTGTCGGGCGGCCTTATCTGATCCTCTGCGCGTATGGTATCCTCCCATCATCTATCTTCGATATTATTTACATCATATCGATCGGCTGATGTTGACAAATACCTTACGTATGTTATTTGATATACGCTGAAGTTCACGGGTTCAAATCCGGCTTTGGCATATAAATTATTTAATCTGTTAACAACTATATAAGGACCCTGTGGACTCTACAGAACCCACTTGGGCTCACCCAGCTTTTAAAAAGTGGGTACCCTTCAGTTGGAGGAAAGTCAGGAAGAGAGGCTTTGTTATTTGCCGATTTTTAATAATTTTTTTATTTAACTAATCGAGTATGATCAAACGAAAGATTAAACGAAAAGTAGTTCCTCGAATTGTAGATCCGTTGGTAAGCAACGCCGATAAAATACTACATCACTACAAACTTTTTTATAAAATTTAAAATTATATAGAAATAATTTAAGTCAATAACTGCGATATTTATAATTTATTCTCAAAAATATGAAGATGGCATGGCTGACAGTTAAATATCCAATCGCATAAATATCTGGAGTATCTCCTTCTAGATAAAACATCATCGAATCATATACAAAGTATCGAACAGTTTTGATTTCCAATCTATAGCGATTACTTTAGAGTTGATAACTGATGCGAAATTCAATATAAAATTATCTAAAAGGTATAAAAATAATTTATAATGACATAGGTAAAATACGTTTGGCGGTACGCACTGAGTTTGCACGGATCTTGAAACAGTTTTTCGAACCGAAAAAAGTGGTGTTTTTCTCTTCTAATAAGTTGCATTTGTATCGACGGCATTATGCTAACTATAAATACTTTTAAAATCAGTTTTGGAACATCGTAACCAAAGTCAGACATCACAAAACTTAGTGCTCCCACTGTAGCATCGTCCGATTAGACGTTAAATAAACAGTACTAATAATTATCATTTTTAATAAAAAACTTAATTTTTTTCCACAAATAAAACAAGAAAAAATAAATAAAATACGAGTAGACAATAACAACGGGAGTCAATTCACTGCGGTATAGTAATTTACGAGGTAGCGTGGCTGTGAATGGAGAGCGGATATAGAGATATACTCGTGAGTGGCTTCTGTGAGTGGACAATCGACTCCGAGAGTACAAAGGGAGGACTGAGGGCCTAGGACTGACCTGACCCCACGGGCTGAGTGGAATCCAATGGACTACCAGTCTATAACTGCCCCGCCAGCACAGCGTGGGACTTTCTTCCTAAAACTGGAAACAGAATTGAAAAGGTGCTGGTAGCGCGAGAGTTCCTCCCCCCGTCTAGTGACAGGTATTGATGTGACTCCGGACCAGCTGCTTCGGGCTCAATCACAGGCCTTTGTTGTCCTGTTTATTTGTCTGTTTGTTCACTCATTCGGAGCAGGCGATACTTGTACCACAACAGTTCATCTGCTATGATCATCCCTAATCTTCATTAACTCCTGCACCAGATAATAATAATGCAGAGTGAACCCTAGTGATATATTCTGACGTAGATAACTCGGACGGTTCAGCGCTGTCAGTAGTTGCCATAGTTGTCAGTGGAGTTAACGCGAATTATCTTTATGGTTACAAATATATAGTAATTATAATAAGGCTTAGCAAACCAAAAGGCGCGAATTATCTTTATGGTTACAAATATATAGTAATTATAATAAGGCTTAGCGAACCAAAAGGCGCGATGACACCAACCTCTGCTTACAAACTTCCATCCACAGACTACTAAACCCAAATCCTTAATCCTACAACTTGGGCGTTTACCATTTGTCTTAGCACTTATTACATGGAAGTGAAACGTGGCCATTAACTTTAAAGGATGAATAATTTCTTAAGATTTTAGAAAATAAGGTGTTGCACAGAATTCATTAAAGGATGAATCCTCTAGAGCAGTGGTTTCATTCTTTCCATTCTGGGGCGCATGAGTAAAAGCCAGGGAGGGGGAGGGTGGCGCGATGCCAGTTGAAAATGAAAAATTCTGACTTATTTTTATTTATTTCTCTCATACCAGTACTTCTTTACCCTAAATTGAAACTTATAATGTATTTTGTGATTGTATAACTAAATAATTTTTTTTTTTAATGTAATACTTATTATATTGTTTTTTCATTTGTTCATTACAATTACAATTTATTGTGCAACGGGGGCTTAGTAGGAAATTTATATTAACAGGGGAAGCATGGAAGGTTTTCATTTGAGCTCATCTTGTTCCGGTGGTAGAAAAAAGTTTGAAAACCACTGCACAAGAGAATTTAGGAGATTACACAACGCCGAGATAATTGAAGTGATATTGTTAAGAAGTTGAGGTGAAAAATCTTGAAAAAAAATTAAAGGGCTGTTTTTTTATTCATTTATTGTCACTTTATACTGCTAGAGTTATAACAGATGCTTCTATAGTGGGAGTCTTTAATTTTCCCTATTTAGGCATAACTAGGATACGGAGCATTGACGAATACATGACACCTCACAGGCTCGGAACCTCTACTTTACGTCCCTTCCGAAGGACGGCATATTTAAAGGTCTGACCTGAATCCACTTCTATTAATTGGAGATAAATATATAAACAAATTTATGCATATATCTAATCTCTTTTTAGTCGAGGAGAGAAGGCAGGAGGGTCGAAGGGCAGGAGCCAACTTTAAAATGAAACGACTGAGGCAATTGTTAGTAGTTAGTAGTTAGCATTAACTGCTCCCTGATGACGCTCAGTTTGCCCTAACTGTCTAATTCCAGTCCCAACGATATTGCGGCCTTCCATATCCTCGCTTCTAGGGCGTATTATTGTTCTCGTTCTATCTCAGTATCCTTCCGGAGTTCTCTCTGGTATATCTGCCCAAGCCTTCCGTCGATATAACCTTAATCTTGTAGAGCCTAACACTGATTGCAATTCTACTGCAATCATAAATTGGATGTGTATTATACATCTTCAGCACCAGTGAATAACTCAGACATGTATCGGAGTTTTATCTATCAATATAACAGTGTATATGTATTTTTTGGAAGGGTTTTGTCGAAACAAAGGAATGGATAAAATCGGAGTATAGTCTATACAAGAATAAAAGCATCCAAATGAGTTCAAACCAATCCAACTCAGTAAGACCATTAATGTAATTTTCTGCTCATGTTAATAAAATCATTAATAGCACTATTATTATTATTAAGGACAGCGAATTCGAAGATTCGATGCCGATACAATCAATCACAACTTGCAATTCAAACCATCTTCATATTCAGGATGCTATCAATTCAACCATACTAACTGGGTGCTTCGTTCTGTATCACCTCTCCAGTGAACTCTGGTATTTTTTCGGACCGAAGATTCTATGCTTTCAAATATCTTAAGGCATAGGTTTGAACATCCGACTATTATATATTAGTTCCAAATGCCCAAAATAGCCAAATCAAACTTCAACAGAGGTTGGTAAGTTTTCTAACCAGAGTAAGAAGGTCGGGATTTATTCCGTGGCTCCTTAGTAGTCACAAGGTTGCTAAGATAGACGCTCAATGACCATCGAGCCTCATAGTTGAGGAGCTTGTCTCTTTTAAAATAAGCTTCTCTCTTATGTTTGAGTGCCAGAAATCGTTTCAGTGCATAACGACACTAGTTATCCTCCCTGAACAACAGTTGATTATGAGCTATCTAATTCCTTTAACCTTCATACTCCCCAACAATACGGTGATCAGACAGACCAGAGGCTCGCAGTGACTACACCGACAGCCCCCGATCCCCTCGAAGGCAGTTGATAAATTCGATTATAGATGGCGACAATGGAGCGCTACCATCTGGGCACATCAAACTCAGATTACCCTCCCTGCTTCCAGCACAAGTGCATTAGCTCTCTCCCAGTTAGCTTTAATGCGTCCACTCTCCTGGCTCTATATTAATTTGTATAGTCCCTCCTCACCCCTAACCACTCTATGTGCAGTCTCTATAAAGTATTAAGGTCTGCTATGATGTTAACGGACTTGTATACGTTATGTCGACACGGGTCAATTGCAATTTCTCATGATTAGGTCTATTGGGTTATTATGAGAATGTGTATACATAATTGTATAAATAATTTGTAATAGTGTTGTTACTTCCTCCACAAAATTAAACCAATGGGGCTCAAGTGGTATAGGTTGGATGGAGAAGGAACGATGAAGAATGTTAACATTTTGGAGACTGAACTGGTGTAAGGGGGTAAAGGAAGAAATAATGAACAGAGTACAGTATGGAGGAGACAAAAATATATGTTTAGAGACAGTATTTGAGTAATCCCTAATTCTACAGAATTCAAATATTTAGGATGCATTATAACAAACGATAAAAATAATAAGGCAGAGGTACATGCTAGAATTGCTATTGAATAGGAAATAGGCACTATTATTCATTGCATGAACGCCTTGTTCGCAGGGCAAAAAAGTGATTCTATACAAGACAGTAATCAGACCAACATTAGTCTATGGGAGTGAGACTTGGGCCCTCACGCAGCAAGCAGAGAATCAGATCAGCTGAAGGGAAAGAAAAATCCTAGGAAAGACTTTTGGTTCAGTACAAGATAAAGGCAATGGCGAATTGGGAAAAGTAAAGAACCCTTGAACATGTATCAGGAATACGACATTGACAGTCTAATAAAACTTGTTTAAACAGTTTTAATTTATATTAAATCACCCAGAATTTAGTGTAGTAGTAGTAATAGTAGTTGTATAATGATCTGACAATAATAAAAATATATAGATTGTATTTATCAAGTACCAATTACTAATAAAATAATTTAAAATGTAATTTTTTTGCTTCGATATAATTAATTATAACAGTACATAATTTAAATTATAAACATAATATAGAATTGAAACATCCATAATTTCCTACTCCTTGCTTCTATTGTGACTGATTTACTACTTCCATCTATAATGTTTACTATGAATATATCCTTGACGCGTTTTCTGACTTTTTAATGTTTTTTGAATACTCAGGATGCAAAGGAAGGACGATAGGTAAGGAATGGAAATTTTAATAATCTAGGAAGTCTAAAGGAGGGCTACGCATATCCACAATCTCAAGTTCATCCAAAGTCATTTTGATGATTTAAGAGATTCTTTGATAAATTTTTTAATTTTGTTAAAGAAATATATTATTCATTTGGTTCATTAAGATATAAATAGACAATAAAGAGACCTGGCTTGGTCACATTGTTTTGTTTTCAACATTGAAGATTCTACGGAAGGTAGTGATTACTAAGGACAATTGTTATCATCATCTTAGTAGGTACGCAAGGCACAAGTGATTAACGTAAATACAATCAGATGATGGTTCATTATAACCAAATACTAATATAATTCACTGATGATTAGAATTATCATAAGTGAGCTACAATTACATTATAAATCCGCTTAGCAATACCTAACAATAATGACAACATCGACAGGTGTCATTATTGTTGTTGACGACAGTTGAAGAATCCTGGAAGAGGCTGATGAACCGAATATTCTTAAGATTAGTTTCTATCAAGGACACCGTTCTACACCAGGACAAATTTGACGAACGTAAGTACCTTCAGATTATAGTCCTAAATAATCAAATACTAATGGAATTTACTAATGATTAGACTTATAAGTGAGCTTTCATTCCGATTTCCATTTTCTAACAATGATGACATCGTCGGCAGTAGACGAATCGTGGAATAGCCTAATTAACCTAATATTCTTATGGACAGGTTTTGTCAAAATCTTCGTACACAGGTCAATTGTGAAAAACGTAAATTAAATTCCGATGATGACTCTAAATAATGAAATACTAATAGAATTTACTGATGATTAGATTTATCATAAGTGAGCTACCATTCCATTACAAATCCTATTTGCAGTTGCTAACAATGACGACAACAGCAGACGAAGCCTGGAAATGCAAATGCTGTGCCAGACAGAGCGGCAGCTGGAGGACGCGGGAGAGTGCTCAATGTCTTGGAAGTAAGCAGGACCCTGTTAGCCCGCTCTGCTCCGGAGGACACCAATGTGGATGTGATAATGTTGACCTTATGCCACGTCGCATCCATCATTCTCAACAACTGTTGCGTTCACTTCACCCTATTTGATGACTCCATTACATCTGTTAATCTTTAGTCCCTAGGAGGTCGTTCTGTTGTAGCAAATGTTTTATCTTATCCGTTCTCCCCCTCGAATTTAGGAAAAGCGACCTTTCAAATAATAATGCACTGCAGTCGAAACAATCTGTTCGACTTAACACGCAAGCTGGTACTTAATTATCCAAAGAGGTACAATATTTCTATTACTGCAAATTTCTAACAAGTATAAACAGAATATTAGAGAGGAATTTACAATGATGAAAAACGTTAGGCTTGCTTATTCTTTGTTATTCCAATCACATTTGATCATTGTTTTATTGTTTTATACGACTATAACCAACAAAAAATGAGTTAAAGGTGGTTTTAAATAGGACTAATACTTGTTTCATTATTTCTTTAATGATTGGTTGATGATTAATGATTAATGGATTGGATGATGCTACTGATTGGAAAATGTTACAATGGGGATCCTTAATTTTGCCTATGTAGGTTTAATTCTGCAGCCGCGGTGAATAAGCGGTTAAGTCGAAATCCAGGGAGAGTTAAGTATATTATCCAATGCAACAGTCCAAGTGAATAAGTGATTAAGTTGAATTTTTTTCCGAAATGGGCTTTTTGAACTTCGAGAACCGGAATCGTGTCATCCTCGTAATTGTTGTCTTGAAATGGAGTTTTATTATAAACAATATTTTCATTTCAAGCTTATGCTTTACGAAAATGATAGTTCAAGAGCCCATTTTGGAAGAAAATTCAACTTAATCACTTATTCACCAGGACTGTTGAATTGGATAGGGATCTTTAAAAAGTGCTTGGACCGCACAGGCTCGAGATCACCATATTATGTTCCCTCTAAAGGATCAAATACCAAGGATGTTAAGGTCCATTAAAAATACTTAGGCAGCCTGCCGGCCAGCGAACCCCATGGCTACCATCTTGGGCATAGAAAATTGTTATCCTGACTGATACTACACCACTGGTGCCCCCTTTACTGATCACTGATTGAGTAACGTATATTTAATACAGAATTGAACGTTAACCAACAGCTTGTTAACCAAGTCTTAAATAGAAAACCATGCAGATATACCACTTTGGCAAAGTACTCAAGATTTTGGAAATAGAATGAAAATGAAACGAAATAATAAACGAATTATATAATATTTTCATTCGAACAAATTGCAATAATTTCATGTAATGGCAACTCTATGACCAAATCCGAACTGTGAGTACTACACTACAGAGTAGTGAGTATATCTCTACACTTCCATACGCTTTGGTACTCCATCATCTACTCCAGGTGTTTACTCTGGGTCTCATGGATATGGACCCACTAACCAAAGGACCCGCGGATCCGCAAACGTTTTATTATTATTATTTTTTTAATCATAATGTGTAACATCTGTACACTTCTTGTACTCTCGAAAGCGAAAGTGAGCCTTAAGGATAGAGAAGTGAGAGTGAGAGAGAGAGAGAGAAAGAGAGAGAGAGAGAGAGAGAGAGAGAGAGAGAGAGAGAGAGAGAGAGAGAGAGAGAGAGAGAGAGAGAGAGAGAGGGAGGGAGGGAAACGACTGAAGACATTGGGGCAAGATCAATATCTGCAAACACTAACCACTTCCAGTTCCACCCCAACCCTCCTTCACTTCTTAACATCTCCCCCCTCCCCCTCCCAACCATCCTCCTCTGTTCTTCCGCCTTCTTATTGGCCGATTGTTATCGTCACGATCATATTATAATAATACCCCACTATATAACGATGCTCCTTTACGTAACAAAACTGAATTACGATGCTTGTTTAGATTTGACGAACGTTTAAACTGTCACTACATTAAAAAAAAAAAAGAGAAATATTATTAATTTTTAAATTGGACCGTAATAAGTAATAAACAAAATCAACAGTTATGAAACTTCGAAATATATGGAAAAATATAATGAAAAGGAAACTATCTTAGTTCGAGCAAGCTTGCCCACCTTATCACAGTATTGTACTGTCGGAAAAACTTGTCTCCAACCTATTAATTTTATGTATGAGATGAAAAACGTTTTATGTATGAGATGAGAAACGTCGGCACATAATATAAGTTTATTACTTATTCTGTGTTCTTATTGACTGCACCTCCCAACTATCTCCTTTACATATTAATTTTATGCTCTATTGTGTACTGTACGAGTTTAACATTCTAAAGGATTAAAACTGAAATAATTACAATATATTTTTTCTAGCATTGGATAAGTCCTTAAAGCAGAGTGACCAATCAGAGGTGTCAATTTAAGGAGCTAACGTCAACAATGCCCGGGTTTAAGAATATATCCAATCATTATTCGACATGAGTGGATATCGGCATACCTGATGTTTACTTCTCGTAGTTTAAGTGGAGAAAACACGAAATGATCATTGGACGGTTAAGAAAGTAGAGGGTGAATTTTAGTAAAAATGAATTTTACTTGTTAAAAATATAATAAAAACGGTTCGCGAAAACAGGATACAGAATATATTTTGGATCAATTATTTATTTTGGATAATTTCATATTAAATATTTTTATAATTCTTTAATATTTAATAACCCAAACGACTTCAATTTACGAAGGGGGAACTTGTTTTGACTTATATAAACTTCAGTATAATTTATAATTTTGTAGATATATTCGAGTATATCGATCTACAATATTACATATTTCTATCACTTGTTGTCATTTGTTATTTTTAATTCTATTTAATTAATTTATAAATAATTAAAAATAAATTACTATTTTTTTTTGGGGGGGGTGTAAAACTGGTGGGTTGGTGAGGAATTGCAGAATTAATATATATTTCAGTTATTTGCAGTACATTGTATTGTTAAAAAGTTAAACTAACAAAACGTTTAAATTATCCTATTTAATTATTCAAATGATTCTATACAATTATTTATTTAATGATGTAGAATTATTCAATTAATTATAATTTGAAATAATTAAATTAGAAGATTAAATAAGAACTATAGCATTTTGCATCGATTAGGAAACGCAATATATATATATATATATATATATATATATATATATATATATATATATATATATACATGTATACATATATGTATACAGTCTGGCCAGAGACACCGTCCTGTACACATCGTATTATCTCCTAATTTCTTCTGCTCTTTGTTCCGTGTTTTTGTAGTGTTGTGTTTAGTTTTGTCTCTTTTCTTCTCTCTATATATTTATCGGTTATTATTTATTATTTATTATACTATAAACTTATTCAAAAAAAAGCAGAGAGAAGATTTTCATTCGATAAATTAAGCTAAGTTCGACGACCTTGAAGACGGTGAAGCTTTCGGTCCTAATACCAACAGCATTAGGCATTATCCCGAACTTACAAACAATTGTGAGTTATTTATTTACTTACGTAATTATTTTTTCTCTTCTTATTCATTATGGTTCACTGCACTATTTGCAACGGCGTTATTACCCGAGTTGACAAAATCAGCATAAGTTGCTCTAAATGCAATCTCATATTTCACGGGCGATGCATTAACCTCACTGATAAAGATTTAGAGGCCCTTAAATCTGTCAAAAAAAATCTGTGGTTATGCTCTCAGTGTGACCAGGCGAAAAAGAATACGGCGACGGGAGAAAAACTTAAAGCTGAACTCTCTTTATCAGATGTTCTAACGGCAGTGAAACAAATTGACACCAGTATTAAAGATGAGATTAAAAATATCAAATCAGCCATTGATAAACAAGGGGACCTCACCTTTGAGTTTAGTGATAAATTAACCACAATAGAAAAACATCTAGAGGGCCAATCAAGATTCATAGAAGAGATATTGGCGGAAAATAAAGCTTTAAAGGCCCGGGTAGGAGATCTCGAAGTGCGGGTAAACAAAAGTGAGCAGGGCATGTTATCTAACTCCCTGGAGATCCGGGGGATCCCAGTCCGAGCCGGTGAGACCCCTTCCGGCCTATTAACTAGTATCGGTGCGGGCCTAGGCATAAAGTTAAATCTAGAGGATCTGGACACAGTGCAACGATGGAGAGCAAGAAATGATGACCCGCGACCCCCACCTATCATAGCACGCTTCGTGAGGAAATCAGTGAGGGATGACTTGTTACATAAAAGAAAAGTCAAAAGAGATTTCTCTACGCGAGATTTAGGTTGGCAGGAAAATGACTGCCACCGTATCTATCTGAGCGAGGAGATGACAAAAGGTAACAAGCACCTCTACTGGTTAGCCCGTCAGAAGAAGGCAGCGGGAAAGATAAAGTATGTGTGGTTCTCTGGGGGCAGAGTGCGCTGTAGAAAAGAAGATGGTCACCAGGTGGTCTTCATAGATCAGGCCCAAGATCTAGACGTCTTCGGGTGACTACTAAAGTTTTGTTTCCCCGCTAGCTCTATGACAACCTATGGCGCTCACCACGGAATTTTGGATTTTGCCCACGCCCTCTCTATACAGTTAATTTCTTTTTATGGGTCCATATTTTTAGTTCTTAGGATCTTTTGTTCTATATTTTTAAGTTTGTTCTTGTTCAAGCAGCTATATATATTCTATTACTTTGCTTCTCTCATTATTAATTCATTATTTTCTCTTTTTACATATTTTAACAGTATTATCATTTCTATACTATTAATATTCTTATATGTTTTTTGTTTTATCTTGCATGTCTTCAACTATCTGGAACATTTCACAGCTTTTTACCTAATCTACCTGCTAAAATTATTTGCACACAGCATCTTCTCCTCTTATACGGGGATCTTCTCTCCTACCTCACCATCATGTCCAGTATCCTGACATCCTGTCACGTCAACACCCAATCCTTATCTGCCCATTATGACGAATTCCTTCAATATTTTACCCAAAACTTTTATCATACCATTGGAATTTCCGAAACATGGCTAAAACCCCACATCCCCTCCTCTGCAATATCCTTACCAGACTATTCATTCCTTCGCCACGACCGGGTAGACCGGACTGGTGGAGGAGTAGGTCTTTACGTACACAACTCCCTAAATTCACGTATCCTTGATTCCTCACCCGCAACTGGTTATCCTCACACAGAATTCCTTCTGGTTGAAATCTCTTTTAACCCAAACCCTCTCCTTTATGTCGTAGTATATCGCCCTCCTTTGGCCCCTCTTGACTCAATTTTTGAATCTACCCTTTACGACTACATTCCTCTCTATAACCATATCATTATCTCCGGTGATTTTAATGCCAATCTCCTTGTCCAATCCTACGATCAACTATACCTGGAAAATCTCTTTTACTCTCTACACCTTTCCATTGTCCCATTTTCTCCCACCCATCACACCTTTCAATCCGACACATGGTTAGACCTGTTTGTCATTGATTCACGGCAGAACCTCCTTTCTTCCTCTCAATTACCCGTTCCATTTCTGTCCTCTCATGATCTCATCCATATTTCATACAATATCCAAACTCCTGTTATACTACCTAAAACCGTAACCTTTCGCAACTTAGATGCTCTCACCCCAGAGAACATCTCACCCTCTCTTGAAGCCTTGGATTGGAGAGAGATTTATTCTTGTGCCTCTATTGATTCGATGGTTGACATACTTACTTCCAATCTCAAATATATCCTTGACACCCATGCCCCACTGAAAACCTCAACCTTCCGTCACCAGCCTGCTCCCTGGTTGTGTCAAAAAATTAAAGATCTTCAAAGGAAGCGTGATGCGGCCCGAAGACGCTTTAGACGGACAAGGTTAACTGACGACTATCAAGCGTTTAGGGCCCTCCGCAATCTGACACAGTCGGCAATCAGGCAGGCAAAAACCAAATACTTCCACGAAGCCCTTTCATCTGCTCCCGATTCTAAATCCAAATGGCATCTCCTTCGAAAGCTTTCTCTTCTTAATTCATCTTGTTCTAGGCCCTTTCCAGCCTCTCCCAATGAAATAAACTCATATTTTTTGTCCACCTCAGTTAATACTTCTAAATCATCCTCTCCCGTATTTTCCCTACCACCATCTTTCAACCCTGACAACTTTTACTTCGCTGACATTTCACCCAACGACATTATTTCCTCTGTTCTGAAATCCCACTCCATCTCCACAGGCTTCGATGGGATTCCTGTCAAACTGCTAAAATCCTGCCTTATCGATATTATACCTGTCCTACTCTTTATATACAATTTTTCACTGCAAAACGGAGTATTCCCAGCCTCCTGGAAAAAAGCCATAGTCCATCCTATTAATAAATCCTCTAACCCTGTCTCACTCAAAGACTACCGCCCAATCTCAATCCTCTCAAACCTTTCCAAGCCTCTAGAAAGAATAGTCCAGTCACAAATGTCAAATTTCCTCGAACAGTCCAACCTCCTTGACCCACTTCAATCTGGTTTCCGTCCCGGTTTCTCCACACAATCGGCACTTACCAAAATCACCAATGACATACATACCGCTATGGACGACAAAAAACTAACTGTGCTTATCCTTCTTGATTTTACTAAAGCTTTTGATTCCTTGGACCATTCTATCCTCTTTAGCAAACTCAAATCAATGTCCTTTTCTAACAGTTCCATCCGATGGTTCCAATCCTTCCTCTCTGATAGATCTCAAGCAGTTTCTTTACCTAATCATCCCCTTTCCTCTTTCCTCACTCTTTCCTCAGGCGTGGCACAGGGCTCAAGTATCTCTCCTCTTCTTTTCAACTGCTATATCATTGATCTCCCTAAATCTGTTCACCACTGTTCCCATCATCTATACGCTGACGATTTCCAAATATATCTGTCCTTTCCCCCTTCCGAGCTATTTTTTGCGTTCGCTAGTATTCAGGAAGACCTGGATAGGATCTGTGCCTGGGCAAAGCTGAACAAACTGGAATTGAACGCATTGAAAACTCAGGCCATTGTTTTAGGTTCCAATTCCCTCCTTACATCCATCCACACCCTCCCAACATTACTCCTAAACGATAATCCTATCACGTTTACCTCCTCGGTGAAAAACCTAGGCATCACCATCGACCAAAACCTTTCCTGGAAATCCCACATCGCCCAAATATCCCGACGGACAATTAGTTCCCTGAAGTTGTTCCATCGTTCTCGTCATCTCCTTACACAATCTTCCCGTAAGCTTCTCGTATCTTCTCTCATCTTCCCCCACTTTGACTATTGTAGCGTGGTATATGGAGGCCTCTCTAAAATGCTTGAAGACAGATTAAAGAGAATAATGAATTGCTCTCTAAGATTTGTGCTTGGTACTCCGAAGCGATCGCGCGTCTCCCACCTCTATGATGGGTTAAAGTGGCTCTTCCCTCCCTTCCGAAGACAATATTTCCTCTGTTCATTCTTATACCAATCCATTCACTCTCAACACCCTTCATATATCTACAGTCTCCTCCAATTCAAATCATCAGTGCAACACCATAAAACAAGATCCCGCCTTTCTGATCTCTATATACGTTCACACAGAACTAAAGCATTCGAACGTTCCTTTCTCGCCCGCTCCACCACAATGTGGAACTCAATCCCTCCTAATATCCGTCATACTCCCTCTCTATCATTATTCAAATCCTGGCTGTTTCAACATCTATTAGCTTCCCAGAAGGATAGTCTCTAGGTAGGTTAGTCATTTGCTTAGAATACAATGTATATAATAACAAACTGTGTTATCTAGTTCTTTTAATTCTGCTCTTTGAAAAGCTGTACATCATGTAAACAAATTATTGAATGCTAGCTCATGCATTCAATTTCAAAAGCTTTGGATTTATCTATTCTCTGTAATTGCTTAATATCCTGTCAAGATCTGTACTATTTATTTACTTACTATTATTTTTGTTTATATATTTCTTTTTAAATTGTTTTCTGTCATGTTTTCACGCTTTATGATTTGTAACATTTAGCCTTCTGGCCAGATAAATATTATGTTTTTATTCCTGTTCATATCTGTTATTCTAAAGGGACTTTGTCCCAGAATAAAGTTACTTTTCTATTTCTATTTCTATTTCTATATATATATATATATATATATATATATATATATATATAAAGACTTTTTCCTGGCTGTTTTTAAATATTCATCTTTTCCCAAAACATTATTTTATTAGAAAAATTTGGGGAGAGGAATAATCAAGGGTTAATTTAATTTTTAAACCGAAAAAACTGATTGAAGGAGAACGAATTGAGAACACGGGGACTGGGTATGTAAATCATTGAGATATTGAGCAAGCAGTATTGAGGCGGGTTACAGTATTGTCAGTGTCAATTACACTATCGGTAACTTGGTATCGATAATGTAATCGAAATCGGATGAAATAAGAAAAATAAAGGAAAGAGAGAAGGCGGCGGTGGATCGATGGGACGGCGGTTACAAAATGGCGGTGGTACTGGCTGCCTACCGCCGCTCTTCTCTACCATTACCTGTACTGCCCACTACTGGGGCAGTATCGAATATGTAATAATCAAGTCCTAATTGCATTATTCTGTATCCGTTAAAAAAACTTAATCACTTAAAAAAAACTAACGGTTGATGTAAAGTATGGTCTTACTGTTACAATTATAGTTTATGTTTATCATATACTATTGGGACCACAGTGGAAGCACAAATGGATGGCTGCTGGGTTACGGATTTCACGACAGAACGTCCTTTGAAGAGTCGACTTTATAATTAATTAAGTTGCTACAACTTTTCGGTAGTCAACCTTCTGTAGTCATGATGACTAAAAAGATCCGATTTCACTTTTATAAAACTACATTTGTTTGAAGAATGAAATACAAACAATCAATAGATGGAGCTTAACATCCAGTAAATCTTGAAGACACGATTTTGTTCCAACTATTACTATAAAAAATATATATGGACGTCACACATTCAGGATATATTCATAAAGTGGCGCCTAAACCTATTTGACGTATATCATTCATATAAATAATCTATAAATATAAAATGCTTTGTCCTGAATGACTGACAGACGGATCAACGCGCAGCCTAAGCCGCTGATCGTAGAGACCTAGTGTTTGTTCTTCGTATGACGTAGGCATCCCATAAGAAAGGATTTTCCGAAATTCCACCCCTAAGGGGGTGAAAAAGGGGGCAAAGATTGTATGGGACAACGTGATTCCTTGGTCCAATCACTTCAAATTTTTCATAAACATTTTTTAACAGAATTGATGGAAGACGTATTTCGTATTTTATTGAAATTCATCCCCTAAAGGGGTTAAAAAGGGGCAGAAAGTTATTTTGGCGGTGATTTGTTTCGAAATCGATATCAATACTCCTTAGTGGTTTTGATTTAAATTAAATTTTATTTTGACACATGTTTGAAAGCTCAATCCGATTTTATTAAGAAAAGGTTGAAATCACTTAAAAACATTAGGTTTTTAGTTTTAATTTTAAAAATAACTGTGTTTGATTAGTTGTGTATAATAATACTTATAGTTATCTTTTAGTTTGTCTTAGAAGTTTAAATTAGTGTGTATTGTTTTTCGCAATTTGTTTACATTTATAAATTTGTCTGTGTCTATTTTTTCGCAATTGTTTTGCATTTATAAATTCGTCTGTCTATTTTAAAAAATAGGAGCAGAGTTGGTTAACTTCAATGGGAAATTAATAAATTAACCTTACTATCGTTCCAATAGTGAGGGATGCCATTTCCGTTCGCTTTATTATTTGTTTGCCGAAGAACGCTCAATGGATATTCATAAAGAAATTGTGTGTCATGTGACGAAACATTGTCATGAATTTGCTGTTATGTCTAATGACCGTCATGGGACAAAAGAAGAGTATACATTAGATATGTTACAACACTCTACATCACATCACAGGCGGTACCTGCGAGTTAGGTGCAGGTGAAATATACCCATTTGTATTTGAAATGTATCGAAATGGCCTGTATGCCAAATTTGATACAGAAGACCAACCTATCAAAACGTTACGTTTTTCCCAAGATCATTCTACTGGTCTCTTTGATGCTTACGCTGATGCGGATAGTGATAATAACACTGATGAGTGTCCAATAGCAAAAAAACGACAAATTTGAACATAATTTCTATGTTATAACGAAATTAAAAACTCGCTGTCTAGATCGATAGTGCAAGTAATGATCACGTGTTATTCTGTACTGATTTCATTTGTTTTTTTTTTAATTTGCACACAGAGAGGGACACAAGAGGCGCTGGTACCAGCAGAGGCATCGGAGAGGGCGGAGGGCTGAGGTCCCACGGGACAGGTCCCAACAGTTCCCTGTAATTAATTGGGTGGGGGGGTAACCTTTACCCTGATTGAATAGCTGCTCCCCCGGGCCTCTTTTGTAAACTAAATCTCTCCCGATCCAAAATAACATCTGTTAATACTACGCCACTGATACACTCCTCCTACCCCATCACGGGTCCCAGGGCTGCTATTGGTTGGGTCATCATGACTATTGCTGGATTTCACCGATTCGTCAATCGATATTCAGTATTTGCAATACTCTAAAGCTCATCCTTTTAGCACAGGTTTGAGAATAGGTATATGTATAAGTACTATTTGGAGATGAAACAGTAATATGTATATTTATGTGTAAGGAGAAGATAACATAGTCGGTGTAGAAAGTGTGAAGTTGGATAGTTGGAAAAATTAGTTGATACACCATATATATATATATTTTAATTTACTACCCACCTCAGAGTCGGAACGCAGCGCCAATTACAACTGTTTCAGGACACTATACTCCGAAAAATTGTTCGGTCTACATCGCTGAGAAAGCTAAAACCGGAACAATTACACGATCTCTTCAACATACCCACAACAACTGAATTCATAAAGCGAAGACACATAAAATTCTTCGACTCCCTCAAATGCACAACTAACGAAATATTTAAAACTCTGACACCTGCTTCAGCTCCAATAAGGTGGCAACAAGTAATGGCAACAAGTAATAAAACTCGTAAGATTGATGAAAGTAGTATGTAAGATTGTAATTATAAAAATAAACACAAAAATTAAGTGTGCCCCGGCACTTAAACAAATAAGAAATACAACTAAAACAACAAAAATTCCAACCACCTCAACTCCTTAAAATGTAGTCATACTACAGTAGAAGGAGAAGAACCCAGAAAAATAAATGTGCCCATAAGAGAGCACAAAACCCAGCTGCACAATAAAAAAAAAAAACATATCTAGGGGTTATGAAAAATAAAAAATAAAAAAAAAATAATTTACAACTATTGATTGGCACTTTCCCTTTCTGAACAACCATTTACAATAAAATAGTATCTGTATCCCAACCGCTATACGGGCCTAAATTTCATTTTCTGCTCTGATATCATATATATCGCCATTGTGAGACCAATTGTGACTTATGGGTGTGAGACATGGTCCCTAGGCAAAGACAGAAAAAGGATCCTTCAAGTATGGGAGTGTAAAGTCCTACGTAAAGTTTTTGGACTTCTTAGAAAGGTCTCCAAGTGGAGAACCAGGTCCAACAAAGAATTAGAGGACCTACACGATGAGCCCGAGATAGTGAAAGCCATTCAGCTCAAGAGACTGCGATGGTTAGGGCTTATAGAAAGGATGGACCCAACAAGAATTCCAAGGAAGGTGATCTATGAAATACCTAATGAGTCCCCGCCTCAGGTAGCTCGACGATGTGGAGAGTGACTTGAGGGCTATGAGTGTAAACGGCTCAGTGTAGATAGAGGCGAATGGCGAAAGAAGAAACAGAGGTCATTGTTCTTAAAGGACTGTAAAGCCTGGCAATGAATGAATAATAATAAAAGATCAATTAAATATAACGAAAGATATATAAAGGCAATTAGAGAAACTGAACTGGTAGTACTCGAATAACAAATTCCACTAAGAAGGTCATCCCGTTGTCAGAGGGCTCGGAGACGTTGATGAGGCAGCTAGATTTGAAATTAGTGGGTTTTAGTTGGAATAAAGTTTGTCATCAAAGGATTGATATCGGTTACTAGTCAATCAGCACTAAATGGGACATTAAGATCATTATGGATGATTTTATTCCTAACAATGTATTAAGGAGTTTACAGAGGTTTTGGATTGTAAGGATTGGATACGAGAAGAATCGTTGGCTCAGGATAATCTCAAAGCTCAAATGGGTGTTTGTTTTTTAATTTACAGACAGGGAGAGAGAGAGAGAGAGAGAGAGAGAGAGAGAGAGAGAGAGGGGGGGGGGTGAGAGGGGGGGTGAGAGAGAGAGAGAGAGAGAGAGAGAGAGAGAGAGTGAGAGAGAGAGAGAGAGAGAGAGAGAGAGAGAGAGAGAGAGAGAGAGAGAGGAGAGAGAGAGAGAGAGAGAGAGAGAGAGAGAGAGAGAGAGGAGAGGAGAGAGAGAGAGAGAGAGAAGAGGCGCTGGTACCAGCAGTAGTAGTCATTATAATAGTCATTTATAAGAGTAATTAATTGGAAGCTTAAGAGTTTGTCTAGTAAGTGTTGAAGTAGCATGAAACGGCGAGCACCATAATATAAAAATTTAGGTTTTGAGAACTCAAGAAGTCTAGCTTAGTTAAGTAAAGGTTTGGCAAGCATTACACTGTTGGTTGTAGATAGTATATATGGTATTTAAGATAATGCCATTGGGAAAAACCACAATGCAAAGCCTTATGTTTAAAAAATACACCCACTTACCAGACGACGTTTCGCCTATTCAGGCATTATCAAGACACCAAAAACAAAAAAGGGAGTTATGTGAATCACATCTCGAAGAAAAAGGTGCAACTCTATGTTGTATGTTGAACGTCTTGGTGGTGGGGTGCTGCCTCATGTTTGGAGCCTGTTTGGGCTGTTGATCGGTGGGATGTATTGTACCTTTTTCTTCGAGATGTGATTTACATAACTCCCTTTTTGTTTTTGGTGTCTTGATAATGCCTGAATAGGCGAAACGTCGAGTGGTAAGTGGGTGTATTTTTGAAACACAAGGCTTTTCCCTTTGTGTTTTGGCATTGTGGTTTTTCCCAATTGCATTATAATAAATAATAGTGTTTCTTTTTGAGTTTTGGGCTCTATTTTAGTGATATGGTATTTAAGGTTACCTGTTGATGGACGAGACGGAAGGTACGTTGTCTTGGGAGCAGATCCCTTCTGCGAGGAGCCGGTCCCTGATCTCCCAGGCGAACATGGTCGGGTTTTCTCTCTTGTAGTTAGCGATGGCGTCCACTACCGGAGCCGTCGCCACCTTGGGCTTGCTTCCTCCTATCACACCTGCCTTGAAGCTCCCAGTCTCGTAGTACCTGTAATCAAGGACGAATCTGTAATAAGTCTCTAAAGTCAGTACTTGAATCTATTTCTTACAGCGAAGGCTTAAGATATAGGGATCCTCAATCTACTTATCATTCTTTGGCCTCATTTCAATGGTACAAAATAGTTTGTAAAAGACCGTAAACTATACAAACTGGAGATTACTACTGGGCCCATCAAGGTCCGTAACTACCTCTCCAATGGCAGTACGTTTCTAAGACAATGGTGGTGCAGGGAGGTGGTTTGTCCAATAATATCACGCTCAAACGACCTTCATGGATTGTAGTAGTACAGTGAAGGACAAACAGTACAGTAGTAGAACAGCTAGGAACAGGATATGCTCCACAATAAACATGGAGTAGAGACCAATCAGCAGACGGCCAGTGGTTGAGGAGGAACTACAGCCACACCGGGAAGTAAAGTCAACCAAAGTCATTCACTGATAGACAACTCTCTGTACCCTATCATAAATTCGTCCGTAAATTTGAATTGACGTTCTCTCCAAAAAAAAAGCCAAAACCGTTAAGTGTTTAGATCTAATATATCGACTATATAGCCAATTACTTTTATATGTTAATTAAATTTTTTGCAAAAGTAAATACATTATTTTACTCGAGTTCAGAAAATGGAGGTGTATAAAACAATATGGTCGTCGAAGTGGCTGTTGATGGAGGCGGTAAGAAGGAACCGGCTTAGAGGCCGATAAATGAAATAAAGAGGTCGATTGTGGTTGGGCCGATGCCCGAAGGGACTTGTTGTCTGACCAATCAAACTGCCTGTATTAATGGGCGTAGCCATGGCAACCGCCACGTGGGGGGGCACGAGCCTCCTTACTCAACTTGAGGGCCCTCTCTAGCCACGCTCCTCTTCTCAACTGATCTCACTGATCTGTATTTATAAATATTGAAACAGGAAGTTATTTATTTATTAATTTATTAGATGTATCTACAAGGCTTTTGACTGCTCCTAAAGAATATACCGTCAACTACCATGTCCAAGATAATAGCTCAGCATTTGGCCTTAGGATTTTTTAAAGGGAGTTTGGTCATGCCTTACTTTGGACACCATTTAATGTTCAATGGGACGTATAAGATCCCGAGCATATGTGGTGTTAGGTACTCGTTAACTCCCACTGTAGCATCGTCCAACTAGCCACAACAGCATAAAGTGACGTTAAATGAATAAACAAATTGCGATCGCCATTGTTATAATGTTTATTACCAAGTTGTTCACTGGTTTATTATTAATGGCAATTACAAGATTTTAGACTGTTTTAAAAAATGTACTGCCAGCCTACTATGTACTAGATCACGGGTTCGCAGCCCGGCAATTGGCCTTAGGATTTTTTAAAGGGAGTAAAAACCCGTTGGTTATATTTTCCTTCGGACACCATTTCATATGTTATGTCAACGACCTGATTTAAATTGTTTATAAACTGGATTTGTAGCAAGGAAGTTTCATCAATGCTTCCTTTTTGCGTTGTCAGCAATGTAAACTTCTTTTTCCTCCCATGTTCTTTCACGTTTATTTATATTGGCTCTAAGAACAGGAAGATAACAGAGAAGGCAGGAGGTAGGAGAGTAGAGAGTAGAGAGATGTGTTGGTTAGTTGTAAGAGAGTAGTCTCTAAGTTAGATATAGTACACAGTCAATAAGTTATAACGATAGTCAATAGTCATTAAGTCACCTTATCACCTAAGTTAGTCTATTTTATGTCTCTTTTATATCCATATTAAATCTATTCATAAATCAATAAACCTATATAAATATCTAAATTAAGCACATATAATAAGTTATTACTATGTAAAGCCTGCTTACGACCTATTCTAACATATCCATATCCAATATTTAGGTATATGTCGAAAACAAATCATAAAAAACTACAACTATTCCAAAACAAATGCCTAAAAATTTCTGGAAATTATGCATATTACACTAAAGTTAAAATTATGCATAAAGAATTATTTATGCTGTATATTAATGTAATCATCAATAAATTATGCAAAAAAATTCTTTTTTAAGTGTAAACGCAATAAAAACCCACTTATAAAAAATATTGGGAACAACAGCAAAAATACAAAGCATTTGTACATAAAAGAAAAAAACATTTATTATTGTAGGATTCCAAAGTATTTTATTTAATTGTTATTGTTTATATAGATGTATATAAGTTATTAAGTATGTATAGATAGAATTTTTGCATATTTTGATGATAATTTTTTATTTCTGTAGAAAGTTATTTGTAATTTTTTTTTCCTTTCATTGTATATGTGATTCTTTATAGATACATTTAAATTTGTCTAAGTTTTTGAAGTTTGAGACTGGTCTGTTTGGTGCAACATATTGCTTTGTGAATTGTAGCAAATTATATTAGAAATAAATACATATAAAAAAAAAGTATATATCTCTGAATAGTCGTCCTTTCTAGTCGTTTCTTACTGACCTATGGTGCATGATGGTACCGAACCTGTGCGGTGTCAGGAACTCGTTAAATGCCACTATCCTAATTAAACCTGAATATTCAACATTTATGACACCTGCCGTAGCATCGTCTGATTAGCCATAGCAGCGTAAAGTGACGTTAAATGAATAAACAAAAATATATTGTCCAACATATTCGATCTTTTTCAATCCTTCGAAAACCGAATTCAATTATGTCTCCATTTTAATAAAGGTACATATAGGAAGGGCTCATTTGCAATTCATACCTGCTTTTTGCTGTTTAGACAAAACCGCTGAAATTAATTTGAACAAACCATAGTATAGCGTAGAGGGGGGCGTGGTAGAATAAATTTTAAGGTTTTGGAAAGATAGGGAGGGGGCGCGGTGAGTTATGAGAAGTGGTCATTACGAGGCCAGAAGCGAGGAGCACATATAGAGGACATTAGCATAGGACGTAGCCTAGGGCCCTGCATGGCTGTGGTCAACTTCCTTTAGCTCCAAGATTTTTATTCATCCTCCAGTCCTCCATTTTACATATGAAAGGATCCGAGACATCCTCATCCTCATCCTCGAAATTAACTGTAAAAGAGCGGCTGTTAGGAGGGGTTCGGTTCGGCGAGGATAGAAATAAATTATCCTGGGGAGCGGGCCACTTAGCCGAGGCCAGCGCTATCTGTCAGCCCTTTCACTCCAGTACTCCGGGCAACCCTCCACTTCTGCAGCTCCAGAAGTACATCCTTTTCTGTCAGAGTGAAACGTAGAACTGAACCTGGTGTTATCGAAAGTACGGTTCAAGATCAAGTCTATTCCTTTACTATAAGATATACCATATATTAATATGCTCCCTAAAGGGAAGGTCTATATGTAAATACATAATATCAAAAAGTAAAAAGAGACCTTACATAAATGTTAGACTGTGAAAAAATTCCAACGAAAAGCCCTTAAGTCTCCAAACTGAGACAGAAATTGAAATTATCTGTCCAATATTTCAACAATACATGATTAATGCTCCCAAGAAACATCCCACCACCTCCAAGGCTCAAATGCAACTCTCGAAGGTGGTTGGATGTTTCTTAGGTGCATTATTCATGTTTTGTTTAGCTGTTATTCTCTTTCTACTCTGAGGATGCCTGAATGGGCAAAATATTTGACACGTAATTTCAATTTCTGTTTTAGTTTGGAGACTTACGGGCTTTTCGTTGGAATTTTTCCACGGTCTTAAATACATAATGTTGTTTATAAATATTGCAAATAATGAGGAAGTTAAATCTTTATAAATACACATAAATAAAGACTATTATTGTTATTATATATGAATATGAAGCTGATAAATTAGCAATAAATACAGAAAAACAGTTTTTTCCTTTCAGTAAAGTTGCATATAAACGGATTAAAAAGAAACTATATCATATAAATATATGTTTTTTAATTTAAGCACAAAAAAAGAAGATTATCGGTTGCAGAATTTTTGGTACATTCTGCAGCTCTTCTTGGTGAAAATGACTACCATGAAATAAAAGAAAAGGTAACCGAACAAATGAATGAAATTTTATTACGTTTAGCACAACATTGTTTGCATTATTTCCGATTTTCAGTTAACATCCTACAGTTGTTAGTTCTTCAATTTTTTATGGTAATATAATTAATAGGGCACTGTTATTTTGTTTGTCCTTTTATTTTGTTTGTTTATTCATTTTAAAAAAACCTTGGGGCTTTGTGTAGTGAGTTTAATGCTTAGGAGTACATAAATAGCAGTTAACTTGTCAATTATCATAATGGCAATTATGATATGATTACGGTAGCTGGGACTGTTTCTTTACACCGCACGCGCTCAGGATTCCATTTTTCGTCCCTTACGAAGGACGGCATAACCAAGGATTCTTTACTCCTTTAAAAAATCCTAAGGCCACCTGGCAGGATGCGAACGATCAATGATATCCTATTATTTAGTTGTTTCTTATACATAATTTTTTTGCATGAATTATAATCATTTTGTATATGACATAAATTTTTTCATCTCAATGATTTATTTTTTTTTAACAACAATCAAGAAGGCTTAAATTAATGCAGTAGCATCTTTTAGAATGCCTTCAAATATACCAAAATAACACAGAAATCTGAATCAATGCACATCGCCATTCTATCCAAACAGGATTTAATTTAAGTTACAGATTGAAAAAAAAAGTATAGCAGTTATAATCCAAAATAGCCTGTTGTTATTATTGAAGAGATATGGCGCGAGATATAAGTTATAATAATAATAATTATAAATTAGTATAATAAGCATTGGCAGAGCCCCGGGGAGGGGAAACGAGCCGTGGCGAGATCTGAAGGAAGCCTAGAACAATGGCCACCTTTCATTAGGAATAGACCACCTCAGCTAGAGAGTTAACTGTCGAGCTAACAGGTCCATGGAACCACCCACCGAGATCTTCTTCAATAATAAAACAGGAAAAATGGTTACTATGGCGATTTATGGTTTGATACTACGAGGGTTATTAGATGTAATAACAATTACTATTAGAATGTAAGGAAGAAATAGTTGGGGGTGCAGTCAATGAAAACATCAAAATAAGTAAAACTTATTTATTATGTGCCGACGTTTCGGCCTACAATGTAGGCCATCTTCAGGGCTAAGAGAAAAAAACAGAAATATATAAAAACGTAGCAGTAACAAGAAAATATAAAGTGGTACAGGAGTGGAAACAAAAATACCACTATTTTCAATGTTTAATTTTTGAAATTTATCAAGCTTTTCTTTCTATTTATGCTTGCATTATTACACTTTACCTATGTAACCCCTCATGTCTCGTTTCTTATCCATATATATATTTAAACTAGTTTTTTTTCTAAATCCTTCATACTCAACCCCCCTTTTTCTATATTTTAATCTTCTTATTTTGTATCTTTCCGTTTACCTCCTCATTTTTCTTCCCTTTATATTATTGTTTACATTTTATCCCTTCTTGACATGTATTTTTTCTATTTTATATTCTTATTCTTGTATTATTTTATCTGTCACTATTACAATTTCTGTTCATCTACAATTTTATTTTTATCTATCACTATTTTAAGTTTATTATTCTGTAATCTGTCTTATATGCTTTCTTATTTATCTTATATGTATTCACTATTTCATCATATCTAGTCACTATTTTTATTTCCACTCCTGTACCACTTTATATTTTCTTGTTACTGCTACGTTTTTATATATATTTCTGTTTTTTTCTCTTAGCCCTGAAGATGGCCTACATTGTAGGCCGAAACGTCGGCACATAATAAATAAGTTTTACTTATTTTGATGTTTTCATTGACCCCATTCATGCACCCCCAACTATTTCTTCCTTAAATTAGAAGATACAGTCGACCAACTCTTCTCTACTATTATAATGCAATAGGAAACCTACAAAAGCAATGGAAAATAATCTTTTTAAAGTAATGGAAGAGCCGTTTTTTATTATTTTTTTAAAGATATAAATATTGTGTTTAATGACGGAGAAAGAAATAGTGATATTATGGGAGAGGAACGAAAAATCTTCTGCAAGTATATAGATGGGTTGCACGAATTAGTACACTTTTGTAAGCCAATCCTCGAATATTATAAGCAAATCTCTTGAGGGTCACTCATGGTGTAGTTGTTTGCATAACATCTTACCATGACCAAAGATCGCTCGTTCGACGCCCAGCAAGTGGATTTCAGATTTTTTAAATGGAGTAAAATATCTATAAGTATGCCATCGGAAGAGACGTAACACGGCCCGAGCTTGTAAGGCGACAGGATCGTTTAAGATAAATCTTAATTATACCTGGATAAGCAAAATTTCGGTTCGAAATCGGAAACGTTGACTACTGTCAACTTTGAATTAAACATGAATTAATAATATCATGAACCATAAATGAATGACCATAATGATCCATGATAAACCTTTTTTTATGAATTTATTAACCTTTAAACTTTTATAGTCAATTTATTCAGTGATTAAATAAATAAGAAAGCAGATTCTGGTATACTCAATATCCGAGGAGTACGGGTTCGATTCCGCAGACATATTCTTAAAGAATTGAAAGGTTTCTGAAAAAAATAAGGAGGCAGAGCCCCACAAGCGTTGACATTTGGACGGGTCGATAATGTCGCCAATTATCTGAAACGATTTCTGCGATGATAAATGACAGCTGAGAGGATATTACTCAGCGCAGCGAGCGCACGCTTCCTGGCGGCGCGCGTCCTCTAAGTGCAGCGTCTCGTCGTAAAAATATGTCACCGCCTCCAGGGGCGGCTAAGTAATCAGCTACCATTGTCTTCTCCCCTCGGGATAACTCGATAAAGCAGCGATCTTCGGGGTAACCAACTAAATACCTGCTCAATGTCTCGGCTCTCCGGGGGGAGGAAATTGGACAATAACAGCACTCATCAACGATATTGGCTCTGAATTGAGTTGAGGATCCCTTATCTTTTATATACAGATAATCCATATGTCCATACCTGGATAGTATCTTGGAGACACAGCCGTGGGATACCCTGAGCTGTCGGGAGATGTCGCACGGCCTAACGCCGTTGTGGGCCAGCTCGACGATCCTCTGCCGCACGACGTCAGGAAGCGGTCGCCCGTTGACGAACACACCGCCGAGCTGGTTCACCCCGCCGTGACCTGGAATACAATAATAAAGTATAAATAAATAAATAAATTAAAAGTCATCAAGAACAATATGTATGTTTAAACCTAATCGTGCAATCCCGATAAAAAAGTCGAATTTTTCTCTAAGATGTGTTTCATGATGAAAGTGGAATGGTATTATTTCCATAGTGAATGAGAGGATAAGTCAGTCAGTGACACGAGGGAGTTGTTGCTTATATGACAGCTTCATTTCAAGCCAGAAGCTAGGGACGAAATTTGACTTAACCACTTATTGACCGGGGTAACAAATTTCTTATGTTTTCTCTGAAAGAAGGGCAGCTGAATATGTAGAGTGCTGCGTTGCTATCCTGAAGGTCAGAATTCAAAGTCAGCTTTGGCATATAGAACAGTTAATCTGATGAAAGTGATAGATAATTCCTATGGGAGCTGCAGACCTTCCTTCGGGGGTCCTTTTACTATTAAGTGGAAACCCTTAATTCGGAAGGTTATACAAGGTTTTGATTTTATTTTTACAAAAGTTGAAACTTGAAGGAGGGAAGAGGCTGGTCAGATGTACGAAACACTGAGTGGAAAAAACGGCGAGGAAGGCCACTGAAAAGTTGGACAGAAGGAGTTGAGATTCTTGGTCGAAGGGAACCTCAGTGGAAGGAAAAAATGCAATGAAATAATATTTTAAGGAAAACAACTAATAAATAAAATAAAATAATGCTCTTTCTTAATTAAAGAGTATTACCAGCCTCCCCCCAAAAAGTTTTTCGTACGCAACTGAATTTGCAGATATTTCAGCCTTCTGAATTTCTAATCGGCTCTTACTTCCTAGGGAGATAGCTCTCCAAATATTCTCCAATAGCTGAACGCTTTAATAGGAGGGAATACTATGTTTCTAACCTCAAAGTAAGCGCTAACGTAAATCATAGAAATCGTATGAAATTGAATAGTTTAGTCAATGTTTTTTCAAGCTACTGGAAAATGCAATTTCCCACTTAAAAATCAAAAGTTATTATTGCAATTACAATTTTATAATTGTTTATAAAAGACAATTGGACTTGGAAATGCGAGCTGTGCCGAACCGTACCCGCTAGGACGGACGCGAAGATCCCTGGGAACGGAATGCGATGCTACGGCCGGATGTGGAGAGGTGACAAAAACCGCATCTAATCTCACCGGTCGCTGGCTGCTGCCTTTAATTGATAAAAAGTATAAACCTGACGTTGCCGATAATACTCTGTCCAGTAACGATGTCCTGTGTTGTATTTTTCGAACAGACATGTTATGAGAAATCCCCTCTCAAAAAAACTATAAAATAGTCGGAACATAAAGTCCCAAATGCCAGTAAACTAGTCAACTATCTAGACGCCTTCAAAACAGAGACAATTACATAAATACAGATTAAAGGATACCTATTTAAATATAGGCGATTAATCACTTCAATGATAAGGATAGAGCTTCTTCATTGAGCTGTATAAAAGAGGATTACACCATAATTTAAAAAAATTACTTTCAACATTTTTTTTTTTGCTTTTTGTCTAAACTTGAGGTTGTCTAAGCTTATTGTTGCTTTATTTCTCATGGTTAAACCTGGTTCTGAATCTGAAGCTGCTTGAATAAAGCCACGAATAAAAAAAATCAAATATTTAAACATTAGTGTAAAGGAGATAGTTGGGGGGTGCAGTCAATAAGAACACAGAATAAGTAATGAACTTATATTATGTGCCGACGTTTCGACCTACAGTGTAGGTCATCTTCAGGGCGATTTTAGAGAGCGAGACCGTTAGATTTAACGGCTGGCGGGTACTGGCGGATATAAACATTAGAGTTATCCGCTTTTGATCTTGAACGACTCAGTAATGATGTGATGGATTGCATTTTGTTGTTAATAAAATTAATTACTATAATTATAATAGACTTTTAAGGGTATCAGATTTTTTTTTAAGTAATTTCTATTTCGAAGCCAAGAACCTTTTTTTTTTGACAGTTGAAAACAGATGTGAATAAACCTAATAAATAATTGTGGTTTGGACAGAGATTAGCCTTTAAATAGTGTTAATAAACAGAAGTGGATCTGAGCAATTGAAAAAAATATAGCATATTATTTATATAAAAAAAAAAAACCTTGTATGATTACAATAAATGAACTTCTGAGCATATAAAAAAATGTAATAAGAAATAATATGAAACTAACTCCATCGCTAAGAACAATGTAGATTTGTTATAACACTTAGAAAAGGGCTGTACCGATTTTATGCCAAAGGTTATACAAGGAAGATGAAAACCTGGTCAGAAGGATCAATTGATAGATAATAAAAGAAAAAATGTTGGGCCGTTTTTATCAAATATTCATTTTCAAAGGTAAGGTTCAAACGTAAAGATTCAGGATTGATTAAAATAAATTTGTTGATAGGAAAATTTCTTAATGGTCGTAACAACAGTATTCCCCGAACGCGGTGTTCATATTTCTCGCAGCTTGAGCTGCCGAATCACCAAACTCATAAAAAAAAAGTTGGAGGAAAATCACGTGTTTTCATGGTCATATTCGATGAAATACTAAACAATTGTAGTTTAGCAAAATATTGTAAGAAATAGAGAGGATTAACCCTCCAAATGCCGAGTATAATGTAATACCGGGGGGGGAGGGGGTCCCTGGAATACCCCATCCTTTTCTACCATCAGCTACGATGATATCATCCATCTAAGAGTCATTGCGTATAATTATGATAGAAAGGGACTGTAGAAAAGCAATAGCAATAATTTATGAACTCCCAAAATGTATAATTTTATTTATTTTGAAATTAACTCGCTTTAGTGAACTACGAACATGTTCCAAGAGAACTTTCAATGAATGCATAAATATGCTGTGGTTCTATTCTCATTACAAATATATTTACTTCAGACATTACAAACAAGGTTTACTTCAGTGTTATTTTTTCTTGGGAATAAGTTACACTTTGCCCTCTTCTCAATTCTGAATCATGGGTGTAGCCACTCAAGTAAAAAAACCGTTGGTAATAAGTCTTTTTCCATTCCGAATGCAGATCGATCCAAAAGAGGAATGCATTTACTGCAACAATATCTATGAGATTCATAAATAGTGCTAAAGGCCAACTTTTAGTTTGCCGCTGGCAGGTATATTCACTTATACTGTCAAGATTTTCTATACCCCATTTCGTGTAATTTTAATGGGCAATGATGATAGGATTTTTCTTAATACTATTTTTCAGGATGTTTCCGCTGTGATTATAAGAAAAAGACAGAAATTCTGTAAGTAGAACTCTGAAAAATCTATCCCCTCCCACCCATCAAGGTTTGTCTCTTTCGTTTAGTAGGTTCCTATTTCATCTGAGAAATATCTAGGAACTGACACACATCAAAGAATTTTTAGCTCCTGGCAAAAGTATGCGATAAAGTAAGAAAGTGAGAGAATTCCAACAAAATTTTGAACGACTTCTAGACAATATTTACTTAGCTAGCGACGGTAATTGGAACCCATACCGATAAACTGACACTGTAGCTGGAGATATTCTTCCAGGAAATTATATAAAGAGCCTTAAAAATCGCAGTCTGTGACTTCGGCGATCTGAAATAAGAATAACAGTAAATACTAGGTGGGGTCGTTCCGGGTCCACCCTCGTTTTTTGGATAACATTAATTTACAGTGATTTATTTTGTGCATGAAATTCGTTAATACTCCACTCTTTGTGTTACAAATAATCCAAGGATAAAGGACCTAGACCCTAGTGAGCATAACTTTGTTTTTGACTTAGGAAGAGTCAAAAACAGGAGCTTGGAGTCCTTGGTGACTCCACCCGGTATTAGGAGGGTTAATTACAGACCATTACATTCTGTAAACATAAACCAATCACTGCCAGCACGAATCCGTGAGTTATAAATATAATTTGTGTTAATTAATTTATCCGTGAACTACAGAAATATAGCACAGTGCCTTACCACTAATCTGCATAGCTCCCTTTATTATCATCATATATCAAATATATTAATTGCAGTAAATATCATACACTCATTGCAGTAGTTCATCCTGCGTATTCCTTCTTCTCTGCTACCATCAGCTATCAATTGATACTAATTCTATGAAATGAAACAATCGAACAGTAATGAATATTCTCGATTACGAACCTTTAATGCCTACTTAATAATGAGCTATAAACTGTTATCGAAGTAATAAATGTCATTGTTATTTTTATAGTTATTACATATAAATTATGAAAGCTTCCGTTTTTAATTGTCATTTAGTAGATAAAGCCTCATTTTTATTGAACTCCGGTCCATTCCCAAGGTTCGAGGAGTTATGATTATTATTTATTAGACATAATTATATAACAGTTTGTGTTAATTAATTATTCCAGTGAAATCAGCTGATGTGTCCAGCGAGATGGCCGCTGGAAGTTTGGGCTAATCGATCGCTCGAGTCGGTTCCAGCGCTTTCAAATGTCACTTGAGAACTGAATCATACATCCGCTATAATACGCTAAGTATAGCTAACATAATGAACTACATCATGTTCATTCATGGTTCATCATATTCATTCATGGCTCATTACCTTCATTCATTCATCATGCTACATTCATTATAAAGTTAATAGCAGTTAACTTCTCAGAATCGTAACGGGTAAAAATGATTTCTGCGGATCCATGATTCAAGGTTTTTTTTAGTGGAGGGGGCTAACACCAGTCATAAGGGTCGTGTGATGGATATTTCATAGCTAAGGGGGGGGAGGGGTATTCAATGAAGAGTTTTTAAAGGTCAATGATTAAAACAGGGGTTTTTACTATTCACGATTACGTTTTTTTTTAATTAAAAGGGATTACGTTTAAAAACATTATATTTTTTGACACATGCTAAAATTTAGCAGCAGAAATATAATTTTAACCCGTAAATTTGGATAGACACCATTCTAATGATTTTTATAGTAGTACCATTGCAATACGATCTGATCTGGTCTGTCCCTTGTTTCTACCATCTACCGGTCTTGGATTCAGTAGATGGTAGAGACTCTACTGGTAGGACAAGGATTGTGCAGGAAGCTCGTTTGTTCTCAACCGCCAGATTTTCCCCTAATTAACGCTACCTTTATAGAGGCTGCGTTAGCCACAGATTTTGATCTCACAGAATCCATCCTGTTATGTATCCCGTCCTGTATCGCTTTTAAGTGATTAAATAACTTATCTGTCATAGCCAGATTTGAATCCTTGAAGCATAGCAACTCAGCGCTATACCACTTAGCTATCGTTCTCCGTAACTCTATAGAATAGATAAATAATTTTATTCTGAGAGAAGAATTTTATGAAGATATATCAGGCCAAAGGGCTACATTATAAGAATAATAGAATATTTACAAAATAACATGAAAATAAATATAAATTAAAATGTATGTATACATGTATATGCATGCTTTTATTTTTTATTGTTGCTTACGGGGAGGATTGAGTTTATTATTCGTTTGTCATTAGAAGTATTTGAACAAATCGTTCATGTTTCATAATATCTTAACCGACTAATTAATATCATTGATGATTATAAAACATATTTAACAGTAAATATATGTTTTATAGTTATTAATGATACTAATTAGTAGATTAATGATTATTGACAGATGAATAATGAAACTAAATCTAATTTTACAATGAAATCCGCCACTTTTACCAGTCAACAACTTCACGATGATATCAGATCAATTATATTCACTGGGGTCAAACTCTACAATACTCTAAAATTTCTGCTTCCTTAAAGCTCCTAACTTCTCAACTGATTACGTCTTTTGTTTCGGAGCGAATTATGAACAAGATAATCATCAATTGCCTTTATGATAATAATACCAGACAACATCAATCAGGAATGATCAACAAGAGAGGATTCGATAGATCGATATCGAATAATGGCGAGACTGCAGAATAGGACAGTCTATTAATGCAGTGAGGTAGAGACGTGCAACGAGGTAGGCAGCTGCCTGGCTCACTGATTTATTGCTCTAACACAATGGAGTGTACTAGTGTCATCTAGTGACTATAGATAGCCCCACCTGGGACTAGCTCTTCCTTAAGATTTAATTTAGCTATTATCGAAAAGCTTAATTATATTCAAAGCAAATGTATAAATTTAAAAACGGGACTTTTCCAAAAAAAAAGAAGAGAAAAAAAGGAAAGGACCTGAGCGTCAGTGAAGCTTAAACATTATGCTTGAAAAACCAGTTCCTCAAAAAAAAAAAGCCTCTACCATTACAACCCATGTCTTCAGTACTTGGTAGAGACTGTACTGTTTCTGGGAGGTGATTTGTCCCAGATCACGCTAAAGTGCCAGGTTTTCTCCTAACTGAAGGAATTTACCGAGGCTGGGTGAGCACCAGGAGAATTTATAGATCCCACAGGATCCATATGTCACCGTTAACTGATTGAATGATTTATCTGCCACCACCGAATTGTAATCCAGAACAACAGTTTAACATGTTAGCATGCTGAATAGTTACAGAGCGAGAAAAGTAGACGGTTTTTCAGGGAAGTGGTTTGTCCAAGATCACTCTCAACAGGCCTTTCATGGTTTGTAGTTGTAGGATAACCATTAGCAGTTTTCTCCCCTTAAAATCAACAACAACCAACCAATACTGAGAAATAATTTTATTAAATTGGTTTTACTAAAACTTTATTGTAATGTATTGTCCAGTTCAATTTGTTGAAGTGTTCAAGAAATAGAACCCAAATGACCATCCCCTGAATCTGATATCAATCATTTCATGACAATTATTCCCTATAACCTAGCTACCGCTTCAATTCCCGATAATCCCGTGAGGCTACTGAAAATAGCCATGAAGATGGCCTTGTAACATTCTAAATTAAATTTGCTATTTTAATACTAGCAATGGGTAGTTTCTTTACTTGAGTTTACTTACTTGCCATTATATAAAAAAATAACTGTACCAATACAACCCATGAAGGTTCTGGGGTTTAGCACATGGTTGAGACTGTACGGTTTCTTGAACAACAGTTGAACCAGCTTTTCTCCCTTGCTCTGGGTACCCACTTTATAGAGGTTGGGTGAGCCCCAGGAGGGTCCTAGATCCTATAAGATCCACCTCCGGCTGCTGACAGACTAAATAAAAGTCTTGCTAGCATTGGGATTTGAACCACGATATTCGGCATGGCAACTCATTGCTCTACCACTGAGCCACTCCTCTCCCCGACAACAATTATATTAATTAGAAATGAATATGAAAAAGCCATATCGTTATTTTAATCGTGTCATTATACATCTTTCATTATATTTCCTTTTTGTATTATTTGATACAGTTGTAAATTTTAATAAATAAATTTTAAAAAAGGGCTTCCATTATTATTCGAATTGGACTAGTGAAAAAAATATCTTCTGATAGGAAAGTAAAAAAAAAAAATGCTTTTATATATATACACAGAAGTATTGGTTTGTATTATAATTTTTTTTCTTAATCAGAGACCTGATCCATTTAATTTCTTTGTCATAATTGCTCAAACACCAACCATAATTGTTCCACTTATGCATGCCACTCCGCCAAAGCCTTGCCACATCCACTTTTTTTCTTTTGGAGGGTGCGGTTTGGCGCCGAGTCCTTATGTAAAGTTCAAAGCCCCCAACTAGGTGCTTACATAAGTCCGGATAATTCACTCCTCTTTCACAAAGCCTTTATCATTTCTTTATCCTCTGACGAAATCCTCCTCCTAACTTACCGTACTAACCTATTGTCTTTTTTTGCCCATGAAAAATTCGATTCCAGCAGCTACGAAGTTTTGGAAATGTATAATAATTCAGACATTGTCCCAATAATATGAAACATAAATCTACTGAAGCTGAATCAGCTCAAGTGGTTTTTGCAGGAATATAAAACAATTGTTTTAACTAAAATTATAATAAGTCAAAGATTTGTTTCATTGACTGCCGTTTCAGAATAGAACTAATCTGCAAAATACGCAAAAATGGAATAAAGGTGATTTTGTAAAATACAACTATTTGTGTAACAAACGCGGTATATAATGTATTGGAAAATGATCTTAAATTTTCCAGGACAATCGATTTAAAACATTTTACGTCCAAATAAATTGCTTAAAAATGAATAGGGATACCACTAATTTTGTTGTTACACTTTATTATTATTTATTTATGTTTTAGCATACTATATTATGCTTTCTCAAAAGCATTAATATTTATTTGAAATTATACTACATTAAATATTAATATAGTTATTAAATATATAATATTTTAAATGCTAGGTAAGATATATACTACAAAATTAGCAATATCCGTATTCATTTTTTCGCAGTATATATAGAAATACTTTCTTATCAAACATAAGATTAATGTATTTTATTTGAAAAGAAAAGATATGACCAGGATCGGGACTCGAACCCGTGTTTCCCACCTCTCCGTGGTGGTGCTTTAACCATCTCAGCCATCCTGGTTCGCTTCTCGGTCAGTCATATCCCTTCCTTTCAATGATCCTATATCTCCGTGTTTTCGCAATTTTCGATGTATACAAGGGGAGAACGTTAATTGAACATTCCTTTTATTTTTGGATCTTGTTGACTTAAGTCATTAAATATTATTATAATTTATTTTATTGTTGTATGATATAATTTTTTTAATATTTTATTTAAATTTAAATACTTTATTTGAAAAATTATATCATATAACAATAAAATAAATTATAATAAGGTTTATGTCGTTCCGTTTCAAACAAATCAGATCTTTCAGCGCATTCTGAGGCTGATTCTTCGACAAATCGAAGTTAGATTTGAAAGTTATCCCTTATCTCTCTATTTTATAAACTATATTTTACCGGCGTTGCCTGGCAACGTTGATTGAGGAAGTAATTCGTGTTTAGTCATGGTCCATTTTATATTTTAAGCAGTGTTTAATTTTCTTTTGGATTATAAGTAAAGAATAAGTTGTCGATTTCAAATCTAATCTTCATAATTTTATAAACCACCATAACGAAAACTTTTTCATTTTTACATTTGGCAATAAAAAGATAATTAAAGAAAAGAATCGATGAAGTCGGGCTTAGATTGAGAAAGAATATAACTATCGGTACCCGAACCAATGGCAGAACCCCCCCTTGTAGGTTACCCCCTACACGTCGGCTATAAGAACAGCCACCCCCAACGAAATGGCTAAAAAATAAACCGCCCCTTCGTCCACTGTCTCCGGGCTGCAGTTTTTTAGGGGGCAGTGATTATTTATAGCGAACGGCGGGCCCCCCTCCGCAGGAAATGTTATTGCCCCTATAAGGAAGGTCATGCCATTAGTACAATTTCCATATGAAGTGGAATAGCTAAGAGCATTCGATGACCAGTCATCAATAATGCAATCGCAAGACCTCTGAGTGAGGGCTGCCCTGTGGCCGCTTAGACGATCTGTCGGATCAGTTGGAACGTTTGTTCCAACACGAGTATCGTCAAGAATTTTGAAACAAATTATATCATCCTTCTAACTGTTCTAACGTGCCCGTTAACGTTGAAGGTATTCGATAATAATATTCTGCGGAAATATTCGATCCGGAATGAAATGAGAAGAATCGTTTAGGTTGAGCTGAGCTATTAATGTTGTAAGGCTTAGTAAAGATTAAAAAAGAAACCTGCGACGATATGGTCTGGGGACAGAAAAAAACAGCACCGTGAAAGGATGAAACAATATTTGAAAAAAAGGAAGAGAAAAGTAAGAATTGGAATTGAAACGTGGTAGGCCTCATGGGAAAGAAGAAGATTTAGTAAAATATATGAGACATTAACCGTCATCAGAAGCAATAAACCAGACCCTACACAAAGAAGTGACAACAAAAGTCATCTACACATATCTTCAAGCATAGCAAGACATCAATGATCCAAAGCATACAACTGATAACAAAAACATCCTAGGGAAACTATCGTAATTGATGTAAGAATTTAAAAAAAAAAACAGTAATTACTAAACTCAATCTAAGTAACGGTTGTGTAGCGAGACGATTTGATCGGAAACACGCTTAACCACCAGATTTTCCCCAAATTGAAGCTGGGTGAGTCCCAGGAGTGCCTACTGGTCCAATCGATTCTTTGGCTAATAGCAGACATAAACAATTTATCTGCCACAGTTGGTCTCTAACCCGAGAACTTCAAATCGGGTGACTGACCTCTCGATGAGCATTATTGTCATCAAAATTTTTCTCAAATCAATTTGTAGATGGGGAGGTTTATGAAATATTTTATTTTTGAAATAAATCATATTCATAAAACTCCCCAGTTGATCCTGTCAGAATTCATTAAGGATTAAGTATGCATAGGTGGTTTAATACAGTGTATTCGGATCAGAAACACAGCCAACTCTGAAGAACCTGGTCAGGATCTTGAAGCAAACTCATCAAGTTATTGTATAGTCATCGGACCTTGAGAAGTTTACAAAGTTTTGATTTAATTCAATATTCTGAAGTGGCCGAGAATCTATTTCATACAACCAAAGCTTATAAAAGTGAGTTTATATTGTTTATATTTAGAAACAAAATTTTGAATAATATGTTTATTGAATTGAAAGCGAGTAAATGAGTTCACCCTTTTTTCAATAATTCGTGTTGGTGCGGGTTATGGGAGGTTTAAGATCAATTTTACGGCTATTGTGTATCGAGAGGCGTGATATCCTCAACATAATCCTCCCCTGTCGGGAGGCAATTGAGAAAAGATGTAATCTTGGTTTGTGATCCGCTGGTAGGGGTGCGGGGAAGAGCGGGCCACCGCTGGTCGAGAGAAGAGCCGCCAACTCCCGGCTGAGCTGATGGGATTATTGCCGCCTGACTTGTGCCGGATTAGCGGGAGGCCTTACACATGTTAACAACGGAAGCATTACCTGCTATCTCCCTTCAGAGCTGATCCATCTGTTTGTCAGATCTAGCGCTTATCTTTTGCCACTGTTGTCCTTCAAAATCGCAGGGTGTTATCTGCTTGTTTGATCTGCGGCTGTGTCGAAGTGTGGGTAGAACTTAAGTGGCTCAACACCAATAGCGTTATTGCACTATGAGATAGCATACTCTATTCCAATGGGTACCCTCTGAAAGTGAACGTCCATCAAAAAATGCTACTAAGTATGATATGAATACATGAGGTTAAATGTACCAAAACATAACAATATTTTTTCGTTATTTTCGTGAAAGATAGCACTCTTCAGTAAATTATAATTACGGTCCTTCATTTGTTTGTAATTTACAACATCATTTCAATAACACAACATAGAGGTGTAGAGAATGATATATAATGTCACCACAAAAAGGCGCGTAGAGAATCTAATACTGATAGTAATTTAATAACTGATCTAAGTCAGAAGGACCCGGCGCCATTTTCTATTTATCGTTTATTATAACTTATCACGAAATATACCGAATAGAAAAAAAAAACTTGTAAAACTAAAACCCATTAATGTTCTTTTTCTAAATGCATTCCAGATACTGTGCCCGTAAGGTTTCTAAAACAAATGTTGTGCATAGAAGTGATTTGTCCGAGATCACGGTTCAATCGTCAGGTTTTCCCCAAAATTCGGGGTATCCATTTTATACAGGCTGGTTTAGACCCAGGAGAGCCTGTAGATCACAAAGGGTCCATCCATGCCTGCTAACGGATTAAGTAATTTATCTGCCTCAGCTGGATTTGAGCCTAGAGCATTCAGAATAGCAACTCCGGACCCTACACAGCTTCAATGAATGAATCCTAGCGTTACCTATATCGTTTATTATATAATTATTGGAAATTATATTTAATCGACGACAAAATAAACATATATTAATCCAAATTTAACAATTATTAACAAAGGTACAGTAAATTGTACATTTTAGAATACTTTTAAATACTAAAAACATCTTAGTATGTTTGTATTATGCTCGTACTCCACTTATTTTTATTATGCTCCACTCAATAGGTCAGAGGCACAGCAAGAAATAATCAAGAACCGGGAAAAAGAAAGAAATGCCATTAGCTAAAACTATGAATGCATTGTTTCAATAGTTCCACGCTATTTTATTGTGTACAGTATATTTTATTTTATTTTTTTTATTATTAGTATTATTATTATTTATTTTCTTATTTAGTTATTATTATTATTATAATTATTATTTTTTTTTTTTTTTTACTTTATTTTATTATCATTTCCGCATTAATTTCTTTCTGTTACCGCATGTATATATTTATTTATTTTATTTTGTTTATATTATTGTTTTGTCGTGGAATGACTGTAAGCTACACAGCACTATTACTTATTGCCCACAAGTGGCAGATTGTAATATTTCAATAAAGTGTTAATATATATAAAAAAAAAAAAAAGTTCCACGCTATAGAAAAACCATGAAGTATTTATTTTTCACCATTGCTTTATAGGACGATAATCTTCTATACATACGAACTGAAAAATTATATTTATCTTCACGTAACATTTATTGTTTAAATGTTACAATGCCAATTTTGTAATAACATATATTTTTAATTTAATTTATTTTATTTTTTTATTACTTGTTATAATTTTAAATATTTTTATTTTGGAAGAGAAAAGGATTCGAACTCGGGTCTCCCATATTTCCGTTGTGGTGCTCTACCAACTGAGCTATCCTGGTTCGTACTTCGATCAGACATGTCCATTCTTTTCACTGATCCGATTTTCCCGTGTTCTCGCAATTAGCAATGTCTAGAAGAGGAAGAATGTTCATTGAATATTACTTAAATTGGGATCTTTTTGACTTACGTCATTATATATTATTATAATTTACTTTATTTTTTTATTAATTGTTATAATTTTAAGTAGTTTTATTTATGAAGAGAAAAGATTCCCGGAAGAAAAGAAACCCGGCCCTGGGCATATCTTTTCTCTTCAAAAATAAAAACATATATTTTTATATTGTAGTTTCAAAGTTAGTTAAACATGGACGACTATGTTGGCTTAGGAGGGTCCTGCCAAATAAATAAACAAATAGTTATAGAAGGAATGACTTTTCCCAGCCAGCGTATCCTGTCTATGGCTACATCGGCAGGGGCACATTGTTGTTGGAGTACGTTGTTATTGGGGCACGCTGTTGTTGGGGTACATAGCAGGGGTACGGTGTGGAGGGTGCTTCGGCCTAGAAGGGGGGAGGAAGCCAGAAAGGGAATGTGAACAGAAGTCAACAAAAGGTTAATACAGTATTTAATTTTAAATAGAAATATCTATTGAAAAATAAAATATACATAATCATAGAAAATACAATAATAATAAAATTATAGCTGGTCTTTAGTTACGGTCTTAGGTTAACTCGGTAAAGTAAATTTAAGTATGTAATAAAGCCAACAGCAATGACTTACATTCATAATTACTATCAATAATTTATCGATTTTAATTAATAATTGTCAATATTTGTACCATGATACAATAATTATATTAATTATTGATCTAGTTAGGCATCGGATATGGATATTATTGCTAGTATGATATGTTTCTGATATTTTAACGTTGTTGTAAAGTAACTATTTTTGTAATGTATTTATTGAAATTTACAGCCGTATATAATAATAAACAAGTAAATAGAATGAATGATTCGACTTAAAAGGTCACGAGGGCATTGGATATGAGAGGAATTCGATGACCCAAAGCTCTACTGCGTAGGTCCAAAAGGATCTTACAATAGTCATGTGTATGTGTCTTTTGTATTTAATTGGGAACTTGTAAGTGTTCAAGTAGCCGGAAACGGTGAACAGTTTCTTGTCTCTTCTCGTATGAGGATTCCAAGTTAAACGTTTGTCAAGATGTAGTCTTAAGTTATCTGATCTGTACTACAGGAATCAATGGGATATTATTAAAGGGTGCTGGATGAAGTTATTGTATACCTATTTAAAAAAATAATTACAAACCAACGCTTCATTTAAGCAGAATGTAAACAAAAAAACTCGACAATCGTGGTTTAGTATGTACTAATATAGCAAATAAACGAAGATTAAAGTTACTAAACGCTATTGCTAGATTACTTCAGATGTTTATTTTTTTTTTAAGCCGATTATTTCGATGTTCGGATTTATAGTCAACTCTCCAAATATTTGAAAACGCCAATGCATTAGCATTGAATACGTGGAGCATATTTGAAAATATCATTGCACCAACAGATGCGTTATAAATTATATAAAAACTTTTTTAAACCTATTCCATTAGAATGCATGAAGGGCGAACGCGCTGAACCGAAGCAATACACGGACTTTTTATACAAGCAATGCTACTGTACTTTTTCTAGGACAACGGTTATGCTAAGAAAGGTGATTTATCCGAGATCACGCCCGTCCGCCAGGTTTTTCACCTCTTAAGTGTACCTAATTTATAGAGGCTGGGTGAGCCCCAGGAGGATTTCCAGATGCCACAGGATCCATCCAAGGCTGTTAACAGATTAATATCCGGATTTAAATCCGTTTAGCAGATAATTTATCTGCTAAACGGATTTAAATCCGGATCTTAGGCAAGGCAATATAAATGAATATGGTAAAACAATTATTTTTATAAGTATCTGAAGAAATTTTGTAATTATAGTATCTGTAATACTAACCAAGCCTAAAATACAAGAAAAGGGAGGAGGTATCGCCTACGTTGGAGACGAATTGATTTCAACTCATTAACTACCTACATCTCTCCTCTAAGCGATCCCTTAATTGGAGGGGTTTAGTCTATCACCTAACTCCTGTAGCTACCATTTAATGCCGGCATTAGAGGTATGATACTGATATAATATTAACAATATATTCACTTTAATAATAACAATACCTCGATTCGATAATAAAGATATATGGACAGTATTATCGATAAATATTTTTCATGTTATGTTTTTATGTTAGCGTTGAAGAGATAAACAAAACGCCAACGAATCCTTTTAAGCTGTCAATTATAGTAGTTTTATTATGAATAAAATTAGATATTATGAGTACTATTTTATATATTATAAGTATGCATATTTTATGCATTTTACATTTTATACATCAGCATCTTTATTTATAAGTTTAGTTTATTGTCATTATGTCATTTGCTATTCATTATTTGAGGTCAAATTAAAGTCCACAAAACAAAAAACTGTTAACCAAATGTTTTGTTCTAGCAATTGGTTAACCCTTCTATTTAGTAAAATATTATAAATTAATTAACATTCATTATGTACACTCTAATATTTATACGGGCACTCACAATGAAGAACAAATGACCATCAGTCATATGGTAATAAACATATGTTTACAATTATATTATTTATATTTGTATAATGACTGTTAATCAATTGTTTTATTTCCAGGTATGCTATGCTTATCATTTACCATTTAATACTGTGCGTAATTATTCCGCAGGCTGTCGCTTCGAGTTGAGTCACAACAAGTTTTAACTTTTCATCCGTTTCCCTTTTAATACTTTCCAAAATTACAAGTTATCGTGAGCTTTAGTATGGAAAATAGAATGTAATTATGGGGAATGTATTAACTTCGGTAATCATTTCGTTCAAGAAATGTATTTTTTGATGAAATGATTACCCAAATCTACTCATTTTATATTTCCATCAAATCTACTCATAATTATATTTTCTTATTCACACTAAATCTCAAGATAACTTGTATTTTTGGAAAATATTACAAATGAAACGAATAAACAGTTAAAACTTGATGTAATTCGACTCGAAGCTACAACCTGCGGAATAGATACATTCAAATTTAGCCTTAGAAAACAAAAAATGTTGTTTTTAAAAAAAAATGTAAATAGGTCTTAGAGTCTCGGAATAATCTAGCACAAAAAATATTTAATAAAACAAAACTTGTTTTGTTCCTTTTCTGGATAGCATTAAATGCATTACAATTTTATAATCTTTGAGTTTTTTTACTTTTCACAATGCAATATTTTTATGGTATTATTGGAATTGATATATTAGTTTTATTATTATATTGATAGACTATATAAAATTTAAAACAAATAATCATATAATCTGGAGGTAGATCGAAATGGATAAGGATTAAATTGCATGTGGTTTTTATATAGGTGCTTGAATGCACAATGAAAGCACGTAACTTCACACAAAATAAAATTACGGCATTGAAAATAAAAGTATATAATAATCAAAAATTAGCCTTTTGTTAATTTATGTTTTATCTATATTAAATTATTATATCATATTTATTTAAATATTTTTTTGTGATTTAAAAGCAGTTCAAATGCTATGCAAATAGGTATGTTGAATTCATATAACTTTACTAATCACAGAAAGCAAAAGGACTGTTTTTGAGTTTCAATTTTAACTAAAATGAAATAAATAAATATATTTAGAGATTCCTCAATTTATATATCAATAAATTAAAAAAATATATAGTTATTGGATAATATTAAACTAGATTATTTTGGTTGGTAAATCGTTATGGGGCTTAATACATATCTCTTTTAGAACGCGCACATTTATTATTATAAAATAATAAAAAGTGACATTTATAATAGTAAAAAAGCAATAATTAATTAGCAATTTTTAATAATTGGAGGTTACAATTGTTTCTATGGAAATGACAGTAGATAATAATGTTGAAAGATACAGTTTTTCTTGATCAGTGAGGCATAACAAAACATCATGTATTGTATTATAATATATTTTATAATAATCGTTATATATTAGGTTTGATATATTACAAAATCGTAATTATTGTAGTTGAGCCATCTAACGATTATTTATTATAAATACTATGAAATGTTAATAATAACGCCATTTAAAAATCTCAATATTTAATTTAGTTTGATTAATTTCTGTTAGATCGATGACTTGGTGTGAATTACAAACAGCCTGAGTAAAATATAATTTAAAATTTAATTATAGAATTATGATTTTTTTTTTACAAGTACAAAAACTAAACATATTTAAATAGTTTGATATCAAATAAAATTAAACTGTTTTTGGTTTATCTTATAATTATTTATTGTTTGTAAACAAATCAACATTATTTGATGTCAATATTATTGCCCCCTCCCATAATTTAACTTTTAACAGCCAGTCATCAATAATCGACGTTTATTCAATTGTTTTATACTAAACGAGGTGAAGAGGTATTATCTATGATTTTTTAAGCCTAATAATTAAATGATTTATATTATTAATAACAATTTAAAATAGGATATATTTTATCATTAGCTATAATGTTAACAAAGTTCTTAAGTTTGTTATCAATAGTTATTATATCGTTATCACAAAATTCTAAATACGTTTTTCTGTTTCCCAATATTTATTCCAGAGCATATTTTTAATTTTGCAATATTAGAAAAGAAATTTAGGGAGCTTAATTATTGATAAGTGTCAATTAACTGTCATTCATAATTCACTAATAATTTTAAATGATAAATATTAACGGCGTATTTGAATGTATATTCTAAATAACATTTAACAAATTTTAATCAGCTCAAATGTTAATCTAAATACTTTTGAATGTCAAATTATTGGGTCTGTTTCGGCAAACGCATGCATTCGGTAATAATGATTACTTATGTGAAATAACACCAGATGTTTCAGAAATTTAACATGTAACCTATTTATAAACGCAGTTATGACTTTTATTGATAACTGTTATAACGTAATAGAAATAAAAAAACATATGTTTGTATTAACGTATAATTTAAAACACAACAAATAACCAAGACAATTTAGAAATACAGTTTCAATTTGGAGGACAAAAATCCACAATATTCATCAGGATCTGCTCAAATTAATCCCTGTTTTCGTACCTCCTTCTCCAAATATATTCACGTAGGTACGAATCTTTGATCGTCCGGTGGGTACCGCATTCTCTCTTGTTCCTTCTCTTGACAGATGGCCATAGAGATTCTATTCTTTGAGTATGAGCTCCTGGTTACATCATTTCATGTCCCTTGGAAAAGTCTTTTTTTTATGTATAATACCATTATCTTGAACATATTTTATGCTTGAATCTTGATTTTTAACTATTTTCGCCAATTCTAAGAAATTCGTTTTAATGACTGAGTAAATCATATTTACTATGAGTAAACTACATGATTTTATTTTTTTCTACATTTTTATTTCTATTAGGTTATAACAGTTATCAATAAAAGTAACTGATACTTAATAATAGATATTTAAAAAATAATCCGGTTGCGTTTTCCGAAACAGACCCAAATTATTATCGGAATTAATGTGGTTTTTTTTTAATTGTTGATGATACACAAAACGTGGTTGAATAAGCTTAAATTATGCTTCAATATCTACTGCTTAGGTATGATTGACTAATTTTCAGATGGTAGATACCAAAGATTATAAGAAAATGGTCAGAAAACGGCTGTTCTCATAGCATATGTTTAGGAAAATATTAAAGGGACTTCTCCCAGAATAAATTAAGACATTATTATTAAAAGTAAACCTTTATTACTGATCTGTATTACATTAACTATTTAAGTTTATTGAAGAAGTTAATTCTTTAAATAGGAGAAAAAACTTATAAAAAAACTCATGTAAAAAAAATTTTTATTCCTTATTTATCGAGATACGTTTCGGCCTAGGCCATTCTCAATCTTCTGTTTAAATTATTTCATTTTTTTCCCTATTATATGGTTAACAAATCGACCATAAGTCATTCATCTCAATTTAAGTGGTTTTATTCTATTTAATTTTTTTTTTTTTTAATTCAGAGGGAACCATGTCCTCTATAGTCATTTAATAATAAGTTCTCCTATTTAAAGAATAAATTATATGATTGAGTCCAGTTGATCTTTTTTTAAAAATGAAGAAGTTGATATTATTCTTGAATATCTACTGTTTAGGTTGCATAATTTTTTCTAAAGCCTAAAATATTTTTTTTTATATTTTAAAAAACGATGTTCCGGTACAATATTGTTTCATTTTATTTCTAACCATTCTCTACAATCCTTATCTCAACTAATTCAATCATTTAGAGCATTTAACATGTCAAATGTCTTATAATCTTCAAGGCAACATATAATTCAGTAATATATTCTGTTAAATGACTCAAATGATTCATTTACGGTGTTCATATACTGGCTTGGGTAGCATTCATCTCAACCAAGAAAACAAACATAAATAATAATTAAATCATCTCACGAATTAAACTATTAATGAGACATTAACGTAAACGTTTGATCGAGACAAGTCAAAAATGAATATATCATTCATCATCAGAAAAGATGAATATCTACTACTAACACAGGGTTAACACAATATTCTTTATCATCATTATCTAAACTCATTCATTAATAGATTTTGAGGATATTAATATACAATTCAATAAAATGTTAATGACTGGAATGATTTATTTGATTCCCTACTTGTCTGCATTTACTGGCATTGATAGCATTCAGCTCAACCAAAAAATTAATCTTTTTTTTTATAAATATTTTTTTTTATTTTATTTTAAAATACGTACAAATTTTAAAACATTGGTGGGATAATCCCTTACAAAGAAAATGAGATCACATTACAACGGTTACTGATTAATATGTTTTCGTTGTTGGTAAAATTTAAAAAAAAACAGCAAAAAAGAGAGTATATAGGATTTACTTAAGACAAAATTTATGTATAACATAATACAAAATGCATATTATTTATAATAGTTTGTGTTTTGTTCGTTTGTGTCTGTATAAAAAATTAATCTAAATGCTAATTGAATCGCTCGCGAATTTAACTATTGGTAAGGCAGTAACATAAATGTTAAAGTGTAGCAAGTATGAATATTTGAGTAAGTTGTGAAAACAATATTTGAATATTATATCGGGAGTTAAATTATCTATTATGGATTAAATTTCCCTTGCTAAAAATTAAAACTAGGAAGACAGACAATGCTGTGTATATAAATAAATATAAAACATACCGAAAAATTTAAGATAATTGTTTAAAATATATACAAACGCCAATTTGTGTTACTGATCTACCCGTGATTACATTAATGTTGGTTGTTGACTATTTAGTTCGATTGAATATGTTGAAATTCTTGAATAGCAAGTATAAAACCTTATTTTTCTAATAAAAGCTGTAGCTGATGTTAGAGTAAGGTTATCCATTTTTCTTCCATTCATATCATAATTATCTCAACTCATTCATTCATATATTTATAATGAAGATCATTATCCATGCCAAATGTCTACTGGAACATTTATGCCATTAAATGTCACGTTTTATTTTATTCCCTACTTGTCTTTTATATTTTCACCGGCTTGAATAACATTCAGCTTAAACAAAAAATTAATCTATATATCGATTGAATCATCTCAAGAATTCAAATATTTTTGAGGCAGTAACGTAAATGTTTAATTTAGACAGGTCATGGATGAATTGACTCAGATGATTTTTAAGGAAGATATCTAAAAGAGCGTACGTAAAAGAGCAACGTTGCATCTTCTGAAAAGAATCTGGTCATGGGATCTCTTTCTTATCGGCCATGTATCATGATCTGCAGGGTGCTAAGCTACCTTTAAGTTCGAGAAGGCTACTCACAGGTGTAGTATTCCATCATGTTGTGGTTGTATCTGTAGGCGGTGGATAGGTCCATGGCGGCCAGCGGCGAGACGGACAACATGAATGCCGCCGATCTGTCAGAGTGCCATCAGACGTGCTACTGCTACTGGTACTGGTTCCGAACGACCCAACCGTTGACAACCGATATCATATACTCTTGCACTGCTCCCCCAAGAGCGACTGTAAGTGCCGGTTTCCCCCTCCACTTTGGCCACCCCTATTTTCGAACCACCCTCTCCCCCACCCCTCGTCCGAGTGATAAGCTATCACGCTCGCCCACAGCACGCGTGTCCAATAGAGAGAATTAACGCGCTTGTATGAGCGTATTTCAAAACGAAATATCAAATTTCGGAACGGTCTCAGTATCTACTTTTACTTTATTTTATATTTCTGTTTTGTTTTTTTTAAATACCAGATTAAAGGATATAGAAAAATATAAAAAGATCCGGGGTTCGAATCCGGTTATGGTAGACAAATTATTTAACCTATCCAAAGGTGTAGATGGAATATGTTGGATCCGCAGACCCAGGCTCTTTGAATACCTGTAGTGGGCGAAAAAACTGGGAATGGATGATCAATTCCTCATTACCCTAAATGCACAAAGGTAGAAACAGGTAGAACCTGCAGACAAATGATATCTACCATTTTAAAAGTCAGCTCTACCCGCACCTCTACTTACTTTTACCTAAAGAAGTTCGATTTAAGCATGAGGCATCCGATTTTCATGTCACTATTTTAAAATACTAGTGACGTGATATAGTAGTAAATAATTCAAAATTCAAATACTAGTAATCCTTTAGTTTAATCAAACTTAAACTTATTATTTCAATATACTTGCTCAGGAGATAAACAAAACATAAACGAATCTTTTTCAGTAGTCTACAATAATTACTGTAATTATTAATAAAAAAAAAATGGAGGAAGTAAAATAAATTGCTGATAAGTAGGGAGAACTGTTTATTGAAGAGCCTAAGCAAAGTAGGTTAAACGACTTCGTTTAAGTTCCAAGCATTGATAATTCAAGTTAGACTTGGTGTATTTTTAAACTGTTTGGATAAAAAAAATTATTAAATTTTAATTATAAAGCAGAAAAATGACTGTAAAGAGGTCCGAAAGTACTTGCTGAATTTATTTTTAATTCGAATTATTGTTCAAACTATGACCGACAAATTATATTAGCCTAAACTGCACCCGAACTTTTACCTGAATATGGTCGCTTTATTTTTATTTTTTTTAAGACTTTATTGAAACATTACAATCTGCCACTTGTGGGCAATAAGAAAAGTGCTATGTAGCTTACAATCGTTCCATAGTAAAACAATGATATAAACAAAATAAAATAAATAAATATATACATGCGAAGCTTTAATTATAATTAATTTTTTTCTAATAAGTTTAAATCAGCTAAACTGGTTTCTAATAATTGACCACATATTATTTTTTAGAATTTATTATATTATTTCAATTTAAAATTTTTAGCTTCCAAGATATTTACTTAATTAACTAATAATTATTCAAAATAAAATTTTATTAGTGAATCTTTTTTTTTTTTTTTTTAACGACGATAATGATGTTAAGTGGAATCATTGTGGCTTTTAAAGGCTAACTAAGAATCGTAAAATGCCTTCCATACGGACGAGCAGTTTAGACAGGCCCTGATTGTGTTTTGATTGGGTGGTGGAGGAAATATTTAAAATCGAGACTTCCCTCGGAGTGGTGGGGGAAGGGAGAAGAACGGAGACTCCCCATTGGCTGGACTAGGGGAGGTAGGCGTGGCCTCCCCCCCCACCGCCCCTAATAGTCACCTTTAGGTCCTCCTTCACCACTAATTTACAATATCCTCCCGCTATCATTGTTATCATTGCTTCCTGATCCTGAGGACGGCTCTGATCCTGCTACTTGTTGCAGGACCGTTCTCAGCCCGGCGGTCAGTCGGAAGCGGTCGTAACAGACACCGGGGTATCGCCTTTCGTTCCCGCGCTGGGCTATGGGAACTACACTGTCCTCACAGCAAACAATATTCTCTTTCCTTTCTAGTTCTTTTTTATACAAGTAATCCACGCCATAGCACAGAATTTAAATCATTAATACATAGGCATCTCATTTTCGAGATCAGTGACAGAACACTCATTAGGACTATTATAACCACCAAGAAAAAGTAATTTTGGGATTGGGATAGTTAAATAAATGAATAAAACATAATTTGATCACTTGTGGTCTAGTGGTTAGCATAAAAACCTAATGTTTTCAAGATCGCACCTTCGTAGACAACTTTAAAGAGCATACAAACCACTCAGTTAAACCGTCCCTCGAAGGGGGCGTAAAATGGTTTTCCCGAGTCCGTACGGTGTCAGTTGTTAACGATTATTATCCTAATTATACCCGAAAAACCAAAATTTAGGACTCACGCAGATTAGCCTAATACCTGCTATTTCCATGATCGCAGGTTCTTAACACAAATGCCTTCGATTTTTTTAAAATGTAGAAAAAAATCCTTAATTATGCCGTGCTTCGAAGGACGGTGTCTGATACTCGTTTATGATTCCTATTCTAATTATACTCCAAAAAGACAATATTAAGGATAGTATCTTCCGATTAGTCATTGGAACATAAAAAGTGAAGTAAAGAATAAACAATAATGCAATATAACATCTAAAATGCTTCCTAACAATTAAAATTAGCTAATTATAGTAGTATATAATTTTCAGTGTGTTGAAAAGACACACTTCCTGAACGAACAAAATCTTAAAATCTAGAGGGGGAATCGATAAAGTTCCAAGTACAATTGTAATAATGCGTAAATCACAATTGATAACAGCTGAGATTGATTCTTCATATCATATCATGCCAGGTCAATTAATATACATCGGTTAACTTTAAATGCAATTTGTAACAACTGAATTGCTCACATATAGACAGTGCGTTATCTTCGACCTTGGGCGCCCATAAGTTAAAATAAAACTAATAAAAAATGCAAATGCCATTCTTTGAAATCGCCAAAATTGATATATATTATATATATATTTGGTTGCGTGAATACTGAACTAATACTAGTGTTCGAACTACAGACCACTGCAAATGAGGAGCTGCCGAACAAAACCGGATTAGTATATAATAATTTTAACTATAATTTTAACACACTTTTTTTTCCGAATTATGGAGGTTTGAACCTCGTTAATAAAAATAATTATAATAATATTAACGGACGGTTTTCATTAAAAATATTAACAGGGATCGACATAACGAGATCCAAGGCATCATAATTAGAAAAAAAATTGTGTTCGAATTATATTGGACTAATCCGGTTTTGTTCGCCAGCTCCTCAAATGTAATTGTTTTCATCACAAACATCGCATGACTCAGAACTGTCTACGGAGTTTTTAAAGATAAAGGAGGAAACTTAAAAGAAGCTGGATGAGAGAACCTGTACTACTATCTATGAAGGTTATTTGGTTCAGTACATGGTGGGGACTACATTGTTTCTGCTGTCTTTTCAACCGCCAGATTTCCCTCCTAATGAAGTGTAAACTTTATAAAAGCTCGGTGTGAAGGGTCTAATAGGATCCATGACACCAGATGAGGTCCTTATCTAAATTGCGTCCATGGAAAGAAGAACTGTATAATACTGAATGTCACTATTATCAGTAACAAGTATTTTTTGTAAAATTGAATATAAAATATAAATAAACAAAATTATTACCTTTTGTAACAACCCATCCTATCCCATTTCCACACGATCTATTAATAAGACTAACTGGTCCGGATAGAACGATACTGATGGTACTTGATTGGAAACCGATGATGCCAGAAAGTTGCGGACACAGGCAGAGGAGAAGACTGAAAGGTGGCAAAGTCGAGAAGGCATTGTGAAGAGAGGACCAGGTGTTCCCAGGTGACTTACTGACAAAGGAACAAACTAGTGGGTAATGGGCCCTATTCACTCCCACTTACCTTCCTCTTACCGGCCCTACCCAACCTTCGTCCTCTTCGGGTTGTCACGGGGGTATCTCCCCTTTAAGTTTGCCGCATCTTCAAGAGGCACTTGAAGCAGGGATTATTCCGGTAAAGGATTAGGCGAATCGTTAATTCAGTAGTCAATGAACTGAGAGAGTGGTATAATCTAATCAATCACTAATTACTAATGGGCACTAAATGAAAATCCATTCCCTTTTGACCCATTTACTACCACATCCTCCGACCCGCCATGTACAAAGACAAATAACTAATATCATAAAACATAAATTATTTTTTTCATAATCATAATATTAACATGAGGACAGCTGTAGTAAACTGTATTATTGTACAAATACAGCGAATTTTATTTCAACTGACCAAATACTGAAGAATATATTCAGAAAAAGCTTTTGAGAGTTTACAAGGCCGTTTCTAAAACCATTGTTTCAACACTCGTCTTTTGTTTTGCAATATTCCGTCTCGCAAGTACTTGTTTGTAGTCAAAAACCCTTAAAATGATGTTAAAAACTTTATCTTATTCAGAACGCTGCTGAATTTTATTATTGGTTATTATATACCATTATTTAATATCTTATACTTGATTGTAGACTAGGCGTCCTAAAAATATTATCCCGGTCACCAAATAGGAATATGGAAAAAATGTGTAGCTTGTTTTATTTTTTCAATCGATACATTCCATTTTTACCGTATCTCTACATATTATAAAACAAAGTCCTCGGCCACGTTTGTTCGCGGTAAACTCAATAACTACTGCACGGTTTTTCATACGGTTTTCACAAATAGTTGGAGTGATTCACCAGGTAGCGTTAGGTATATAATTTGTCGAGGTTTTGTGTAAATGGGTTGGAATATCGATGGATTACAACGAAGACGCTGCATGCCTAATCTCGTGCAAATATCTAACGTGTAAGATAAAAAATTCATATTTAAACTAATATTTGGTTTTGTTTTTATTTTTATAATTTCTATATAATAAAGTACATTAGCTGAGATGGCAAGATAGAAAATCAAGACTCCCAAAGAAGCCTAACCAATGATATTCACGTGGTCCTTAGTGATCGGTAGGTGATAAAAAAAATACATTACACAGACAAATTATGTTGGCATAATATGCCTTCTTACCAGAGCAAAACTGGGGTGGGTCGCTAGTAATCTATAAAACATTGCAATATTTAGAGTGACGGATTAATGAATTTAGGAACAGTGGCTTAGTAATTCGCCAATTTTTATAAGTTTATAAAATTTAACTGATCGAGCTGGCGACCTGTGGCCTTGTGTTTAGCATAAGAAACTACTAAGCATAAGATCGCGGGTTCGTAACCCGGAAGTTGGCCCTTTTTTTTAAAGGGGTAAAAAATCATTGCTTATGCTGTCCTTCAGAAGGGACGTTAAACGGGGGTCCCGAGCTCGTAAGATGTTAGGCACTCGCTAAAAATTCCCATCACAATAAAACCTGGATAGGCAAAATTTAAAGCTCCCACTGTTGTCGTTGATTGTTCATTTAACGTCACTTTATGCTGCTATGGCTAATCGGACGATGCTACAGTGGGAGCTCTAGATTTCGCCTATCCAGGTTTATATATGCTTATAAAAGAATATTTTCTTTGAAATTTATTTCTACTCAGTGATCGGTTCGGTTGATGACTTTTGAAATAAAATAGCTTTTAGAATTAATCATGTCAAATTCACTCCCCTTTCGATCCAGTAGGGGAGTGTTCAACAATTACTTCAAACGGCTAGGGGTGATAATTAGAAACTGTTAATATACATAATTTTTGTAATCCTATTTATTGGTTACAATAACTTACTATAATTAATTGCATATGGAACTTTCTAGACCCGTCCAGACTTTAATTTAATGAGCTTTTGATGTATGTTTTTCTAATCTTGGAGTACTCAGTTAAACAAAAAAATTAATTTTCAAATACGCAGTTACCTTTGAAATGACGTTGAGGTTGATGATAGTTTTTCGAATGTTTATCTAATATAAACTTATAATTAATTCGAGAATGATATTTTCAATATTAACTAGACAATCGCTATTAGTTGTTTCAGTTAGTTTGTTGGTATTTCATTTAGTGGTTTTTTCTTGATTAGATTCATATTAAATACTCTTTCAGGTTTCCATGGCCACTATTATTGGCACGGTATACAGATTCATATTATTGTAGATTCATATTATTCACGTTATATCAGGTAACGAAAGTCTCTGGTCCGAATTCGGTTGTGGCATATGGCAGATGGACAGGCTCTTCTGGGGATCAGCCATGGTGTATAATGTTTGTACTCTTTATTAGAGAAAAAAACCTAGGCGATTGAGCGTCAAAAAATTCACGTTGCACAACCTTTGGCAAAGGAACAAAACAGTCTCTAGCATGTACAACGATCAGTTTCATATTGCGTTAAGGTCATAAAACATAAAACACTGGTTTATATTTATCTATTAAAAAAGTCTGATATTATTTGAGCTGAACCAATAATAATAATTAATACTAATAATTAAAAAAAATTATGAATTTATGACAATATTAATTGAACATCTTATCAACGTTGAGACACAGTGTCGCAACCAGTTTTTCTCTTTTATTTTACGTAATGCCACAGAACAACCTTCCACTCGAGGGTCATCTATTAAACAACACTGCTAAGTAAAATAATTAGGAATAATTATTTAATCAATAGAATAGAGCCAAAAACTGAAAAAGAAACACTATTATTTATTATAATGCAATTGGGAAAAAACACAATGCAAAGCCTTATGTTTCAAATCCAGTAATATACCCACCTACCAGTCGACGTTTCGCCTATTCAGGCATTATCAAGACGCAAAAACAAAAAAGGGTTATGTCACATCTCGAAGAAAAAGGTGCAATACATCCCAACGATCAACAGCCCAAACAGGCTCCAAACATGAGACAGAACCCCACCACCAAGACGTTCAACAGACAATGTCTTGATAATGCCTGAATAGGCAAAACGTCGACTGGTAGGTGGGTATATTACTGGATTTTAAACATAAGGCTTTGCATTATGGTTTTTGCCAATTGCATTATAATAAATAATTATTTAAGTTCAATAAATATTGGCAATTGTATCATTTGCATAGCTCATCATTAACAAATTTTCCAATATCAGATCCCTAGATCTTAGAGACATTTCACAGGACTTCCGTCAAATAATGAAATGAAACTAAGATAGTTCCTATCGAAAATTAATTATTTTAAATTAAAGGTACTTTAGAAGACATTCAGAATATTCTCATTCTGTCTCTAAAAAAACGGGTACCCTCAAGTAGAGGGATAATCTTGCGGTTAAACGAAATTCTTCCCCGCAAACCCGTTGGCTTGGAAACAGTACTGTCATCAAATTTACTGTATCCAAGACCCTCCTTATAGGCTGTAGTGTTTTTTTTCTTGGGTCGGAGGGGGAGGGGGGGTAACGCCAATCGATTTCTGAGACCCTTGAAGTCCACTCTTAACTGTTTTTTCAAAATCCCGATGTCGGCTTTCCAGATCTATTTTGTGAGTAGACATTCAGAATTTCCAAATAGTAGTGAATAGAATATAATGCATGAAATTTAGTTTGTTTATTTATTTTACACCTCTTTGTGCTAATTGCATTGCAGGAACATTAAGTTTAGCAAAAGTGAAAACACAGCATCGTTACTGAAATCTGATCATTAAAGCCTTGGGGAACAAAATCACGAACGCAATACGATTTAAGGATGATGTAGAGACAATGGTTTCAAGGACAACGGTTATACAGGAAGGTGATTTTTCCGAGGCTACGATCAAAGATTTTATCCTCAACTAAGGGTACCTACTTCAAAGAGGCTGGATGAGCCACAAGAGGATGTGTAGATACCACAGGGACCATCCATGAATATTATCAGGATAACTAACTTATCTTCTTCAACTGGATTTGAACCCGGAACCTCCAGCATTGCACTGGAGCATGAGCTACACTATGCTATAGGAGCCTAAGTAATTTTCAGATTACAGTGTTGGCACACCACTACTAGTCCCTAGGCGGCAATATAGATCCGCTGTTTGGTGGATCAGGGAAAAACGCAAGCTGCGGTTCAGGTTCCATTAATACAATTGGACTAGAAAGTATTCTTTTTCAGCAAAGAAAACTTAAGTACATGGAAGAAACTGTATTATTTCAAGGACAACGGTTGTATACGGATGTTATTATTACATCTATCATACGAGAGGGGCTGAGTGAGTCCCAAGAGTATGTGTAGATAGATCCCTTAGGGTCCATCCGTAGCTGGTAACAAATCAAAAAATGTATTTGCCATTTCTGGATTTGAACCCAAAAACATAAGGACAGCAAGTCAGCACTCTACATAATGAGTTACCCTTCACCTATTATATTGCTATTACTCCTTAATTTTACGTAGTCCATCCAAAATTTCCAAACCATAAAGTTTTCATCTAGAGAAGAAAATTGTAGTCTTTATTTCTGTTTCTAACTTGAAGGGATCGATCGTAGGAAGACGTTAAGACGAGTGAGTATGTTAAGAGCTCTAAGTGGATAGGAAATGTCATTGGCGGATTGTGTTGGGCCAAATGACGCATGGCTTCGGGGAAAAAGGGAAATAAAAAAAAAAGGTAGTCCCTAATCAATCAGGCAGTGGGTGGGAACAGGTAGGGCCTCATCAAGGTATTTGCAGGGTTCCGCTTCGCCGGACAGACAAATCGCTCCTACAAATACTCCCGATGGATAGATTACTCTAATGGAATGGCCGCCATATTGGTAGATATACATTATAACCTTTATAACTGAATACATATTGTTATATTAGGACCGCGATGAAGGCTTCCTTAAGTGATGAGTTCTGTCGTGAGGCTCTTTTGATAACGCCCATTGTCCAAAGGGAAAATCCATATCCCATAAGGCGTCCCTAATATATCTGATAGTCCATTCGCTAGCCATTAGCCACCATATTGTATGAACAATTTTCACAATAGCTAAATGATGGAGTCAGTAAAAGAATTTCCATTTTAACTCAATTGTGGCTAGAGCATCTATTCTTATGTGCATCGATGAAATTGTCTAATCAGTAAGACGTCAGCAAACAATATTAATGTGTCATAGCTAGCTTTCTATATGACTGTTTATTAACACTATTTTAAAAATACAAAATAGGGAATAAAATAAATAAAGGCATCTTCATGTCCATATTGACGTATGGTACTGGACGAGTTATCACATCCTAACGGTTGGAAGTGGATTAAACTAGGCTTAGTACGATATAAAATAATAAATAAAAATATATACTTGTCTCTGAGTGCGAACATTAATATATAAGAACAGATTTGTTTCCTTGAATATTTAATGATAACAAATATAATGAAAGATAGGGTTAAAAAATTTGGATATTTCAAAGTCAGTTGATCCTATCTAATGAAGGATGGAATTAGTTGGTGGGGGGGGGGGGGTGAAGTCAGAAATTAACACCAAAAAGTGAAAACTTATTTTTTATTAGTGCCGACGTTTCGCGGTCATCTTCAGGGTTCTGAGAGGAAAACAAAAACAACTATAAAAAAAACATTACAGTACCAAAAATATAATAAGATATAGAGTATATAGAAAAGTAAAAAAATAGCGATGGGTATATATTAAGAATATATGAATAAAAAAAATTACAGAATAAATGTACAGAAGGGTGATAATGCAAAGAAAAAAAATACAAAGAGAAAGAAAATGAAAATGTAAACAGTAAGATACAGAATTAAAAACTATAATTATAAAAAGGTGAGATATAAAAGTATGGAAAACCTAGATTACAGATAAAAATATCGAAAAGTAAGCACTAATAAAAAATAAGTTTTCATTTATTTGGTGTTAATTTATGACTTCACTCCCCAACCAATTCCATCCTTCAGTTGACATAGTTGATATTTAGATCATCAACGTAGAACGTAAAATGTATACATAATTGGGTTAGGAATCTTTTATACATCACACAGGCTCGAAATCCCCGTTTTACATATCTTCCGAAAGACGTCAAAACCAAAGATTTTGCCCTCCTTATAATAAATCCTAAGGCCGCCGGGTAATATTGGGCATGTATTTTTTTATGAATCCGTTTATAAACTAATGGTTAATTACAGGCTTGCACATAAAAGGGAAATATAAATTTAAATAGGGAATTTAATAAGGAAAAAACATAAAGTGCCAAAGAAACTTAATTCTGTAATTGATATACTGTGGTACGGTACCAGAAACCATTTCGGCAATTTGGAATTTCTTTCATCACTAAACCGCGATGGGAATGAGGAATGATTACTTTGCACCGGCTGAGTTTATTTTAAATAGGTTTCTAAGATGCCGTGAAAACGGTGGCATAAAAAATAATTAAAGAGTGGCGGTGAAAAGAAGACAAAGGAAGTGGACAAACAATGAAGAGTGACGAATCGGAAGGGACAAGAAGAAGTCGAAGGCCACTGTTAGCTCCCAGATTGACCCAATCTTCCGCTCTTATCTCTTTCCCTTCCAACGCCGCCATTACTGATTCCACTCTCGTTTCATGATTCGCCACTGGGTTCACTACACGATCTTCCAGTAACAGAGGTTGGTAGATCCGATCCGAAACCAATAACCAAAAGAGACTGAAATAAACTATTTTGATTCCTACAGGATTTTTACATTATATCCAGCTGGAAACCGATTCCATATGAAGCCCTTTTACCACACATCATACTCCAATGTTATTATTGAATTAATTGAAAGGGAGGACCGTTCAGGAATTATTTATTTAATTATGTAATCACTCATAACCTATCGATTTCATAGAATATTTGGTTGGATGGATATATGGATTATGTTTTTAAAAGCAATCAACCAACTGTTTGATACAACTTTATGATAAAATTACCGATACGATTGCCTATCAATATTGGCAAGAAAATGTAGACATTTTTAATACTTATTGAATAATTGTTACCTCTTGTGTGTAATAGCCTGTTGAATCGAATATGCGGTCTCTATTCTCATCGCTATCCATTAGCTGATTAATTCAATTCATCGTTTGTTAGCTATTCATTTAACGCCACTTTATTACTGCTATGGCTGTCCTAGTTTACCTTGGGGGTCCTAAATTTTTTCATATAAAGTTATAATTAGGATTGTGATTTTAACGAGTTCTAGGCACCGCACGGGCTTCCGAAGGACAGGATAGCCAATACATTTTTACTCCCTTTAAAAACCATATGGGAGAGTGTTATGCTAATAACTACATCACAGGTGAACCCTAACTTTAGTTTAGACAAAGGTAAACAAGAACTTGTATTTCATTGTTCCTTCCCGAAATCATGCAGTGTAACAAAAAGATCAAGTCGGTTAGAACCAAATCTTACAGACTTAATTACCTTTTAACCTCACCGACTTATCACTCCGGCTCAAAGTAATGCTCTATTAGGCAGTTATTAGACCAGCACTCCCTTCACACTTCCCTCACAATTTCAAAACTGTATTTTGAGGCATATAGAAAGGCACACTTCTCTACAAATGCCGAAATCAGACTTAATACGCAAGACTCTCAACTGCCGACGGTTCTTTGAATACAAATTCTTTGATAGCCTCCAACTCTGCACGACCTCAGCGCTGGAAAACACTTGTACAAACACTCAACATGGACTGAGTAACTACTAACAAACTCCAATCATAAAGAACTAGTGAGCTCTATCACTAGATCCCCCACTCCTACCATCTAATTAATCTCAAGAAAATCTTATTCACATTCCTCTCTTAAAATGCACCTGGTGCAGTAAAAGAGATTATTCCATGTATCCTTGTCATGTTATTTAAAAAAAAAATAGTAAAATCCAAGGGGCTAGGAAAAACAAAAAATCTTAATAACTAATATGATTTTCAAACTGATCAACAATTGATTTTTATTTTAAGTATTAGAATACAGATAAAGAAAAACGAATAAATTGATAAATTAAAAAAAAAAAAAGTTCTTAAGTTACCAAAACTACTACCGCCCCGTACTGAATAATACTCACCCCTGACTAGCTAAACGAGATAATTGATTTATTGTTCTATATTATGTTATACTAACCACAACACCACAGGTGACCCATCGATTCATCGCTGAAATCCATCAACGAGTATTTAGCAAGATACGGTTATACTTCCATTAGTCCTCTCATTAGTTAAGCATTATAGCAATGTATTGAGAAATAAGATTATAAATTCTCATGATATAGTAAGATTTGTTTTTGTTGTTGGTGAAAACACGGACGAGTGTAAGACCGTGCGATTACTAATCTATCTAATTAGTGTTGACTTCGTGTTAGATACTTAGCCTAATCCATTAAGCAACTAAGGGCTTCAGCGAGACACCGTAACCCCAGAAGGGACAAGACAAGAGATCCACTGTGGTCCCGGGATTTATTATTATTAGCCATAACGACTATTTATTATTACTATTATTAATTATAGGAGACCTAACGAGGCGGTCTCTTTTTTCTCAAAGACCTCGAGCACAGAGAGAGAGAGATCCATAGAGAGCTGCCGTTTTGCCACCTCCTTCTATTCCCGTCCTCATCACGACGACTAATTAGGAATCCCTTCGATAAATCACGGCCACCTCATCGCGCGCTCCTCCTCTAGGCGTTCCTTTGTAAAGCGATCCCATTGCCAGCCTGTCAACCTTCTCATCTTTTAATTAACTCAAATGAGATGGAAAATTTTTTCGGTGCCGTCTCTAATCAAACGGACAATTCGCTTTTTAAAAGATGAGATTTAGAAAGCGAACGTTGTACGAAATTTCTTCAAAGAAAACCGGAAAAGTTGTCAAGAATAGTGATGACAAAATTATTTTTTTATTTTGAATTTATAATACCGGCTGTGGTACACACTCAAGAGTTGTAGGTTTTACGGCTATAAGAATCTATTCTTGCCCCATATGTAAACATGTATTTATTACCATTTGACAGTCTTTTAATTGTGTTTACATTTACATAGTAAGTGACAGCGTAACATATTTGAGTGTGCAAAAAGTCAGTTAATACATTGTTTTGGTTTTAGCCTTTATTTTGTATAAGTCCATGTGGGTCTAAAAAAAACCGTCTATTGTTTTAATTAATTTTAATAATTAATATTCCATAATAAGATTTAAAAGATGTATATATTTTATTTTATTGTTAGATGTTATATTTTTTTTAATATTTTTAAGTATTTTATTTAAAGAGAAAAGATATGACCAGGACCGGGACTCGAATCCTGGTCTCCCACCTATCCATCGTGGTACTTAGCCACCTCAGCCATCCTGGTTCGCTTCTCGGCCAGACACATCTTTTCTTTTCACTGATCCTATATTTTCGGCGTTCTCGCAATTTGCGATGTATACATGGGGAGAATGTTCATTAAACCTTACTTTTATTTTCGGATCTCGTTGACTTACGTCATTATATATTATTATAATTTCTTTCTTTTATTTTATTGTTGGATGTTATAATTTTTTTAATATTTTTCAATATTTTATTTGAAAAGAAAAGATATGACCTGTGAGAAGAAAAGATGTGTCTGGCCGAGAAGCGAACCAGGATGGGTGAGGTGGCTAAGTACCACGACGGATACGTGGGAGACGCGGGTTCGAGTACAGGTCCTGGTTATATCATTTCTTTTCAAATAAAATATTTAAAAAATGTATAGTATTTAAAGCATCACTCTTTGCTTAATAATAAGTTTTAATAACATAACGTTTGCCCATATTTGTAGTTAATGCAAATAGATATTAAATATTTTTAATTTTAATTAAATATTTTCGTTTTTATGTTAGATAAAAAATAGTTGACTGGAACTTCTAATGGAAGAAATAGTTGGGGGTGCAGTCAATGAAAACACCATAATAATTGTATACTTATTTATTGTGTGCCGACGTTTCGACCTACAAAGTAGACCATCTTCAGGGCTATGAGAGAGAAACAAACAGAAAAAAAATTTCCCAACAAATATTTTCAATTTCCCCCGTCCTCATTTAGAATTATTTTTCTCCAAGCCCAAAATATTTCACTATTTCGCTTAACTCATTATTTCACTCACGGAATTCTTGCTTCAAAACTCCATAAATAATGATATTTAAAAAAAGGAATCTAAGTTGGCTTTAAGTCACAGTCATGATCTTGCTTTACTCAATGATTGAATGCGCCATCTCAGTCACTGCTGCTTCTACAATGGAATGCACTTCATAAACATATAAAAAAAGTTTTAGGTATAACGGGGTATTATTTTATTTTTGTGTTAATAGGCCACCTTATATGGGCTTTTAAATTTTCTTCTTAAAAATCGAGTTTAACTGAACGTATATATGTAAAATAAAAATTGGACAGGAGGTACAATAGATTAATTATAATTTTATAAATATGGTGTAAAAGGAAATATTTCTTTGTTTTGAAAATTATCTTATAAGACATAGAAATAAACTATGAATTCATGAAAATAAATTCTTAAATTTTAGAATATATAGAGATAAGATATATGTTTTATAAGGTTTAATAATCAAGTACTTCCCAAATAATTGATCTTTGTAGTTCTTCTACATTATTTGAAAACGGTTTTAATAAGCTAATGAAATGAAAACTAAATTTACTTTTAGTGGCCTTAAGACCCCATCACAATAATTTATAAGTGGTAACAATAATGGGGGAATGACGAACCCTCCAAAGCAGGCTTCCGCTCTTATACGAAGCGTGCCTCGCCACACGCCGCAGCTCCCTCTATATTAATTAATACGAAACCATAAAGAATTGGAATAAGTGAAGCGATCGGACGTCACCAAGAGCGTTCCAATCAACAAGAGAACTCCTTTAAAACTAATAAAGTATTATCTAATGATATATTAATTACATGTTAATTAATCTGTATTATTATTATTTTAAAAAAAATTGTTAAGCTATAGCCATGAAGGGTCTTGGGTTCTATATATGGTAGAGGCTGTACTGTTTATAGAACAACGGTTGTACAGATAAGTGATTTGTGCGAGAGCAAACTCAACCGTCGGTTTTCCTCCAATTAAGTGTACCAACTTTAGAGGCTGGGTGAGCCAAAGGAAGTTATGCAGATCTCACAGCGTCTACTGATAACTTTTAACAGACAGAATCAGATATCTGTCACAGCCGGATTTTAACTTGAAACCTTCTTAGCAACTCAGAAGTCTACACACAGAGCTATTTGCTCAAAATAATTTTTCTAAATTATTGTAGTATATTCGAAGTAATTTAAAAAAATTATATATATATATATATATATATATATATGTATATATATATATATATATATATATATATATATATAATTCATAAAATTATTCAATTTATAACTTTAATTATAACAAGACACTATAAAACCATTAAACCACTGATTTGGACTTCAAAAATCTATTAATGAATTTTCAATGGTATAAAAAGTAAGTAAAAATTATAAAAAGATGGAGAAATTTCACTAGTTGAAGTAATAAAGTGAAACGTTGTTTAATACCATCAAAAATACAACATGCAAAGGTATAGTAATGGGCTATAATATATGTTATACTATATATAATATACATATATGAATATAAAGATAAATTTAAGATAAAAAAGTATTAATATTGAAAAATAAAAAGAGACCTTACATAAATGTTAAGACCGTGGAAAAATTCCAACTAAAAGCTCTTAGTCTCCAAACTAAAACAGAAATTGAAATTATCTGTCCAATATAATTAAGGAGTTGCATTTCAGCCTTGGAGGTGGTGGGATGCTTCTTGGGTGCATTATTCATGTTTTGTTTTGATTTTTGTTCTTTTGTTTTTTCTCTATCTACCCTGAGGATGCCTGAATGGGCGAAATATTGGACAGATAATTTCAATTTCTGTTTTAGTTTGGAGACCAAGGGCTTTTCGTTGGAATTTTTCCACGGTCTTAACATAAAAAAGTATTGTATCTCGTCAGCTAACTCACCGACTCTTTGGGCATCTGAACCCTCATCTTTGCCTGTCTTACCTGAAACAAATGGAAATGTGATATTAGTTAATATGAATAAAATTAGTTTATTTATTACAAATTATAGCAATATAATTTAATCATAAAGATAAAAAAGAATATTTTTATAACACTTCACCTCCTTTTTACAAACTTCTATAATTCATGTACTTTCCAATATCAATCTCCAATAAAATTTAAAGGATATAAAAACATTTATTTATTAACAACGACCTTTCTCTCCACAATTCCAATATATTTTTCTGTCACACGTCTATTCGCTTAACATCAGGGTTTTTTTGGTTTTGTTACCGGTTAATTTATATTATAAATACTTACACATAAGCAATGTAAGCATACGATTATTAATATTCATATCGGGTTTCTCTATGGTCTTTTTTATCTCATTTTTAAAACAAACCTTATCAGCAAACAAAAACCTGGCAGATGCCATACCCTTGCCATGCCGGTTCCCATTACCACTAACACGTCCTGATATAATTCGATCAATTAGGAGAATCCTCTCCTGGATCCCTACTTCAGATCGCTATCACCGGCTGACAGCTGATAGCCTTCTAGACCCTGTCCCTGATCGGCCACCCGACCAGAGGCTCCCTCTTCCCCAACATCCGGAGGACTGCATAATGATAGAACTAGCGAGCAAGATGGATGGTGGGCACCGGGTGTGAAATATGTATCTATCTCCCGAGAGTTCATTTCGTGCTCCGTCGCTTTCCGGAGTCGCCATTTTTTACCAACCCCCCCTCCCTACCTTATTCCCTTCCAGGGGAGGGTTCTCCCTTGTATCTTCACTATCCTATTGCCGCAAAAAAAAATTATAATAAAACCAATTAAAAAATATTTTCCAATAAATAAACTAATAAATAATTCAATTGGCTTAATAATAGGGAATGTACTAAGTAAATATATCTAAAATTACTTTTAATATAATTATTTCTTATCACTTTTTATCAATATTTCAATATTTCTCATTTACACATATTCTAGTTTAGATTCATTTGTGTGAAGTTCCTAATCACTACAATATATCAATCCAAGCAATGCGACAGAAAGAATTTCAAGATGAAATAATTATAAAGATAATAAAAATTAAATTATGAAAAAATAATTATGCTTGATCGTATTTTTCCAATATCAGGATTTGTTCCTACTCTTGTTACTACTTCATATCCTTATTGGGATCAGTCTGCATAAAACTTTTTGGTACTTGTGTATTAGCCGGCCTGCATGACACCTACCTCCTTATCTTATCACCGGACTGATTTGAGTTATTTGTGTGCGCGTTATTAAATTGTTTTCTGTATTGTTTTTTAGTGTTTTTGTCTTGTTAATTCTGTTTATTGTATATTTAAATTTCTGTTTTGATTATTAAATTTAATTTTGTGTTATTCCCTATGTTATCACCTATTTAAAAAGAACTGATTAACACTTTAAGAATAGCTGTCTTTAAAAGAAGAAGCTCTTATATACTTATAGAAGTTTGGAATAATTCCGAAGATGAAATGTTTATAAAAGTTCATCCAATCGATCTTAGTAAGGATAGAAATGAAGATGTCTTCGTCTAAGGTGTTGGGAAAACATTTATATAAGAAGAGAGGTCCAGAGTTAGCATTTTGTGTATTTCAATTTCCTCTAATACGAATATTAGTTTCAACCTAAGATATAGGACATCTTTAGGGCTGGGAAAAGAAATCACTAATCACAAATCACCTATTTTGGAGAGCTATACAGGCTCTTCAGAAAAATGGTACCAAAAATGGTAAACAGAAATAAACGACGCAAAATCGAACAACACTAGCATTTACCTCCGGAGAGCTTGGACTCCTGCGATCAAGATCAACAACTGTCCGACTACATTCTTTTCTTTGTTTCTTCTCACTGCACCCCCTGACCGATTCGATTCATTGTTTAAACTTGTTGTGACTCAACTCGAAGCGACAACCTTCTAAATAAGTACCCCTGCTAATACACATGTACCTTGGAAAGTACCATTTTGGGAATAGGAAGTGAGGTGTCTCCGTTACGGTACGTCCCGCTTTGCTTTACACTTATAAAATAATATGGTTACTAAAAACCTTTTTTTATATATATATATTAAGGTCACCGGTGGTCTAGTGGTTAGCGTAACTTCTAAGCCCAAGATCGCGGGTTCGTAGCCCGGCAGTTGGCCCCTTTTTTTAAAAAATCCTTGGTTATGCCGTCCTTCAGAAGGGACGATAAACAAGGGTCCCGAGCCTGTACGATGTCAGGCACTCGTTAAAAATTCCTATTATAATAAAATCTGGATAGGCAAAATTTAAAGCTCCCACTGTTGTTGTTTGTTCATTTAACGTCACTTTATGCTGCTATGGCTAATCGGACGATGCTAAATTTGGAGCTCTAAATTTTGCCTACCTAGATTTATATATGCTTATAAAAGAATATTTAAGGTGATAATTAAGGCTAATAAGGCCTTAAGATTTTTTTAAGGGAGTAAAAAATCCTTAGTTACGCCGTCCTTCGGAAGGGACGTTAAATGGGGGTCCCGAGCCTGTACGATGTCAGGTACTCGTTAAAAATCCCTTTCCTAATTAAACCTGGATAGCCAAAATTTAGAGCTCCCACTGTAGCAATCCGATCAAGTCCGAATAGCCATATCAGCATAAAGTGACGTTAAATGAACTAACAAACTAACTAACTTTTTTATATTACAATATATAAATACATACAGAAATACAATATACATAGACTCGTATACACAATACGGTTTCAAGTATACCTCCCCCAACGTTTCAGAATATATTAATTAAAACGGATACACACAGATCGTTTAAAAAACGCTTTGAAAAATATATAGGGAGAAAGAGGGAGAGCACTCTACAGGGATCGGGAGGAATAAAAAGGGAGAGCGGAAGTGGGGTTATGGCAAAGCTGAGTTAAGAATTCATAGCGGGGAGGTAGCCATTACCTATTTAGGGAGGTTGGGAGGTTGGGGAGGTTGGGGAGGCACTTTGGCACTTTGTACCGCAAACCTCGTTAGCTGTGGCCGACCTCTAATTGAACCTCAAACTAGCTCAATCCCGGCCCTTTTTACCAGAGCGCGCTCTCTGCTCTGCGCTCTGCGCTCTACACTCTGCCGCTCTGCCGGTTGTCGCTCTCCACAAAGGCATACAAATTGCTCTCTCCTTTGCCCCTCTTGGGATATGCCAGACTTTTAATGCATTCATAACCCCTCCCCCCCAAAAGCTACCTCGAACCCCTCTGTCTCTTAACCAGGATGATACTGCGGTGATGTAGGTGTAATGCTTTATAAAGAAGAATTCGATATTACCGTATATTCTTCTAGGCTCGTGAATGGCTCAGGGACAAGGATAGCTCTGTTTATAGATCGATATACTGTACTGAGCGTATAAAGTACAAATCCGCCAATGACTTAGCGCCTGCTATGCTTCGCTTCCGATGATCTCAAGGAAAAGTAAGAACCTTTGATCTGAATAATATTGAAATAAAAAAATGGGATGCCACCCTCAGATCGTTAGTTATATTTGAGATATAGTAATTATTTATCATTAATGAATAAGAGACATATCCCTCTCTTCTCCAAAGTTTGACTGATTAGACGTTTTTAATTAAATAATAATAATTATTGAATAATTGAACTATGATGCCCGCTCCTTGCCAACAGGAGGAACGCTCCTGCCTGTTCTGTATCTTCAGAGTGAAGGTACCACCCTTAAGGGACACTACCTGTTTCATGCCCCTTACCCTATTTATCAAGTACTCTTAATGTTCCAAATAGTGTCACATATAGCTCTCTGGTTACAAACTTCTGTACACGGGTCACTAACCAAACCCAAATCCGCCAGGTCACTCTTAACGCAATATTCCCATCTACGTCTCGGTCTACCCCTCAGGCGATTCCCATTCGACACAGCGTTTATTAGCTTTTTAGAAATTCATTCGTTACTAAGCCAAGCAACTTTACAAGGCCATCTTAATCTTCGTGATGCTATTACTTGAATAATAATAACCGGGTGTAACGTTCGCAATTCCGCTTTGTGTTCTCCTAAATTCTTCATATTATCGTTTTTTAGACCGAATATTCTACACAACACATTATTTTCAAACACCTTAAGACGTTGTTCATCCTTCAGCGTAATGACGATAAATGGCAATGGCAGATAAATTATTTAATCTATAATCAAGCACTGATGAAGATGTAGGAATCTGCAGACTGTCCTATGGCCTCTCCCTTATTTCTAAATGATTATTATTATTAGACAGGTGTAAACTAAACATTTATCCTTTAGTTGTTTACTTTTATTTTAGAAAAATAAATTTAGCTACACTGAACTCTCGAAAATGTCTTAGTAAATGTATAAAAAATTCTGTACCAATAGAACCCATAAAGGGTCTTGTTCAGGACATGGTAGAGACTCCACTGTGTCTATAGTAGGATAACGGTTGTGGAGGGAGGTGGCTGGGCCGAGATCGCCCTCAACTGCTTGATTTTTCCTGCAAATAAAGGTACCGCTTTCATAGAAGTTGGGTGTGAACTAGAATGGTATGCAAATCCCACAATATCTATCCATGGCTTTCAATAATTTATCTGCGACAGCTGGATTTGAAGCCGGTCCTTCAGCACAGCAACTAAGCGCTCTACATACTGAGCTACCGCGCTCCCTCAATTAATGTATGATAAAATATATATTAGATCTGTATCATAGGCTAATCTTATCGTCAATTATAGCCGATATTCGCATAGCTGATTCTAAGCATTCACTAAGTTCTGATCCTGCAAACACAACCCTCTTTAAAACTGTATTTATCGATATGTGAAATATTTATTTAATCTATTCTTTATGTAAGTTGTTTAATGCTATATGCAAGATGCCGCCACAGACGGGGTAGTTGCATAGAGCCAGACGATCTAGAGCGTATGTCACTACAGCCGATTCAGGCCTAACCAACCCACAACACTGATTGCAGTCCGACCTGCGGTTTTCAGTAACAAGAAAAAAAAGTAGAAACTAGGGAAAAGAAAGGAAACCCTGAAAATAATGTCCTTTCGTTTTTTGTGCAACCGCAGAAGCAGTAGGGCTCAGTTTCCACAAACCGCAACCAAAGGTTTTCCATTTTCCGCAATACCTACATTCTACATGTTAGCTGCTCGGTACAATTTCTCCAGGTATATACATAATTAAATCAGGTACTCCATGATCTACTTGAAGATTTATCAAGAACTTTTACTTGTTTATTTTGCCATCCCTAGTCAATAACGTTTAACAGTGTCTTCAATTATGAAAATACTGTTCAACGTTATTGACGTTATTATATGTTCAATGAGCTTTATACGTTTTGGGATTCACGTAAGTACTTACTAAGTGCTTTTCATTTAATAAATTTTTTTCCACTATAACATCATAAATTATAAGGAAGGCATAAAAGTGAGCAAGCAATATTCAAAAAGAGATATAAATTATAAATAGGGTGCAATAGAATAAATCCAAAAAACAAACCTTAAGTTTCTGAAATACTGGGGGGGGGGAGAGATCAAGCAAAGACGTTTCGCCAATTCAGGCTTTATCAGTGCACAAGTCAAAAGAAAATCTCACCAGAGAAAATAAAGTGCAGCACATCTCACACCAACAGTGTTTTTTTTCGACGCTACACAGAACAGTTGCAGTTATGCCTTAGTAATACTAGACAACAGCAGTCAGAATGGTTGACTGTAAAATACGTTAGTGCCGACAAAATTATGCAATCTTATAAACAATATCAGAAACCTAGCAGTACTGGCCAAATAATTTGCAATCATTAAGAAATATGTTTTTCTTAACCAACATCAACTTTCAATTTGCATTGTAAATAATAGAATACTGATGAAAAACGAATGAATTTATAAATTAAAAAAATAAAGCATTAAACGTATTGTTAATTGTTATCACAACCAATAACTTTTGGTCTTAAGTTCATGCCCCCCTACTAAACAATATTATGCGTCCACTCTTGGTTACCCAAATGAGATGTATTGGTCTTAATTATTGTATTTCTATTATTAGCTTATAAAATTATCGTAGAAATCTGTCATCAAAACAGTGTTAGTTAATTAAAGCTTAAGGTATCCTTAAAGCTTAAGGTAGCCTGTCGAATTCCCTAAATCGGACAGGCAGCGGCATCTAGCGGTAGATCAGAGAAGCAACGATTAGGGCATACCTGGAGAGTCGGACTAATTGAGCTGAACCTAACTATACAACAGAAATACTGATCATTCCAACATCCAAAAAGATTGCCAATTGTGTACCAACTGTTTTAATTAAAAAATTAAGTCATGCTCAAAATAGACTACATTCCAAATTAAGGGAAATACCTATGCGCCCTGTAACAAGGAAGAAATATCCCAATTGCAGCATTACTCCGATCAACAAGCAAAGAAATTTAAGCCATATTACTCTGCAGAAACTGATTTATTCTGTCAGTAAATAAATTAATTTTAACATTTGAAGGTATCTTTTACGCAGATAGTCGCTTCGACTTGTGTTACAACAAGCATTAACTATTTATTCGTTTAAATTTTAATATTTTCCTAAAATACAAGTTATCGAAAAATATGGAAAAGAGAATGTAGTTATGTGTATTGAGTAGATTTTGGTAAACATTTCATCAAGTAATAAAAGCTCAAACAAATTTTTAGATGGTATATGTTTGTTTGTCTGAATGAAATGATTACCAATAATTACTTTTGATTACACATTTCCCATAATTACTTTTCCATACTAAAGCTCATGATAACTTAGTTAAAACTTTTTGTAACTCAACTCTAAGTGAAAACCTGCGGAACAGATACCGAATATAATACCTAGATATTTAAAAAACTAATAAATATAAAAATTAGTAATTTGACCGAAAACATATAAGTGCTGTATTCTATTGAATATTACTTCCTATTAGCTGGCAACTAACAAAATAATTGTATAGCATAAAATAATATTAATATCATAATAATAAAAATAAAAATATTGATCTATATAATCTTTTTCCTAAAAAATTAAGCAATGAGAAATAGAATCATTTTATTTGTTACAATAAACTTAATTGCAATTTATATATCTAACTTAAATAATTCTTATAAAACAATTAGAAGCTTACCGTGTCATATTAATTGGATCTTTAAGTATTATATTAAAAACCTACTTGATATATCTTCTGATCATTTAAATAAATCAAGAGATGAAGTTTTATTCATACACAATTATTTTTATATTCTGAATTGTGTTTTATTATGACTAACAAGTAATTAAACAAGCGATTAAAACTGTGGTGAAATGAGGAAAGCACTAGTTGACACGCTCGCCGCTAGAGTGAAGCACTTACCGCCAGGCCTCTAGTACTGGCACTAGTGAAGAAAATAGGAACTATTCTTTTACCTCGAAGATCTTTAATTCAATTGAAATATTAGTGAATTACAATGGGTATGTAAAGGTATCAGATTCATTTAAATGTTATTAACAGCAAGAGTTTATGGTTAGTTTAAAAATTACATTAAAAGCAGTTCATGTATGAATGTTCCCTCTTAAAAATGTTCAAAACAGTCACATAGCTACAAACTGAAAAATGTAATTAATTAAAGTTAAAGTAAAGTAATATTTAAAGTAATTACTTCACATTATTTAAGCATCTTATAATTATAAAGTAAACATAATTCCTTAATAAAGCAATATAATTTTTCTAAAATAATAATATACATGTATTCACTTGTATGATTCAATTTTTTCAGTTATGTTACAAGAGACAAAAGCAACCAAAGGAATATGCATAACATATTCGAAGAACACTAAGGGGATAAGAAAGGAAAAATTTGGCAATTGGAATAAAATTAACTGATTATGACATAAACAAATTCTAAAATGTGAAGGTATTTATTGATTTTTTATAAATACTAATATTCATGAATATATAGATTGTAGTAAACTTATCGATTACTTAATTTAATCACAAATTAAAACAAAATATGAGTTAATACCTCATGGTTGGAAATACCCATAAAGATCTGAGTATTAAAGTACTTCACAGATATATTAATATTTATTAATTATTAAATTATTAATTTACTAGCAATTAGAGCAGACTTCAAATGAATTATTAATATTTACTATATTGCGAATAAAAACATTTGCAACTTATTATGCAATTGAGAAGTGCATTAACTGCTCCTTCACTCTATTGTCAATACATATAATTAAAAAGTTCGCTACAATCTTGCAAATATTGATAGTTAATAAAAAAAAGTAAATAAAACTAGGTTCTTATTATTGTCATTGGTAAGTACATATTTTCTTTAGTGCTATGTATTTCTCATATTTTATATAATTATATTTTATTTATCAATTGAATGTATTTTTTAAAAATAAACTTTCAATTAGTTTCTGTATGATTTTAAAAAAACAAGAGCAAGTGATTGCCTGTTTTAGCGTTTTGACTATTCCTTTTAAGTTTATTTAATTAGGTACTTGAATTGCAGAATCAATATTATTATCATATAGAGCCTCAGCCTTTTTTTTCTAACACTTATGTGCCTTAATCTCTTTAAAAGAAACATATATAAATACTATATTTCATCTTGTAGAAATCCTGTCATGTTTGAGTCAAAGATTCTGACATATTTTATATTACAGTATGTATTGCTGTATATATCAGTGAACCCAGCGATAACATAACATAAAGTGAACTAAATGTCTTGCATGACTAAAATACTTTTAATTATATTATCAAAGATAACCGATAAAATTAATGAGCATAAGTCCTCTAAAAAAATGATTGAAGGATACTTGTTTATTAGAAAACAAGTGTTTAGAAAAAAATTGTAAAAGTTAATGATTAGTGTAAAAGTATTACTATCAAGAGCATTTAATGATGCCCAGCAGTGTAGATATACGATCATCATACAATGAATATTTTAATATATTATTACATTGACATGCATTTTTAAATTTTGGTTTTCTAGTTAAATTTTTAATATAAATTATTTATGTGTGCATGAGTGTAATAAATTAAACCTGCATAAATAAAATTCTGTATGACAAAGAATATATGTGGAAGAAAGCGGTCCGAGTAGAGGTCACAATGAATTTCTCGTAGAATTGGAGAAAAACTTTATTGATTAGCCAACATTTCGACCTACTTTGTAGGTCTTCTTCAGGGCTGTGGGTGGGGGAGTTGGGGGGTTAGGTCACACTAGCTTGAAACACAGACTGTGAAGCACAGACTAACCCCCCAGCCCTCCCTCCACAGCCCTGAAGAAGACCTACAAAGTAGGTCGAAACGTTGGCTAATCAATAAAGTTTTTCTCCAATTCTACGAGAAATTCATTGTGACCTCTACTCGGACCACTTTCTTCCACATATATTATCAAGGTCAACAATTATCGTTCAATATGGACAAAGAATATAGTTTTTATGTGGAAGAAAATGGTCCGGGTGGAGGTAAAAAAAATTCTCTTCACTAGGGAGAGCTGTTTATTAAAGAACCAATGTTTCGACCCACATTGTAGATCTTCTTCAGGGCTAAATATGCAAAATACAGACAATTAAAATTACATATGGTAAATATTGAAAATATATAAGCATTAAGGTATCTGTCTGGTGTGAAAAACTTGTGTATAGATTAAATGTTTAAAGTTACAAAAACATTTTTTTTTTTAAGTAATTGCAATAATGAAATAGTAACGAATAAACATCATACATACATACGTCGTACATATCGAACAGTGTGATACATTTGACAATAGACAGATTACGATTACAATATTAAAACACAAATTCCTTAGTAAATTAAACAGATAATTTTTTTAGCAATTTTTTTTTGTATGTTTGTCTCTCTTACTGAACGGATTTCGATGAAACTTTACAGTAATATAGTTTATATATCAGAATAACACATGGGCACTTGCCCTTTCCCCCCCCCCCCCAACAGTTTTATAGGTACTGTGGAGAATCCATTATTGTACATAATTAAAGGAAAATCACATGATTATAGTTGTTAAAATAATAGAGAGAACATGAGTGAAACTATTGTTTTGATATCCTACTAATATTATAAATGCAAATGTTTGTATTTAAGTTTGTTACTCATTCACGCAAGAACTACTGAACAGATTTGGCTGAAACTTATTGAGTAAAATAGGTTATACATCACAGGCTACAGCAAGGGCAGATTAATGTGGGGGCATGGGGGCATGTTCCCTCCCCGTTATAGTACATAATTAAAGGCAAATCAGGAACTTAGCATCTTGAAATTTGTAGATAGGTTTTTTGTATATATAGAACTTTGGATAATTCAACCCCAAGGGTTTCCCCTTTAATGTAATAGGGGGTTCAAAGGTTGTATAGAATCCGTCAGTTTTGAAGTTAGACATCTGAAATTTTGGATGTACGAGTAACTTATATTTTAAAAAATAATCAAATTATTTATTTAAAATGACCTTTCACGAAACTTTAAACTTTAAGCAGCAGACCAAATTCCACGCGAGCGAATCCGTGGGCATAAGCTAGTAATAATTATATTTTTTCTACCATTTAATATAGTACTTTATTAAAATAAGTCAAATAATAATAATCTAATTATATGATTATTTTTTTAAATTAAATTGAAGGTAGTATTATATTTAGGAATGGCTCAAAATTATTTTGAAATTAACTTTTCATTTATCATTCTTCCCTTGTAATAACTATCATTCTTATATAATTTGGAACATTAAGTTGCTAAGTAAAATAAAAAAATGGACTAAAAATTTGCTAGAATATGAAAACTAAAAATGAAAAAAAAAAATGTGGATGAGAAAATAAACAAAATGCATATCCATCTGATAATGCTTCAAAACCGTGTAATTATTATATTCCACTTTATATAATTAATTTTTTTTTTCTCATCCTCCAAAAATTTTATTTACAATATGATACAAATTTACAGAAATTCCTGAAAATGCTTCTATATAAACCAAAGCCTTCTGTTACCTTTCGGTAATTATATAATTAATCCCTTTGTTTAATAGCATTATGAACATTTGGATAAACAATAATACCAGGCATGAAAAATTAAATTTTGGAAGAAATGCTAATTTATGTTCCATCCAATTTATTTTATTATACAAATCTTTAAATCTACTTTAAATATCTTAGTTTTAAAAATTAGGCAGTATTAATTACACATGATACATCTAAAAATTCTTTAATTTTATAGCCCTGTTGAACAGTTATCAAGCTACATTGTTGTTAAAAATAAATTTGATAATTATAGTTATGTAAAAACAGTTTATACAGTAAAAGCATAATTAAAGCCTCATGCATTAGTTATTTAATCATAGCTAGGAAAATGCCTGTTTTTACACGTTTTTACTTTATTATAAGTTATTAAACAAGGCATAGCGATTACTTGCAATTGTCTGAGAACTAACACATTATAGGTGATTCATAAATGGTTAGGATGTAATAATGGTCTTAGACTTAAACTAGGAAAGAATAATGGGTCAACTAGTCTTTCATTTGTTTACATGAAAAAATACAGACAGCTATGGAATGTCTTATCAGTCACAGCCTTCCAGATCGCAGAGCATTAAATATACAATAAACAAAATTGCGGGACAAAAGTATTAAAAAACAATACAGAAAACAATTAAACAGCATACACATATATAACTCAAATGAGACTGATAAGAAGAGGTTACAGGAGATAAGGAGGTAGGTTTCATGCAGACTGGCTAATACACATGTACCTAAATATGTTTATAATATTATAATAAGTACCCAACGTATTTATAATATTTCACTGTACTTATAGAGAGGCAGTTATTATTGGAGCAAATTTATATGTATGATTGAGAACTTTTTATAATTGATTGAAGTGAAATATTATAAACAGGTTAAAATATTTGACTTAATCATAATTATACATTAATGTTTTGCAATTTGGAAGGCCCTGTCTCATCAGGCACAGCTGCCTGTATTTTTTCATGTAAACAAATGATAGGCTAGTCAGCCCATTATTTCTGCCTAATTTGAAGACCATTATTACATTCTAACCATTTATGGATTGCCTATATAATGTGTCAGTTCTCAGACAATCACAGCTAATCACTATGTCTTGTTTAAAAACTTATGATGCTATACACGATTCCTATATACAGCTGACATCCAAACCCATCCAAGCACTGTCCTCACTACGTACGCTGATGACACATGTGTGTAATCAGTAAATAAGGATACATTTATTGTATCCCAATCTCTTTAATTCCTTATCTCAAACCTTCAAGAATGGTGTCAAAATTGGAGGATTATAATAAATCCTAACAAATCCCATCAAATTACCTTCACCCTTTGTCATAAACCTACGAATTCCTGCCCTACTGTATCCTTTAATAATATTCCATTGATCCCTGTCAAACAGATACATTACCTAGGACTCCATCTGAACAAACGTCTCACTTGGAATCCTCATACAAGACTGAAAAGACAAGTTACTGCTTGACATTTTCGCTTACTTCAACATTTACTGGACAAATGCTTTAAGCTCCCAATTAATTACAAATGACTCATTTACATGACAGTTATCAGACCTATTTAGGCATACGGAGTTGAGCTTTGTGGCTCCACTAAACCATCCAATTCATCTCGTATCCAATCCTTACAATCCAAAATCCTTCGTAAAATCCTCAATGCTCCTTATGTCACAAACAAAATCATCCATCATGATCTTAATATCCCATATGTTGCTGATTTGGTCCAAACTAGATACCTATCCTTCCATAACAAGCTCCATACACACTTGAATCCGCTAGTCTCTTAACTTGCTTCCCATCCTATTCCTGATAACCCTCTGAGGCGTCTGAAAAGAAGATGGCTTAGAGACCTAATACTGTAGAACTTTATTGAAGTACTACCTAAGGGTAGTTTCTCCACAAGTGTTTTTTTTTTCCAAGACATTTGTTCATGTTAGCAAATTTACTTGTAATAATCTAAAAAAAAACTTATGATGAAGGAAAATTGTACCGGTTATTAAATCATAGCTAAGGGCATTTTCATAGCTATGATTTAATAATTAGTGCATGAGAATCTTGGTTGGTGGTTGGTTGTTTTGAATATGAGGCGTTAAACCGATTGGTCATCAACACCTTAGTTTAGTTTGGTTTAAATGTATATATGTTATTTATATTCTTTTCTGTATTAATGATTTTTACAAAACCGGAATAAGAAAGAAAAAGTAATAAAACTAAATAAAAAGTAATGATTAATTAAATAAGAATAAATGGAAAAATGTATATATAAAGAAAAATAAGAGAAAACAAAAAGTAGGAGATAACTGTATTAGATATTCCTAATTAATCATTCTTTTGATAGAAAGGCGATGACCTTATTAGTGTACTTTTCCTTTCCCAAAACCACGGATACATTGGCAGGTAGTCCTATTTTATTCATTGCTCTTTTGAAAAATGTATAGCCTTCAAAGATATGGACTAAATGTTAAGCTGTTGTTGCACTTCTTGCATGTTTGCGAATAATCTTTAGTGATTAGGCGAGATCCTTAATAATGTATTTACCCTGTAAAATGTTTTTACATTTTACATGTAATTTGGGGTAATTGTGTATCAGGCGGAGTGCAAGGGTTGCTATCCTGATATTGATGACACCTACCTTCTTATTCATATTGAAATTGAAATACACAAGGTGTAATAATAATATGCCAATTCCGGACCCCTCTGTCCATGTTCTTCTTATATAAGTGTTTTCCTTACAATTTCGACGAAAACATCTCCATTTTTATCCTTGTCAAAATCTAGAGCTTTTTCACACAATTTCATCTTTGGAATTATTTCAAACTTCTGGAAGTATTTTACAGCTTCTTCTATTAAAGACCGCTATTAAATATCTAAAGTGTTATTCTGTTTAGTTTGCTATGTATAGGAGTAAACAAAAGGAATCACACAAAAATGCAAAATTAAATTTAATAAACAATACAAAAATATAAACAGACAATTAACAAAATTGACTCGACAAAACACTAAAAAACAATTTAATAACACACACACAAATAACTGGAATGAGACAGTGAAATAAGTTATGAAATAGGTTTCATTTCACTTCAAGGTGGTAGGCTTCATGCAGACCGGCTAATACATGAGTAGCCAAATACGTTAATCTATTTATAATACTTCATGCAGTTATTTTTGAAGTGAATTTATATGCACGATTGACTGAAATATTATAAACAGATCAACATATTTGACTTAATTATACAATAATGAATAGCTATTTGGAAGGCCCTGCTTAATTAGGCATTCCACAGCTGCCTGTATTTTTTCATTTAAAACAAATGAAAGATTAGTCCACACATTAATTTTGTCTAGTTGGCAGACCATATTACATCCTAGTCATTTATGGAGTGCCAATGTATTGTGTCAGTTCTCAGACAATCACAGCTAATCACCATGCCTTGTTTAATAACTTATGATAAAGTAAAAATATGTAGCTACCGGTATTTCCCTTGCCACTATTTAATAGCTAATGCATGATGCTCTTAATTAAGCATTTACTTAGTAAAATGTTTTAACATATTTTTTTTTGAAATGTTACAAAGTCCAAACAGTGCCTCCAAATTCATGAAATATTGATGAATAATTAGGATAAAGTTTGAGGTTATTAATATAAGTGAATATCAATGAATTTGTGTTATTGAGAGTAAGTTTTTAAAGATTGAAGGAATTCTCCAGACAAACTAATCTCGGAGCGGAAGAGCAGAGGTGGCCGAGACCTTGTTGCCCTGGGAACAGTTCCCACCGAGGAAAACGAGAGTAGAGCTATCCCTAACAACAAAAGGCGACTGATTCACGGAATGCATTGATTCTCATGTATCGATCTTAGTCCAATTTTGATTTATCGGGCGCCTGGGTATAACGCTTCTCCTTTTGGAACAGTTATCGATTATCGAACTCCGTTAGTCGATAGTAAGATACTCCTATATAGAATGCGTTTTCAGTGAGAAGACCTACAGACATCATGATTGCTTGAGTGACGGCAAGACACGCATACCCTCCGCCGTTCCTACATCGCCGGCGCGGTACTCCCTTACTCCTCTCGACCGGAGGCCGTGAAGACGCCGACGGGGCAGGCCGTGGACACGGCTCGCTGTGGGAAGAGGCAACAATGGACATTGTCGGCTCCATGACGTCACTTCCTGTTCCTAATCACCGCGGCCGAAGGTCTCCGCGCAGCTCCATTTGTTTTCATGGGGGAGGGTATTCGACTGCAATGCCAGCTTGATCAGCCTCTATCTTAAATGCTACCTGTAGCGAATTATTTTTTTAGTATAATTAAATACGCTTCTGTGTTTGTTAAAGTAACTTTGTGAACTATGGAACTTATGCATGAAGGTTCTGCTACGATGATCTTGTAAGTCGACTACCATGCGCTGGACGCAACCATCTGGTTTGATATTGAACAAACGTAATAATATTTAGATCCATTACAATAATTTGAAGATGCGGAAAATTAAGACACGAGTCTCTCCAAAACACGGTAAATAAAAAGCTATTCTACAAGAAAAACACGTTACATCATAAGTCTAAAAAACTACCAGTATATCTGAAAACATAAAAATGTCATTATTGCAGTAGAACGTCACTTATCCGTTTAATTTTAATTTTTAAGTTTAATTTATCCGAACTGGATTCCCAGAAAAGATACAAGAAGGGGTCGACATTGCTATTGTTAGAAAATAAGTTTGAAGAGTATTTTCTGTAACATTTGATTCTCTAGAACTATTACTTCGTACTAATTGATATACTTAAAAAGTGGAGTTGACTGTCATGAATAGATTGAAACATGTTGATATATCATAATTTTTATGTTAGTGGAGAATTTTAACCTTCATCATACTTTTTAGTCTGGGGTTCATTAGATGGTAGAGACTGTACTGTTTCTTGGACAACGGTTGTGCAGATAGGTGATTTGTCTTTGATCACACTCAACCGTCAGATTTCCCCCCTTATTTTGGGCACCCACTTCATAGAGCCCGAGTAGCGTCCTAGATCCCATAGGATCCTTCTCCATCGCATTAACAGATTAAATAAAAGTCTGCCAGCGAGCGGGATTTGAGCCATAGACCTTCGTCGCGGTAACTCAGTGCCTTACCACTGAACCGCTCCGCTCCCTTTTAGTTTATTGATTAGTAAATAAACTACAACAAAGTAAATAAAGTATTTTTTAACTTGATAAATCTTACTAAGTGCGTATAAGTATTAATTTTGTAGATGTTCATTTGTTTAAGTTGCGTGCGACACAATAATGATATTTTTTTTCTATAAAACGTGGTGATTCTTTCACATTGCCCTTCTTTTAAGCGAATTTCCATTATCCGAACCACACACGACGACAATAGTTCAGATAATCGACGCTCTACTGAATTTATTTGCAGTCGAATAAATATTTGTGCTTTTTAGATACTATTGTAATGAAACCAGTAAATTTCGATTTACAACAGTGCTGCGATCCTTTTTTTTTTATTTAGTCCTGAATCGGCGAAACGTCGATAGTTTAATTGTTTACTTTTTTTTTTAAGATCCTTTGTTTTTAGAATCTTACTAACTCTCTTTTATTTTATTTTGTTTTTTTAGAATAAAATCTATACTGTTTCTACCAGTTGTATTGGCAGTACTATTAATAGATATTAACAACCCCGGTGAATCAGTGGTTAAGTCGGATTTGGCCCATAGAGAGTTAACTGCTTTCAACTAACCGGAATCATATCATTCTCGTAGTTTTTGGCTTGAAATGGAGTTGTAATATAAGCAACAACTCCTTTCCAAGCCAATGCCTTACTTAGCCCCTTATTCACTACGAAAATAACTCGATTCCTCTTGCTTAAGTACAAGAAACACATTTTGGAGAAAATTAGACTGAACCACTTTTTCACTGGGGCTATAGATATACCATCTAGAATCATCTAGTAGATATATTCAAGTATTTATGAGCGATTGAAAGGTGAGGCTATTAGAGATCAAGACACTCTTTATAATGACACGTGATGTCAGTTTTAAAACAATTCTTAAAATACAAACAATAAATTAAAAATTATCTTTAAACAAAATCGATTATATCAACGGTTCTTATTATCGAGGCAGCAATGGTTGAAATAATTGGAAGGGAGTATTGAGTAATGTCCCGCAATCTCGTTGGAGCGTGAACATTACAAGTTAATGTTAAAATGTCTCTTAAAATGGAACTGCCTATTCAAACTCGGTCTATAAAACGGTTCGAAACTTATCTTTATTTCCAGTTTTACGTAAGCATTCCGATATGGGGCCGTTGGGTAATATGACGTCAAAAAAATATTGTAAAATAAAAACGTGATAACTAAGGGTGTATAAATAAGATATAATAGATCGTGTAGGTTTAGAAGAAAAGAAGAAGATTAAAAGAAAATACGTTATTTAGTAAAGATACAACATAATTCTGCTCTTTGCTATAATTATTGTTACGGGCTACTGGGTATTAAAATGAATTAAACAATTCCTTAATTAAAGATATTAATGTTTATTAACAAAAAGGATACAATTAAACTATTAACTTATTAAACTAATATAAATTTATAATAACAATATTCTAAATATTTATTATCTAGGCCTAACTCCTATTTAATTATTACAATGATATAAGATATTACTAGTTACAATATAGCTTACAATCTAGATAGCTTAACTAGTTACAATAGTTTCTATAAAATTACACTACAATTTATAACTAATACTTAACACTTACAGTTCACTAGTCCACCGACCGTAAGATTCTCCAAGTATGACAAACTGACACACAGTAACTAACAGAAACAGTTTATTACACTCACGAGACTATCACATACACTTATTACACTGGCCGGTTCAACACTGACTAGGTTATCACACTGACACTCACTTATCACAGATATTGCGCGATCTACTCTCAGGCTAAAACTGCCTGGCTCGAAGTGAAGGAAGTATTTAAGTAGGCAAGGCCGATAATTCTAGAACACGGAGGGGCCAGACAATTCTGGAATATTCTTAATCCTTTTTCGACAATAGGAGACGATCTAGAACGGTCCTAATCCTATTTTAACGTCTCCCGTTGACGGACTTAAGCCGCTAATCCCCCGCTTCCGCCTTCCTTTGTGCGGCCGAAACATTATAAAAAAAAAAGTTTACTACTACAACTGTAGACCCTCGAAGGCTCACTCAGCCTCTTTAAAGTGGGTACATTTAAATAGGGAGAAACATGGTGGTTGAGAGTGATCTCGACCAAATCACCGCCTTGCACAATAGTTGGATTCGAAACTGTCTCCAACATTAATTGAAATCTAGATCCTTCATCGATTGTAGTGGTACAGATTTCGGGTCTTTTTTGTTTAATCCCCGCATATATTTTATATTACAAATAAAACACATTAACGTAACTAGAGTTGACTCATGGGGGGGGGATTAACCCCCACCAGTCAACCACTCCAACATATTACTCCCTTCAAGAAAGATGCCTTGTAATATAGGTATAATTTATATTATACTGTAAATGATGTAGCTTCAAATTAAACAAATAGATTATAATTTTTTATAAATGTTATTTTGGAAGTTATAAATGTTATTTTTGGAAGGGCAATCAAGAAATAGCTTTTAAATACAAAAAACCCTATTTATTGGTTACAATAACTTACTATAGTTAATTGCTTAGGAAACTTTCTAGACCCATCCAGACTTTACTTCTAGATTCTAACAATTGTCTAAACTGTTCTCACCTTTTTCGATCTTATTGTTGCCGCTAGATGCCACTACTGCCGTTATAATAATATAATTAATTGTAAATAAACAGTATTACGTTTTGATTTCTCATTTGGTTCTTATATTCATTAAAATAACTGTGCTTTGCGCTTTGTTTGTTGTGTTTTTGGCATTATTGACCCTTATTTCTGTAATACCACAATAAATACTTTGAAAAAGTAAAATCCTTCAAATTTTTATGCCTTTTTAATTGTTACTTACTTCTTTTTTTTAATTTCTTCTAAGCAATGGGGGGGGGGTCACATCCCCAATAACCCCTCCTCGTTACGCCTAAGCATCTGTCACCAGATAAATTCACACAAATATGAGTCCAGGATCTTTTAGATTCTGCCTCTACCTTATTTCTTATTTTGGTTGCAGCCCATAGTGACTCAATAGACTACATGAGCGCTCCAGTTGACAGATCCACAAAATGTTCTGAGTGGTTGACTGTATAATGTTTGTACTCATATCCCACTATTTTTCTATTTTTGAGTAGGTCTTTCATAAGTCAGACATGATAATTGTTTGGGGATGAATGCTATTATGCCCCTTATATGCTATTATTTTTAATACATGCTAATAGTGTGTTTTCATTCCTGTTCGGCACTAACATTAAACATAAATTAAGCATTCTTTTTTTCCCCGGCATTTCCCACTGAAAACCCACTGTTGTCGATATACTCTTGTATAACTTCATTTTTTTTATATTCGTTGGATTTCATAACATGTATTTTATTTCTAACCATTAATTAGAAATGCGGGTAATAAACGAAAAAGACTCAGATTTCTTTTAATATTTAATTATCTTATCTAGTAGATAGATAGTAGTGTAGTGGTTAACATAACAAACTTCTATGCTCAAGATCGCGGGATGGTAATCCGGAATTTTGGATTTTTTTTCTTATTTTGGGAGATTGAGCGAATTATTCATTATTCATTTAGAATTATTTTATTTCATTTTATGGTTAGTTATTTTTATTTTCTTTTGTTTAGTTTATCTATAACATTAGTATTATAAATTACTAGCTTATGCCCGCGGCTTCACTCGCGTGGAATTTGGTCTGCCACATAAAGTTTCGGGGAAGATCATTTAAAATAAATAATTTAATTATTTTTTTAAAATATAAGTTACTCATACATCTAAAATTTCATATGTCTAACTTCAAAACTGACGGATTCTATACAACCTTTGAACCCCTATTATATTAAAGGGGAAACTCTTGGGGTGGAATTATCCAAATTTCTTTATTAAACTATACAAAGAACCTATCTACGAATTTCAAGATGCTAAGTTCCTGATTTGCCTTAAATTATGTACTATAACGGGGGGGGGGGCACATGCACCCATGCCCCCACATGCATCCTACCTATTATACCTATTTTACTCAATAATTTTCATCCGTCCAGTGGTCTTTGCGTGAAATAGAGACAAACATACAAACTTTAACATTTATAACATTAGTAGGATTAGTAGGATATCAAAACAAATAGTTTCACTCATGTTCTTTCTGTTATTTTAACAACTATGATCATGAGATTTGCCTTTAACTATGTACTATATTGGATTCTCCACAATACCTAAAAAACAGTCGGGAGGGGGGCACGTGCTCCTGTGCCCCCCCCCATAAATCCGCGTTTGCTGTAGCCTATGTGTTATTATGATGTATAACCTACATTACTGTAAAGTTTCATCCAAATCCGTCCAAAAGTAGTTTTTGCGTGAAAGAGAGACAAACATACAAACTTTCACATTTATAATATTAGTATGACTAGAGCGACTAACGCTTGACTTAAACTTAATTCATGTTTTAAAGCTATGTCACATTGGGTCACTATAGAACTTTATTCTCCTAGTTTGTGAATGATGTAAGATAGTAGCCTAGTAGCGTAGGGGATAGTGAACAGTGAACAGTGAATGATGAAGAGTGAATGACTGGGGTACGATCTACCGTGGCCAAGCGGAACCCCCTCACTATACGCTATCTTCTTTATTCACAACTCCCCTTCACCCAATCATTCTATAAGACCATTTTACAGTAAAAAATATGTTTATTATACTCGTGTACAAACTCTCATACCTTAAATCCAAACCAATTGTGTTAAAAGTTAACATAAGATCATTTCATATATTTAGAATAGAATAGAATAGAAAAGTAACTTTATTCTGGGTCTAAGTTCCTTTAGAATAACAGATATGAACAAAAAAAAAAACATAATATTTAATCACATAAATACAGGAACAGTCATGAGGACAGAAATGCTACAGCAGCCAATGATTCAGTCACGCCTGAACTCTGGGCCTTCAGCACAGCAACCAACTCTATCCCTAATTATATCTAGCTAGGCCAAATATAGGACTCCCAGCTGCATGACCTGCTGTTAAACGAAAAAAAAAACATAAATATTTAAAGAGATTTTAGTGAAACACATTACAAAAAGTTTCTTCGAAGTTGTTATAGGCGATTTTGTGTTTAAGCCTGCAAAAACCAACTCATTTTTTCGTACAATGCGTAGTCACAAGTAGTCCGATCTAATGGAGACGTATTTGAGTCCTAAAAGCTACAAGACTAAAGGGGGCGAAAAAATCAATTTATCCGTTCATGAGGTATTCATAGCCCTGCAAAACATATAAACATACCAATGTCTGAAAATGCCTTTTTCTTGCTATCTACAGCGCGAAGATCCATTGAAAATTGCATGCCAGTTCCAACACTTCCAAAAGTACTCTCGATTGTAAAGGAAAAATTGAAAGAACTGAATGTGTAGTTATTGATAACGTGCAATAAAAAAAAAAGTGACATAGATTTTTTGTGACAATTAAAGTCGAACTGAGTTATCGAAGAAGGCAGAGTTGCGGAATGAGCTTCGAAGCGTGAAGTGCAGTTATCTTTGGCTCTTACATAAACTAGACAATATTAACATAACCGCTCTTACATGACCACTCTACTCCATTCCATGATATCTAGTATCTAGTATCCAGTATCTAGTATCTGTGGATTTGTATTTTTTTTTTCGTTTCGTCTTCTATGTGTGCCTTCTTCTTCTTCTTTTCTGTTCCTTCCGATATTGTTTCATCCTTTCACTGCCCTGCTTCTTTCTTTTCTCGGACCAATTCATCCTAGATTTCTTTATCACTCTTCCCTAGAGTCCCCCGATAGTCAAGATTCTTTTCCTACAAATCTTTTTTCCCAAAGTGTAGTCTTCCCTTATATTGTTGTTTTAGATCTAGCTAAAACGGTAATTTTTTAATTATAAAGGCATAAAGTTATCAATTTTAAACATCTTCGTAGCAAGTATTCATAGCAAATCTAACTAAAATAAATGAATAAAACTTTTAAAAAATGAATAAAATAATTTGTATCTAATATTATGTGGATTATTATTTGGGGACGGCGTAGCTTTGGTTTAAAACCCGTGTTCAAATCTGTAATAAATCTGACCAATTATTTAATCTGTTAACAGCCATAGATGCATTCTGTGGGATCTGCAGACCCTCCTGGGCTCAACCAGCCTCTACAATAATCACCTCTCTTCGCACCCGTTGGCTTCGAAACAATACAAACTATACAGTACACTTATTTATTGAAATCAAGAATTTTCATGGATTGTAGTGTTCGATTTTTTTTTTAGGTATTTCTCTATACCGCTATTTCCATTGGCTAAGTCTTTCTATAACTTTAACTAAGAACCTTTCAAGCTGTTCGTGTATTACCTAGCGTTGTCTTAGTTATTGGTGGAACGTCTTGAAGCAAGGTTGCTATCTCTATTTAATGTGTCTGTTTGAACAGATGATGTGAGGTGTGCTTCACTTTGTCTTCATTGTTGTGATTTTTCTTTTGGTATGTGACCTTATTATGTCTGAATTGGCGAAATGTTGACTGGTTGTTTTTTTTTCAGTACTTAAGAGACTTAAGACTTTTCGGGATTTTCCCGATTGCATCCTATTTACCATATTATTGCATTTTACAAACGTTACTCTACTCCTCTTTTACTAAGGGAGAAGGAAACTCTTAAGCGGGCTAAAGTACTACAAAGGGTTTAAAGTGACCAAGAGAGAGAGGTTTGGGCAAATTACGGAGCTGTGGGTAGAAGAGTTTTCCCAGGACGAAGACAAAAACTAGCCGAGAGGGGATCTCATGAATGAACCCCGCCAGAGGGAGGGTGTAAAAAGACGAGAGGCATGCGTAGCGAATCCTCCCCATCAATGACCGCCTCTCCTGAAGAAGCGACCACGAAATCGTTCGAAACCTCCTGTCATTAGTCCCCTCTAGCCTCTACCATTGTCTCTTCTAGCCTATATCGTCATCATCATCGCTACTGTGTCATGTGACACGGTGATTTATCACACTGTATATAACCAGATCTATTTTAATAGTAATATGAAATAATAGGATATTTTAATAATATAAAAATAATATTTATATAAGAGAAAATGGTCCAGATATAAGTGAAAATTCATTTAAAAAAGTAATAAATTATTCTAAATCTTACTTCACGAAACCTAAGATGGGCTTGTAAAGTTGCTGGGCTTAGTAATGAACGAATTCTAAAAAAAAGTTAATTAGTGCTGTGCCGACAGGGAAGCGTCTGAGGCGTAGTTGTGAAGAAGGCGTTAAGAATGAACTGGCAAATTTGGGTTTGGTCCGTGGATGGAAATATGTAAGCAGAGATTGGTGGTGTCGGCAACGAGCCTTCGGGTTCGGCTAAGCTTTATTATTATGACTCTTTTTTACTGTTTATTTTTTCCTCCATAGAATTCATAGAAGGTGAGCCATTATATTCACCATAAATATAATACGTTGATGGCTTAATTTTTAAATTAAATTGAAACTTTCAATTTATATGTACATGTGATGGTGAAGAGTACAGGAGTGTATAGGAGCTGAGTTACTGTGATGAGGGTTGAAATATGGTTATGGCAGATAAATTATTATTTACAGAGAGAAAGAACTGGAGACCCTTTTGGGGCTCACTCAGCCTTTATAAAGTGAATACCATTAATTATAAGGTCCTTGCACCCTACCAGAATCTACGTACTTTATCTCGTCAGTAGTTATCACATTTTTCACCAGACTATATCCTGGTGTTTTTCAAATACGCCCTTACGTAAACAATCAATAATTAGAAATGATAAAGTAAGGGTTCAACTGTATTATTTATCAATACACTATTTGTAAAGTGATTGAAAATATGAATGCATTAATTACAGCAACATAGTATTTTATTCTTGGGTTTAATCGTATTTTCTTAAAGTATTATACAATATCACTTTAATTGTAGTTTCTAAATTAACCAATCAAAACAAAGTCCAGATGTATGTAATGCACCATATGTACAAATGGCTTATACAATGCTACGAGGAAAACTTAAAGGATGTTTCGATGAGTAGTACGCATCCTTAACACTAGGAGCGCTGTTAAAGCCCTTTTTTTAGAATAGAATAATTTATTGATATTTACAACTGTAATTATATTACATCAAGTAAATCCATTGATAGCACTCCAATAAATTTCTGTAGTAGAAGGTCTCGAGGCCATCTTCTTTTCAGACGCCTCGGAGGGTTATCAGGAATATTATGGGAAACAAGTTGAGAGACTAGCGGATTCAAGTGCATATGGAGCTTTTCATGGAAGGATAGGTATCTAGTTAGGGCCAAATCAGCAACATATGGGATATTAAGATCATGATGGATGAGTTTGTTTGTGACATAATAAGGAGCATTGAGGATTTTACGAAGGATTTTGGATTGTAAGGACTGGATAAGAGATGAATTGGATGGTTTAGTAGAGCCCCAAAGCTCAACTCCTTATGTCCAAACAGGTCTGATAACTGCCATGTAAATGAGTCTTTTGTAATTAATTAGGAGCTTTGAACGTTTGTCCAGTAAATGTTGATGTAGGCGAAAACGTCGAGCAGTTTCTTGTCTTTTTATTCTTTCTAAAGCCCTTAAAATGAGATTTAAAGTGGTCGAAATTCCTAACCTAAAAAAGGAACAATGTCCATTTACTTTTCTGATCGAATTATGACTAAGTCTTCAAACGTAAAACCAGGCTTAACAGTATATAAAACGATGAAACTTATAAGAAAACAGTTGTTAATAACGCCGAAGACAGCAGTAGAAGACTTTCCTCTTCCCATCTCGCTTCTATAATATTTTCCTTATTCTTTTTAAAGAAGAATCCTTATGGATGCGGAGGTTCCCAACCTCTGACTCAATGGTGACCCTCAGGATGCGCCAGATCCAAGGACCTGGGAACCGCTCCTACTTCTCTTCGAGTCGGCTCCTTCTTCTACGCTCTCTGACCACACTTTCACTACTTCTTCCTCTTGTCTCAGTTTCATTTTCCTCCTTTATCTAGCCTAGTTAGGGAAAGTCTTCTTCTCATTACGCACATGACAGATTCTTCGCCAGTTAATATATTAATTAATTTCTAGCACTCCATTAAGTGAAGATTAATATTAGTAGTTAGAATTTATGTTTTTGTTGTATTTTCTTCAGGAAAAGGAGACTTTCTTAGATAGAAGAAAATCAGAATATCATTCATACCACTGAGTGCCGGTTTGTACGAATTATTTAGAACTGTTGAAACCACATTTAGGCGCTTTCTGCGACATCTTAGGTGTAATTCACTGAAATTAGCGTATTTTTCCCTATCATCTACTATTTTGATATTTTATAATTTTGGCTTAAAAATACCGAAAAATTAACATTTTTTTTGGTAGTCTGCTTAATACAAAGTATCTATAGGCTAAAAACATAAGTGGTAATATTCTAGTCCACATGCGCTTAAAAAATTACTGTTTGTAATTGAGATAAAAATAAACTCGCATTTAGAAATAAATAATGTTTAAAAAGATAGAATAGGATGGTATATACAGCTGTCTGAAGTTATTATGTAGAGTTAGATGAATTTTAGCCTGTGATATTGTTATCACAAGGCACTTGTTTATTTATTCATTTAAGCTACCAGGACGATGCTACAGTGGTAGTATCAATCTCTCTGTAACTAGAAAGGGGACTGTCACAAGTACCTGACACTGGAAAGTCTTGGTACCCCTCCAAAGAACGTCCCAACTAAGGATTTTTCACTCCCTTTAAAAAGTTCTAAGGCAACCTATCGGGCTGCGAACTCGTGATCTTGTGCATAGAATGTTCAGTAGGCACTTAATATATCAAAAGTCTTTTTACACTAAATTGTTTGCACTGGCCTTAAATCACATCTATATTGTACTTTAAAATTAAATTCTGAAGATAGTACTGTGAATTTTTTGTATTATATTGCCCTCTTAATAATAGTATATCTTCCAATCATAACTTTCTCAAAATTATTATTAATTTTATATTATATTATCAATAAGACTCCTTCAACATACATAATGATACAACATCCCATCATAGCTGACTTATCAAAAAACTCCCTCAACAAAAAGTTAATACTTCCGAAGATTTTTCTGCTTTGCCTTCCAACAACTTCATTCTTCAATATAGTCCAGAAAGAACTGGACCACCCGACCAACATCCCCTTCCCAGGAAACTGAAGCGTAAGAAACGTCTTTCCTAATTCGCTCCTCAATCAGGATTAGTCGTGGTACACCTTTGAAGATATCGGAACACCTCAAACATCAGAAAAAATGTTTTTTTTCATTATATGGTAAAGAAAGTATTGTCGCTATGCCATTGGATGTGTGCAGGAATGCGACTTGGCCGACATCGCACTCAACCACCAGACTTTTTTCCCAGGGTATCATTGTTTTGAAGCTGGGTGAACCCAAGGAAGGCCTGTAGATCCCTACTATTGATAACGATTTTGGAATAATTGGATTTGAATCCGAGATCTTCAGTACAGCAATTGAACTCTCTACCTACTGAGCTATCATAGCATGCATAGCATAAAAGAAAAAACATTTTTTTTATTTATTTTTAATTTTTATGTTCTTAATCCAGGTTTTACCGAATAGTAACATCGCTTAAACACGTTTCCTAGCAAACAATAGTTACTAAGAATTACTATAGGCAGCTCCGGTTTTTAGTTCACAGTGCCTCCTCGATCAAGAAATAGAGCCGTGGATAAGTTGCCTTTAAGGAGCGGCAACGAAGAGGACCCCGCCCGGCTATCGTCACTTCCGGTCACAGATTGCCCTCCCGCCTATTGTCCTTCCCAGGCAGGAAATCTAGAGCACCTTAACAACGCTTTTAGAAGGAATCTTCAAGTTTACAGTGAGTACCAAGCTTCTAAGGCAGCGGTGTCTTCAGCAGAAGAGGGATAAGGAGGAATCCGAGGTTGATGCTGCGTAGAAGAGATTTCCGAATACTGTCGAAGAAAGATGACCAATAGCACTGCTATTTAAATGGATACCTAGGTATAATCGAGATTTAAAGCGTCACGTCGGAATAATGTCCCATTCCCTAGGAAATGCCAGTAATGGCGGCTTTGTGATTAATGACAGAAACTGTCCTGAAGGCGGAAAAACACAAAATCGACTTTCTCCGGTAATTTCGATTTATCTCGGTTCGAGGGCGGTTCTCGTAAAGAAAAAAAAGAAGCTCATTAATCTTTGAGATCCAAAAAAACGGAATTCCTAAGGGTTTCCGAAAGGCTTGGGCCTTTCTCACCCCTTCCATATAAATCGATAATTCGTAATTGAATAATATCGATTATCGATTCTACTATTTCGTCCGGCCCATCAGATGATTGCCCTCCCTAAATATGGCAACACGGTATGTTCAATTCCGTGGTACGCAGAGAAAAGCTAAGGAGAGCATTGCCTTATCTAAGAATTAAAATGTAATTGTAAAAATCGATCAAACTAATCAATTGTCATTAGTAGAGTTTCATCAACTTATTTGAAGATACAACTAACTTAGACTCAAAAGAAACAATAAGCTTAATCCTAAAATAATAGTTTAAAAAACACGCTTTAAAAGAAAACAAAACTAAATTGTAAAGAATAATTTTAAATAAGTCTGAAATAATAATAGAGCGATGAACGAAAAAAATATTTTTTTGTAAAAAGTGCAATAATTGGCACAAGACACTGCTGTTTCTTAGGATTTGAAAAATCGCTAATCCTAAAGATCTCGGTGAGCATAATGAGAAAAATATATTAATATTATTGTATCGTCATCGGTCCTTGAGAAGTGTTGGAAGTTTCAATTTATGTTTTGAAGTGGCCGAAAATCGATTTCAAAGATTCCGGTTCATATATTTATAGATACATACAATTCCGGTTCATATATTTATACATACAAGCAAAGTTAATAAAAGACTTATCAGATCATCAAGAATTTTAACAAACTTGAATATGTGCTTTGAATAAAATATTATTCCTGGAGATGTACTCCGAATAACATAAAAATCATCGCTACTTCATTGGCGAACATGTGTTTAGATTACGAGAGAAAAATTAGATGCTTAGAAATAGTAATCTCCATGTTTTCGACCCAAGTTACTTCGTGGGTTACGTAAGGTACAAATGTTTTTACACATTCATATTTTACATGTTTGTACATACGTATATGTACGTATGTACAAACATTTATACAAGAGACAGTAGGAGAGGTATCTGGGTAATGACATTGACCCAAACCGTGTGGTAATTACAACTGACAATGATGGGAGACTGTCCCAGGGGGATCACAATATCCCACTCCAACTTGTTCTTGCCTCATCCACGAACTGTCCTTAACCATGTTGTCTTGTTGATGGATCCGTCCATCGAAGGCATGCTATTGATTGATCCATCGATAGAATCATAGGTCATAGGTCTGAGGAAATTGCAGAAATCTGCACTTCTCACCTCGAAAATTATGAAGAATGTTTTTTACACCCTCCAACATTTTTGAATGGTTTAATAATACAATTAAAAGAAATCCAAAATATATTATTTGCACTGAACTTATGAAAAACTTAACCTGTACCTGTACAACCCATGTAGTGTGTTGGGTTCAGTATGTGGTAGAGGCTGTACGGTTTCTTAGACAGTTGTTGTGCAGGGAAGTTATTTGTCCTAGATTACGCTCAATCTCCACGTTTTCCCCCAAATAAAGGGTACCCACTTTATATTGTTTATAGACTCTGGAGAATCTTTAGGTCTTATAAGGCTCATCCGCCATTGTGTAAATAATTTATCCGCCCACGCTGGATTTGAACCCAAGGCTTTAGCATAGCAACCGACCGCCATTTTTCCCTTCTATTGAGGGTTTCCACTTTATAGAGGCTGTTGTTGTTTGTTCACTTAACGTCACTTTATGCTGCTTTGGCTAGTCGGACGAGGTTACATTGGGAGCTCTAAATTTTGCCTATCCAGGTTTAATCAGGATAGGGATTTTTAACGAGTACCTGACATCGTACAGGCTCGGGACTCCCGTTTAACGTCCTCTCCGAAGGACGGCTTATCTAGCCTCTAACTTAACATCCTCGGCTGTCAATATATTAAATAAATAATCTGCCACGGCCAGATTTGAACTAGGGACCTTCAACGTAGCAACCCAGCGCTCTACCCACTTGCTCTAAAAAAAAATAACTGAAACTAAAATCTGGATAGACTAATGTCCACTCATTACACACTTGTAATACATGTTTCGAATTTAAAAATTGTAAGTGTCTTAAAAATGGAAGCAGTTTTTTTTTTTTCTTGGAGTATAAATATTCCTTATAAACTTGCTCTGATTTCTTTTTAAGAAGTTTGAGGCTGGAAATAAGGAAGTTGTAAAGCTGTGCAATCAAGTTGAGAATCGATCTTAGGCCATTAACGGTGAAAGTTGGCTCGTGAAAAGAATCGGATTTAGGAGAGAATGGTCTTCTGGCGAGCTTTATTATTATTATTATCAGAATAATCTTAAAATTATACATTAATATTATAGCGAGCTGAGTACTTTACAGTAAATCACTGTCGGCTCCAAGATTTAGATCGGTCTAGATGGAATTCCTCTATTAGTACAAGGGATAGCGTGAGTTGCAAAACTCACTATTTCATTATTTATATAAAAATAGAAGTAGCAATAGTTATTATTATTCTCTTGCACTTGCTATCAGAAGAGTTTTAATATTTGTAAAATGATCTACTCTTTAATGTTTCATTAACTTATAAACCATATTTGATGAAAAAAGTCTCTTTCTTCTGAACTTGTGTACTATAAACGGGTAAGATGAAGAAAATGGTCTGGGTGGAGGTCAACAAATTCTCTATATAGAGGGAGAACTGTTTATTTGGAAGCCGACGTTTTGACCCACATTGCAGGTTTTCTTGCAGTCTAGTGTCAACTGCTAGAAACGGGTAAGTGCACTTATTGCTGACATTTTGTAAAAACTTACAAATACATTTTTTTCTGAGTGATTACTTGATCATAACAACGACATAAACAAGAATCGACATTTTTTAGTTAAACCTTCAGTTGCAATAGTATATATTGAAGCTTTTTAATTCAGGAATGACATATCTGATATTCCATTTCCAACATGTTTTCTTTTTAATATTGTCGTATTTTGAGTTGTATCATGTTTGAACTTAAGGTTTTATGGTAATAACGGCATAAGTTAAATTCATAAGAGTTTCAAGGTTTTAAAAAGTATCTTATAGTAAAATAATTTCAATACTATCATTACACTAGGATTGTTTTGCTTTAACAATAACCGAATTTTTATTTTCGAACTCAAATGGAGCTTTCATATACCTCAATTGAAGAATTAGGTTTTTTGAGTTGTGACATGATTCTTTTGAAGGAGCTATATGTGATGGACTGTAGAAGGAATTTATGGTTCATTTATTTTTGTCTTACTGATTGTGGGATAGCAGGTAAGGGCAGTGTACTGGATTTAAGTAACCGAGTTTGAGATAAATTATTAATTACGTTAAAAGTCGAGAAAGTGGGTCCCTTAAACTAAGAAAAAAACCTATCGGTTGGACGTGTGCTCAGCTGCTTGCACAATCGTTGGCTTAGAAACTGTACAGTCAACACCATACTGAACCCGTCATGAGTTGTAGCGGTATTTTTTTTTGCAAATTATAGTTCTCATTTCGATCTCGAATTCGTAATAACTGTACACCTGTAAAATTGGGAGATGAAGAAGGTACGTTTAAATGAGCTGACAGGGTGCTTTTGTTTTTTTTGTCGTGTGCTCGTGGATCTGTAATAAAAAATGACAGAGAGAAAGAGAGTCTCTATGGCAACGTAATGACAGTATTGTGTTATCAAGGCAGCAGTGGCAGTTGGGCAGCGACTATCGCTAATTGGCCACACTGCTAGGTCCTCGAGGTGCTCTATCGTGCACAGGTCTACCACCTTATGTCTTCTCACCTGCCGCTGCCTTCATGATAGTTGTAGTACAGGTGTATGTAATAACTGCTGTGCAATATTTACAGTATTTCAAATTAATAATAATATATGATAATGTAATCAAATAAGATAAAGTTGGTTAGAGATTACTGGTTCTCCATTACAAAGGCATTTGTTAATAACAATAATAAATAAATAAATAATTTGTATGTAATAGCTTTTTTAACTTTATTGGACGTCTTGGAGAGAGGTTGCTTTCTCTGGCTGATGAGTCTGTTTGTTCTGTTGACGTGAGATGTGCAGCATTTGATCTTCATTAATATGAATTTTTATTTGTTGGTGTGTCCTGATAACGCCTGGATTGGTGAAACGTTGGCTAGTTAGTTATGTTCCAGATTTTAGAGACTCAAGGCTTTGTTTGATATCTTATTAACGATTCACAGTTAGGTTAGTTTTTAATAGAATTGCTAACAATGTATCTTTCATTTTTTTCTCAACTCCCATGCAATATTTACTTATTGTTTTCAATCGATTGTTTCTATTTGAATAGAGCTGATAAAACTCTTTAGAAGGACGACGTTCTTTTGTTATTTGCAACATTGTAAGCTAGCTAGATCTCCGGAATGGCGAAGAAAGTAGGCACTGTTAAAGATAATAAGAATAAGATGAAAAACTGATCGAATAACTTTGGTCGGTAGAAAAGAGTTGATGAACTTTCATAAGAAGAAAAATGGTAGAGTTGGAGAGAACGGGAGGGTGGTGGATAGAAAAACCAGAGCATTCTTGGTATTCTCAGCCTCAATAATATCAACAATTGTGTTATATTAATTTGTTATTAATATAATTTAACTTTATATATGGTAATAATTGATAGAGCTATATTTCACAATAACTCAGCAGCACAGTGACTAGAACAACTGAAGATCTCGGGCTCGAATCCGGCTGTTGCAGATTATTTAATCTATTAATAACCATAAACGGGATCCCTTTAGGATCATCCAGCCCCTAAAGTGGATTCGAATGGAGCGAAAAACCTGAGGGTTGAGCGTCATCGTGGCCCTAATCACGTCTCTGCACAACCGTGGTTTTAAAAATAGTATATTCTCTACCATGTAGTGAACCCAAGGCCATTGAACTTGGCTGTAGTAGTTGTTTTTTTGTTTTTAGGTATTTCTCACCGAAGGCTATAATGGTTGACAATTTAAGGTAACTAAGAAATGGCGACAACTTCTCACTCCGTTGCTAATCAGTAATCAGGAATTACTAATTAGCAAAGCTAACCACAAACCGCTACCTGCTAACAGTTCAAACAGAAAGCGCTCTCTATTTTTGATATTTCTAATCACCTCTGTTAACATTAGCGACCTGTGTACCAAAATAAAGTACTACAAATACTATTTCTAAACGAACAAGCTTCAAATTTGGATTTGTTTTTTTAAAATGATACTGTTGGAATATTTCATAATAAGCCTTAAGTGCCTAAAATAGTTGTAAATAACTGACCAATTAGCCCCGTCAATTATTTTTAGGCAATCAGAGAAATTCTTGATAACTTAATTCAATGTTAAGCTCATAACATTAACAAAAATAGTCCAGCGTCAGTTGTGAGATCAATTTGGAAGCCAACTATAGTAAATGAATTCATAGGTAGAATGCAAAAAAATCTAAAAATCAAAGCTCCAAGTCTTTAAAATACAGGAACGAAACCAACTAGTAGATATATCGTCCATTCATACATCATCAAGACCTACATCAACAGAAAATCACTTCAAAGAAGTAAAAATTCAGCACATTTCACACCAACAGTCTAAACAGACTCGTCAAAGAGAGACAGCAACCTTGCTCCAAACCGTTCCACAAACACACTAAGATAATATTATAAAGTTGTTTTTTTAACCTTTACCACTAAAACCCATGAAGGGTCTTGTTTTCAGTAGATGGTAGAGACTATACCGTTTCTTGGACAACGTTTGTGCATGTTGGTGATTTGTCCGAGATCACGCTCAACGCCAGGTTTTTCCACCCAATGAAGGTTTTCAACAGGATCCATCCATAGCTGTTAACAGATTAAATAATTTACCTGCCATTGCCGGATTTGAGCCCGGGAGTGTCAGCACTGCAACTCTGCACTCTTCACACTGAGTTACTATACTCTCCTTATATGGTGAATTAACGATATGATAAAAGATAGGTGAATTATATAGAAGATAGAATTCATGTATACCAAGATGACCGATAAATATTTAGAAAAATGTGGGTTAAACAAATACTCATAAGGAGTCGGTATCGAACCCCAGGCATTCAGATCTTACCTTTTATTATATTATCACACCTCCAGCCTTAGGCGTTATTGAAAAGAGATATCTCCCGGCTAACTAAATGAACCATGTTGGTCAAATGCTCCATTGTAAGCTAACAAAAGAACACAGAAAAAAAAAGCTTACGTGTGAAAGTGGATTCTTTTTTTGACCATTTCGGACATGCGACAACTTCTATCTTTTTTTTTTACAACCATTGTTACTTTACTTATCTATTAACAACAGCACTACAACTAGCTTGGATTTACGAGATTTCTTATTAAACAACAGCAAAAGTGTATCCTAAACTCTTAACGATAAACAAGTATGGAGATGATCTATTGTTATAACATCGATAATATCGAGGAGAATACATCGATTTATTAGGTATCGATTTATATATAACCTCGAACTAATTTTTCAAAATTTTGACACTTAATTAGTAACATAAAATATTCAGTTCAGTATTTTTGGTAATGCCAAGGGAATAGATAGCTATGCGTTGCAATGCAAGATAGCCCAAAAATGGCAAAAATTTGCTCACACTTCACCTTGACTTTGGTCCGACGTTGTCATGCCAACAAAGTAAGAATGACAATTGATAAGTAATATGGTTTGTTTGTTTGTTCATTTAACGTCACTTTATGCTGCTATGGCTAATCGGACGATGCTACAGTGGGAACTCTAAATTTTGCCTATCCAGGTATAATTAGGATAGGGATTTTTAACGAGTACCTGACATCGTACAGGCTCGGGACCCCCGTTTAACGTCCCTTCCGAAGGACGGCGTAACTAAGGATTTTTTACTCCCTTAAAAAAATCATAGGGCCACCTGCCGGGCTACGAACCCGCGTTCTTTGGCTTAGTAATAAGTAATAAGGTAATAACTGATATGTCAGTCAAGGAAAGTATGTTTTGTCATTTAGCCATTAATATAAAATTTATCATGAATAAACATAATTAATTACTATTATTATTAGGACGGGTACCCACTGTCGTCCATTTTGAAAATTAAAGAACTGTTCAATTAATTTTACAGTAAGTACTTAACGTTTTGTAGAGGTAGAGTCGACATTATTCTACAAATTTAGGTTCAGTTTAGTATTTATTGAGTAACCCCCCAGGGAAGCAATTTAAAATATGAGTATCCATTGTTTGATTTAAGATATTGATTATTTTGCATTAAACAAAATTTTTTGTAGTTTACAACAAAAATGCCATAATCTTATATCACTGCATTCTCTGTGTTGGATTTTTTTTATTTATTCGTTTTTTTGTACAATTAATGTATCCCGATACCCATAATCTTTTCTCGCCAATTCTTCCTACCATCTCATTCTTCTTCTTCCTCTCGCTGCCCTCTTGCTGTCATTTCTTCTCTTACATCCTCCATTCACGTCTTCCTTGGTCTTCCTCTATTTCTCCTATACTCTGGTCTACTGTCACTCATTCTCATCACATGGCCAAATCATTGCAGCCTGGTATGAATTTCCCATTATATTTTCTTCTCCTGCCATATAGTTTCTCTTTTAACATTAGTTGGTATGTGCAGGAGCCTTGAGATGCCGCAGCTACGTCCTAGAAAGTCCATCTCAAAAGCTAGCAGTTTACGGGCATCTTGTCTTTTTATTGTACATGTTTCGGCCCCATATAGGGTTGTTATTCATGATTTATGCAATTCTGTTTTATTTATCATAATCTATACACGCATTTTATGTCATGAATGACTGACTGACTGACGGATTAACGCACAGCCTAAACCGCTGATCGTAGAGATCTGAAACTTGGAGAGTTCTTTGTATGACGTAGGCATCCGATAAGAAAGGATTTTCCGAAATTCTACTCCTAAGGGGGTGAAAAAGGGGAGGAAAATTTGTATGCTTGCTCACGTGTTTCTTACTCGCAAAAACTACATATTTTCGCTGAACAAAACAAAATGGACCTCCTACACACTACTCTCGACATACCGACAGTCACAGACTTCATTAAACGTAGACACATTAAATTTTTCGACAGAACTGTACTAACCCTCTTTGCAGGACACTCACCCCAGCAGGACGGCCACAAACGTGGCAAGATCACGTACAAAGACTTAGCCTGAACTGAGAAATAAATAAATAAAGCAACTTAGCAACCTTCAAAACCAAAGGGGATACGAAAAAAAAAAAAGTTTACTTCTCGCTGCTGCCGTGTAAGTGAAACCGTTATACTAAATAATCACTTTCAATAAATTCAATTACATTACATAGTATTCCTTTACTGATACGAACAACAGCAAACTTCTGTCCGTGAAATTTGTTAATCAGTGTCAATGTATGTTCACGGCTGTGCTGATCCGTCAGTGATGAAATTTGATATGGGTAATCTCAAGCCTGAGGAAGGTCATAGGCTACTTTTTATCAACTCACCACACAGGCGAAGTTTATATCGAATCAGTAAATGATCCTGGTAGTTCCTAGTTCCTGGTAGACATGGGACGCACAGTTTTAGCTTTAATTTAAAAAAAATTAAAAAAGTACAAATGCGATGTACGTAGAAACTATTTTTAAGCTTATAACTATAAAAACACACTGAAAAAAGGGAAAAAATGCTGAAACGTGATTTTAAGTTCATTATTCGTTCCAGTTCAATCTTTGACGATCTGGAATCAACCTTTTTCGGGTTTAGTACCTTAAAATTGTTCATAGTTGGTTTTTAATTCTGTTTCTAATATTATTATTTCTTCTCAAATGAAACTTCTTATATTTTATTTATTATTGTCCATCTTACTCTTAATTTACAATTCCTCTTGAGTCGATTCCAGAGCGAGGACAGTTATTCCAGGCTGGTGCCAGTCGCTGGAGGGCTGGAGGCGGATTTGCATAGCAAGCCGTTCACTTGCTGATCCCATCTTGTCTCTAATGAAAATATATTCACCTCAATCGCTTTCCGAGAAACCACTGCCTAGGATTCCGGCACGACACTCTTAAGTAGATAGACCTTTCGGCATTCTCATTGGCCCGGAGTAAGAAAGGGTCATCGTCCAATAGAATTCGATAAACAAAAAAAAAGATGGACGCCAGCAATATGTATAAAAGTTGTACACAGAACATCAGGAAAGTATTGTCTAGTGAAAAGGATTACGTGAATATCCTGCGGATCCGTGTAGGAAAGATGGCGTGCCTCTTTGCAGGACACTTACGGTAAGGTCCTGTGTGACCAGACATTGTTCCAACGAGTCTCCCACAATTTGTTACCGAAAAGCGACAGTAAGAAGCCTCATAAGAAGAGTTTAGAAATCGGAGATTAGGGAATCGGTGGCTCTACAGGAAAGAGGGACCAGTAATGTCTTTGATTTCCTTTCCCGGTTAAGGAGGTTCGCATCCATTGTCTTCGGCCCGAAAACATCCTTAATTCGGGCAATTTAGATTGTGGCTATGAGTCGCAGGGATTTCTTAAGGATCCGTAAAGTTCTCAATCCCTTATTGCAAGCGAGGTTTACATGAAGAAAACCACATAGACCATCCTAAAATATAATTCAATGAGAATCAATAATGATTGGGTATTTGATATAAAAGAGAAGTTTCGACATTTCTCACTCGAGATCCGTTAGAAATCACTAATTAGCAATGACTACTTAGCAATGCTAACCGCGACCGCTTTCCAATAACTGTTAAAACATTTTTCTTGCTGTTTCTAAACTCCTCTATTGGTAATCCTAATTCCAAGACTAACAATAAATAAAATAACATAAATATTATTTTTTATCACTAAGAAAAATCATGGGTGCCCTTCGAACTGAAGACGGATGGAAATTCCGAAGTAACGGATAAAGGTACCAGAGTGTGGAAAGAATCACGAATACAATGTGGATGAGGGGTAGACATTTGTCGGAAATCTATGCAGAATGAACTAGCATAGAAATGACGAAAGGTTTAGAAAAGTTGAACATCGTAGTATCGTTATTAGTAAGAATCAAAGCGAAGTGTTTAAGATGACGAAAGACTAGAGAAGATTGTTTAGATTTTTAAGTTTTCCCTGCTAATGTCCTGTATTCTCCATTTGATTCAGTAATTGCATTTGGGTCTTGAAGGTATACTTTTGTTTCTGATTATTTCCTTGTTGAATTGTGAAGTTAGGATGTGGGTTATCTATTTTTTTATTATTATTTTATTTGTTATTAATTTGTATTTTAATATTCGGCGTTGATAATACAAGCATTATTTAAAATAAATAAATTTACTAAAAACCCAGAGCATACACGGCCTTAAGATACATTAATAAAACAGATCAAAAGCTCAAAATGGACATAAATAGGCATTACAATACTTGTTAAATCATTGCCGGAAAAAATGCTTTGAGTCTCTTAAACTGGAAATAAAAATTCCATATCTACCTCTATCAAGTCAACCTCCTCCTACTTGCAAGTTTTTCACCATGCTAAAAATCATTAACGAAAAAACATTTTTTTGTTTAGTTTCTTCCAAAATAAATTACTATCAATGTTTTCTTAAGATTGTTATAATTTTTTTTTTTTTTTTGCAAGAACACTCGGAATTTAGTAATAGGTTCTACCCCTGAGGATATCCGGATACTCCACTGAATACGTTAATACAAAATAGCAAAAACTCGAAAGAAGCCTGTTTGTATTATGTTCGACTTATCTATCTATTTTTCCAAAGGACTTTTTCAGCGACCACCCTAAAACACGACATCCACTCGTTCGTCACATCGTCCTGTCGAGAGAGGCAGGAAGCAGTACTACCGACTATGGAACACGCTATAAAAGCAGGATGAGCGAAGAGATATGAATTATATTCTTGTAATTGCGACAATTACAACCTCTTTGGATACGGACACCTCAATAAGACAAGAGACGTGTTATTGGAGACCCGACAGAGCTATCAATTAGTTGTGGGAGAGAGGGCACCGCGGGAGCACAGGCTAATAGTGCACGGAGCCATTAGTAGGGTCGCTATGGAAACATGACTTCCGGTTTGACACCAGTCGATCTCGTACAGTTTCCTGTGGAGGCCATTCATTACGCGTACCCTGGAATCTTCTTAATTGTCAGCTTCGTAGCATGGCGAGATATCTCGGTAGTGATGTCGTGTGTACCTTCCTTTGTTCCTGTTGGCTTTCCAGATACCATAGGCCATGGGAGTGTGAAGGAGAGGAGGCTTTGGACAGTGATTACTGAAGAGTTGTCGTCTCTATAAAGCGTAGTTAATGAAGATACTGATAAGAGAAGATGAGAGGCCTTAGCTTTAGGAGCATCTTTGCCACTGCTGCGGTGTGGGTTCGAATTCGGCCTGGATAAAACTAAATTGTTGAGTCTTTAGAAGACGGTCTCATAAAAATAATTTTCCTAACATGCTTAGGAACATAATTAGGTAATCCTTTTACTCGAAAAAACTATTTAGAGTGTTTAGGAGGCTCTTTTATTTTCTCTTGTTGTTGAACGAAGAGGAATTGTTTGCCAAAATGCCTTTAAGTTCGTGGTGGTTAAAGCGTAATCTTCTTAGTGGGTCCATTGGAGTATCTCGACCTTCCTTGAAATATTGGAATAACTCAAGGAACAACTCACCCTATTTGCCTTTACAGGAGTAATGGAGAGAATAAACTCCCATAAAAAAAATGCTCTTACCAATTGGCATTCATTATTCTAACTAAAAAAAATGAAGTAAGTTATCCAGATCTCTACAACGACACAAATAAGAAAGAATTAATGTTGAAGTATTGGCAGTGGCAAACATACGTAAATGTACAACCATATCAATACAATAAAAAAAAATTAAAGTATAGTGGTGCAAAATTATTTAATGTGCTGTGTTAAATAATATCCGAAATATAGAACCAAAAACTTAACCTATCTCAATTTCGAATCGAATCGTGGTTAGTAATGCCAAGTTCCGAGGATTATATTGGAATGACTTGTCAATATTGTTTCAAATTTGAAAAAAAAAATAAGTAAAAAATTAAACAAAATTGATGCAATACTCTTAAGAGAGAGGATTTTTTTTATTCCATTTTTGTTTACTATCCTGCGTATTTTCTAACGTCGTTAACCTCGATTTTGCAGGAGATTTAATTGTTTTTTTCATTGCTCGAATACAAAGGTTCATCATCAAAGACAATAAAACAAATTTCTGCACTAAGTGTTCAATCATTTGTAACATCTTTTGTTTCTGAATGAATTTTTCGCAAATATATCAGGGCAGTATTTTCACTAAAAAAAAATTAATTTCTAAACCATATTATAAAAGGTGGTTTGTTGGAGCTACAATTTTTTTTTTTTTTACTGCTCAAAAACTGACGTTCTATTTACTTCAAGTAAATAATTATTTTTTAATATTTTATTTATCTAATTATTCATAAAATACAGCACTAATATGGTCACCATCCTATTCAAGTAACGGAAATTAAAATACGAATAATTCAAATCCTATTTTAGTGATACATCATTAATTATTTTCATTAATTTTCCAAGACAAGATGTAATTTTAGAAAACACTTTATTTAAATATTCTTAAGATATTTCATTCAAAGCAAGCATGTTAATTGCTAATAATATAAAAGTTTGTATAAATTACATTAAAAGTCGTTATTAATTGCCCTATAAATAACCGAGTAAGGAGATCTATTAGAACTAAACCTCGACCGTTCGGAGTTGACATTGATGAATGAAGGCTATTATTGAGTGTTAAGACTGTTTATTTTATCATGTTATGCTCCCGTTGACGTTTTGTTAATACTGTTAGCCCTAATGACTAAGCCCGCTGTCAGTAGCCTGCACATACAGTGATCTCCTGACCTCGCCAACTTCCGCTACTGGCAGATAACTAACACAGCCGAGGTTCTCTAACGCTAGGTAACAGCTACTCGAATGTTTACAGTAATCCACTATATATATATATAATTGATATAAATGCAGTATTATTATTATTATTACATACATAGTTATCATATCAAATTCTTGAGTTTTTTATCTCTTTCTTTTGTTATTACACCTGATGATATCCTACGATAATCCGAAACTTCGGGCCTAATATAGAGCAGAAAGAAGTAATTTTTTATTTAGTATAAAAGTTTATAAATAATCCATACATATTTATAAATAGGCATTTATACCTATAGATGCATAAACATAATTTAATACTCTACAAATTTCGTTTTTTTATATTTTTCGTTTCTGAATATTTTTGAGTTTCAGACAAGCAAAATTGAACATAACACACTTTCTGTCATTCTTTCTGAATTGATTATCGATTGTCATCAAACTATTGGATAAAAATGATTGTATCAGAAAATAAATTATTCAATACTTTAAATTCAGTTAGGAGGCATATTTTCTGTTAAAAGTTCTAGTTTTTCAAAACACTCCAATGTAGTTTTTGTCGAATTTCATTTTTCGTTTTTTGGATTGCTTATTTTAACTCACAATCAAAACCGTTAAAATATATAATACGCATTGGAGTGGTTTAATTAGTTCAATTGCATATGTGAGGAATTCGCTGGTTTAAAATTCTATTCATGAAATTAAGGTCAATATGGATGACTTCCTTGGTAACAAAGTAAGGAGAATTGAGGATTTTAGGAAGCATTATGGGTAGTTAGGATTGGATGTGAGAGGAATTCGATGGTTTATTTGAGCACTTCCTAAGTTCTACTCCATAAGTTCAAATAGGTCTTATAATATTCATGTATAAGAGTCTTTTGCAATTAATTGGGTGCTTAGAGCGTTGGTATAGTAAATGTTGAAGTAGCCTGAAACGGCTTTAGTAAATTCCGAATGGATTTTTCTTGAAACTATGAAGTACAAGAATTGTCTGAACAAATATCAGCGTGATGTACCCCTGGAGATTAATGATAACATTATGCAAAGAGGCTATAAAGGTAGGGAGGTACAGGAACTGGTAGAGCAGTGTGCTGTTAATCTGTAGATCACGATCTGCGAGCAATTACCAAGGAGCTATAGGAACGACCGCATACTTCTCCAGAGTCCAGTCGGATCTTAGCTGCCTCGATCGGATTCCTCATTACCTCGCCAACTTCTTCCGATAGCGCTGTTCAAAATAGAGCAAACACTGGACAGGCCACGACCTCATGTCCTCAAGTAAAGCTACCTGCTCAGGTTTGATCATTCGTTCCAACTAGTTACAATTATCTGTACGGTTTTTTTTTTTAATTTTATTTATTTATTGAAAGTGATTTTTTAAATTTAAATATTAATTAATTTATCGATATAATAAAATTTAATGTTTCAGTAAATACTATAAAACTGTATCTACGGAAATGTTTAAATCCATTCATTATGGGCGAATAAAAGCAAATTATTTGCACTATCTTTATTCTTCCTTTTTAAGATTTTTTTTACTAATTAATACGGTTCATGAAACATACTAAAGTAAATGCATGGTAATGATAATAGTTTTATAGAGTAATTTATATTGGTCGGTCAATAAATTACGAAATCTAGATTGAGCTGAATTCAGTTGGTTAACCTTTTTTTAATCTATTTATTACAATAAATAATGGTCATTTTTTAAAAAGTAAAACTATGAATGATTTATGAATTATGTTCTGTGTGTGTACATTCTGTACAACTTTTTTTGTTTATGTGTTTTTGTAAATAAATATTTTTTTCTTTATTAACTTTTATATTTTGTATTTTATTGTATAGTATATAGTTTCCTCAATTTTTGGGGATCATAATGTGTTTGCTAATTACCATAAATAAATAAAAAAATCTATAAGTTCAAAAAAGCTCAAATAATCAAGATTTATTATTCGAAAACCACGCTTCTTTTTTATTTAACTTCTCATTTTTCACTGATTGTATCTATTTATTTTTCTAATGAATAATACCTAATGATTTATATATTATTTGATGGGTTTATAATGATAATATTTATAATATTAACCTTGCGTTTTTGTTATGGATTTTTTTATAATCCAGTAATCATCTTCACTTCTTTAATTTTAATAGTTGACTTCTGATTTTTATTTTTAATTCATCGTGAATCCTCTTTATCTTTGTAGAATTGTTTTGTTTATAATACATTCGTTAGGTGATAAAAAAAATCTTCTTATTAATATTTACCATTTATTAAAATAAACACTATTTAATTTACGAACATATAGAAATATTCTCAAGGTTTTTATATATTAGTTTGTGATAATCGAGTTCAGAACATTGACGTTGTTTTAAATAAAAATAATTATCTTATGAATATTTACAGTCTCCTACAACGATGATATAATATTTTATTTCAATATTACAAATATCGATATTTATTTATACCTACGCCCTAGCCTTATAACATAACTATCAAAATATCGATAATCTAACTACTGTTTTAGTTAAGTAAAATATAAAATCGAAACGTTATGTCTATCGATACTTGTTCTCTGTATCGATGTCTGGAATAAAACGGATCATGAAGGCTTTGTTTAAGAACGGATAGTAGAGGACAGTTATCCTTTAGGCCGGGGAGGTTGGAGAGGTGGTGTGGCAAGCCAGGAGGAGGCATATCATTCGATTCGTCATTCTCGGCTATTTTCTGTCTTGAGAAACCGGGCTGCAATAAATCAATTGTCCCATTTGAGTTGTTCCGTCTCCCTCTCTTCGATCCATCCATTAAGATTTAGATTTAGACAATACTTTCGAGTATCGATTCTCTCCTCTCCTCTCTCTCCACCCTTCCTGATCGGTTTAGAAACTACTTTCGATATTGCTATCGATTTATTTAAACAAAGTCGTCCGACCGATGTTTTAAAAAGTTCCAGAAATTACCGCAATGCGCTGCCATAGTACATAGAGGTTTTTGAAGCGAGATAGTAGGAGCATTTTACTACAAATAAAAATTTTCACTCCTAATAACTTTAAGAGGTATCTGTTCCATAGGTTGTCGCTTCGACTTGAGTCACAACAAGTTTTAACTGTTTATTCGTTTCATTTTTAATTTAATTTAATTTTCGGAAAATTCAAGTTATCACGAGCTTTAGTATGGAAAAGAGAATGTAATTATGGGAAATGTGTATACCTCGGTAATCACTTCATCAAGAAAAAAAACTTTCAACTAACATTTCGATGTTAAACACCCGGCGATGATGTTTCTATTAAGTAGAAAGTAATGGAGTAACTTATTAAAGAGGATAAAAATAATTTCTTACCTTTCACAACTTAAGATGTATTAATAACTATATCTTCTTGAATTATTTATAATTATTATCAAGAAATACTTCGAAATAATTCGACTAACATTTCGAAGCACAAATGATATATGTTTGTTGAAACGTACATTTCTAGATTAAATGATCACCGATATATACACAATTCCCACAATTACATTTTCTCTTCCATACTCGCACAACAGAACTCGTAATTTTGGAAAATATTAATAGAAAAACGAATAAAAAGTTAAAACAAGTTGTGTCTCAACTCCGAGCCACAACCTGCGTAATAATTACCCATTAAAATATAACCTCATTACTTACCAGTACAATGTATAACGCCTTAACGACAAAAAACTCCCAGATTTTACTTCGAATAATCGATTATGGCCCTATCCTACTTGCTAGTGTAGCCGTTAGGCCGAATTAATGAGAAAGTTAAGATTTTTTGGTTGTCTAAAAAAAAATTGATTATAGTGGGTTAAAACAAGTTTAGACTTGTTTATAGAGAATAAAGAACTCTCGTTCCCTGTATTTTACGAAAACAAAGGTTTCGTGATTATGTCTTAATCTAAGATATAGATATACATATTCCTCATTTAGAGCCTACATATGTTATATATGAGATATAAGGACTTTTTTTTTAGATTAATTTATTGATATTTACAACTGGAATAATTTTACATCAAGTAAATTTACTGATATGAACAAATGGCATAAAAACAAAAAACACTTGTGGAGAAACTACCCATCGGTAGCACTCCAATAAAGTTCTATAGTAGAAGGTCTCGAGGCCATCTTCTTTTCAAACGCCTCGGAGGGTTATCAGGAATAGTATGGGAAGCAAGTTGAGAGACTAGCGGATCCAAGTGTGTATGGAGCTTGTCATGGAAGGTTAGATATCTAGTTTAGGCCAAATCAGCAACATATGGATATTAAGATCATGATGGATGAGTTTGTTTATGACATAATAAGGAGCATTGAAGATTTTACGAAGGATTTTGGATTGTAAGGATTGGATACGAGATGAATTGGATGGTTTAGTAGAGCCCCAAAGTTCAACTCCGTATGTCCAAATAGGTCTGATAACTGTCATGTAAATGAGTCTTTTGTAATTAATTGGGAGCTTAGAACGTTTGTCCAGTAGATGTTGAAGTAGACGAAAACGTCGAGCAGTTTCTTGTCTTTTCTGTGTTTTATTAAGATATAAGGACTAAATTCATTCTTGTTATTTTATGAAAATAAAGGCTTCATGACTATTTATATATCTGAGATAGTTGAATCAAATTACATTGATGTGAAAATGCAATTTTCTGAAAATGTAAAAATATAATTCAAAATATTTGTAATTTTATGGGAACAAAATTGTCGATGATTCTTTCAATAAATAATTAACTATCCAGCCTGTACAACTTGTTACATTCTAAAATAAAGTGCAAATTTTGTATTACGTTCCAACGGTCGAAAACCTAGGCCATTACTAGGACTGAGGAAAAAAAAAATAACAAATTTTGTAAGACTGTCATTTTATTGTTGTCTTAAGTACTTCCATTTAATGATAAATTGATTTTTGCTCATTTTTTTTCGTTTGCTTTTAATTGATTTTTACTTTGAATTTTCCTCAGCCCTTAGACTATGTCTAAAAATTAGGTCGATTCCTTCTTTGTTATTTATTCATGTAAGGTCACTTTATACTGCTATGGCCATTCAGGCAATGCTACAGTGAAATTCCTGAATTTTGCCCATCCAGATATAATTTCCATAGAATCATTAACGAGTTCTAGACACCGAACAGACTAAAAATCGCCATTTTACGTCCCCTGCGAAAGATGGCATAACTATGGCCTAGAGGTACACAATAATATATACGGTGTGTGTGTGTGTGTGTGTGTGTGTGTGTGTGTGTGTGTAACCATATACAGTGTTAATTTTTCATGGATGTAACTTACGAACAGTTCCTCAATACACTAAACTCTAAACTTCGTTTTTTGGAGTTTATTAAGAAAATTTCTATTAAAGTTGTTATATACCAACAAGTATATTTAAAACTTCAGTGTAGGTGGGAGTTGTTGGTAAACCTATAATGTGCTTAGTTGTCTAGACTATTGTCACAGTTGGCAAGACTGATGGATTAGCACAGCTTTCAGCTTTTTGCAGAATTTGCCTGAACTCGTGAGCTTATGTAAGCTCTCTTATAATTCCATGTCACGCTCCAATCGACTTATCATAGCGCGAAATGGAGAGCAGCTGTTCAGCAAATAGATCTATTTCTCAATCGAACTAGGTCGAAATCGAATCGGTATAATGACGTGAATAATGAATGGACCGCTACTGAATGGGAGAGAACATGTGAGGTATCATTATCATTACTAGTCAATATCAGGTATGATGGGTTCGATCCTCGCAGACGAGGAAGCGGTCCTGACCGCAGTGCTGCCATCTAGCGGCCGCTCATTACTTTCCCGCTCTACGTTTTTTTCTTCTTTCTCCCTCCCTCGTTTTTTGTTAAGCCAGGGCCGATTAGATTGTAAGCCCGGAGGAAGTGCCAAAGCAATAACCATTCCTTGATCAATTTGAATTTTATTGTCAGAGCGCTAGTAGTGGCGGGTAATAACAGAGGGCGGGAGTTGTTTATTGGCGCGGCAATGATAAGAGCCCGTTTTATCATTTGGCGGGAATGTGTAGCGGCGGGAAGAGGCATCACGCTCCGGGAACTGATATACATTATAAAGGAGGCACGTTGCCGGTTGAAATATCCCCACGACCGCGTATTATATATTGGTGCCCCCCTCGCCGTGCCTACTGATTTATACATTATATACACTATACTCTATACTCTATACTCTTTGTGTGATTTATAGAGAGCTGATGATATGAATGCTCGAGCGCCGACGTCGAACCCGGACCAGACCACTCCTCCCGCTTACCGCCAATTATCGGCCACTATAGCTCACACACACACTCTCCAATCTTAGTCATTACCGGCACAGTGTTCTCCTATCAAGGTAGAACCGACTACCTGCTTCTGTAATCTCTGTTCGGTAGCAATATTTTTATTTAGACTCATTTTTTTGGTACCGTATTTGTCCTTTTAAAAATACCATCCATTTAATGAACTAACTCTCTTAACTTTAAAGGGTTTAGTACGTAGTAGGGACTGTGACGTTTTCCTGGACAAAGGTTGTGCAAGTAACTGATTGCTCGAGATCACGTTCAGCCGCCCGGTTTCCCCCTATTTTCGTTACTAACTTTATGTAGCCTGGGTGAATCCCAGTAGGATCTGCAGAGTACAACGTATCTAACACTGGCTGTTAACAATTTAAATAAATTACCTCCCAAGACGGATTTCAGCCGAACCTTCAGCACTGCAACTCAGCGCAACACGGTATGTTTAGAAAGATCATTGCCATCATTACTTATGTCTTTCGAAGATTTCGACGAACAGTCGTAATCATAACACTTTTGTATATCAATAAATATACAAAAGTGTTATGGTTACGTTCTCAGTTTTCGTTTCTTTATTATGTTTATGCTCTACAGCGAAGAACCAGTTTTTTAAAGGAAAGCTTTCTCAATACAATTATTTAATATCAGAAATAAACTAATAGAAAACATGAATGAATTAGAAAAAAAAATACATAGACTGTAAGTTTATTTAAATCGGAAAATTATCGCCAAAGTTGTATGTTTATTGATTAGGCATTAAAGTTCTCAAAAACCTTATTTACACTTGAAATATATTTTTAATAAATATAAAACTATGTTTTGGTGACCTTTTTTATTTTTTGTTGTGTTTTTTCATATCGGTAAAGTAAAGTCGATTAAAAATTTCGAAATTTCGCCTAAATTATTAACACATTTATTGATCAAGGTTCATAAAAACATACATGAGCATCGTGTGTTGGAAGTACGGAGATGATTCTTTCGCTCGATACAGTTTCCTTCGGCATCCTCTACGGCCACTAAAGAAGAAGAACAATAATGAAGGAAGAGGTTGAAAGAAGAGCGGGCGATGGCCAGCTAGATGGTGAGGAAGATGGTGAGTGCGGAGCTCACGCTTCGGGCCTCTCTAAATGTTTCCATATCATGTTCACGCTATTACTTCACGACCGGCATAAATCTCCTTCCAGTTCTCCGGGAGCCGGACCTCTGTCCAGCCGGCGAGGTTCTCTCAGTTGGGGCTCGATTCCCATCGTAGTGGGTCGTTTCATTTGTAATGTCCGTTATCAATTGTAAAATTCAAAGGGGAATTAGTGGACTTCTGTTGTTTACTAGGTTTATGTTAACAGATTGTAATGAGCTGTTATTAATCCTCTTTTTTTTTTTATAATGTTTACTATAACTACAATTGAAAGAACATTGTTTATTATGCCATCAAATATTAAGGCATATTAAGCTTTGGCATTAGGCATCCCAAGCTGCAATAAACATAATTTATTTCTCCTTCCTACACAGAGATATAACCATCACATCCACGTCTTACTGCTGGAATATTGAGATAATACAATAGAAACTTATAAAAAAACAATTGTATTCGTTAATCGGAAGGGACCTATACTCTTATACCACCAGATCTCATGCTTTACAACAGTCTGAGTGTCCTCCTAAACCCATTCGTCAGACTTCTAGAAATTTTCCATCGGTTCAGAAATTTGTACAATATTGACATAATACAACAAAAACAACCTGCATTGGTTAATCAGAAGGAACCTGTACTCTTTCACGTCGACGACAGACCTCATGTTTCACGACAGGCAGTAAACAAATATACTGTTTTACGAAGTCATATTATATTTCATCACAAAACAATGAGTTTTCGATCGAATTGAAAATTTGGTAAAGCGTTGGGAAAAATATATAGAGAAAATGAGAGTAAATATTTTAAAGAAAAATGTTTTGATTGCATAAAGTTGTTTTACTAAATTTTCCTTTGAAAAACGACCCAATATAAAATCGGGAAAACCCACGATAATTCATCTATTTAATTCTCTTTCTGACACTTAATATTCCCTCCAGTTTTACTATCACAGACCTTAGTTTGAATTAAATTCTGAGGCCAAATATCGAGCAAAATCTTACCCTTCACACATCAGTACCATTTCTTGCGAAACTTAAGTAAAAACAAATGAAAACAGAAAAATATTCTTACTAAACCTTTTATATAAAATGTTCGTATTAACGAGTTATATAAGTTATGAAGTAATAGGAAGATTCCAATCTAGGAATTTATGGGAGAGCAATTTTCGCTACTCCCCATTCACCCTTTCACCCTAATACACTTTTATAATTGTATTTTAGTTGATATTGTTCGAAATAAATACAATTTTATATCATAGAAATATTTGGCTAAATTAAGATTAAAAATATATATACAGATTCACATATAATAATGGAAGAAAATTTTATTGGTTTCATTAAACCTTACCTTCTTGGTGACCACCATGTGCTCCATCTTCTGAAACAAAGAAGGGAATGTAGTGAATGATAACACATCTCAGCCTCTTATCACCTTTCTAGGCTGCGGAGTTGGTTAACTACTGATAACAAAACTGTTATCACTATTGATAAAGCCCTCTGACATTAGCGTACGTAGCCCGATAGGTGGCCCTAGGATATTTTAAAAGGGAGTAAAAAATCCTTGGTTAAGCCGTACCTCGGAAGGGACGTAAAACAGGGGTACGATTTCAGGTATTCCTCGGTTATGTTAACTACTTCAGCTAGATATGAACCCGGGAACCTTTAACACAGCAAATGAGTGTTCTACAAACTTTGTAACGTCACTGCATAATATTTTATATTTTAGCTATAAAGACCCTGAGTAGATTAATTCATTTTTTTTTCCAATTTAATATTACTGATTTTAAATATAGTCAGGCTTTTTTTTCAATTCACAGTAACCCTTTGAAAGGACCGTTTATTTATTGGGACAGTCCATACTTCAGTATACTATGTGCCTTTTAATTACATTTTTACAATAAGGACTAACTACATATTTATATTAAATATATACAAAAATCATTATTACACATATCCTGTTGAAATTAACAAAATTAAAATTATAAAATATGTCTTGCATCGTAAATAAATATTATTAACTTGATGTCAACTTTTCGAAATATATATTGTTAATGAATTTAATTAATTCGGGCCGAAACGTATTAAATACGTGTTCACCTACTGGCCAATGTTTCCCTCTTAAAATTATATAAATAATTAATTTTGACCCGTTTCCCTTTCATAAATTTGGCAGTCATAAATTATATGTTTAAAGGGAGAACGGAGATAGTTGGGGGGTGCAGTCAAAAAAACACCAAATAAGTACTAGACTTATATTTAGTTAGTGCCGACGTTTCGACCTACAGTGTAGGTCATCTTCAAGGGTATGAGAGAGAAACAAACAGAACAAAAAATATATAAAAACGTTACAGTAACAAGAATATAGTGACATGTAATGTAGAAAATTAAAATAGTGACAGATATGAAAATTAAAGATAACGAATATTAAAAAAATGACAGCATATAATAAAATTAAAAAAAAAAATAATATTAAATTATTATATCTGTCACTATTTTAATTTCTGTTCATTATCTTTAATTTTATTAAATCTGTCAATATCTTAATTTTATTATATTCTGTCATTTTTCGACAGTGTAGGTCGAAACGTCGGCACTTACTAAATATAAGTCTAGTACTTATTTGGTGTTTTTTTGACTGCACCCCTGTTGTATCTTGATCTCGTTTTCCGCCATGTGTTTAGGAATAGAGAGAATAGAAGGTGATAAAAAGGTTATATATTCTATGTGTTATGTATTAATTCCAATTGAAATAAAGTATGTTTTCTTGTTTTGCCAAAGTGCGTGTGTTATTTTTCAAATACCGGACATTCCAAACATATTAATTGGCGACGAGGATTAAAACATCGAATAGTTCAGCATTAATGACTGCTATCAAACCGAATATCAAGATTCAAAATCGTTTCTAACCTCCGTCTACGAACGTCACTACGTTTTTCATCATACTACAGGTATCTTATTTTTCATTATACATACAGTTTACAATGGATGAGAATCAATTCAAAAGTTTTTTAGAAACGTTCTCCCAGGCACTTGCGTACAATCAAAAAGCTCTTGTAGAACAGTTGATAGCGGCCGTAGGCATTACTGGTAATGGTAATGTTGCACCGTTTGAACGATTTGAGTCAGCATTGGAGAAATTCTCTTCATACCTCGAACGTTTCGAAAACTACGCCGCTATGAAAAACGTTACCTGTGATAAGAAAAAATCCCAGTTACTTTTGAGTTCAATAGGCCCTATTCAATACAACAATTTGGCCGCATTTCTAGGACCTGAGAGACCGTTGAACTCACTTGATTACAAATCACTTTCAGAGGAATTTTCGAGGATGCTGATGCCCGCTGGGAATGTTGTTGTTGCTCAACATTATTTTCTATCTTGCTACCAACAGGACTGTCAGTCTATTTCTGAATATGTTGCTACGCTACGACGTCATCTGTCAGATTGTGAGTTTCATGTCGAATGCACTGAATCTACGTGTAAGAGAAAAGTCTCGATATCTGAAGTTTTCTTGCGGGCTCAGTTTGTGCGAGGGATCCGCGACGATTGGATCCGCGAATTATTATTACAAGCTAATATTACTAAGTTTGATGACATTTTTAAAAAAGCATTGGCATTGGAAGCTTCGCGAATTCAAAGTAAGGAAATGAGTAGCATGAGCTCCTCCCTGGCTCTCACACCGGGATTTTCATCCAACTCAAGTGATGTTAACAAAGTTTCACGTCGTTCAAATACAGACAAAGCTGGTTCGCGTCCTCACCACCCCCGGGACACCACTCCAAGCTCGCGTCGTCGCCCTCCATCACGTTCGCGGGATTTTTATCGCACATTGGGAATTGAAAATTTATGTTTTCGATGCGGGAAAAGTTCTCATAAATCAAATGACTGCCAAATCGACCGAGAAAAACTAAGATGCACTTCATGTTTCGCACAAGGTCATGTTTCAAGAGTGTGTATCAAAACCTTATCTAAATTACCTGTTGATTCTAAGCAAATCGGACATGAATCTGACGAAAGCCACTCTGATCATTCAACCCAGTCTTACGGATGCAATGCTATTACACATGTCTCGTCTAGCGTAATTGATTTATATGAACTCAATGCCTGCTCAGGGAAGTATATCATAACTGTGTCTCTCAACAGTAAACCTTTCAAAATGGAGGTGGATTCTGGTGCGAAATTCTCTATTCTGCCGGAAGACAAATTACAACAGCTTAACCTCAAAAAAGACCTTTTACCGGCGCATATTAACTTCAGAGCTTTTTCAAAGGACATCGTCCCCTGCAAGGGTAAAATAAACGTTGCAGTAACCTATAAAAACAAACGCATTTTAGCCGATCTGTACATTGTTCCACCTGGCCATGACGCTCTTTTGGGTCGTGACTGGATAAGGAAGCTTGGACTAGAACTTAAACAGATCGATGCAGAGATGTCACTTAAAAATGTTCCTCAGGATTTCACAGATTTCTACGCCTTGAATGAGGTTGGCATTCTTAATGAGTTTCCTGAGGTATTCGAGGAAAAAATTGGGTGTGTCCCAAATTGCAAAATTTCCTTGACATTGCGGGAAAATGCCAAGCCAATCTACACCAGAGAACGCACAGTACCATTTGCTCTTCGTGCTCGAGTGGAACGGGAGCTTGACTCACTTGAAAAATCTGGCATTATTACACCAGTGGCTACGAGTGATTGGGGATCTCCCCTTGTTGTAATTCCAAAACCAGATGGAGGAGTCCGACTTTGTGTCGACTATAAATGTGGTGTAAATGAGCGCTTGGTTTCTGCAAATTTTCCTATTCAACGAGTGGAGGATGTTTTAAGTAGCCTTCGTAATTCCAATTACTTCTGTAAACTCGATTTGTTCAAGGCATACCTGCACCTCTCGGTAGATGAACAAAGCAGCATGATACAAACCATTTCCACCCATAGAGGGACATATAAAATGAACCGACTAAGTTTTGGCATTAAGACTGCCCCGTCAGAGTTTAATAGAACTATTTCTCAAATCCTGGGGGGCCTGCCCAAATGTGCTGTATACTACGATGACATCCTAGTTCACGGATTTTCCTTGGAGGAATGTCAAAAAAACCTTCGGCTTTGCCTCAGAAGACTGTCAGAGTATGACTTGCACCTTAATAAACACAAGTGTTCGTTTTTCACTACTGAAACTGACTACCTTGGCCATGTCGTTTCGAGGAATGCTATCAGAAAAAATCCTCAAAAGATCCAGGCTGTCTCCGCACTACCACGCCCACAGAATGTCGATGAAGTTCGTAGATTTCTAGGTATGCTTACCTATTATGCAAGATTTATCCCTGATTACTCAACGACTTCATTTCCCTTACGAAATTTGCAAACTAAAGGACACCGTTTCAAGTGGACCAAACAATGTGAAAATGCCTTCCTTAAACTCAAAGCAGAAATGTGCAGTGACAGAATTTTAGTTCCTTTCGATCCAGCACTGCCTGTTATTTTAACCACAGATGCTAGTCCGGTGGGAGTTGCAGCAATTCTTAGCCATTCTGTAGACCGACATGAAAAACCCATAGCCTATGCATCCCGTGCCCTCACACCGTCAGAAATGAACTACAGTCAACTTGACCGGGAAGCACTAGCTATTGTGTTTGGAGTCTCACGATTCTATAACTATATCTACGGGAAACATTTCTTTTTGGTTACTGATAATCAGCCACTTTCCCGGATTTTTGGACAGAACCGAGCTTTACCACAGATGACTTCAGCCAGACTACTTAGATACGCCTCATTCCTTTCAGGTTTTGACTACACAGTTCTATGCAAGAAGAGCAAGGAAAATCAGAATGTGGATTGTTTATCAAGGGCTCCTCTCCCGAATGCGAGTAAGACTGCAGATATTTCAATCAATGATGAGGTGAACCTTATTCATTTTGAATCAGTTTTCCATGTTTCCAGCACTTCAATAACAGCTGAGACCATCGCTGAGGCGACATCGTTGGACTCGGATCTCCAGAAAATCATCAAGGATCTGCAAACGGCATGCCAAGACTCCCCTTACTCTATTTCACATGGAATCCTATTCAGGTTGGATAGAGTGGTTATTCCAAAGCTTCTTAGACCCGCCATATTGAAAGAACTCCATGCCACTCACGTTGGCATTACAAAAATGAAGCAACTGGCTAGAAGGTATGTGTATTGGGAAGGGTTAGATAAGGAAATAGAACACACCGTCCGAGGGTGTTTGGAATGTGCGCCATTAAGAAACAACCCACCAAAAGTCACAGTACACCCATGGGACGATCCGAATGCCAACTGGGAACGCCTTCACGTAGATTACGCTGGGCCAATGAACGGTTTCTACTTTTTCCTGTGCATTGATGCGAAGTCCAAATGGCTGGAAGTTCGCGTGGTTCGAGACGCTCCGACTACTCAAGTGACCATAACCTTATTGGACGATATATTCTCCAATCATGGATTCCCTAACCAGATTGTATCGGACAACGCTTCTATTTTCACGTGTAGTGCTTTCGAACAGTATTGTAAAGATCGAGGGATATCACAACGCCTCATTGCTTCTGGACACCCAGCAACCAACGGACTCGCAGAGCGAAGTGTCCAAACTCTGAAGAGAAGGCTAAAAGCCACAGCAAGCGAACCTGGAACTATGTCTGAGAAAGTGAAAAGAATCCTTTTCCGTTACAGAGCAACTCCCCTTTCATGTGGGTTTTCACCGGCAGAGTTATATCTAAACAGGAAAATGAAGATTAAACTAGACCTTGTTTTTCCAACCAGACAGCAGAAATCGACCAGCTCTACTGATTGCAGGCGATCGTTGAAAAAGGGAGCTAGAGTTCAAGCTCGCCTTTATCAGAACAATAGGGATACCTGGTGTTTTGGAACAATCGTCCAGTGTTTGGGCTCTCGGCATTATTTAATTAAACTTGACTCTGGGCGCACCCTAAAACGCCATATCAATCAACTGATTTCTACCGATGTGCCTGAACCACAGGATATTCCTCAATCTCAGGGAAACAGTGTTACGTCAGGAAGAAGGAACCGCACAACTCGCCATGTTACGTTCGACGTGCCTCAGCAATTGCGTAAAATGCCACCAATCCTGGACAAATTCAAAAAATCAATTGATGCGACGTGGGAGCAGAACCAAACCCCTACTGCAGACTGGCTACCACCTACACCACAACTGATCCTGGATCGGACTACCTCTATGAATGAACCACCCGAAGACTTGGGTGTTGTTTTGGACCCGGAACAGAATTTAACTCCAACCACCCAGACTACAGGTAGAAATGAATTAATGCAGCCTTCGCTAGAACATCGCAATGTGACTCCTCGAATTAAAGCTCGCCCTCAAAGAGAAAGACGTCGACCAGCATACCTCAAGGATTATGACTGCAACAACCAAGATAAAGCTGAAGATATTGAATAGTACCTTGCATCATGGCTTTTATATATATATTTTATTTTTATTTTTTTGTATGACACCTTCCTCCCTATTTTTTTTTTTACTTCTCTATCTTAGTTTGTTTTTTCTTTTCAAGTGGCGGACGCCTGCCTCACAGTTTATAAATTTGTTGCACTATTTTGCAGGACATTATCATAGAATGTTCCTTTTTAAAGTGGCGGACGACTGTTGTATCTTGATCTCGTTTTCCGCCATGTGTTTAGGAATAGAGAGAATAGAAGGTGATAAAAAGGTTATATATTCTATGTGTTATGTATTAATTCCAATTGAAATAAAGTATGTTTTCTTGTTTTGCCAAAGTGCGTGTGTTATTTTTCAAATACCGGACATTCCAAACATATTAACCCCCCAACTACCTCCGTTCTCCATTTTATCATCCAGTCAACTATCCTCTCATATATGTTTAAATGTCCTTCCTTGTCTATTGAACAAGTATTGTGATTGATTATGTGAAATCTGTGTAAGTATGATTTCGTAGGTCCATGATCAGTTAAAACCTGAGTTAGATTGTAGATTTTATTAATTTTTAGTTATTGGTTGTCAGTTTTGGAATAAACCTATGCAAACTAGATTTATTTGAAACTGCCCAACGTTTGTTCCATATATTTGAAAGATTAAAAAATTCGATAATATTAAAATGAAATATAGTGAGGCTGGTATTATTGTATATTATTCAGTTTGTCAGTAGCAGAAGCTGTTTGTACTGGCAAGTAGGTGATGATGATGATGATAGTGTGAGTAAAGAGTTTGACCGCCGAGGTGAGCTGGCCTGTGCCGGGTTCAAGGCCGCTACTAAAGTCGCTACACGTCGCTACTAAACCACTAACTACTAACTACTAACTACTAAAATACTCTTTACTATGATACTATACAAGTGCTTCTACTTTCCTCTAATTAGGCTCATTCTCTCTTAACTGCCTTGAAATAAAGAGGAAAAAACCTCCATTTATTTGCTAGAAACGTCCTGCCTATTTAAAGAATATATCGATTAATTTCCCATGTTACTCTCGACCTGACCAATATCGATACTGGAGGTAATTATAGTAAGGAACCTCGAGCGGGTTCGAGTCGTGCTATTTAAAAGTGAAAGAAAAAGGTTGGGAGCCAGCTAGCAGTTGGCAAACCTACTCACCACCCTCTTGTGGTCGTCTCGGCAAGTTTCTCTCCGAATTATTTCTTAGATCGCCCTCATTTGTAAAACTTTCTCTTTAAAAATACTCCATATTTTTCATAGGATGGAATCTGGTCTATTTAAAAAAAAATATTGAACTATATTTATAGTCGTAGGCAACGACGTAATATAGAATTTTGAATTTGGAAGATGTTGAGAGGAAGATGAAATATGTACAGATAAAAAAAGGCTATCTTTGACATAGAAATAAAGAAAACCTAGTAATACACCTGATTTACAACAAAGGAAAAAAAATATTACTACCACAGGAAGCGCCTTGAGTTCAGTAAACAGTAGAGACTTTACTGTTCCATGATTATAAGGTTCCGAGATCACGCTCAACCGCCAGATTTCTCCTAAATTAAGGATACCGACTTTATAGATGCTGGGTAAGCCCTAGAAGGGTCTAAAGATTTTACAGGATCATTCCATGGATGTTAACTGGCCAAAGTAACATATCTGTTAAACTGTTATAAATGTTAATAAATCAAAGAATTAAAGAAAACTTTTCCAATTGTTAGTTATTTAAAAATAATTATATATAAACAATAATCATTGAATTTTGTGGAATCATTGAATTTATAGAAATGTCATTTGAACTATACTAAAAAAAAAACTGAAACACCCATGAAGAGTCATGAGTTCAGTACCAGCCTTGGTGATTCAGCGAAGTTGGGTCTGTTTCGGAAAACGCATGCATTCGGTAATTATGATCACTTATATATTTTTTTTTTTAAAGTTATTTATTGATATTTACAACTGTATTACGATTATACAACAAGTAAATAGAATGCGTGTTACATAATGACATGAGAATGACAAGTAGAGAAACTACCCACTGGTAGTCCTCAAATCAAACTTCAAATAAGAAGGTCACGTGGCCATCTTCTTTTCAGACGCCTCGGAGGATTATCGGGAATTGAAGAGGAAGCTAGGTTTGAAACTAGAGGGTTTGAGTGGGAAAGAAGTTTGCTATGAAAGGATAGATACCGGTTTCGGGCCAAATCAGCAACAAAAGGGACATTAAGGTCGTTATGGATGAATTTATTCTTAACAAAATAAGGAGCATTGAGGATTTTACGAAGGATTTTGGATTGTAGGGATTGGATACGAAAGGAATTCGATGGCTTAGTGGAGCCCCATAGCTCTACTCCGATGATCGCTTATATGAAATAACTTCATACGTTTCAGAAATTTAACATGTAACCTAATTATAAATGTAGTTATAACTTTACAACAGTTATAACTTTCATTGATAACTGTTATAACCTAATAGAAATAAAAGAACATATGTTTGTACAACAAAACACAACAAATAACCAAGACAATTATAGATATAAATTTTCAATTTGGAGAATCCACAATGTTCTTCAGGATCTGCTCAAATAAATCCCTGTTTTCGTACCTCCTTCTCCAAATATATTTTAATAGGTATGAATCTATCATCGTCCGGTGGGTACCGCATTCTCTCTTGTTCCTTCTCTTGAGAGATGACCATAAAGATTCGATTCTTTGAGTATGAGCTCCTGAGGTTACTTCATTTCATGTCCCTTGGAACAGAGTATTTTTTTATGTATAATACCCTTATCTTGAGCATAGTTTATGCTTGATTCTTGATTTTTAACAATTTTCGCCAATTCTAAGTAATTCATTTTAATGACTGAGTAAATCATATATACTATAAGTAAACTACATGATTTTATCTTTCTTTACATTTTTATTTCTATTAGGTTACAACAGTTGTAAATAAAAGTAACTTATACTAAATAACAGATATTTAAAAAATAATCTGCATGCGTTTTCCGAAATAGACCCACTAAGTTCACACTCAACGCTAGGTTTTCTCCCCATGAAATGTACCAACGTTATAGAGGCTGGGTGTGCTCGAGGAGAGTTAGTAGATACTACAGGGTATACCCCCTGTGAGTACTATATTTACAGATTAAATACTTCTGTCAGCAGCTGTATTTGAACCCGAGACCTTCAGAAACTCAGCGATCTGCCTTTATTTAACTTATTTCAGTCTAGAGTGCTCAGTTTCGTAAAAATCGTAGTTGTTAATTTTCTATCCCAATGTGTAATGTGATGAGATAATCCCATTACTAGAAAAAGAGTTTTAGAAGACACTTTAACATTGATAGTATTTACTAATCGAAGAGGAAAAAGTTTGCTAATTTACATCATGAAGCCGTAGTGGTCAAAACCTAACCTTAGCAACCTAGTAGTTATAATGTTTCGACCTACCCACTCTGGTTCGAATCCTGAGTATGAGAAAGAGTTTTTACTATTCCTTCCCAATAAGAATAACCCACGTTGATATTATACAACAAAATATTATTATATGTATTATATTATTATAATATTATATCACTCACTCTTCTTGGGCTCCTCGGATATCATGCTGTGGTGGACCTGGATGGAGTGCGGGTGGAGCTCCCCCAGACCTCCCAGCTCCATACTCAGCATCCCGCTTTCTACAAAACATATTAAATCACATTATTATTACTATTTAATAATAGCATACAAATGCATAATAATAAGAAGAAAGATAATTGAACAGTGAAGACTAAATAGGGGCTGATAAAAGTCACAAAGAAATTCAAGTATTTAGATGTTCCATCAGCAGAAATGGATCGGACAGGCCTGCAATGGAATACAAGTTCCTCAAATTAGAAAAAATAAATTTCCTCACAAAATACATTTATAATAAAAATAATCTGTTCAACAATGCGAAATTAAGGCACTAAAATGCAATAGTAATGTCAATGATTTTTAATTGCACGGAAACGGCGAATCTTTCAAGCGTGGGAAAGCTCTGGAAGATTCAAAAATTAAAAAAGGTCGAATAAGCAAATATTTAATAAGATATACTACCTGAAAATCCAGAGCGGTTATGCTTAGTGGATGAAAGAAGAAGTTAAAAGACTGCTTGGATAAAGAAAGATTTTGGAGCCGACTCAAAACCATCAGGACTCTTGTGAAGGAGAGAATGAAGCATGGGCATGGAGGATGGGTGGACGAAGGAGATAAGAATGGATAGAAAGAAATAAAAAAAGTAATACGTTCAACCTAATATATAACTAAGGCTTTGTCCTTAAAAATCACCTCGCTGCATAACCGTTGGATAATAAGAGCACTGATCCCAAGATCATTCGTGGATTTAGTGGTACTTTTTTTTTTTTTAAATTTCTAAATTGTTAACACCTCAAATCCTTCATGAAAATGTATGTATTTTTATGTAGCTGGACTCGTAACTTTATACATTCTCACAACACTGCATATGAATGTATTGTATGAGCTAGGATAGTTCTAAATAAATTTTTTAAACAGGTTTGTTTTAGATAGCGCATAAAAAAAAAAAAAAAATGTCGCAATCCATTATAAATCGGACAAGGGCTGTGAACAAAGCATGATGATGTAACGCTAAAAGTTTTTTTTATTTATTGTACATCAAACGGTATTTCTTTAACTTCGGTGATTCTACAAAACTCAATTATTATTTTTATATTTAATAAGTATATAAAATTTAGTGTGTTGAGCTCTGAGTTTATAGGCTGAATATTGAAATATGGCTATGCGAGATTAATTATTTGAGGCGTGGAGATGCAAAAATGGGTAAATCCATATTTTATCATTTTTAATTTTTTTAATGTTTTCTCAAAAATTTAGCGTCCTGGTTGCTACATGGTTCAGCATTCAAAATATGCTAATTCCAATCTATTTTTTCTAAAAATAATTGTCTCGAATAATTAATCACCTGAATTATGCATATTGTTTGTGTTTCCTGAAACTTTTTCAAATTTGGATTTACCTCCTTTTGGATCTCCACGCCTCGTTTGATCTATTAAAATCCACCGTTTGGGACCTTCAAACTTTTCGTAGGCTCACCCAGCCAATATAAAGTGGTTACCTTTAATATGGTTTAACGTGGTCTCGTACTACTAACTTCCCTACACAACCGTTGCCATAGAAAACCTATAGTCTTTACTATCTTTACTACCCAAGACCATGGAGTTATAGTGGTACAGGTTTTTATTTTAGATCAGAATGGCATTTCTTTAACTTAAATAAATCCACAAAATTCAGTCATTATTTTTTATGTATAGGTAATAATTTTTAGTTGATAAATTAATGATTATTTTCACCGTTAAATTTTAGTAAGGAACTTTTTTATTTAAATTCCATTGATGAAATTAAAGCCATTGAAGATATCTAATGAACATAGCGCTACTGATCCTATCTTTTATTTTCTTGACCTTATCGCCTACTGCTGATGTGAGATGTGCTATCTGTCGGTCGTAATCTATCTTTCTTGTCTTTGTTGTGATTGAACTGATCAAGAGAGAAGGTAGGAAGATGGAGGAATTACGTTGGCGTGACAAGAAGCAGCGTGGTCCATCGCAGTCCATCTTCCTCTTTCTCTCTCCCCTCTAGAAGACATGTCATCTCTTCTCCAGGCCTAACGCATTCCAGTTCGATCTCCATTAATCTTATGTATTTACTGCTCTTCGATACAGAATGGATTCACTCGTCATCCTCTTCGTAATTGCCTATAAGTTCCTTAATTCATTCAATTCTCATCTAGTTTCTAATTACATCCAATTATAATTTGGATTATTCGGACAAAATTTTAAAGTGAATCATTTAAGTGAGTAAATTAAAACCTTTTTCCAGTCATATATTATTTTTCTTTGTTTAAAAACGTTTCAACAATTCCATGTCATTCTCAATTTACATTATTTATAAGTCCTTTAACACTATTTAATTTTAAAAATATTCTCTAAAAATTTTTTTATAAATTTGTACATTTTCAACCTACAAATAAAAGACAAATCAAATTTTTACATAATACTATATTATAAAATACTATTTTAATAATAATAATCAAAAACAGTCCAAAGTACAAATTTCAAAAATTGTTAATTGACCATGGAGTGCACTATAACTCTAAGCTTTGTAAGAAATATTTTAAATGATATGACAATCAACCAAGAAGGTATCTATATTTTTATTCAGTATTTAGGGACATGTATGTATGTAAAATTATGTATTTATTTGATTTGTCTTTTATTTTTAGGTTGAAAATGTACACATTTATAAAAAAAATTTTAGAGAATATTTTCAAAATTAAATAGTGTTAAAGGACTTATAAATAATGTAAATTGAGAATGACATGGAATTGTTGAAACGTTTTTAAATAAAGAAAAATAATATATGACTGGAAAAAGGTTTTAATTTACTCACTTAAATGATTGACTAAGAAAGATGTACTCCAGTTACAAAAACAAGATAATTAAAATAAAAAAATTTTAAAGTGTTAAAACGGATAGGCACTATGAGGAAATCGCAGACCGTCCTCGAGCTCATATAACTCAATATGATATCTATTTTCAACAATTTCTTCCTCAATCCCAGAATGGATCATCACCATAGGGTAATAATGTATAATTTATTATGTATCCAAATGCCTGTCATTTATTTATTACGAACCTGTACCACTGCAACCCTTGAACGGGTCTGGGTTGCAATGCATGGTAGAGATTTTACTGATTCAAGGGCAATGGTTGTGCAGGGAGGTGACTTGTTCTAGATCAAGCTCAGCCGCTAGATTATTCCCCTTAATTTGGGTACCCACTTAATAAAAGCTGGGTGAGCCCCAGGAGGTCTCTTGATCCCATACGACCCATCTCCTGCAGCTAACAGATTAAATAAAAGTCTTGCCAGCAGCGGGATATGAACCAGGATTTTCGGCATGGCAACTCAGTGCTCTACCACTGAGCTACTCTGCTCCCTCATTTATTTATACAAATAAATTATTAAATCATGGGAAAAGAAAAACACTACCACTACATAACTCAATATATTATATTTTATCTAACTACACTAATCATATATTATTTGAATTATTGCCAAAATCAGTTCTAAATTGAAAGCTACGAAGTCAATTACTTAAACCGGGTTCTATTCTTGTAACGGAGACTATTATGAGAAAAAATATTGTGTTAAGTCTTAGAGCAATGGTCATGTAACAGTTTCAGTCATGTAATACTGTAAAAGATTAAAACTATAACAATTGCCCAATACTAAAGCACTGGTTAAAGCGCTTACCTAAACTAAACTAACCGAGTTGTAAACCGCTCAACCGAAAAAAAAGTTGTTAGAAAATCAAGCGTTCCTAGGGTAGCAAAAAATAACCCATTTATACAATTAGCTCACAACTAACGTTGTATATATGCATATCGGTTTCTACTTTTCTTGACTGTTATAAATAATATTTACTATATTTTATTTGTTTTAATTGTTAATTTGATGGTAATTATTTTTAAATATTTTTGTTTGAAGAGAAAAGATTTGTCCTGGCCGGGATTCGAACCCGGGTCGTCTGCATCTCCGGTGCAGTGCTCTAAACCACCCAAGTACTAGAGGTCGTATCCAAATCAGACAAATCCGTTATCTTCACCGATCCTATGTCCCCGTGTTCTCGCAATTTTGGCGATGTATACACGGGGAAGAATGTTCATCGAGCATTACTTTAAGTAGGCAATATATTATTTATAATTTATTATAATCTCTAAAATTGCGGGAACACGGGGGGATATATGATCGTTGAAGAGAACCGATTTGTCTGACTTGGATACGACCCCTGTTAGCTCAATGGTTTACAGCACTGCACCGGACATGCAGACGATCCGTGTTCGAATCCCAGCCAGGACAAATCTTTTCTCTTCAAAACAAAAATATTTACTTATGGTTCTCGAGATACAATCAAGCAAAAAAGAAATTGAAAGAATTGACTTGATCTCAAGAATCATAAGTAAAATTATATCTATATGCGTGTGTGTGTTTAAAGTTTTATATCAGTTGAACGTTTCGGGACCAAATCGTTCTCACAACCATGCCCTAACATTGCTTTCGCTGGAGAGAGAGAGAAATGCTTTATTTTCACATACAAGTCTAAATATAAAATTGTCTCCTGAACGATGTTAATCCATAAATTGTCCTTACGATTTCATGACTATATAATTGGTTTACTAACACGTTACTCAACCAAAATACCTGTTCACTATTACCATGCATCCTGTGAATATTGTTCAAGGCTAGTGAAATGCCGATTTTTTTCTATTTCTGATGAGGTGAATAATGGGACTTTATTAGCATTTTTATTCCTTTTTTTAATCATTATTATCGATTTATTACTATTGCTATTTATTACTGTATATAATATTATTATCATCCGATCTTTTGTCTATAGCACGATTCTTATATTTTTATGTAGTAATTATTTCTGGCTTTTCATTGTTAGGGCTTGATTATGATAACAGCATAGTCCCGAAACGTCGCCAATTGATCGTTTAAGGAGTATACGACTCAATCTCAGGAGCTGAAAGGAAAACTTATTTTTTAACAATCAAGAGAAGAAAAAAAAATAAACACACGTATATGTATTGTTTTTACAGTTAGTTTTACAAGTTCAATTTTTAGTCAAATCTAGAAATTTTCAGGTCGTTTTCCCTTTTGGGACATCAGACTTTCTATTTGATCTGAATGGCCTGTTTAGTCCGAGTCGGTCAGGAAACCACAACGCACAACTACTGTTATAATGGGCATTCTTATCATTATATTAACTTGCAACTTAATCAAATCACCATTCTGTATATATATATATATATATATATATATATATATATATATATATATATATATAATGCCATAAAATACCTTTATATACATAATGGTGCTTTGAATAAATACTATAACTACCAACTTCCAATAAACATATGTAGAGCGAATTTAAGGCGTTAAGGAATATGATCATCCCCCTCCTATACTCATCAGTAGAGCTGTAGAGATTATCTCAAACAATTCTTTTTGTTGAGGGAAATTGGAGGGGGGCACACTACGGTTCTTCTATTCGATTAGTTCAGTTTAAATCGATTTACGATTACGATTACCTTCGCATCTACTTGACTTTCATTGCTCGGTAGCTACGTTTATAACTAAACCTGTACCCACTACGACCCGTAAACGAGTCTGGGATTTAGTACATAGTAGAGAATACTGTTTCATGGACAACGGTTCTGTAAGGAGGTGACTTGTCTTAGGTCACGCTCAACCGCCAGGTTTTTCCCCTTTATTTTGGATACACTATTTTGATAACGTTTTATAGAGGCTGGTTGAGACCCAGGAGGGTCCTAGATCCCATATGATCCATCTTCCACTGCAAACAGACTAAATAAAAGTCTTGGCATGCAGCGGGATTCGAACCAGGATTTCCGGCATGGCAACTCACTATCGGTATCAAAGAGTTAAAAGCAAATCTTTGTTACTTTGTTATTACTATCATTAACACTATAAAACGTTAAATTTATGGTCAATAATATATTTGGCGTTCTTTTGCACATTTTTCGATAGTTCAGTCAAGCAATGCTTTTGCTCTCGAAGCATCAGATTCAGAACCTGAATAAGGCAGATCGAATATACAATTTCTTGACTAAAGAACCAAAAAATTCAACTTTTTAAATTTTAGAGTTAAAAATGATTGATGATCACGATTCCCTTCACATCCACATCGATTTTTATTTTAATTTAATTTTTTTTAGTATATGTCCAGTTTATATATCCAAGTAAACTGGCATCCGTTTCAAATAATTTTAACATTTTTATTTTTAAAGAAATAAACAACTAAACTATTCTCTAAACATTTAGAAAAAAATACTCCAAAAAATATATAAAACAAACTTATGTCTCTGAGTACAAATTTAAAATATATGTTTTTATTTATATTTTTGAAGGAACAAATCATCAAAACTATATGAACAACCTTGTTTTGTTATTGTTTTTTTCATTTTTTAAAAATTAATTTACGTACACTAAATTGATATATCCTAGTTATAATAAATTTGTGAATTTTATTTTATAACTCTAAAGTTCGACTTATCTTATACAAAGAAAATTACACATGAAAAACATATAACATAAAGCTATGGCACTGATTATAACCAGTAACCTTATTAGATTAAAACACAACAAGGTTTAGTATTTTATGTTCACATTGTTTATAGCTTCACATGAGTAATTTTATTATTATTAGTTTGGTTTGTTTTTAAAGACTATTGTTAAAATATAGATGGGCTTGTTAAGTTCGGCTGAGTAACAAACGAATTCCTAAAAAATTATTAAGCGCTGTAACGACTGGGAAGCGTCTGAGGCGGTTACTCAGGAGGTCGGGTAAGAGGGAAGATTGCGTTAAGAGTGATCTGAAAGATTTAGATTTGGGTATCGGCATCGAACCTTCGGGTTTGTTAAGCCTTTTTATTTATTTGCTAAAGTATACGAAGAAATCTAACTCTTCTTCCTCAGCCAGATCTCTATGGTTGTCACATAGCACCTTGCTAAATCTGTTACCTTAAGGCCTAAAAATCCCTAATATAATTATAATATAAAATCCCTATATTTGTTAACAAGCAACTTAGCAGGCTGCTAAATCCGTAGACTTCTTAGCAGACTCCTAAATCTGTCCACTGGGTAGCATACTGTAGATTGCTGGGCTAGTTCTAGGAGGAGGATTCCTAGGACTAGTTGTTTTCTAGGAGTTTGTTAAATCTTTAGCAATATGGGCTAAACCGCTATATCTGTTACATAGCAACTTAGCAGGCTGCTGAATCTTTACTGCTGGGCTATATTGTTAGATCTGTTAAAAAGATCTGTCGGGTCCTTAGCATACCTGTTGACTGCTAGACAGGCTTCAATGTCTATTAACCTTTTGTGACTTTTAAGACTTTTTATGTGCTTAACCTCCACACTGTCATACTGCTAAATCTCATCCGACAGTAGAACTTAAGATGGAATTGCCTACTATGGATTTTATATTGCGTATTGTATATTGTGTATTGTTTATCGGGTGATAGCGCACAATAACAGGAAGCGGCCATCTTTTCTGGTTTCTTTGTTCTTCTCGCTAACCAGTGATGTAACAACGAACCTGAGGCTGTTGCATCTTTTTAATTTTCCTCTCTTTTCTTGGGTCAACCACTTTACTCGTCCATATTCACCTCGTCCATTTCCTATCCAATGGCTATTAATATCATCACTATAAACAATTATTTATCATTAATTATTCATATATTTACTGCCAATCCTAACCAACATTCGTGTACATAGAGGCGCAACAAAATGGAAAGTCAAAATTCCTTATCAAAAAGTCAAAAAAAATAATTTCTTTGATAACAAACCATGCTTCTTTACAAATTCTTTAAATGAATAACGTTTTTCCAGTATTAGACTGGTATATAACTAGAAATTTTTAATGTTTAACTGTGTTGAATTGAAATTTGTTTTCTCACACAATATTTTTGTTCTTGGAAATCAGACTTCACGGTAAGTATAGTGTTATGTACTTCGTTTTATAGATTTTTTTTTGCACAATAAGAAAAAGAATAATTCATATTATATGAATTTCACAGACCATTCATACATATTTATTACAAAAAAATTCCTAAATAATATTTATAAACTCAGAAAAATTAACCTGATAATACATGTATATGTTAGCGCATAGATTTAATTTCGGCTGCTTTTAAAGTTCAGGTCTTTGTTTTTTGTTTATTCAGTTAACGTTAGTCTATGATGCTCTGGTTAATCAGGCTATGGTAGAGTAGGAGTTCTAAATTTTGCCTATCCAGTGATAGTAAGGATAAGTATCTTTAAAGATGAGAGAGAGAGAGAGAGAGAGAGAGAGAGGGGGGGGGGGGAGAGAGAGAATATTCTTCCAAACTAAGGTAAAACTATAGTATCTATAACACTGTTAGCACATTTAGCACTAAAGGGTCACCTGAGGTCTAGTGGTTAACAAACTACTAAACCCAAGATCGCGGGTTCGTAGCCCGGCAGGTGGCCCTAGGATTTTTTAAGGGAATAAAAAATCCTTAGTTACGCCGTCCTTCGGAAGGGACGTTAAACGGGGGTCCCGAGCCTGTACGATGTCAGGTACTCGTTAAAAATCCCTATCCTAATTAAACCTGGATAGGAAAAATTTGGAGCTCCCACTGTAGCATCGTCCGATTAGCCATAGCAGCATAAAGTGACGTTAAATGAACAAACAAACTGTTAGCACATTATTAAATAAATAACAACTCTTTCCGCCAATAAAAATCAGTTGTTAAAATAACTTCGAACATTTCTTCATAAGTAAAAGATACTCAATCGTTAAGATTCCAGTGTAGATATCTTCTAATTGGGATATATTCAAGGTGATAGATAACCTTGATGATGATGGTATCTATATCAGAGATACCGATGAATCAACTGGATACTGTTATCAAACTCTGTCTTGGCCCCAAACGCGGCAGCCGAAAAACCTATTACGCAGGCGTGGCTAACACAATTGATAATGAGCCATTATTTAAGAAGGAATTATATCACCGGGTTGCGATAGGTTCACCCTCGGTGCGGAGTGTGGTCTCGCAGGGTGAAAAGAAATCAATAGATCAATTTTATAATGGGAACCATCTCTTTTCCTAGGCTTCTCTGAAACAATAGAAATCAAGGGAACACTCAACCGGGAAAATAGTTTATTCTAACGTAGAAAAAAGAATTCTCATCGTTCGAAATATCTTTATTCAAACATTTTCAACAGCTTATTAATAATTTACCATACTCTGGTTTTTATTTATGTAGATATTTTTTGCCTCGTTTCGTTTTCCCTTATAACATGAGATAGTTAAGGAAAATCAATTTATTCTGCAACCTAGTTTCACTCGTGCTCTTTCTGCTTCGGCTGTAATCAGGAATGTTAAATGATTAAACTGTAATATTTGTTTCCATAAATTATACATACACTTTGCATACAAATGATTAAATAATTTTGATGTATGACTATTCGGTACACAAATGTAACTGGCGTTTAAAAAAAAAATGAAGAGGATATAGCTAAGTTCTTGGTTGGTTTTCAAGTACTATCACACTGTTTTCAAGTCGATCCACGACCGATAAAATAATTAATCCATAATAGTTAATTAAACAATAAATCTTTAAAACTTGGTGTAACGATTATCTATTTATGATCCGTGCATAGAGTGCTCAGTTGTTATGCTGAAAGTTCCGGATTCAGATCTGGCTATGATAGATAAAATATTTAATTTGTTAACGGCTACAGATGGTGGGATGTGTGGACCATTTTGTGGCTCACCAAGCCTCTACAAAATTGCCCATAATTGGCGGGGGGACCTGGTGATTGATTTTTGGACAAATTACCTCTCTGCCAAAATTTAGTTTTGAAACAGTACTGAACGTGTACCCAGTATCCATTATACTCGATATCGTGTACTGAACCCAAGACCCAATCAAAAACCCAATGGATTGATGTTTTATCGTCCAAAAATACTAACTTTGTATCTATAGTTTCCCCAGTTACTTTTTATTGACGAAAGGTTATCATGCATATATATATATATATATATATATATATATATATATATATATATATATATATATATTGTTTGTTTTTAAAAACACTTTACTTGATAATTTGTATTAATATCCATTCGTAGTAATCTAGACATTTAAAATGCTTTGTCCTGAATGACTGACTGACTGACAGATCAACGCAGAGCCTAAACCGCTCATCGTAGATACTTGAAACTTGGAGGATGTGTTCTTTGAATGATTTAGGCAACCAATAAGAAAGGATTTTCCGAAATTCTATCCTTAAGGGGATGAAAAAGGGGGGCAAAGTTTGTATGCTTGCTCACGTGTTTCTTATTCGCAAAATCTACATATTTTCGCTGAACAAAACAAATCAAGTAACATAGTTCACTTCTCGCTGCTGCCGTAAGACAAGTGAAACCGTTATACTAAGTAATTCTTTTCAATAAATTCAATAACACTACATACTAATCCTTTTCTGACACGAACAACAGTAAACCTCAGTCCGTCCCGTTTGTTAATCAGTGTCAATGTATGTTTCACGGCTGTGCTGATCCTTCTGTGATGAAATGTGGTATGGATAATCTCAAGCCTGGGGAAGGACATAGGCTACTTTTTATCAACACAACACACAGGCGAAGTTTATATAAAACTGTAACCTGATTGACTAACACACCCAGCGGTCAACGCACAGCAGAAACTTAGCATCTTGAAATTCGAAGATAGGTTCTTTATATGGCTTGAATGAGCAATAAGAAAGGAATTTGGACAATTCCACCCCAAGGGTTTCCCTTAATACAATAAGGGTTCAAAGATTGTATGGAATCAGTCAGTCTTGAAGTTAGACATCTGAAATTTCAGATATCCGAGTAACTTATAGCTAGAAAAAATTAATTAATTAATTTAAAATGAGTGGCGTAGGTAGTTGGCGGCCCCATCGCCCGGTCATTGTACCGCAGATAGCCATTGGTCCTCCAGGTTGGGGGAACAGTACACTGACACTCACACATTTACACTAATAACAGCACACTCCACTCACCCCAACATTACAGACCAAGATCAATGATAGGGCTTACCCTAGGATCACCTTCCCTAGGTAGCCGCCCCGGATGTTGGAGTGCGTCAGGATGCTCTAAGGAGGTAGCCCCTCCAACTGACTAGGAGGCAACTGGCTGATAACCAGCTCCTCTTAACCCATCTTATCAGGAAAACTCAACATCTAGAAGCCGGACTGTCTACAAGGAAACAACATAGCACCCGTCATCTGGACTTCACCTTTTGAAAATTTTAACTCTATATAGACCCGGAGCAACTAGACTGCTCCTAGATGAAATAGACCGCTACGGAATTGACATTACTGCACTCCAAGAATGCAAGAACCCTGCTCGGAGTACGGAATTGGAGAGCAGCTGCACTTGACCGGTTAAGCTGGCGGAAGCTCCTTGAGGAGGCCAGGACCCAGTAATGGGATGTTGCGCCGATTGAAGAAGAAGAATTATTTAAAATGATCTGTCACGAAACTTTATGTGGCAGACGAAATTCCACGCAAGCCAAGTCGTAAGCAAAAGTTATTTTAATGAAAGTATTATTTAACTGTACTTATTTATGTAAATTATTAGTCATTATCATCATATAATTCAAGGAAGTTAATGTTAATTTATGGTGATTTATTGAAATCATAAACAAATACCGTTTTTATTTTTATTTATAACTCTAACGTTTTTATCATATGAAGATATTTTAGTTGCATTGTTATTATTTTGCCTAACAGTTTTTTAACAAATAGAAGTATAAATAACTATTATATATACTATTATTTATAAATGCAATAAACGAACAGAATTTAAAAATACTTCAAATACATATACACATACACAATATATACACATATATTCATCTAAAATCATATTAAATATGTGTTGTTTGTAATTTAAGTTTGGGGACTTGTTATTTTACAAAATATTGAGTAAATAATAAAAAATAACAGAGAATTCGATGTTTTTATCATTAATAAAATTTAAAATAGAAGTTTTAATTTAGCTCATAATTCTCTGATCATTTGAAACGTTTTATGAAATAATAAATTTTGTGAAACGAATCTTGGCATTAATCAAGCAATGCTTTCCGCTCATGAAACTTCAGGTCCAGAACCGGACTAAAACCAAGATAAATAAGGCGGCAAATATTGTCTTGTTAGGTAATATTCCTTCACTAAACTAGAGAAAACATTAAAAAAAATTTGTTTCGAAATTTTGGAGTTATCCGTTTTTGATCCTGAACGCCTCATAAAATATTCACTAAAATAAATCATGACATTGAGAAAATAATGGAAGTTGTCAATTGTCTTCATGAACAGAATAAGAAAAATGAACAGTAATTTTGAAAAAGACAGGATATTGAAAAGACTTCTATCCTTTGCTAAATACTCTCCTTGGCATGGACTTCAGGACAGAAGGATGCACAGTATACAGAGGACACAGAGAGGAGACAAGAAGACAGGATGGCAGTGACATGGCCGAGCCACAACTCGAGGTCACAACTTCTTGTGGTCGCTGATTATTACTGATTTTGGTCCCCCCAGAACAAAAAACTCAATTGGACCGGGGCTGGGTGAGAACTGGTCTTATACCAATCAGCCACCGGATTCCTCTCTTAAGTCTCTCTTGGTAGAGCCCTCTCTCTCTCTATGTCTGTATATATATATATATATATATGTATATGTATATATAGCCATGGTGAATAAGTGTTAAGTCGAATTTTGTCCACAACGAGTTTCTTTTATTAAGAGCAGAATAGAGTTATTCCCAGAGTTCTTCAGTGGCTGAGTCAGGCATTGGCTTGAAAAGGAGCTGTTTCCTATACTATTATATTATTTGCATCCATTTCAAGCCAAGATGCCATTCAGTCTAGAAGAGAATTACACGATACCGCTTCCATTAATACATCTAATTCTCAATTAAAATATCGCCGTAGCCACTTACTCACCTGGGCTGTATACATTTATATATTGGAAAACAAAATATTAAGTACCTAAAATATAAAATACTGAACAAAAATAATTACTCAACGTATCGCCAATTCAGGCATCACCAGGACATTTGCAAAAAAAAAAAAAATAATAATATCAATGAAGAACAACCCATTTCAGACTCATCAACCTCTCTACTAGACTTTCAATCAAATACCGAGAACCAAATGAATATACTATACGAAAAACTTGAGAAGTTTTATAAAAAAAAAAGCTAAGCAGCGGAAAACATAAGTATTATTTTCAGCTCTTGAGTCTGTTAGTTAAGCTGCCTTCTGGCGATTTTTCGAGACTACATTGTTCTTATAATCTCATAATGATGACAAAGTGATTACTAACATATCAATCAACCGAAATATCTGTTCAATATTACTCTTACCACACATCATGTAAATAATCAAGATTAGTAATTGAAATGTATGTATAATAAAACAAACCGATGTAACAAAGATTATTTAAAACTTCCAAGCACAATTTATTCAAATTTATATCATCAATTATTTAATTGCCGGTCATGTACAATCCTGTGTATTATGTTGGCCTAAAATATCTTGGTTTTCAAGATGATAGTCTATAGATTGAATGTCACTTTATGACGTTGTTGCTAATAATTTTGCTAATTTTGGGTCCAAAATTTTGCTTATACAAGTATAAATAGTACAGGTATCTTCATTGAGGACCTGCCAATATACACGTTCAGGATAACCATTTTACGCTCTCTCCAAAAGATGGCATAACCAAGGATTTCAAAATAATATTCTCTTCCTGAATAACTCTATTTTTATCAAAATCAAAGATATGTTGAAAAATCTAGGAATACTGTTCCTTTGTGCAGAGATCGATATGTGAATACATGCGAAACGTTGATTGGTTATTCCAGTATTTAAAATGCTCAAGGCTTTGTTCTTTTTCAGTTTCCCAATTGCATTCCAATAATTATTTTATCCCTGTTTTAGAGTTTTCGCTCATTTTTATTGTTATACATACATGAGATTTTTGGCGCCCGAACAAACAGAAAAAAGTATGACTCATTTGACTGCTACGAAGGGACAATGGTAGTTACTCATGCTGATAGTTTATTTGTAACACCGCTCACTTCCTGTAATAATGCTTCCAGGCCTAATTGAATATTCTCAATGTACAGACGAACACTACATCAACTGGCGAAACTACAAAATCACGTGGGCAAAGCTAAGTTTAAGATTTAGCGTTTTATTTTTGGAATATGAATATATTAAATGAATTAAATAGTTTAGCAAAGCTATTGAGAGTAAGTGACCTTCGATAGATCTGAAGCAAACGCTCACCACCGAGTATTACTCATCGGAAACAACAAAAGCAACTTTAATTAGCAATAATTACGTATACAAACAAAAAAAGAAAGAAAAAGAGTTGAATTATATAATAGTTAATAAAAGAATAATAAAATATTTTTTATGTTATTTTAGCATATTTATAGCACGTTTATATCATACGCCCTTGGGCCGGGACCGACTTGATTCCGGCATGGAATACTTATATTAATATAATCGGAGTATATATTATATAAATATACTAATGCATTCCTAGGAAAATTGTTTTAAGAAAAGTTATAACATACATTAAAAAATAAATAAACTATACGATTCAACTGTTGTGTAAGGATGAATCATGCTAACTCACCAGATATTTTCTTTATTTACTATAATTATTATTTATTATTTGGCTTCTTGTATTCTCTAATAGATTCTAAGATCATATCTGGTTGCGTTAAGGTGTAAATTCATATGACAGATATAAATTCAAAATAAGCCGGTTAAAAGGTAAGGGTTTTAAAGAATAATCTTGCAAAAAAAGCTTAAATCCAGATTTTTCCGTAATAGTCGTGTTTATTAATTTTTATGTTATAAATAATATCTGCTAAAGAGGGTTACAGAGAAAAAGTAACACTTTTTAACAATAAATTTTAACATATTTTGTTCATTACTGCCCAGTGTTTTAAATCCTGTCTTGGCACGCCAAATCTTTCCATCTCTTTACTCTACCTAGAGCACTCTTTTTGTGTTTGACCAAACCCAGTGTACACTGAGGTGGATGCCTCCTTTCCATCGAGTATTCGTGAATCAAACGACTAAGTCCAGTTCTAAGGCGGGTGATGTCCACCTGCTCTATGTTTCGAAGCCTGGAGGATGACAGTTGGTTTGATGATTTACAGTTTAGTGTTCTCAAGCGAGAGCTAAGTTTGTTGTCATTTACTTAAGATATCTCTGTTATTGGTTGAAATATATGGGAGCATTGTGTCTTCCACTTAACGTGCTTCTGGTACTGCTTTATCCGCTGTTTTGTTTCCAGAACGACTAGGGTCCCAAAGGAAAGTCATTTTTCTGAGCAGTAGTTGAAAAAAAATAGTGAATGGATAAGCTTCTGCTATCTTCATCTTAGATCGGATATTATTTGCAATAGAAGAGGTTATTATGATTATGGAAAAGCAGCGACCCACCGTGATCAGGATTGCAGAGGATTTAGAAACCTTGTTAGAGGATCTGCATTTATTTGCTGGAATGACGCAAGTATTGGCACAGATAGCTCCTGTGCTCGGGAAGACGAGGCTCCTTGTCGTGATTGCCTCCGGCTTCTCCCTTCGTTCTCCTTCTCCCAGTCTAGAAAACCGTAATATCCACGATACTAATTCCGCTATATTGTCTACACTGTATCATAATAATAACGGTTATACAATTAACATATCTGTATTTTCAATATATTAGAAAAAACCTATACGACTACAATGCATGAAGGATCTTGAATTCAGTACGTGGTAGAGACTGTACTGTTTCTAGGACAACAGTTGTGCAGGGAGGTGATTTGTCCGAGATCACGCTCAACCACCTGATTCCCACCTATACTTTATAGAGCCTGAGTAAGCCCCAGGATGGTTCAAGATTCCACAGGTTCCATCTCCGATTGCTTATAGATTAAATAAAAATCTCCCTCTCCCAGTCTCAGAATTGTAATATCCACGATAATAATTCCGCTATTTTGTCTACTCTATATCATAAAAATAGCGGAAATAGTAGAAACATACCTGGATTTTCATTAAATTAGAAAACAAATCTATACCGTAACAACCCATGAAGGCTGTCGGGTTCAGTACGTGGTAGAGACTGTACTGTTCTTAGACTACGATTGTGTGGAAAGTTGATTTGTCCTATATCACCCTCAACCACCAGATTTTTACCCTTATTTGGGGTACTTTTAAGTGGCTGGGTGAGCCACAGGAGGGTCATAGATATCGTAGGAACCAATTTCGGCTGCTAAAAGATTAAATAAAAATGTCAGTAGCGAGATTTGAACCCAGAATCTTGGGCTGAGTATCTCTTCTCTCCTTATTAGATATATATTACAGCTAGTGATAAAGATATATTGATAATGATTCATCGATAACTAAAAAAATAATTACAGTTTCAAATTTAATACAGTGAATAAGTAGGTACTTAATATTCTAGTAAAAGTACACAGATATTATTCTAGGAATTCAAGTTCTGTTTAGTATCTACTTAATCCCTCCCCTCCCCTCCATACCCCTCCCTGAACCTATTAACATTATAGTGTATACACACTTAGTATTCTTTTCAAATTTAAGTAGTTTGCATTAAACAAAATAACACTTTTTGTGTTTGTTTTTAAGAAAAATGTCTAGAATTTATTTTACTGCATTGTCTATATTGATATCACGCTCCAAAAATCGAAATAATGAAATAAGCTATAATATTTAATAGAAATAAACAGCTTAAAGAAGTCAGGACCAGTGGTTTTGTAATTTGATCGTACGATGGATAAGTACATCTACTATTTTGCTTATTTGTCTCTCATCTCGTGTATTGGTAATTTTTAGTGTGTTTATAGTTTTAATGTTTATCATAATGAAACCTATTCATCAGAGATAAGTTGATATTTTGCTTCTCCTGGTAGAAGAGCTATTTGGAAGACCACAAGACATAGCGGTCCATTAGACCAGGAAAGGAACGATAGGAGGAAGCACATAGATTTGGGAAGCCCGAGGCAGTACACGACCAGTGTTTGTGTTGATGTGTTGTGCCGTGTTGCCGGGGTACATAAATATATATATAAATATATACGTTGAGATATAGTTGCCGACAGCTCTATTAGTCCTAAAGGCCAAAGCGATCTCTGATTTAGTGCCTGCGGTTCATGGCAGGTACTTAACAGGCCTCTCATCCCCACTTCCTAAATACAATTTATATGATATATATATATATATATATATATATAGAGAGAGAGAGAGTTATATGTACAGTTGTATTTAGAGTCCTTGAGCCACAATTTTCTTATATATTTTAAACCAATTAATCAAAATTCCTTCTGCGCATTATATGAGGTTTTAAGTATGTATTAAAAATTTCAAACAGTAAATATATATTTGTAATATATTGTAATTCATTTTAGTAAATATATATATTTTAAAAGTCCTATGTACATACGAAATTTTGAAAGTTTAAATATTTTTTTACTAATTAAATAACTTTGTTTATGGCACTTAGAGAACTAAATAGGCAGACCTTATCTATCTATTTATAATTATTTATTGTGAGATGTATAATATATAATGTAATATTATTAACCTTATTCCTAAAGATCCTTTCAATATAGTCCCCCCCCTCAATTAAGGATGTTAAATCATTGTCGGTGAAAGCTAATTAATCCTACAATGTTTAAATACTGCTTGCTCAACCATCCAAGGACAATTCGGGAGGAAGGTTTCCTAATTCCACGTTCGTTAATTACAGGACCTTATATTATATCTCTTAAGGAACCGTTAGTTTGTTATACCGTTATTACAATATAGCATTTTTTAAATATGTTTATTTAATTACAGTTGTAAATCACATTGACTAAATTATTTTAAAATATATATATTATGAAAAAAGATACATAATCGGCTAGATTAGACTAGAAGGAACGCGATCAATACAAAATCAATTATTTGTATACATTAATTTTTTCTAAAAATGATATCCTATCGAATCTCTTGAACGGTTCTGTACATAGTAGAAACTGTACTTCTTGCACTTCTAGGAAAACAGTTGTGTAGGGAGAAGATCTGGTCAAGATCACGCACAACGGCTAGGTTTTCCCCGATTTAAGAGTAACAACTTTATATTGACTTACCGATTCCTAGAGGGTTTGGAAATCCCACAGAGTACGCCAATGGCTATTAAGATTAAATAATTTATTCTCAACAGCTGGAATTTGTGTGGGGGAGAAAGAGAGCGAGAGGAAGAAATATGAATGTTTAATAATTACGAAAATATTTGTTTAGTTCAGAAGAGTGGTGTAGCTGAGGTAATGAATGGGCTGTAGGTTGTATGTGACTGTGATCAAATAAAAAACAGATAAATTATTTTATTGATATCCTTGAATCGACCATGTGGGAACTACAGATCTTTGCGGGGTCCACTTAGCCTCTACAAAGTAGGAACTCTTGATAAGAAGAAAATCTGCCCCTACAATGTATTGAACCCAAACTTTTATGGTACAGTTTTTATTTGAATTTTTTTACTAACGCAATATCTATTTGGAGATTTTTTATATCAAGAATGTTTATCTCAACTCAAAATCTGTCTCAAAATTATAATACTCTTTTATTCTGGATAATTGCTTACCTATGTCGAAGAAAGGATCAAATGACAACGTCAGTGTTTATGTTTAGACCAGGGTAATGAATAATGAGTCTAAATAAGTTCCAACATTAATTTGCACGGTAAAGCCTAATTGGATAGAGCTATAACAAGAGGGGAAATAAAAACAAAACGCCTCAAGCACACTTGAGCGCTTGCTCAGATGGCTGGTATTATATCAGGCAATTAAGATAGTTGGTGAAGTGAGATAAATACAGCGGATGGCTGGGGACAGTGGCTTGGATAAGCTAAATCGATATCGGGGACAGATCCGATGACCAGCTGTTGCGAGGATGTTTTTTGCCTAGGTTTGACACCAAGAAGTGGAAGGGCGCCGACATGTGGCCGACTGGAAGAGAGATAGCTCCTTAAGAGAGTCATCAATATCTTGCCATTGTCTAGCGTCCTTCTGCCTCTTCTTCTCTCCCTGTCTTCTCTTCTCTCTTCCCTTCCAGCCAACTTCCTTAATTCTGTTGTTAACCGGATTCGGCACGGATCGGGCAAAAACTATCCTGAGCTCCTCCGCAGGACCAAGGCCGCCGCCGTTGGCTCTTCGCCTCTAGTCAAGTTACCTTTCACCGGTCGCCGTTCAAGTCACTAAATCACTTTCTGATCGGTCTAGTACAAACAATACTCGACAAAAAGAGTCGTTTTCAGAAAAATATTGTAAACATTTAAATAAATGACTTAAATATTTATTTTACAATCTCTCGGAAACTTATAAAATTATTATTTCCTTATTAAAACTTTTTTGGCATTACACATAAATGCATAAACAAAATTTGTTAAGTTATAATTAAGTGATTATATAAGTAGAAATATTTAGAGCTGAGGTAATATCTTTTTGATTATTGCTCGGAGTGCCAATAGATATGAAAACTAGACTAATGTTAATAATTTCAATTAACAAATTATGAAAATTAAATTATTCAGACTATAATTGACATAGAAATTAAAAAAAGAACACAATTCTTCCAAAGCTTTCACTGTCGGGAGTATTCATGGTTGCCTAATTCAATTTATTTTTTTAAACTAAAATTATTAAAATTCTTTATTAAAACATTTTTTATTTTAATCATTACTTATATCATAAATTATATTTGGTGATCAGTAAATTAGTCATATTTTATAGTGTAGTTGACATAGAAAAAAATATAATTTAATTAAATATCAGAACTCAACTGCTATTTTGATGAGTTTAATTATTAATTTGAATAAATTCAGAAAAATAAAATTTAAAATTACGTGAATTAATGATTTATTTATTATCTTCAGTAATTTTTGGTATTATATAAATTATATGGAGAATAAAATAAAGACTATTTTTTGGCAACCTTTATTTTTTTTACTGTTTGCTTATTTATTTTGGCCTCCGCCCGATTCTTTTATTATATGTAGTTTTATAAATTTTTAGATTATTTCATGATAATTATTTCATTACCATTTCGAAACTTTTTAGAACTGATGAAAAATATGTTGAGGTTCCAAATCGTTAATGTAATATGTGATCATTCATAAATACCAAATTAATACATTGAACTATTGTTTATTTGTTGAATTATTGTTAATTTACAGAAAGTAATAAATTTAATAGTTCTAGATATTTATCTTTAATATATAAATTCTATCGTTAATAAATCAATTCAGATTTTTGGTTTGATAAAAAATAATAAAATACAATTAACAACACACGTGTATAATGAGGTGATAAAACAGGCGAGAACAGGTCGGCACTGAGTTTAATTAAAGATTGTCGACATTAACCAACTTCTCCGGTTGTTTGTTCCTGTAAATTTATTTTCTTTGCTTAAACTTGTTTAATAAAATGCATTTGGTACATTCATCTTATAGAATAAGGATTCTGAATTTTTATGAATTATTTAAAAAGTTAAATACCTTATTTTCTAGCTTTGTAGCACCTTAGATATAACTAATAAACATAGTTAATTTCTTAAGAAACATTAATTAATATTGCGAGACATCAATATTTAATAGAAATATTTTAAAGTGATTGAAATGCCTATTATAACTTATTTTACTGTATACGTATATTATTAATTATTAATTAAATTAATTACTAATATGAAATTAATTAATTAATTAATTATGTTATTCATAAAACGGTAGATTGAATATATTTTTTTTATGATTCCTTTGAATTGGCGATTACAAATTCCTTGAAAAACGGTCAAGATGCTAAAATTAAAAAAATGTATTAGTTTTTCGTAAATACGTTGAAAAAAGCTATGATTGCCAAAGATTAATTTTGTAAACATCTTTTGACTTTCCGATTTCATCTCGTTTTGGATTTGTCAATTCATAAAAAAAAAAACCTGTACCACTACAACCCGTGTACGGGTCTGGGGTTCAGTACATGGTAGAGACTGTACTGTTTCAAGGACAACGGTTCTGCAAGGAGGTTACTTGGCCTAGGAGGTCACGCTCAACCGCAAGATTTTCCCCCCTTATTTTGGGTACCGTGCTTTTATAATATTTTATAGAGGCTGGGTGAGCCCAGAAGGGTCCTATATCCCATATGATCCATCTCCGGCTGCAAACTGACTAAATTAAAGTCTTGCCCGCAGCGGGATTTGATCCAGGATTTCCGGCATAGCAACACAGTGCTCTACCACTGAGCCACTGGTGGAAAGGTGGAGCCATTGTCCATTCATGTAATATTATAACTTTACAGTTTTTAAACCAAAAAAGGATCTAATGTATATAACCTACACTCCCAGTTATGATTCTACAGCATACCCATATCGTACTTCGCAAAGTATCGAATGCGAAAAAAACACATTTTTCGTTTTTGACGTATAGAAGTTACTTTAGAGTTGATAATTGATATAAAATTCATATAGAGGCATCTATCAGTCACAAAAACAATTTAAAACGAATGTCTTTAGTTTAACTATAGGCACTAATTTTTATTGAACCTTGAAACTGATTTTTTTTAATTCTCTTCAAAAGTACCGATTTTCACATTCGATAGGCAGGACGATATGCTGATAGATTTTATAAATAGAAGGAAATATTTTTGAATTCATTTATACTAAGGACAGAATAAAAATACCTTTGAATTACTAAAACGGTGGAATAGGTAATATAATACGAATAAAGGATTACTTGTAATACAATGAAATATATTCTTCCATAACATAATTATACTATGGACACATTTTCACTAGTTTAAATTCATTAGATTAATTTAGGATGCGAGTTTTTTTTTTATCTTTCTATGATATTTGAATTCCTAATTTAATTTATAGTTTTTTATACACTCCATTTTATGTACAATTGAATAAACATTATATTCTAAATAACATTATGCAAAATACTTGGTACTAAAAAGTATCGAAATTGGAACGGTATGATCGAAGAGTTGTTATATTTTGAACATATTGCACCTGTTAAAACTATTCTGCTCACGTTTCTATGGGAACCGATTCACCATTCTTTTGTTGCTGTTGTTGTTTTACAATAAATAAACTCTAAATCTTTGATTGATTAAAAGATAATTTGAATGTATTAAACATTACATCTATTTGATATTTTCAAAGATATATTTAAATAATGTTTGTATTGAATATGAGATATTTTATTTGCAATTGAAATGTCGGTAATATGATTTTTTTTTCTCTTTATATTTCCATCCACACCTGTCAAATACAAGTAATTGACAATCAGCAGATTGGCTGACTGAAAAAAATATACAGAATGACATGGAAGGCATGACGGAGAACAGTACCCAGCGGTAAATGTGAATTTAAATTAATAAAATGCATATGAGCATAATTGGCTGTTTTGTTGCATTGTAACGTGTTATCAAAAGCAATATTATTAACCCATTTCTGAGTAAAATAGATTTGTTATCCTTTTTAGAAATTACATAGCTTAAAAATATCATTCCAGGAGTCCGTAAAAAATTCAAAACTTTTTTTTATAAACCATTAAACTGGATAGCTGCTCTTGGAACACTTTAGTTTATTATTAATGATGTGCTTAAGTACAAAGAACTTTATATGTACTCTACTTCATTGTATAGAAGATATTTAATACCAAAGTTGATTAGAAATAAACGAATTCAAGTATTATCGAAAGTACCTTAGAGTGAAAGAAATACCTCAACACCGTATTGTATATCTTTAATCTTTCCGGCCGCTATAGAAAAGCTATAACCAATCTTCAAGTTTAAGTACCACAACTTGTACCAGAACCCTGAGTTACTTGTGACCATTCTATCCCGGCTTATGTTCAACTAATGTATTATTTATACGAAATTATAGTTTACTATTAACAATTTTACGTTCCTCGAATTGATTTATGAACAGAAAAAAATGTAAGACAATTTTTATGGTGTCATTTTTAAACATCCATAGCTCGTTTTTTAGCATAGTCGTTTTAAGCATTGGTATCGCTCAACATAGAAAAGATGCCGTTTAATATTTAAAAACATTTATTTTTTATTTAGGTTTCAGGCAGTACAATAAGGGTGTACATCTAACCAATTTGAGTTGATGATGTTACACCAAATAAAAGTTTAATTTAAAACATATAACTGGATCTCAATATACGATATTAATATTTTATAATTATATGTTATGTTTAGAAATGGTTATTATCTGCGCTATAAGTATCTAAGTATTATATACACAATACACAATTCGATTTCTTTTCTATTTCTGTTAAAAGATTAAATATTAATGACCAGTTAACACAATATGATAGAATTTAATTACAGATAAGATTTATTAAAATCTATTAATTTATAGCACAATAGAAATTTTTTCTTTCATTTAAAAAAACTTTTATTTTTGTAAATAATCCATAAGGAACACGATATCTGGAATACAAATATTTTTCTAAATATTCTAAAAATAATTATAATTGATGTAGATATAAGCTATATTTTTTACATTACACATTACTGATTTACAATAATTATAAACTAAGTACTATATTCGGATATACAGCTTTTGAATTCTAATTTAGAGGAAAGATACATTATTAACGTATTTGGATTCGCGGTTTCATGATTCATGCTTCATTTACATATTTTATTTTTTATTTTTACATATTAATTTTAACGGCTAACAATTAATCTTATATATGAAAATAAAATTAATAGATTAATAGAGATATTTAATTTTTTTGGAACAGAAATTAAAGTCCGTTTTCAAGTGCAAATAAATATTAATTTCTGAATATATCTCTTCTAAATACAAATTTAAATTGCTTATAAATTAAATGTCGGATGAATATTATTTCCTCGAGTTGTGGTTACATTTGAAGTAGGATTAATAATTTTATTTTATTATATACCTCCATTCAACGCTACATTGTTTTTGTATAAAAATTGATCACGAGATTCACTCGTATTTTGTTTACTTGAATTAAATTTTAAGTTATATAGAAAACTAAGAACATTTAGATTTAAAGAGTATCAAGATGACGAATGCAGATAATTTTACAATTTCTACCCGTTATATTCTGCCTATTAATAACTTTCCATGAATATTTTAAATGTTTAATGTTTTATGAAGTTTAATTTCAACTTCTGCTATCTGCATTTTTACGAAAATAAATTTTGTACTAATAACAATCAGCTAGAAAAGATAGAAACTTAGTAATTTAAACTATTAATGATATAGTATTTGTTTCAATATATGTAGGCATTTGTTTATTTTTTTTCAAATAAAACATTTTAAAATAATATATCAAACCGAAATTTATATTCTGATCCGGACGGATATGACGGAGACTTTAACGCCCAACCTCCTTCCTATGATAAAAAAAATTAATTTTGTTTAAAATTTTTTGTTGTCTATTTAAGACATTTTTTTATGTCATTGTGCACTTGTTTAATTTAAGTTAGATGTTAACAGAATGATAAAAAACAATCCTAACAAAATAAGCACATACCACAGATTACACTTTACTCGTGTCGTTTTAAATGCCCCCAGAGAAGCAAAAAAGACACTTAATAATCCGGAGACTTTAATGCCTGGATGGGATTAGAAGAATGGTACAAGACAAGGGATTCAGATGTGACCGAATCTAGATCTGTGAGGGAGGCATTAGGCTCTTCGGCATACAAAGGATTGTAAATCGGATCCTCCAAAGCAATTAGGAGTCTCCTGTCTTGTCTTATCAGTGACTTAGGATGCTTCTTCCTCTTATGTCTTCGTCCTCGTCTTTATCTTGTACATCATAGTCTTTAGTTGTTTATTAACTGGTGGTTAGGAGTGCTAATGGTTATTTTTATTTATTTATTAAAATTGTTCTTAATGAAAATTAAAAACAGAAACGGGTTCTGACTTTGATTCGTTTCCTTTTTAATATTCTCCAAAAATACCAATAATCATGAGCTTTAACATAAGAAAAAGAATGCAGTTATGGGAAACGTGTATATTTCGACAATCATTTCATTCATAAATGAACCATTCAACAATCGTATATCATCATATATCATGGATACTTTCGTGATGAAATGATTACCGATATATGCAACTTTTTCCCATAACTAAACACATTATTTTTATTTTAGAGAACATTAAAAAAGGAAACGAAAGAAAACTAAAACTTGTTGTGACTTAACCGTGAAGTGACAACCTGCGGAAGTGATACCGAAAATGACAATGGTTCTGCTCCATAAATTATTAAATAATTGTAAATTAAAAGCTTATTAGATATTGTTATATCGGTATACAACGATTTCTGTAGTTTTATTGTTGTACGAAAATTTTAAAAATAAATATATAAGATTGAACAACGCTCTTTAGATGTCTGAAGATCCTGAGTACTCTAAGTCTAGATTTTGCGATGAAATAGTTCTTATTAGCTGGTGGTTAAAGGTGGTAAGGGTTATTTTCATGTATTTATTAATATGGAGTTTAATTAAAATCGAAAAATGAGGATTTAAAATGATAATGTTGTAAACAGTTGTGCACAATAAATTATTTAAAAATTTTTGGCTTATTTAGATTTTTGTATATTTCTGTAGTTCTTGAACGAAAAAAAAAAACGAAATAAAGAGGATTCGAAGGAATGCCCTTCAGATGCTTGAAGATCCTGAGGGCTCTAAGACTTGAGATGGTGATGGATAAAGTTACTTCATAAAAACTTGTAGTTAAGGGTTACTTTAATTTATTTTTTAATATCGTTTTTAATTAAAACATAAAAAAAGTGGGGATTTAAAATGATAATGTCGTAAATTCTTTTGCTCAACAAATTATTTTAAAATTCTTGGTTTATTTTTGTGTATTTCTGTAGTTCTTGCACGAAAATAAAACCGAAATGAAGAGAATTCGATAATGGTCCTAAGATGTCCGAAGATCCTAGTGCATTAAGACAAGAGATGGTGATGGATAGAGATTCAAGTAGATTCTTTTTGGCGACTTACCGTCGAAAATGTTGATGGTTCCTGAGTCCACGGTTGTTGATATTGATGATATGGCTGGGCGGTTGAAAAGAAGCGGGACACCGGAGACAAGACACTACTGATATCACAGAGCACAGGGAAGGGACATGGTCACTGCGGCTGTGTGCAGTGTGCAGGCGGCCCTGACCCCCCTCCCTCCTGCTGCAAGAGAGGGGGTGTACCCTTGGTGGGGGCAGAAGAGGGGGTGAGCTCTCGACCAATCATCATCATTTAACAATCTATCAAGCTCACTCTCCTCCTTCTACCGATCGTTCACCGTCGCCGTGTCCTCTCATCGACTTGTTTGTGACAAAATGAACGGTCCGATACGTCGCAGTCACGGTTTATAGCGAACGGGTACAACAGGTACTTGTTGATCACATACCTGTTGATTGTATTTCCATTCTAAATAAGTATGTTGAAGTAGACACTTACTAGACAAACGCTGTAACCTCCCAATTAAAAATAAAAGACTGATATACCTGACTATTTTAAGAACTATTTGGACTTACGGAGTTGAGCCTTAAGGTTCCAGAAAGCCATCGAATTCCTCTCGAATACAATCCTTACAACCCAAAATCGATGATTAAAGTCATTAAAGTTATCCTTAATGTCCCATTTGTTGCTGATACATCTGGTACATTTCACGATAAATAGCGAACGGGTGATGCAACAGGTACCTCTTGATTTTATCTCCATATTTTCTAAATACTACTTCAAAACTTACTACACCAACGCTCTAAGCCTCCAATTAATTCAACAGACTCATATATCTGACTATTCTAAGGCCCAAATGGACTTCTTGGGTATAGCTTTGGGGCGTCTCAAAGCCATGGAATTCGTTCTTGTATACAATCCTTACAATCCATTGCTCCTAACATTGTTACTAATATAGTCATCCATAATGTCCTTAACGACCCGTTTGTTGCTGATGGTCGCAAAAAACTCTATAAGCTCCAAATTAACAACAAAAGACTCCTCTATGACTATTACAAGATCCGTTTGGACTTACGGAGTAGAGCGTTAGGGTCTCCAATAATCCAATGAATTCCTCTCGTCCTTACAATCCAATGTTCTTTACATTGTTACGAATAAAGTCATCCATAATAACCTTAACGTTCCGTTTATTGCTGATACGTCTTAGCTAGATGTCACGGTGAATAGCGAACGGGTACAATAGGTACCTTTTAATCACATACCTGTTCATAATTTTCTAAAAACTATGACAAGAAACAGTTCGCCGTTTCAGACTAGTTCAACACTCGCTAGACAAGAGCTTTAAGTTCCAAAGTAACAACAAAAGGCTCCTATTCATGATTATTATATTATCTATTTGGGCTTACAGAGTGGAGCTAAATCACCAAATTCCTCTTCTATCGTAAATCCTTCATACATCCAAAAATATCAAAATAAACCACTTCCCAACCTCACAATCCTGAATGACAAGTTTAAGTGAAAATAATCTGTAACTATGAAATACCTTTATATTCATAAATAAAACATAATTATCTAGAGCATACATTAATAATAACAAAAAACTTGTACCGCTATAACCCATGAATGGTTTACTAATTGGTAGAACCGTAGTGTTTGGTTGGAATTTGACGAACCTATTTTACAATATGATCGTCAATTTCTTTGCTAACGTTTCGCTAGACATGCTAGTTGCTTCTTCAGGGTTTAATTTGAGACTGATCTGAGATCTTCTCTAATGCCTATTTCTAATCAGTATTCGATTTTTTATTACAACCCAATAAATGCCAACTTGTGGGATTTTCATAGTTCTTTATTTTGTTCTTATTAGAAAAATAAATCTGTTTCTAGTTCATGGAATAATTACTATCATTGGGCGGGCCCATTCATTAAGGTATTTTAATTTTTTGTTAATGTTAATTTTGATGATATTAAGTACCCTTTAGTTTACATGGGATATTATTAGGAAACTTATATGTATATCGTGTAGGCAAAATATATAAATATAAAGGCATTACTTTTGATGTTAATGTTGATTCTGTGTTTAAAAGCCGTGCAAACCAAAAAAGAAAATCATGCCGGGATGGTTTCTTCAGACAAATATAAATTGGTAAATCTGATCACTGATGAAGAATTTCTGTTGATTTTTTCAAAAGTTATATTTTTTAATATTTAATTTCCTATTAGATATCCGAACTGAGCTGTGCTGATTGAAGCGCTACCTCGTGGCAGTCGTCCAAACTACTCATTACGCTTCCATCTTCTTGGAAATCCTCTATGGTAAGATTTTCATTTCCATCTTCATATAGCGAAAACTACATAACAACTATTATTATTTTTATTAATTTTTTCCTTTAAAATGACCTTTAATGGCATGATTACATTATAATCTATAAATGGCTGTAATCCATCCGTTTAAATAAACGAAGAAATAAACCGATTTATAACGCACAAAGATGACGATTGCTGGCAGGGTAAGGCGAATCGACCCCAATTTCAAACCTAAGAGTTTTGCCAACCTGTCGTTATATTCCCAGCGCCATATTGTCGCTGAGGAAACCTATGCAGTCTTGCGGAAAATCGATTTAGTGCATTTTCAGTTTCGACTCGATACTTGCAGCTGTTCTTTATTTCACGTCTCCAATGGCAACACGTTATTGTTCTAGCTTCATGTCTAAATTGAAATTAAAGAAAATATTCCACAATCTTCCACTGGTATTATTACGTCGTACGAAAACAAAACTGGCGTGTCTGCAAAATTATATCATTACTAGGATGTGATGTTGATGTTGAATTGCATTTTACATATTCCCTCTGCATGTCAAAAACGTAAATTAGTGAGGGAAATCAATTATTAAGAGCTGGAAGATACAAATATTAAAAAAAAAAAATTAACTACCTTAATTTATCAACGTTATATTATATACAATGGAGCTATATATGATCTGATCATTAGATGAAGTTTAAAAATAAGTTGGATGCGAGATCTCCTGAAGTAATTCGAGGCCTGGAAGAGGTGCTATCTTACCCGTGCATAAATTGTCAGGTTGTTCTATGACACAACATTTGTTTATTGCTGCTCTTCTGGCAAGTGAAAGTAATTATTTATAGTTACAAAAAAAAATGACTGCATATTATTTACAACTTATTGTAATAGGCGAGAAATATATATTTTTTTTTTCTTTTGAATATCTATCTCCCTAATAATTTTGATGAAATGAAAAGTGAAATATTTAAATTAATAGACTAAAAACAAAAATTAGTGTGCCTGCCCTTATCATGTCGTTGAGATGATTTTTTTTTTACTTTGATCATTATGAAAAAAATTCATTTTTCGTTTTTGGATCTATAGCGATTGTCTTTAATATTGATTATTGATATAAAATTCAGATAGAGTCTCATAAATAAGGCAAAAAAAAAAAAAAATGTAATGAAGGGTGAAAAACGGGCCTTGAAACGGTATTTTCACTTTTCTGAAAAAAGGTGATTTTCACTTTCGATACTTTGTATTTGTATCGGAAATAACGTCTAAAACCCATTTCTAATCAACTGTTAGAATACAATCTTTTAAATTAATAAATACAATAAAATTGAAGTGCTGCACTTTTGTTAAAAATCAGCCGCTTCCCAATCATTAAATAAAAATTGGAATATGTTATTTTGTTTTATTTTGCCAATCTTTTCAATATATATAGGAGATATGTATTAGTAAACATGTACATTAGGATAAGAACCTACTGGAGTAACAGACTTGGTAACCTTGGGCAGGTAAAAGTCGCCTTATCTGCTATCACCTGATTTAACCTTGATCAAGCCACGTCATCGCCACTTCTTAATGGTCACCAATCAATAAATATATAAATAACAATACATATATTTACTTGTATGCATATTTAAGTGAGTGTTCCTCGATCATGATGAGGACAAGTTAACCTTCGCCCGATAATGAGCAGGAGGAAGCGAGGCCCCGCTCCAACGGATGGTTAAAGAGCCGAGCGGTGTTTTAAACCCGAGCAGAACTGTCCGTGCACCTGTTGCCGGCCGTTAGGGACTAGCATATGTTCTTCAACAGCTTCTAATTATTCAACAGTTCGAGTTGCCTTCTTCCGTTAGCATCACACAGCTAAGTACCTCGGCAGAATACTAGCCGTGGATAGGAAGTACAGAAGGTGAGAGTTCAAGAGTCTGCCTTCACCAAAATCTCGTATCAGGTCCTTACTGGGGATGGGGAATGGGGATAGAAAAGTACAATAAACCGATGGAAGGATACGATGTCCTGCCGATAAGAATCAGGATAGTGTAGAAGACTTTCCTCCAGTACAGTAGGATTCCATCCATCTCATTCAGTTACTGTACTAAGGGTCATGGATTCAATTATAGGATCGACCCTGTCAAATTTGTAAAACCTTCGAGGGCTCTGTAAACTCGAAACCGAAAATTAGAGAAAATCTTCGAGGTAGAGCGTGAAATCAGCCAAATCACAACCCTCCACAACTGTAGTCTGAGAAACTATACAGGCTGTACCGTTTAATGAGCCAAGTATAGTTCGTAGGTAATAATACGGTACCTTTTTTTTTTAAACCATTGAACAAGTTTAGAAGCTGATTACTCATTGGTAAAGCGTTGAGTTGCCGTGCTGGGTTCAAATCCCGATCGCTGGCAGACCTTTATTTAATCCGCTAGGGATCTAGGAACCTCCCGGAAGCTGGGGTTCACCCATTATCTATAAAATAAGTACCAAAAATTATGGAGGGAATCTTGTGGTTCAGCGTGGTCTAGAACAAATTACCACAAGTTGATATCGCAGAGGCGTAGGGCGTTTCAGAGGGTATTTTAAATATAGGAATATTTTCATCGCTGCTAGAAGGAACCCTTATCTTCTATGAAGTTCATGGTGTTTTGGCTAAGCTTTTATCAGCACAAACGATCGTAATGGTCTTATGCTCCCTTGAGACGACCTATAGCAACAGCCCGCCACCAGCAGCTCAGAAGGATTTGGTGCAGCAAACGCCTAGAAGAGGAGACCAACTGTCATGTTTCCTGACGAGTCACATTCCTTTAGTGATAAAGAAAACAAGTGACGTCCAATGTCTTAGTTCTTGCTCCCTTAAGGGCAGTCTGTCGATGTATAAGATAAAATTAAAAATTAAACACAGACCTCGCATCGAAACTAGCCTCAGAATGGTCAAAATACCTCCATTATTATATGAAAATCGAATTTTTGTTTACTGAGTTAAAGAGGGAAAAATGTAAAAATTAATGTACTAGCGATTTTTTGTTATCTAATACAACACAACGCCCAGCAGAGCCAGTGAACGAACCGAAGGAGAACTAACGGAAATCAAAGAAAGGGCAAGTCATAGTACCCAGCAATGTCTCTAGTCACTACCAGAAACAAACATTGAAGGTAACGTTTTATTTTTTGTGAAATAATTTCCCCTAGAAATAATTTTATTGCAAGCAATAACCATTCTTCATGAATTAGTTAAAATGTTTAAGTATTAATAGGGAGCGGGGTAGCTTATTGTGTAGAGTGCTGAGCTGTTGTGCTGAAGGCTCCAGATTCAATTCTAGCTCTGGAAGATAATTATTCACAGCAGGATTTACACACCCTCCTGAGGCTCCAGCCTTATAAAGTGGATCCCCTTAATTTGGGGAAAACCTGACTGTTCAGGGTGACCTTCCTGCACAAACGTTGTCCTAGAAACAGTACAGACTCTATATACTCTGTTGTACTGAACCCAAGGCCCATCAAGGTTTTCTCATGTCCTCTTAAGTCAGTACAAAAACTCAAAGATCTATATTGGTTAAAAAAATTAAATTAAAACATCATTCATTCTTCAGATTAATCGCAAATTATAGGGGAAAAAGACCTACAAAGCATCGCTCGAAATGAGAGAAAAAAAATAGAAAATCAACTATTAAGCCTTATTTCTAAGCTAAAGTTATGGTAAGTTTTTAAAGTATAGATATTATGGTTATGGCTGTTAGGAATTTGGTATTGTTCGTAGAGCTTTTTATTACAAAGAAAAAAATTATTAGTCATTATTATTATTATTAATCAAGTATGAAATATAAACATTTAAAAAAAAATTAAATATATATAAATAATCAACAGACGAGGATGCGACCCTTGAATTTACATTGTCGTTTTCTGCAAACAACGATTGGAAGCAAGCTCAAGCTGAGTCGAGCAAAACTACCCACACTAAGATGGGTTCACAACTTTGCCAAGCCCAGACAAGGCAAACGCCAAGCCGAAACACATACGTGTTAATTGAGGCTTACGAAAGCATAGTTAGCCAACCTATACACGTGCTACTGTTACGGCTGTTAGAACTTTCGTCGCCTGTTAATTTCTGTTATACTTTCTGTGTATTTAAAAAAAAATTACCATGCATAAGCACGATTTTGTTGAGCAATTTAGCACGTTTTACATTGTTCTTACTCCAAGAAATCAAAGCTGGAGTTATAACCTAGTCTCCATATCACACTAATAATTATAACTAGACTATTCTATTTAAAGAATAAAAGAGAAGCATTCTGGAAATTGAAGACACATAAAACGAAGGGACATCAAATGGGACTCGAGGCCAGTACGATGTCACGTACTTGTTAAAGATCTCTGTCCTAATTACAACAGGATAGGAAAATTCAAGACTCCCGCTATAGCATCGGTCTATTAGCCATAGTAGTGTAAAGTGGAGTTAAATTAATAAACAAGCAAGTACAAGAAAGAGAAAAATACAATAAGATTTATTCATTTAACTGAAATAAATTAAAATGAACTTTGACATCTAACCGAGAAAAAATGGCCAACTTGGAAAATCATTTTAGAGATAAATATCTGTACCTCAGAGGTAAACTATCGTAATTTACATTTTTCAAACTTTACAGGAGAGCAGTTTTAATGTAAAATTTTCCTTTTTATTGTTGTTCATGGTTTTCAATGATAATTAGAGGTCATCATTGATCTTGATCTGATGACCTCTAATTATCATTGAAAACCGTGAACAACAATAAAAATGAAAATTTAACATTAAAACTGTTCTCCTGTAAAGTTTGAAAAATGTTAGTTACGATAGTTTACCTCTGAGGTACAGATATAACAGAATTTCTTAAAAATCGAACCATCGTAGAAAGTCTCCAGGGTTGGGTATAGACAGGACATTCCTGTCGTGGATTATCTATATCTCTCTATTATTTACAAAAAAAGTGTCTGACGTGTATTAAAGTTATAAGATTAAAAGTGTAAGTGCGAGAAGAATTTTACAAAGCCCAGATCTCAACGAATGTATACTCAGATAAGGTTATAAGTTTAAAGCTAATAGGTATAGGAAAAACAAACTAATAAGCATGCCATAAAAAAATATATATATATATCCCTTTAAAAAAGCGGGAAATTATAGTAAAATTGTGAAAAAAAGGTAAAAAATAATCATATAACAAACAAAAAGTGTAAAGTAAGAAATTGATTTGAGAAAGAAAGTATACAATACAACAATAGGAGCTCGAATGATTTGAACAATTATACAATTGGAACAATAGGGGTTGTTCCGCCACTAGGCTGACAGAGGAAGGGGTTACCATTTCACCCAGGAAGGGGGGGGCAAGCATTAAAAGCAAAAATCGAACAGTAAGTTCTCACCTGATTTATATCGAATAAATTATATACAAAATGTGCGTAGGTAATGAGAGTTTTTACATATTTCCTGTATCTAGTAGTTGGAATAAGAAAGGATTATATGTTTTAAAATGAGAATTACGCAAGATCTTAATTAAGGGTCAATATACAGCATATCATTTAAACAATTTTCCAGAGATATAAACAAAATTCCCGGAGAATTAATGTACCTTTTAATACAGGATGCCGCGCACGCGTACGAGTTTTATTATTAATAACGTAAGCGTTTAATATTAAGCACTAATTGAATACTAATCAAAAATATCTCAGAACTACTTTGTCTGCCAACGTGTATAATTGGAGCTCCTTGGACTGTAACAGGAGTGTACGTCTAATTGCAAGCGCTCTCTCCACGTTCCTCTTTGAATAAATTTAGCGGTACTGGGCAAAGAGATAGGGGAAGATGGAGTCAACGTCTTAATGAAACCGCTACGGAAAATTAATTTCTTCATTATCTTAAAACAACCAAACTTGATTTAGTTCATAGCCGACAATGTTGAAAGGGGTATCAGTTCCGCAGGATGTCGATTCAAGTTAAGTCAAAATAAGTTTAAAATTTTCATTCGTTTCCTTTTTAACAATCTAGAAAATAGAAATAATCTTGAGTATTAGTATTAATAATAGTGTGTTATTATGAGAAATGGGTGTATTTCGGTTATCATTTCACCAAGAAATAAAAGTTTCAAATAATATTTCGCAATATAAGTTATATGTTTTTGATATATGTTTATTGAAACGTTATATTATATGTTATATTATATATTTAGAATATGATTATAATAAAAGTCTAGTTCCTTACAGTATTCATTAAATTTTATTATGGACTCTGTCGTGATTGAAAATGTTATATTTACAAGCTTTAGTTGAGTATTTGATTTGATTAGATGGAACAAGAAAAATCTCTCCAATACATAATACTACAAAATGGAGGAGATGAGGTTAGCTGTGAACCGAGAGAGGATGGGATGGACCGCTATTGGCCACGCCCACCCGGTTCCAACAGCCAATCAGCTGTGTGCCTTCATCCCCACTCTTTGTCCTGCCAGTGCGACGTCAGTCTGCTCCGTTCTTTGGGGTTGGGATGTTGCTTATAGGTGTTACCTGTTAGCGCGATCTAATACTTTACCCATTAATAAATTTCCTTACTTAATTTTACTGTAAAAATAAATTATTTAATAAATAATTAAACCTACTGCTAATAAATATATTTTTTTAAAAGACAAATAAATCTTAACCCCCTCCAATAACAAAGAACAATAGAAATTATGTTTCTAAATCACCCATTAATTTTTTTTCTGTTTTGATTATTTATGATTGTGGGATTATTAATTTTTCATGCTTAATTAGAAATTTATGCATTTATGTAAGACTTAATAATATTATGAAATTGTAAAGGTCCTTCGTTCAAACATTGAAGCAGATCTTGCAGGGCCAGAGCTAGTATTTTTGCCTTCCTCTGTAAAAATGATCATACTAAAAAAATGAAGTCATTTGACTGAGATTATACTCAACCACCTTGTTTTTATCCCTTGAAATAAGGATATTCATTTTATAAGGACTGGATGAGACCCAACATGATCTTTAGATCCCACATTTCCAAAGATCATTTCTGTTAACAGAATACATACATGATTCATCTGCCACTGGCAGTTTCGAACTCGTGTTGTTTTGTGGATGTAATACGCAACATTAGCATGTACCCTGCATCTAGTGCATTATTGTATTTTCATGAATTTAAACGTTGCCGTAAGGAAAGGATTGATGGTTAAATAAAAAATAATCTCGAACTCAGGGATCAGTGATCACTGAACGCAGCATATGTTTTATATTAAGAAATAAAATTATATACCTATATATAATAAAACTATATATATAGACAGAATAGTCCATTTTTAATTAGCCTAAAAAAACATTTTAGAGTTTATGGTTGGCTACTTCTATGCCTTAGGCATGATGCATTATTCAAGGTTATTTTTTTAAAAAACATGTCACCAGAATGTACAATTCTAGTTTATTCTTTTTAAATATTAATCATTTCGGTATTTTTAGTCATGGAAAAGGTTTTAATTTACATTAAATTAAATTAAAATTATGACCTTCTCTGTTTCTGTTAGTAAAAATAAAACTGTGCCACTGTAATCCATGTATGTTCTTGGGATAAGTATATGATACAGTACAGTACTGTACTGCTTAAAAACCAACGGTTATTCAAGGAGGTTGCTTGGCCAAGAACATGCTCGAACGTCAATGGTTTCTCCTAATTAAGGGTACACACATTATAAAGTATAAGTGAGCCCATATGGTTGGTCTCCAGATCCAAAGATTCAACTCATGGTTGTTAACCGAATAAATAAGTTAGCTTCCATAGTCGGGTTGGAACGCGGAAACTTCAGTACAACTTGAGTGCTCTGTTCACTAAGCTGTCCCGTTCCTTCTTATCTTCGTTATACTAATCGAACATAAATAGAGTAGAATTTATAAATAAAAAAATATCAACCTAAGTACAGTCCGTTTATAACATAATATTCTAATTGCTTACTTTTTTTGTCTGTCCGTAACCTGCTACATCCTTTTTGATGAATGGTTTTTGGCTTCACGTCCTCAGTCATTGATTAGACATAAGAGCCAAAAGGGTAAGGCGGGAGCTGAATTTTAGTCATGGAGAAAAAAAATTCTTGCCCATGAAATCGGGGCCGCATTTGTTTTGTATTTTTTAGAGCAAAAAATATTTCGAAAGGTAAGGGTACTTTTTTATTGTAGAAATCAATTCAGAAAAAAAAGAGGTTTTGAGCCATCTCACCCTAGCGAGTCCTGCTTTACCTGAGCAACTCAACAGGAAGGCTCGCCATTGGGTCTCCTCAGGCCAGGAGCTATAATGGTTAATTGTACAATGCTTTAGTAGGAGCACTAAATTTTGTCCTAGGTATAATTAGTATAGGTGATCTTTATCAAGTACCAGACACCGCTCAATTATTTTACGTTCGTTCCGAAGCACGCCAAAACCAAAGATAATTACTCCCTTAAAAAAATCTTAGGACCAACTGCCGAGCTGCAAACCAGCGACCTTGAGCATAGAAGGTTACAGTCCAGTGGAATTCATCGGGAAAAATTAAAATATGCAAAAATGTGTTACAAAAAATAAAATCCTGCTATTTCGTTCTTTCAGGCGGAAGAAAATTAAATTTTAATGTTTTGTCATCTTGGGTAAATTATTATTTTTTTCCTCCTGAAAATTGGGCATTATGATGACTTCATCACTTCACAAAAATGTATTATTTTTTTTTTGTTCTTAAGATTATTATCATTTTACATAAAGTATTATCTTGATGGTCGTCTTTTTTATTTTCCTACTTTAAAGTTATTAATAATTTGTAATATGGTCGAGTGAGACAGATTCAATATTCTTCAATGCTACTCAAACATGCTGAAAAAAAAATTAGCTGGTAACATTCCAATTTTAATGCATGTAGCGCCGACGCGAGTTTATATCTACTAAGCTGGTAGAACTTGCCTAACGATTTACCGTATATTTTGTAATTAAAAAGTGATAATGTTGAATATTTAATTCATGAATGGATAATAATAAATAAAAAAACTAACCAGTTATAATCATGGAAATTGTTGTACATTGCTTTTCCCCTATGAATTGTGATGCTAATTAGATTCTGCGGGTTCCTAATTTCTTTTACTGGTAAAGCTCATGCTGAAGGGTATTTTTTATTACATCAATTAGTTAATTTATTAGTTAAATTTATGTTCTATCAAATTTTAAACATACTTTCTTCCGAAGAACTTTGATTATGAATAATTATTTTGCATAGCAGTTCGCGTGTAACACTATGGAACATAAAAACAAGAGAGAGAACAAGGGAATCCCTTAGATTAAACATCCTATATAAATTTAATTTCATATTATTTATTTATTTATTATATTTACCATTCTCTTTCAACCACATTATTGGCAATATGTTATATCATTTTTCCATAATCCATACCTCTTTGCATTCTTGATCTATATAACGCTGTAAAATTGAAGATAAATTATCAAAAACTACGAAACAAAGAAGAAATTAGTATTAAGTGTTTGGCCCAACCACTTTTTTTTTTTAGGGGGACCATGGGTCAATGTGAATTTGTTATCAATGTTGAATATACATAAAATATGAGTTTTTAATTTAAGAAATGAGGCCAGAAAACAATAACATGGATAAAATAAGCTCCTTGAACAAAGCGGTAGCTATCTATATGTGAATGAAAAACATAAAAGCGTTCGGAATCACCGATTTTGGATGCATCCATTGAGAAAACATTCGATACTGAATGATTTTGGTGTGTAAGACGTGTTTTCTTGTTGAAAACCAACTAAAATTCAGGTCAATATCAACTAATCAGAACCCTAGGGGGGCCATGGCCCCCATGCCCTCCCCTCAAATCCGCCAATGTGCCCTACTTCGTAATTCGACAATATCAATTAATATTTTAAGAACATTATTTTGTTTTTATTATTTGTTTTGTAAAACACCAACAGGATAAATATATGGTAACCTAAAGTTATCAAGGTAATTTTTTTATACTAGTTTTTTATTTTTTGCCAAGATACTCTAAGCAATTTACCTTAAGGCCGTATCAAGATCATACTTAAATTCCTTGGGAACACTTTTTACATAAATATTTTAAAAAATTTATCAGACAAAAGGTATGTGGAAAGCTGTTGCTCAGATTGTAGAGTGCTAAGTTGCTGTTCTGAAAAACCCCGGTTCAAATCCGACTGTGGCAGATTTAATCTGTTAACTATCACAGATAAACCTTGTGATAGCTGCAGTCCCCTCTTGGTGCTCATCCAGCCTTTATATGGTGGATAGAGTATACCATGGGCATAGAAAGTTGTTATACTAACTCATAAACCACAGGTGATCCCTGTTAATTTTTTTTTAAATAATCAACAGTTTATATATAACCTTTCTCATATATAGTGCTGTGTAACGTTCCTTATAATCCAAAAGTTGTATATAGGTGGTGGTGGAATGCTGTTTCTGATATGCTTTTAGTATTCTCCTTCTGTCCTGATCATGCCTCAATATCTGAAATATCGGTTGGTATTTTTGTTTCCTTTTTTTTTTTTTTTTTTTTTGGAGACTCGTGACTTCTTGTTCAGAAGTCCATTGTCAGCATTTTTTAACAATCTTAGGAACTGATTTGGGGATTAATTCTTTATTAAACACGGGTAAAAAACTGAAACAGAAAAAAAACTTTAAAATAAAACCCATGTTGTAGTATTTTATTTATGGTTTTTTTATGTTCTGTCATTTTTTTTTTTTTTTTGTTTTTTTCCTTTCAAAGTAACCCTTTGAAAGGACCGTTTATTTGTTAGCACATTCCATACGTGAGTATACTATGTGCCTTATAAATTCATTTTACAAATAGTTAACTACAGTTGGACAATTCTAAAATATATGCAAAAGACATTATTATATACATGCTGTAACAACTTAACATAATTAACAAAATTAACTAATTTAACAACTATAAATTTAACAATTAACATTTTTTTTTTTTTTAATTTAAAATTACAATACTTACAAAATGATTATCTTTTTTTTTTTTTCCTAGTATAGTACAGGGAGTTTCTTATATGGATGTCAACTTTTCAAAATCAATACTATAAATAAATTTAGTGAGTTCGGGTCGAAAGTGATTGTATAGGTCATGTTCAGCAACTGGCCAAACTTTCCCTCTTAATATTGTGGAGATAATTCATTTTGATCTTTGTCCTTCATACAATTGGCAGTCATATATTATATGTTTAAATGTCTGTTCTTCTTTGTCTATTGAGCAAGTACTATCGTTGGTTATGTGAAATCTGTGTAAGTATGATTTGGTATGTCCATGTTCAGTTAAAACCTGAGTTAGTTTGTAGTTAGTGGATTTTATTAATTTGTAGTTGTTGTTTGTTAGTTTTGGAATGAACCTATGCAAACTAGGAGATTTATTTGAAATAGTCCACCGTTCATTCCACCTCATAAGTGATTCTTCCCTAATTTTGAATTTTATGAACGAAATTGGTGTTTTTTGAAAAGATGGAGACATATCACTTTGTGCTGCCTCTTTTGCTAATTTATCCGCTATCTCATTGCCCTCGATACCAATGTCATTATGTTCTGTCATTTGACCGTGATTATGCGATCAAGTTCCGGAATTAAAAATGTTGTACTATCATAAATGCTGCTTCTTTAGCACGTAAATCTTATATTTCAAAACCTGTACGCAAATGCATATTAACATGAAAATGTATTAGTTTGCTTGTCTTTTGTTTAGTTTTTCCTTGTACAGTTCTATGCAGAACGCGTTGTGCAACCCAGCTAGATAACGATGTATCTTTACACGTTTCTTCACGCAAACAGCTATTACGTTTAATTAAAATCATAAAAATTCCTTTATAAATCTTTATTGCTAACTTGATATTCATTAAAGCTATATTAAAGCAATTAAGAATATTTATTTTTTCCTGCCTGTTCAGTATTATAATAGATAAATTACCAATATTTATTGATTTAATAGACATGCGCTTTAAACACTACAGGTGATGTAATATGAAAAAAAAATCTTTATTACTACAACTCATGAAGGGTATTAGGTTCGGTCATGGTTGTGATTGCACTGTTACTGAGTCTACGGTTGTGCAAGGAAGTTATTTCGTCTTTCGTCCCCAGAGCCCAAGTGGACTGGCGGATATTAGCAGAATAAAAACCTTAACCAGTATAAGGTATATGGTCCTGAGGATCAAAAGCATTTTACAACCCGTACCCAGGACACTGCCTTGACATTGACCACCGCAGGACACGACCAGTCCTCCGCCAGGATCAACAAGTCGGGTCATCCGGAACAGCCACAATAGTGTCCAGACATAGTCGTTTCCACCCACTGACCTCACAATAGAAAAGTACATCGTATTATAGTATTGTAGTATAGTTTATATAGTAGTATAGTTTATATAGTAGTATAGTTTTATAGTAGTATAGTTTATATTGTGGTATAGTTTATATAGTAGAATAGCCTAATTGAGGCAGGGGACCGAACCAATGTCTTCCGTTGGTCGATATAATTATAAATTATTTCGAATGCAAGATAACATATAATCCTGAGTAAAGATACTGCCCATGCGTCCAGCGGTTTAATTACTTTTATTACTGTTATTCTTTATTACTTTTATTGCTTTTACCGAATTTTAACTTAGCTATTTGATTTGATTATATATTATATATGAGAACACATCTTATACACGCTGTATTTTGTGCAAATTCTGTCTTCTTTCTTTATGAAAAGGTTAATTGGAGTGTATTCTAGGTATAGCCTTTGGAATTTACCTAAACTTACAAAAAACAACAACACCGAAATGAAATTAATAAACTATAGATAAATTTAAATTGGCAAAAAACACGGTCACCTAGTGGTTAGCGTAACAAACTACTAAATCCAAGATCGCGGGTTCGTAGCCCGGCAGGTAGCCCTAGGATTTTTTTAAGGGAGTAAAAAATCCTTAGTTACTTCGTCTTTCGGAAGAGACGTTAAACGGGGGTCCCGAGGCTGTACGATGTCAGGTACTCGTTAAAAATCTCTATCCTAATTAAACCTGGATAGGCAAAATTTAGAGCTCCCACTGTAACATCGTCCGATTATCCATAGCAGCATAAAGTGACGTTAAATGAACAAACAAACAATTGGCTAAAATCAATTTAATAACGCATATACAAATAATTCAAATGAGACGAGTGTTAAGCAGAGGTTACACGAGATAAATAGGTACGTTTAATGCAGACCGGCGAATACAGAAGAATCGATATTAAAGTATCTGCTAGTCCAGAAGTCGATGACACATTTATTCTACGAACGATCGTAAAGCAAAGTCCTAAGAGCTTACAAAACACTTACGTAGATCGAAGAATAGAAGTTTTTTATCACTTTCACAGGGCGTTCAACATGTGTTGGTAGTGTACTATCGACGAGAACACTTCGCGGACCTAACCGCTATACAACGGGTCTCTCCTTATTATAGTGTTTTTTTTTAAAGGACCCAAAAATCGCAGTATCAAAAGTGTAACGAATTTACTCCAAAAGAAAGGATCATCTTTCTGTCAAAGGTCTTAGTATTAGTTTATTTTTAATGTGCAATAATTAATATTAACGTAAAATTTTAACTCAGCATTTACTTTTTATGCTCCAGTGATCCAATTCCTAATCAATAAGGGCACTATCTAAAAAAAAAAAAGGAAATTAACAACCTCAACCAAAAATATAAATGACACTCGGATTAGAAAACAATAATTATACCACTACATTCCATGAATGGTCTAGGGTTCATTACTTGATAGAGACCGTACTGTTTCAAGGACAAAGGTTGTGCCGGGAGGCGATTTGTCCGAAATCAAGTCCAACCACCAGGTTAATTCTCTACTGAAGGGTACCCATTTATAGAGGCTGTGTACATGCTGGAGAATCTCCATATATGAATCCCGGAACGAACGGAATAGCAACTCAGCGATCTATACACATAGCTAACCTGCTTCCCGATACTCGTATTAGAAAATTGTGTTATGTTATAAAACAATTACATTTTATTTAATTATTTTACTTCAGAAATCCTTAAAAAGCCTTACTAAATTCTTATTTTTATTTAACCTTTTTTCAAACATTTTCAGACTGATATTTATGTAGTTATACAAATGAGGTTATTTTTAATAATTATTTATTTTGTTTAACTATATGATATATTTTAAAATGTATGAGATTACTTTTGTTTTTTTTAAAGATTATAAGATTATAATTTTTAAAGATTTAAGATTATTTAATTTGTTTTGCAATAAAGTGTTAAAATATTTAAAAACGGGCAAAAATAGAACGAAACTTTGGTTGTGTAAAACAATAAGGTTTTGAAGGCTTTAAAGGTTTTACGCCATTAATCATCAACAACATACTATATTTTGTATGCTTCTTTGTCAGTAGTGTAAATCAATTTAAGGATGCAATATATGTCTGCTAGATGACATCATCGCGAGGCCAAAGAACTTCATGGTCTATAGAGCCAGCCGAAAAAAAAGATAATAAAGAAAACAATTATCTAATAACATTATTGCATGCAATTTATGGCTGCGTTTGAATGCTACTTGAGATTCTTAGTAAAAGTTTAAAAATTCTCAGTAAAATTTTTATTTACTTTTAAGGTTGCTTACACACGGTCAGTTTGGTGTGTTCACTTCGAACTGACCGTGTGAAAGCTAAATTGATGTGCGCTCACAGTTTCCACAGAAGAAGTGGACTGATGGACTGATGAAAATGCATCATATCGGCGTGATACACCGAACTGACGACAGTCCTAAGTGGAGGTGAATACCGTCGCGTCAGTTCAGTTGATCACATTAGTTGTCTGAGCATGCGTACAGGTATCGTTTCGATAGACATAACCCTTTCAACCGCTTTTCCAAACCTCGTTTGTATTCCTTTGTTTTGTGTGTTTTTATTGCTGAGTGATAATATCGTTAGTCGGGGCAAAGATTTTGTTTTAGAATTTACAGAACTGTTCAGAGAGGAGGAATGCTTGTGGAAAGTATCTTCAAAGGACTATCATAACAAACAAAAATGAGAGGAATCATATAAAATTCTTGTTAAGAAGGTCAAAGATATCAATCCTCTTGCAAACAAATCGGTAGTAAGGAGGAAAATTAACAGTTTAAGAAGTACCTTTCGGAAGAAATTTAAAAAAGTATGGAGGTTGGTGAGAGGTATGGTTGCTGATGACGTTTAGCAACTGAAATTGTGGTACTACGACCAGCTGAGGGCTTGGAGCTTCCTGTTCACCTTGTAGCTTCCAAGGGGTAGCGCATTGAACTGACACACCTTAGTAGGTTTGTGGATGCGAATGTTGCGTTCAGTTAGAAGTGACAGTTAGAAATGAACACACCAAACTGACCAAGTGTGTAGCGGCCTTAAGCCATTGAACGACTCTGTGTGATAAAGTGACCAAGGTTCATTCAGCTTCTACAAAGAAGGTACCGTTAATTGCGGCCAAAACTTGGCAGTTAAATCTGATGTTAGCCAAATCACCTTCTTGCACAATCTCTTGCTAATAGACTTTTTTCAGGTAGGTTTTTAGTTGGTATAAATGAAAAAAAAAACACATTTTAAGAACAATGTTGTTAAAATACTCGTGAGTATATATTGAGAGCTTCATTATTTTTGTGTTGCTAAGTATCATAAAAGCACAAAGGAAAGCTGTTGCCTTCTACTACAATAAAGTGATAGTTGCTCACTTGTATTATATTATTAAAGGCTGAGAAAATAATCGAGATACCAAATCCTATTACTTTATAAACCATGTTACTGACAATGAAAAATAGTTCACAGTTTATTAATTTATTTAATTTATTAAAAAGGTGACTGTTAAATGTAAATATTAACTGATATTAATAAATAAACTAATCCATTAAAATATTAATTATTGTATTGAAGATTTAAAGAATAAACTGGACAAATAAAATAGAAAGATTCTTAAATTGCGTATCTCAAAAGAAATAGTCCTGTGGTAATATATTATTATAATAATAAAGTATTTATTGGCTTTAATGTACAATATATAGCCATTGAGTCTGGCCCGCTTAGTGTTAATTTGATTAGTAATTATTTAAAAAAAAACAACCATAACTATTATGGTCCGACTTCTATAATATAGCTAAGATAACATATAGCATATTGTCATTTAATTACAGTTATTATAAAATAGAAAAGATTCTTAAAATTTCGTATCTCAAAAGAAATATTCCAGCAGTAACATTATATGTTCCTACATAAAAATTGAGTTAAGAGTAAACCTGATGCTGAAAAACCTCAGTAGTGATATTAATTCAGGATCAAAAGATAGAATTTTTCTCACCTTTCGCTAATTTAGTTAAGCAATTTTGTATACTTACATACTTCGTAGTTCGTCCCTTAAACCTACTTAGTTTGAATCTGAATTATCCATAAATCACATGAAATCACTGGCCTAAACGAGCCAAAAATGTGAAAAAGTCAATATTACAATTTGGAGTTTTCCACTTTTGGTCCTTTCTGAAAGGCCTCAATTATTTCAATTAATTAATAAAATGAGATATTATTTTTGAAAGTGGTAAAGTCCACTTTTTTCCTATTCGCGAAATCTGAGGATTTTCACTTAATTTCTCCAAGTGGCCATGGCTCACTCAGTCTCTATAAAGTTGTACTTTTTTTTTTTATCGGAATTTTCCATGCAGCCAATTACGAATCTATTAAGTATGAGCACTATTTTATACTATGCTATTTATATTTATTATTGAACGTAAGTATTCTGTGACACTGATGATTTACTCTGGCTTGTTTGATGCAAGTAATTATTTATAATGGTTAAGTGGGTACCCTTAACTGTGGTAAAAACCTGGAACATGAACATGATGTCCGCCAAATTATGCACCTGCGATATATTTTAAAAAACTTCTTTTTAGGTAGCTTTTTAGCTTACGTTTTAAGCTTAATATAATTTTATTCATTTGAATTTCATTTAAAATATGGGAAAAGATTTCTATCAATTAGCACTTAGCAATGAGTAATCTTTAAAACCGTACACACCTTTTGAATTATATTTTTTGGATAAATGATTTTTTAAAGTCCAAATGAACTTTACATCACTTTAAAAATAACAGCTCAAATCATGCTACAATTTCAATGATTTTTTTTTTTGCAACTATAAAGCTCGAATAAGCATTAAAAACTTGCTAATTAAAAACTTAAGAGCTATTCTTCCAGTAGAGTTTTCAGAAGACGGAGAGTTTTGTTCTTATTATAATTGATCTTGAAGACCGCTAAGACTGAGCTTGGAAGATATACGGCGGTATTAATGAACGAGGACTGAGATGTGGCCTGTTGCAGCGATAGGACGCCAGAAGACAGGAGATTTACAAGAGGTCGAGGACCATAAAGCGTGTCCTTGTCCTGCAGCAGCGGAGGATTTATAGCGAGTAGCCTCACTAGTGTCTCCTATTAATATTCTATATAGTGTCTCTCCATCTTATCGATCTCCTCGGTGGCAAATCCTATCCCTTCCGATACAATATATCGATTAGTACGTGTTCGATAACAAAGCTTTAGCTAATGAAAAATAGATTTTACGTACCGTGCATTAATTTTCGGATTGTAGAAATGGCTCGGTGGGAACCACAATAAAGTACATCAGTTGTCATTTTAGTAATTAATTGAAGCTTCCTCATCATTTCTATATATGTTAAGTTCTGATTTTATCTATTTATTTGATTTAAATTAAAAATGTGTTTGTTTTTAAAGTGTGAAAAATATTTAATACTTCGATTGTTTAATTCAATGAGAAAGACAATGGTCTGGATGGAAAATGGGATGGAGTCAAAAGTCAATGAACTTTTTATGGTGGGATGACTCCATCCGAGCCCCGAAGAAGACCTGCAATTTTGGTCGAAACGTT